>CM065589.1:260523884-261123884 GCA_033119425.1 Bufotes viridis | reverse complement strand
ACATGAGTTTCAGAACGGCTTGCTGACGTTTACCCCGAGCTGTGCTGAAGTTGGTAATGAAGGTCTTTGGCTGACCGTATGCGCAGGTGGAAGAAGAGGAGGAGGAAGCCGAGTAGGAGGAGGAGGCAACAGGAGGCAAAGAATGTGCTCTGCGATCCTTGGCGGTGGAAGGACGTGCGGCAAACAGCTCTCCGCCTGGACACTTGATTTTATCCGATACTTGGACGTACTGTGGGACAGCCACCGCCATCAGCTGTTTGAAGCTGTTTGTGTCCACCATCCTGAATTACAGCATTTTAAAGGCCAGTAGTTTAAAAATATAGGCATTCAGGGCGAGGGATCAAGGGTGGCTAGATGGGGATTTACGCTTTCTCTCAAGGTTTGTGAGATGGAGAGCTGAACGCTTCCGTGTGACATGGTGGAGATGCTTGGTGACGGAGGTGATGGTGTTCGAGGCACATCCTCTTTTTGCTGGGCGGCAGGTGCCAACGTTCCTCCAGAGGCGGAGGAAGAGGCCGAGGCAGCAGCAGAAGATGGAGCAGAAGGGGCCTGAGCCCTTTCTTGGTTTTGAAGGTGCTTACTCCACTTCAGCCCGTGTCTCGCATGTAGATGCCTGGTCATGCAGGTTGTGCTAAGCTTCAGATTGTTAATGCCTCGCTTCAGGCTCTGATGGCACAGCGTGCAAACCACTCAGGTCTTGTCGTCAGCACATTGTGTGAAGAAGTGCAATGCCAGGGAACTCCTTGAAGATGCCTTTAGTGTGCTCGGTCCCTGGTGGCGGTGGCCAGTAGCAGGCGAACTCTCTTGGCGACGGCTGTTCTGCTTTTGCCCCCTGCTCCCTCTTTTGCTACGCTGTTGGCTCGGTCTCACCACTGCCTCTTCCTCTGAACTCTGAAAGTCAGTGGCACGACCTTCATTCCATGTGGGGTCTAGGACCTCATCGTCCCCTGCATCGTCTTCCACACAGTCTTCCTCCCTAACCTCCTGTTCGGTCTGCACACTGCAGAAAGACGCAGCAGTTGCCACCTGTGTTTCGTCATCATCAGAGACGTGCTGACTCTGCTGAGGTGGTATTCCCATGTCCTCATCAGGAAACATAACTGGTTGTGCGTCAGTGCATTCTATGTCTTCCACCGCTGGGGAAGGGCTAGGTGGATTCTATTGGGAAACCCTTCCAGCAGATTCTTCAAACAGTATAAGAGACTGTTGCTTAACTTGAGGCTCAGACAGGTTCCCTGGTATGCATGGGGGTGATGTGACAGACTGATGGGCTTGGTTTTCAGGCACCACCTGTGCGCTTTCTGCAGAAGACTGGGTGGGAGATAATGTGAACCTAATGAATAGAGTTCAAATTAAGGCCTTTATTTACAGGCACCTAACACTATCTAGCTATCTATTTATGTACCATATTACACTAAATCAGGCCCAGCAGAAACCACAGATTTAGGGGAATATCAATTTTAGGCGTAGTATTTAGGCCCTGGCTGAAAGGTATCCTTTTACGGACATAATTATACTTGGAGAAGCACAATAGTGTGTGCAAATATAGAGGATTATGCTTTCAGCACTTGTATTTAGACCTTGAGTGTAATATACCCTTTTAAGGACAGAGATATACTTGGAGATTCACAGTAGCGTGTGCAAATATAGAAGATTTATTTTTCAGGCCTTGTATTTAGACGCTGACACGCTGAATGTAATATACCCTATTGAGGACAGAATTACACTTGGAAAGGAACAGCGGAAAGCACAGATGTTTAGGATTTCTATTTCAGGGATTTTATTTAACCACAGAAAAATCTATTCTTTGTCGGACAGTATTAAACTCAGCCAGCCACAGCAGGAACCACAGATTTAGGGGATTGTTATTTTGGCAATTAAATTTCACCCCAGAAAAAAATCTATCCTTTGACGGACAGTATTAAACTTAGCCAGCCACAGCTGTAACACCAGATTTAGGGGATTGGTATTTTGCCAATTGAATTTCACCCCAGAAAAAAATCTATCCTTTGACGGACAGTATTACACTTGGCCAGCCACAGCTGGAACACCAGATTTAGGGGATTGTTATTTTGGCAATTGAATTTCACCCTAGAAATAAATCTATCCTTTGACTTACAATATTAAACTTAGCCAGCCACAGCTGGAACACCATATTTAGGGGATTGATATTTTGGCAATAGAATTTCACCCCAGAAAAAAATCTATCCTTTGATGGACCATAGTACTCTTGGACAGCAACAGTTGGAACCCCAGATTTAGGAAATTTTTATTTTGGCAATTGAATTTCACCCCAGAAAAAAAATCTATCCTTTGTCGTACAGAATTAAACTCAGCCAGCCACAGCTGGAACACCAGATTTAGTGGATTCGTATTTTGGCAATTGAATTTCACCCCAGAAATAAAATCTATACTTTTACACACAGTATTACCCTTGGCCAGTAACAGCTAAAAGCACTGATTTAGGGGTTTGTTATTTTGGCAATTGAATTTTACCCCAGAAAAAAAATCTATCCTTTGACAGACAGTATTAAACTTAGCCAGCCACATCTGGAACCCCAGATTTAGGGGATTGTTATTTTGGCAATTGAATTTCACCCCAGAAAAAAATCTATCCTTTGACGGACAATAGTAAACTTAGCCAGCCACAGCTGGAACACCAGATTTAGGGGATTGGCATTTTGGCAATTGAATTTCACCCCAGAAAAAAATCTATCCTTTGACGGACAATATAAAACTTAGTCAGCCACAGCTGGAACACCAGATTTAAGGGATTGGTATTTTGACAATTGATTTTCACCCCAGAAAAAATCTATCCTTTGACTGACAGTATTAAACTTAGCCAGCCACAGCTGGAACACCAGATTTAGGGGATTGGTATTTTGCCAATTGAATTTCACCCCAGAAAAAAATCTATCCTTTGACAGACAGTATTACACTTGGCCAGCCACAGCTGGAACACCAGATTTAGGGGTTTGTTATTTTGGCAATTGAATTTCACCCCAGAAATAAATTTATCCTTTGACTTACGGACAGTTTTTAACTTAGCCAGCCACAGCTGGAACACCAGATTTAGGGGATTGGTATTTTGGCAATAGAATTTCACCCCACAAAAAAATCTATCCTTTGATGGACCATAGTACTCTTGGCCAGCGACAGCTGGAACCCCAGATTTAGGAAATTGTTATTTTGGCAATTGAATTTCACCCCAGAAAAAATCTATCCTTTGACAGACAGTATTAAACTTAGCCAGCCACAGCTGGAACACCAGATTTAAGGGATTGTTATTTTGGCAATAGAATTTCAACACAGAAAAAAATCTATCCTTTGACGGACAGTATTACACTTTGCCAGCCACAGCTGGAACCCCAGATTTAGGGGATTGTTATTTTGGCAATTGAATTTCACCCCAGAAAAAATATCTATCCTTTGACGTACAGTATTAAACTTAGCTAGCCACAGCTGGAACACCAGATTTAGGGGATAGGTATTTTGGCAATTGAATTTCACCCCAGAAAAAAATGTATCCTATGCAGGACAGTATTCAACTTAGCCAGCCACAGTTGGAACACCAGATTTATGGGATTGTTATTTTGCCAACTGAATTTCACCCCAGAAAAAATCTATCCTTTGACGGAAAATATTAAACTTAGCCAGCCACAGCTGGAACCCCAGATTTAGGGGATTGTTATTTTGCCAATTGAATTCCACCCCAGAAAAAAATCTATCCTTTGACATACAGTATTAAACTTAGCCAGCCACTTCTGGAACACCAGATTTAGGGGATTGGTTTTTGGCAATAGCATTTTACCCCAGAAAAAAATCTATCCTTTGACGGACAGTTTTTAACTTAGCCAGCCACAGCTGGAACACCAGATTTAGGGGATTGGTATTTTGGCAATAGAATTTCACCCCACAAAAAATCAATCCTTTGACGGACAGTACTAAACTTAGCCAGCCACAGCTGGAACACCAGATTTAGGGGATTGGTATTTTGGCAATTGAATTTCACCCCTCAATAAAATATAGCAATTTCTATATACTGTGTTTTAAGGCTTTACAATAAGCACAACCCCTAATGTAGGATATTACAAAACAAAGGCTACTATTGAACTCAAAATGTATGTTGAACTTGATGGCAGCATAAAAAATGTGCTGGTGCACCAAAAGATCACAAAATGGCCGCTGATCACCCCAAAAAAGTGACAGAAAAACACTCTGGGCAGCCGAAAAACCTGTGAGCAATGAACTAACAGAAGTTTAATGATTCACAGCTGTAGATCGATCACTTCATTAAGTGGTTTTGCTGAGTCTTCCTTGCCTAATCTCGCCCTCACAGAAGCTGCATCCTATCCCTACACTAATCAGAGCAGAGTGACGGGCGGCGCGACGTGACTCCAGCTTAAATAGAGGCTTGGACACATGCTGCACTTGGCCAATCACAGCCATGCCATTAGTAGGCATGGCTGTGATGGCTCTTAGAGCAAGAGGTAAACGCTAGCTGATTGGCTGCTGTGCAGCCCTTCAGAAAGCGGGAAGAAATCGCTGAACAATGGACCCGAATCCGATCGTTTTTGAAAATGTTCGGGTCCGTGTCCCGAGCACCCCAAAATTCGTTACGAACACGAACTATACAGTTCGGGTTCGCTCAACTCTAGTCATGGGGTATTTTTATAGAGCAGATTATTACAGACATGGCAATACCTAATTTGTCTCCTTTTTTAAACTTATTTAGGTGTAACACTATATTATCCTATTTGAAACAAGCTAAAATAAATTAACTCTCTGCAAAGTCTAAGAGTCCGTTTTTTTAAAGTTTTTATTAGATTGTCTTAGTTAGGGGCTCATTTTTTGCAGGATGAGAGGACTGTTTTATTGGCACTATTTTGGGGGACATATGACTTTTTGATCGCTTGCTATTACGCGTTTTGTTATGCAAGGTGACAAAAAAATCCTTTTGCACCTCTTTTTTTTTTTACCATGTTAATCTAAGGGGTTAGGTCATGGGGTATTTTTATAGGGCAGATTATAACGGACGCGGTGATACCTAATTTGTCTACTTTAATTATTTTTTAATTATTTTAGATTTATAAACTAACATTTTTGAAAACATTTTTGGGGTGTCTCAAGTTTGAGAACCATAGATTTTATACGATTGTCAGTGAATACATGGAAAAGGGGATAAAAATGTAGTACTCCATGGAAGTGTGGTACTCCCTGAAGCAACCAATAATGCAGAGGCCCTGAGTGGTGGTGTCGTTCCGTATCCCCCTCCTGTGACACACTCTGCACCTTTTTTGGGTTCGTCCCTTCTTTCCAGTATGGGGGACCCCACCTGGAAAGTGTTGGCCATGGATGATCTGGGCGCCTCCAGTTCCCGAGGTACTCCGGCCTGCTCTTTCCCGGTCAGAAAAGATCAGGTCCTTGAGGCCTGCCTCATAGAACTGAAGGAATTTCCCTGTGTTGCCAGCGCTCTGTGACAGCACAAAAGAGTTGTACATGACAACCTGCACCAAGTAGACCGCAACTTTTTTGTACCATGTCCGGGTTTTGCGAATGGCATTATATGGCTTGATGACTTGATCCTCTAGTCGACGATACAATCGGGTTTGAGGACCATTGCCGTGCTACCTCGACAGGGACAGGGGAGATGTCGTTACCGTGAATTGTGGTCAGTATAAGGACTTCCATCTTGTCCATATATCTGACCAGCAACAGGTTTTCACTCACCCCTGGGGGTAACCCTTATTTAGCAGTGGATGCAAAGGTCCCACACCAGTTTCCCGCTAAGACTCAGAGTGGGGGGACATTCTGGGGGTTGAATACGGGAATCTCGCCCCTCGTACACACAAAACTTGTAAGTGTACCCTGAGGTACTCTCACAAAGTATGTACAGCTTCACACCATACCTCGCCCGCTTTGAGGGAACATACTGGTGGAAAATGAGTCTCCCCTTGAAAGCAATGAGAGACTCATCAACCGCGACCTCCCTTCCAGGTACATAGGCCTCCACAAATTTAGCCCCAAAGTGATCGATGACTGGCCTGATTTTGTACAGGCAATCATAGGCAGGATCACCTTGGGGGGACATGCTGCATTATCTGTATAATGCAGTCATTTCCGAATGGCCTCAAACCGTCAGCGTGTCATGGCCATACTGTAAAGTGGGGATCTGGTAGAGGACGTCCCCACTCCAGTACTTCCTGACACTAGGTTTTATGACTAGGCCCATGTGCAGCACGAGGCCCCAAAACATCCTCATCTTAACTGCACTGACCGGCGTCCAGCCACCGGGCCTAGCCAAAAAATAGCCTGGGTGTTGAGCAAAAACTGTTGGGCGTACAGATGTGTTTGCTCCACCATCAGATTCACAAGGGGTCACTGAAAAAGACTGAAATAGTCGTATTCAGTGAATCCCACTGTGAGAATTTCTGGGGTACACTATGCAAGTTCACCGGTTGGGGGCTCAGGTGAACTTATCTGGTGGGAAACTAATACGAGCCCCAGAGCTGCTCGTACTAGGGTGGGCCACAGGGTCCCTAGCATGGCTGTCCCCTTGCTCCACCTGGCGGCGTCTCTGCCACCTTGGGGGCTCACCATTTTCGTTAGATGATGAGGAGGACGCGGATGACAAAAAGAACGTGGGGTCATCATCGTCCTCACTGGGACGCAAGCTGGGCGTATACCTCCTCAGCCGAGAACGTCCGGCGGGCCATAGGGGAGTGTGTGTGGGTGCGTGTGTACAGTATGTGCGTGCGTGTAAACCTTTATTTAGTGTGCGTTTGTGTGTGTGTGTGGGAGGGCATGGGTGTTCCCGGACTCTTCCTTAATGCTAACAGGGGGAAAAAAAAGAACTAACTAAGAAAATAAATCAGCAGTGGGGTGGGCGATGCGCTAACAGTGGCCCCCAAAAAAGCAAAAAAAAAAAATGCCCCCCAAAAAGGTGGAGTGGGGGGGCAAGGGGGCAAGCTGCAGCACCCCTGGGGGGTCTATGGCGGTATTCCACGGGTCCAGACCAGACGCACTAAGACAGCCGGCAACAAGTGGGTGTATAAGACATTCCTGCGGACAACAACTACACACCTATAGGATATCGTATGCTTATGTGTATCCTTTTGAGGTTTGAATTAACCCTCCTGTCTCAGCACTGGATTATTTGAACTTAATTTGCATCAACGTTATATTGTTACTATTTCCACTTATTAGTGCCTGTAATATATTGCTACAGCAGGGGTTTATCGCTACTTGCCCCTGTTCACAGAATATATGCACCACTTCTGATACATGGTCTATTCTATCTGATGAGACCCTTCTGCCCTACAGAAGAATTTTACTGATGATTTTGAAGTGCAAACTGTTTGTATGCTACTTACCTTTATTTAAGGAGTGACAAGAATCCAATACCTATATCTCTTCTCATTTTATTTGATTCTTATCCTATTTTATTCTCAGCTTATCTCATGTTTTCTAATTTGTTACATTGTTGTTTAAAAAAAGAAATTGGGGTCAAGAAATTTGTCTAGTATTTTAAAATTACCTTACTGCCACATCTACATTTCTGCATCTGTTCTAGATTGAGTGTGCCGGGTTTTTCTACAATTTTATTCGTGTTTTCTCTCTGGTTTGGGTACCAGACATAAACCTGAGCACCCATTATTCCTAACATTTGTGGGTTGAGCAACCATCTACACACAACATTAAGGAAAAATAATAATTTGAATAATTCAGTTTGGCTTGTATTTTTACATTAGTTTCAATAAATTACATTGTCAGGGAATAAAAGATAGGCATAATTAACTATATTTGACATGCAAATTTACTTAGTGGACATAGAGTTTGACCCCTCTAATAAATTATTCTAGACACTGATCATTACATCTGATATGTACATCTAAAAAAATCCATGGGAATGATAAAATAGAATGATAAAATAGAATATATATTTCCTGACATGAAATGTTAACAAGATAACTTGTAAAACATCATTCTGTAATTATTGTTAAGCAATATGTGCAAAAAATCCATTTACAAAACTTGTTAATACAGAGTATAAACAATTTGTGTGCATTGTGAATTGTAGTAAAAACATTCACTGTACTATGTTTTTCGTTACTACAGTTCCGCTATAAAATTTCTGGGCTCATTCTTTTATTAGGAGGGGCATCAATTCCCACTGCCTGTATAAAAACAATCTAGATCGGAGTCTATCCTTCGTATACTAAGTTTCACAAAGCACACACAAAAATATACTTTAAAAAATGTATTACCAGAAGATCATATACTGTATTGTCTAACTAACTTTTCATTATAAACTTTATATACAGTTGTGTTCAAAATTATTCAACCCCCACTGAAAATGAGTGTTTTGGCCAGTTTAACATTGATTTTGATCATTTCAGTCATCTTGTTTACAATTAAATCAAAGAGGCACTTGTAATTCAGACAAATATAACATAACATTTATAATGAAATAACCACAAATGTCTTTTCTGGTGTCACATCATTATCAGTTTTATTCAACCCCCAAGTGACATTCAATCTTAGTACTTAGTGCAACATCCTTTTCCAGTTATAACAGCTTTTAAACGTGAAGCATAGCTCGACACAAGTGTCTTGCAGCGATCTACGGGTATCTTCGCCCATTCTTCATGGGCAAAAGCCTCCAGTTCAGTCACATTCTTAGGCTTGCCCGCTGCAACTGCTTTCTTTAAGTCCCACCAGAGGTTCTCAATCGGATTTAAGTCTGGTGATTGTGATGGCCACTTCAAAATGTTCCAGCCTTTAATCTGCAACCAAAATGAAAAAAGGAAATTAAATGAAGGAATTACCAAATTAAAAACAAAAGAAGGAAGGTATATGGAAGAGGATAAAGAACTAGCTGACTGCCTCAATGAATACTTCTGTTCAGTTTTTACAAAGGAAAATAAAAGAGAAGGACCTCAGTTAGGGAGGAAGACTATTGAATCCTTTGATGCATGTGTCTTTACAGAGGAAGAGGTTCTAAGTCGGCTGTCTAAAATTAATACAAATAAATCACAGGGGCCTGATGGGATACACCCAAAGCTATTAAAAGAGCTTAGAGGTGTACTAGCTAAACCATTAAAAGATTTATTTAACCAATCACTGGTAACAGGTGTCATCCCAGAAGATTGGAAATTAGCAAACGTTGTGCCAATTCACAAGAAAGGTAGTAGAGAGGAATCGGGAAACTATAGGCCGGTAAGCCTGACATCAATAGTGGGGAAATTAATGGAAACCATACTCAAGGAGAGGATTGTGGAACATCTAAAAACCCATGGGTTGATTGATAAAAAAAACAGCATGGGTTTACTTCAGGGAGATCATGTCAAACTAATCTCATTGACTTTTTTGATTGGGTGACTAAAATAATAGATGGCGGAGGTGCAGTAGACATCGCCTATCTGGACTTTAGTAAGGCTTTTGATACTGTCCCACATAGAAGGCTTATCAATAAACTGCAGTCTTTGAGCTTGGGCTCACATATTGTTGAATGGATTAGGCAGTGGCTGAAGGACAGTAAACAGAGGGTTGTAGTCAATGGAGTATATTCAGACCATGGTATTGTTACCAGTGGGGTACCTCAGGGATCTGTTCTGGGACCCATATTGTTTAATATCTTTATCAGCGAAATTGCAGAAGGCCTCAATGGTAAGGTGTGTCTTTTTGCTGATGACACAAAGATTTGTAACAGGGTTGATGTTCCTGGAGGATACACCAAATGGAAAAGGATTTGGGAAAACTAGAGGAATGGTCAAAAATCTGGCAACTAAAATTTAATGTTGATAAGTGCAAGATAATGCACTTGGGCGTAAAACCCAAGAGCAGAATATAAAATCAGTGATACAGTACTAACCTCAGTATCTGAGGAAAGGGATTTAGGGGTCATTATATCAGACGACCTAAAGGTGGGCAGACAATGTCATAGAGCAGCAGGTAATGCCAGCAGAATGCTTGGGTGTATAGGGAGAGGCATTAACAGTAGAAAGAGGGAGGTGCTCATGCCGCTCTACAGAGCACTAGTGAGACCTCATTTAGAGTATTGTGTGCAGTACTGGAGACCATACCTGCAGAAGGATATTGAAACTTTGGAGAGAGTTCAGAGAAGAGCTACTAAACTAGTACATGGATTGCAGGACAAAACTTACCAGGAAAGGTTAAAGGACCTTAACATGCATAGCTTGGAAGTAAGAAGAGACAGAGGGGATATGATAGAAACTTTTAAATACATAAAGGGAAGCATCACGGTAAAAGAGGAGAGAATATTTAAAAGAAGAAAAACTGCTACAAGAGGACATAGTTTTTAAATTAGAGGGGCAAAGGTTTAAAAGTAACATCAGGACGAATTACTTTACTGAGAGAGTAGTGGATGCATGGAATAGCCTTCCTGCAGAAGTGGTAGCTGCAAATAAAGTGAAGAAGTTTAAGCATGCATGGGATAGGCATAAGGCCATCCTTCATATAAGATAGGGCCAGGGGCTATTCATAGTATTCAGTATATTGGGCAGACTAGATGGGCCAAATGGTTCTTATCTGCCGACACATTCTATGTTTCTATGTTTCTAACCATGCTCTAATGCACTTGGAGGTATGCTTGGGATCATTGTCCTGTTGAAAGGTCCAACGTCTCCCAAGCCTCAGGTTTGTGACGGACTGCATCACATTTTCATCCAATATCTCCTGGTACTGAAGAGAATTCATGGTACCTTGCACACTCTGAAGTTTCCCTGTACCTGTAGAAGCAAAACAGCCCCAAGGCATGATTGACCCCCGCCATGCTTCACAGTAGGCAAGGTGTTCTTTTTCTTCATAGGCCTTGTTCTTCCTCCTCCAAACATAGGCGTTGATCCATGGGCCCAAACAGTTCTAATTTTGTTTCATCAGTCCACAGAACACTATCCCAAAACTTTTGTGGTTTGTCCACATGACTTTTGGCATACTGCAGTCGACTCTTCTTATTCTTTGGAGACAGCAAGGAGTGCGCCTGGGAGTTCTGGCATGGAGGCCTTCATTACGCAGTGTGCGCCTTATTGTCTGAGCTGAAACTTCAGTACCCGCATCTGACAAATCTTTTTCAGTTCCTCAGCAGTCACACAGGGACTTTTCTCCACTTTGCTCTTCAGGTAGCGCACAGCAGTCGAAGTCAGCATCTTCTTTCTGCCACGACCAGGTAGCGTTTCAACAGTGCCCTTTGCCTTGAATTTGCGAATGATGCTTCCTATGGTGTCTCTTGGTATGTTTAACATCTTTGCAATCTTCTTATAGCCATTGCCCTTCCTGTGAAGAGAAATCACCTCTTCTCTTGTCATCCTGGACCGTTCTCTTGACTTCACCATGTTTGTAAACACACCAGTAAATGTCTAGAAGGAGCTGAGTATCACAGTCATTTTAAATCTGCCTAGTGGTGCTTATTATACTTGATTGCTGCTCCTTGACATCCAGAGGTGTTTTCAATACCTGATCGAAAACACTTGAATGAACCTCTGTTCTTAAGAGCGGTAGTCTTTAAGGGGTTGAATAATTGTGTCAATGAAGAAATCACAAAAAAACATTTAATACTGTATTACAAAAACAATTGATGTCATTTTAGTTGCATTTGGTTCTTTAAAAAGTCCTTGTAAGATTTCATTCTGAACACAATTACAAATGTACACTAAATTCCCTAAAACCCTTTACAGCATTGGGGTTGAATAATTTTGAACACAACTGTACATATATTAATATGGCTGCCAGAAAATGGTAACACAAAACCCAATTTTTTCTCCAAAAATTACAGTATTTTTGTAAAAGTGGCAAAAAAAAAAATACAGTCAAACTGGTATATTTGTAACCATACTGACTAGCAGAGTAAAGATAACATATCATTTTACTTGCACTGTGTACCCTACAATAGCAAAACCCAAAAAACAAGTATAAAATTGCTGCCTTTTCTTTATCCTGCTTCCCAAAAAGCAAATAGTGATCAAAAAGTCATATGTACTGCAAAATAGTACCAATATGATAATGGCAACTCATCCCCCTCCAAAAAAAAACCTCAAGAGAAAAATAAAAGGATTGTTCTCAGAAAATACAGTAGCTGTATTACTGACTGGCTTAAATGTTAATGTGTCCCCAAGTGGAATTTTACTGTTGAGGCCATTGAGGACAGCCCACTGAAGTAAGACACGGGACTTTTGAATAGTTTTGCTTCTATTTCAGCCACCTGTGCACCACAAACTGAATCTATACCAGCTCATATCCACTATAATTTCCACCTATTTCTGGAATAAATTGTAAATCGCTGAACTAGAGAAGGTGCAGAGGAAGGCATTCAAGGCAACCAAGGTAATTAAGGGACTGGTGGGTTGCCATACTAAGACAGGTTAATAAACTTTGGTTTGTTTATGCTGAAAAAACTAAAATGGCTTAGGGAAATGTAATTACAATGTGAATAGTAAAGTACAGGAATCCTTCTAATGATCGCTTTATACCTAGACCTGTAACCATGAAAGAGGGCTTTTTCCACATCTGCAGATGAAGAAGATCAAGACATCTTCTACACCAACATTGATGGTGACACTTTACTGTAAGAGCAGTGAGATAATGGAACTGTCTACCACAGTTAATTAATTGTACTAGTTTAAGAGGGACCTGAATGTATCCCAGGTGACCCAGTGACATAAAGGCAATAACTGGCTTCAGCAATCAAGAGACATTTGTCAAACCGGATGTTGATATGGGGAGAGGGGAGGTGGCAGGGAAGTGAAGGAGCTGGAACTAAGCACGGCGTTAAGTGATGTCCGGCGTTAAGTATGATTCATACCTAAGGTCCAGCCATGCTGGATGATCTGCCCAAAGGTCCACAGGGTTGAACAACCCCTTGAACATATACATTTTATTTAGTTAATGAAATGATTTAGTTAATGAAATTACATCTATGGGTTAAATTAATTGAAGTAAACATGGTCTGGGGCATGTGACCACACTTCTAAGAAATCATAAAAAAGGAATGTGTGATATAGGACATAAACAATTACATGCAGTTCATAGGGAAATAATGCTATGCAATGTAATTTTAGAGCTCTTTCTTTAAATGTCACTATTTTTCAATTTAACCTGACAATAAATAAAGAAATAAAAGCAATATAATAAGGAAAAATATTATTTCTGAAATATTCCAAATATATAACTTTTATGTATTAAATGTACAATTTTACAGCTTATTCAGACCCATTATTTTAAGTCTTGATAAATCAGCATAACACACAAGTTAGTTTTAAGGTTATATATATATATATATATATATATATATATATATATATATAAATAATCATTAGCATTTATGTCACATAGTCATATTATAAAAGAGCAATCACTTCCAATGGAATTAGTCTCTGCAGATTTTCTATGTGTCAATCTGTATGAAAGCTTTATTTTTTTCTATCAATCAGCATGACTGATGTCTGCTAGAAAATGGAATACTCAAAAATAAAGAATGAACCTTTGAGAAATAAAACATATTTGAATTTCTAAGCTATTCTTTGCTTATTAAATTTATTTCATGTCAACTGAAATGAACATTTGTTTTTCTTATCGAGATTAATAAGTGTAGGAACACAAATTAATCAAGTTTAAGTATGGTATGCTTTTCAAAAGAATATTTAGTGGCTATTGTAATTAATATGCACTTAAATTCAAGCAACTACTGAGCCTGAATAAAAACCTGTAACAGGGGCCTCCAATAATTATGTGATTGCATTTTTTATGTTGTCTTATGTGGTAGACGGCACTCTTTGCACCTACTATAGATACTCTCATGGAAATTATCACTTACCATCAAAATGTTTTCAAAATAACTTTGGGATTTGCATTCTGGATTACATTACGGATAATGCCCTGTGCCTCCACAGTTAGGATACACCACTACTCCACAGCCATCAAACGCAGTCTACTCTAAATTTTATTTCTTGAAGGTCATCTTCAATTCATATTAAGATAAAGGTTTTAGCTAGAGATGAGCGAATAGCAGTTGACGAAGTGGAATTCGATCCAAATTTCAGGAAAAAGTTAGAATTGCACCGAATCCGAATTTCCTCACGCTTCTTGGTAAGAAATCGCATTTTTTTCTAAAATGGTTGCTGCACATGTTAGGGCATGGAGCAAGGAACTCTGGGAACAAGGGATAACCCACAATGCTATGCATGCAGCCAATCAGCAGCCAGCCAGCCCTGTGATGTCACAGCCCTATAAATAGCCTCAGCCATCTTAGATTCAACCATTTTCTAGTGTACTTAGTGCAGGGAGAGATGTCAGCAGGTACATGAATTTTCTACCAGGGACAGTGGTAGAAAATACTTTAAAACTTTTATTTTCCTGTATAGAAGTTCAGGAAAGCATAGGGAGGAATCATTCCACAGTATTGAAGCAGAACAGGGTTGAGTAAGGGAGTTTACAGCCTGGGTGATAGAAACAATCCTATTACACCTGGCTGCACTGACTGGGATCCAAATTGCCATTATACAGCTCTGTAATTCCAGCAAACCATTTTGTTATTAGGTTGCAAGAGCTGTTTGATACAGCCATTTTCCTTATGTCCTACCAGCAGCACAGATGGGGTTAACCACCCCACGTGGACTGGCAGGACCGGCGGAATGTTTAATGAGCCCAAGACTAATAACTCAATTTAACAATTAAGTATCTCCTTAAAAGGAGGAAGTCAACCCCAGCCCACTGTGTTTTTCTCGTCCTCCCGGACAGGTGGACTAGGCGGTTTGCTCCTCCCTTTCTATGGAAAGTGCGGGAGCCTTCTTTTCGTTTGGGTAACGGCGCTGTCCTTCCTAGGTATCTTGTCAGTTTGACTGGAATCTTATCCGAACTCGGTCCCTGGGCGTGCCATCTTCCGGAGGTGACGCGGGATTCTCCTTTGCGTCACTTCCGGGTAATCCGTCCGCGATTTTTCACGGGCACGATTTTTTTCATAGATGCGATTTTTATCGCGGATGCGATTTTTCGCGTTTCATGCGAAAATTTTAAGTATTTTTTTCTTATGCAGGTCTCTGGCATATGCATTGTCAGCTAGCTTCCAGAGTCCTAAAGTTGGTTGTTCCACTTGTGGTGTTTTCTCCGGTCCTCAGCTGCCTCCGGTCTGTTTTTCTACCTTTCCTGTGTAGATAGGTGGTTTAGAAATGTTTTACTTGTCCCTTTTTTCCCGCAGTGATGTCTTCTCCGGCGGATTCGGAAGGCAGGAAAGTGGATTCCAGGAGGAAGCATCTATCCTGCTACCATTGCAGCACAGATGCGGTTAATGTAAGCTGATCATACCTGCACTTGTGAGATCGCAGAAGGTAAACAGCTTAAGGCTGGGCAAATACCAGCTTGGGAGACCTCTGTCCCGGTAGAGAGACTTTCTTGGTCTCCTTAGTTCCTTCCTCCTCGGATGAGGAGGAGCTGACGTCGTGTTTTTCCCTCCTGAAAAGACACAGAAATTGCTCAAGTCCATCAGGTCGGGGGACCATGATGTTGACCGTGGGAGCCTTCGGATCCCACTACTCAGGCACCTCGTGTCTTCGAAGCGGATGAGGCCCTCTTCTCTGCCATGTTTACAGAGTGGAAAAAACCTGGAGGTTCCAGTTTTAACAAAGAAGTTTAAATCCATGTTCCTGATGGCTAAACCCTTGGTGGATTCATGGGGATCCATTCCCAAGGTGGACATGGCTATTGCCAAGTTGTCCAAGCGCACTCTGGATCCTGCAGACGATGGGTCTAGCCTGCAGGACCCCCTTGCAGAGTGCACACTAAGACGGGGTCATACGGCTGCTGCGGATTCCGCTTCCACAGCCATAGCGGCTTCTGAAGTCTCTACGTTCCTCCAGTCTCGCCTGAATCAAATTCAAGTTGACGTGAACCAGAGGTTTTTTCCAGGACAACATACTGGCTGCCTTCAAGACCATCAACCTGGCTACGGACTGCTTGTGCGATATCGCACAGCTCTAGCTTGAAGCTAGCGAGGGAGCCTACCTGCTAGCAAAGCCGCCCGGGAAAGAGGCTAAACACAGATCCTTGCTCCTGAAGCTAAGCAGCAGGTCTGTGGCTGATGGGAGACCAAGTGCGCCTTTGGCGCCCTGTGACAATACTATCAAATGACGTCAGGGGCCTATATTTAGCATGGCCCTGGGTCGGCCCTTATGCCTTTTTGGCTTAAGCCTTGGGTCGCTGACAATTCCTCAAAATACAGCTTATGTGGCCTTCCACTCGAGCCCAACCGTTTGTTCGGTTCGGAGCTGGATAAGATCATGGAGGGCTTTTCAGACAAGAAGGTGAAGAGCCTTCACCAGCAGTCCTTTCGAGGGCAGGGCAGACAAGACCGCGGTGGTAGGTCTGGCCAGCAAACAAGCTCTCGTAGTGACTGGAGAGCGCAGCGAAAGGGTTTGAGGCGCTCTCGTGGAGGAGCCAAAGATGGAAAATCCACCTCCTGACTACGGGCCTCTTTGAGGCTCTTGGTTAATTCGCGTTACTCCTGCCGTCCTGCCAATAAGCTTCCCCACTCCTATGCTTCATGTACCCGTCGTGGGTCGTCTCTCCCACTTCTGAGAAGAGTGGATCCGAGTGATCTTGGATCCCTAGGCCTTGAACATAATTTTCGAGGGTTATTTAGTCAACCTCACCTCTATTCCTCTAGACAGGTTTGTCAAGATCAACCTTCTACAGGTTGCCAGGCAGGCAATCCTGGAGGCCTACATTCAGGACTACATTTGCAACGGGGCTCTGGAGGAGGTTTTGGCAGGAGAACGGGGCCTAGGGATCTATTCACCATTTTTTTCTGGTTCCCAAGGCTTCAGGAGATCTCCGGATGATTATCGATCTGAGATATTTCAATCGGTTTATAAGGAAGGTGAAGTTTTGTGTAGAAACCATCAGGTCAGTAGTTCACATCCTCAATCCTGGAGACGTGTTGGCAACCCTAGACCTCAAGGATGCATATCTGAACACATCCCGATCCATCTTGCTTCCAGGAAGTATCTCAGGATCACGGCCCAGGTGTCCGGTGTCGTCAGGCATCTTCTGTTTGTTGCCCTTCCTTTTGGCATTTTTCTGCCCTCTCACTTTTACCAAGGTGGTGGTTTCTGTGGTGGCGGCTTTGAGGCTTCAAGGACTGACCATCATTCCTTATCTGGACGACTGGCTTTGAAAGCCTCTGCTCTAGCGGTCCTAACCCAACTTCTTCAGGTAACAATCTCCTTTCTGTTCCACTTAGGTTGGATCATCAGCTGGCAGAAGTAGAACGTGAGCCCGTCGACTTCAGTAAGATATCTAGGCTTCATAATTGACTCCACTAGGATGTCGCTCCAGTTGACTCCAGAAAGAAGATCCGGGTTCAGAACACGGCAAGTTCTTTTCCTTTCCCGGCAAGTTCCAATCCGGACTCTCATGAAGATGTTGGGGCTCATGTCAACGTCTGCGGAAGCAGTCCCTTGGGCTCTATGGCACCTCTGTCCTCTACAGTCGGAGGTCCTCTCCAGATGGAATGGCAGCCCTGTTGGGCTAAACTCCCTGTGCTCCCTGTCTTGGCGAACTCGGTATTCCCTCAGATGGTGGTGCCATCTTTTAGATGGGAAGTCTATGACCCAGCCAACCTGGGTCATATTGACTACGGATGCGTCCCAAGTAGGCTGGGACGCTCACCTAGACGACACTCCAGTTCACAGGACCTGGTTTCCACAGGAGTGGCTTCTTTCATCCAATCTCCCCGAGATTCAAGCCATCCGGCTAGCCCTCCTTCATTTAGCCCCTAAAAGACACAGATCCGAGGCAAATCGGTGAAAGTCCAGTCAGACAATATGACTGCAGTACTTTACATCAACAAGCAGGGAGGCACGAGATCACTTCCCCTCATGTCAGAGATCGGGGTGATTCTGGATTAGGCAGAGTTGTACCTTTGCCACTTATCTGCGATGCACATCCAAGGCTCCCTCAATATGATAGCGGCTGAGCCGCGGTCTTCCGTAGGTGGAGTGGTCTTTACATCTGGAGATATTCAAGCAGATAGTCCTCAAGTGGGGTATGCCAGAGGTGGATCTCATGGCAACAAGGTTCAATGCCAAGGTGGAGAGGTTTTGCTCCCTTTACAGATATTGACATATCTGTCAATATCCTGGAGGTTCAGGCTGGCATACATCTTCCCTCCATTTTCCATGATTCTGAGGGAATTGATGAAAATCCATCAGGATCAGGCCTCGGTGATAGCCATCATACTGTTTTGGCCGAAGAGATCCTGGTTTACCTAGCTCACCCAGTTGAGTCGAGGACAATATTAAAGGCTCCCCACACAGCAGCCGCTGGTGTCGTGAGACACTCTCCTCTGCTCAGATCTGCACAGATTCAACCTGACAGCCTGGAGGTTGATCAGTCCCTTCCCAGAATAGAAGGACTTTCATAGTCAGTCCTGAGAATGCTGTCTCATTCTAGAGCGGACTCTACCAAGAGAGCCTACACTCGTATTATGAGGATATTCTCATCCTGTTGTACCTCAACTTAGGTGGCGTCTTCAGATCCGCCCCTCTCCGCTATCCTTCAGTTCCTGCAAGACGGCCTTGATAGAGGCCTTGCCCTTCTACTCTGAAGGTTCAAGTTTCAACCATCTCAGCTTGCCTTAACAGGCTTTTGTCTCAGGACCTGCTGATCAAACGGTTCCTTAAAGGAGCTGAAAGAAAAAAACCTACAGTACTGAGACCCATTTTTGAATGGGATTTATCAGTAGTTCTCAGGGCGTTAGCGTCTCCCCCTTTGAACCGTTAGAGGAGGTGGACATCAAGTTCGCCACTTGGAAGTTTGTGTTTCTCCTTGCAGTGACTTTGGCCAAGAGGGTCTCTGAGCTTCAAGCTCTCTCAGCACATGAGCCCTATACCATTTTCTTACATGACCGGGACCTTCTTATAATACTCCCATATCGTAGGACAAAAGTTCCTTCCTTCCAGAACATCAACCAGGTGATATTCCTCCCGGTTCTGTCGACATCTACCACCTCCTCCTAGGAACCTGCTAGACATCCTCTGGATGTCTCGAGATGTCTCCGGATCTATGTGGATAGATCAAGGAGTTCAGGAAAGATGAGAATCTGCTAATCCTGTTGCCGGTAAGTTTAAAGGCTGTAAGGCATCCAAACCTTCCATCAGTCGGTGGATTGAGGAGGCTATTAAGGAATCCTTTGTTTCCACAATCTCTGGACCCTCCTGGATTTGTGAAGGCCCACTCTACTAGAGTTGTGGCTACTTCTTTTGCCGAGAGGAGTCTTCTGCCTCTCAACATGATTTGTAAAGCTGCCTCCTGGAGCTCTGAATCAACATTTATCTCCCATTATAGACTAGATGCCAGTCTAGCTGAGGTTTCGTCCTTTGGGCAGACTTTTCTTAGTTCTGCTAGGCAGGAAGACCCTCCCTAGGGGTTTCTTCTTGCTATCTCCCCATCTGGGCTGCTGGTAGGACGTAAGGGAATCATTAATTTCTAACGATAATTTGTTTTCCTTAGTCCTAACAGCAGCACACAAATTTCCCACCCTAGTAAGTCTAGTTTTTTCATACTATAAACACAGTGGGCTGGGGTTGACTTCCTCCTTTTAAGGAGATACTTAATTGTTAAATTGAGTTATTAGTCTTGGGCTCATTAAACATTCTGCCGGTCCTGCCAGTCCACGGGGGTGGTTAACCCCATCTGTGCTGCTGTTAGGACTAAGGGAAAACAAATTATCGCTAGAAATTAACGATTTTTATTACAAGGAAATATTTCTATGTTTTATTTGCCCTTGTGCAGTGCAGTTATATGTTCTAAAGCATTTGTTGACTTGTATTAGTGGTGAAAAAAGCGCTTATTAGATGTTGTGCGGTGGAGTGAGAAAATTATAGCCCTTGTTGGCGTGTATCAGTGGCAAAAATTATATATTATTTGCCATTAGCAATGCAGTTATATGTTCTAAAGCCCTTTTGGTGTGAATTAGTGGCACAAAAATATATATTATTTGCCATTCAGTGGTGCAGTTATGTGTTCTAAAGCCCTTTTGGCATGTATTATTGGCACAAAAAGTATTTGCCGTTGTGTGGTGAAGTGAGAAAATTACAGCCCTTGTTGGCGTGTATCAGTGGCAAAAATTATATATTATTTGCCATTAAGCAGTACAGTTATATGTTCTAAAGCCCTTTTGGCGTGTATTAGTGCCACAAAAAAGTATTTGCCGTTGTGTGGTGAAGTGAGACAATTACAGCCCTTTTGGCGTGTATTATTGTAAAAAATATATATATATTTGCCGTTCAGCGGTGCAGTTATATGTTCTAAAGCACTTTTGGCATATATTAGTTGAGGGACACATGCCGCAGTATTGTTTTGGAATCTGATTTCCAGTGGCGAGAGCTATGGTACTCATACTTTATTTAGTCATAAATAGGACTGGGTAACAGCATAACCCACTATTGAATTTTACCACAGTGTAGACTGGAGTTGTGAGACTGGTGTATCTGTTTGATCTTGACCAGTGTTTACACTTGCCAGAATATCCTCTCCACTCTGTGTGTGTCTATGTCAGTTGTATTTAACCCACTGATCGCCTTTGCGTTTTAACAGAATAAAATAAAAGTTATGTTTTAGTTTAAGCATCCCGACAAATTGGAATATTAATGCTCTATAGTGGGTTGCATACTGCCAATTGTTACAAGTGAGCCCCTTGTATTAGTTGCACAAAAAGTATTTGCTGCTGTGTGGTGAAGTGAGAAAACTACAGCCCTTTTGTGGCGTGTATTAGTGGCAAAAATATATATTTGCAGTTCAGCGGTGCAGTTATATGTTCTAAAGCTCTTTTGGCGTGTATTAGTGGAAAAAAATATATATATATATATATTGTTTGCAGTTCAGAGGTGTAGTTATATGTTTTAAAGCCTTTTCTGGCATGCATAAGTGGAAAAAGGAAGGGCCAATTTGCCGTTCAGTGGTGCAGTTATATGTTCTAAAGTACTTTTTGCGTGTATTAGTTGCACAAAAAAAGTGTTTGCCGTTGTGTGGTGAAGTCAGAAAATTACAGTCATTTTTGGAGTGTATTAATGGCAAAAATATATATTTGTTGTTCAGCAAAGCAGTTATATGTTCTAAAGCCCTTTTGGCGTTTATAAGTGGAAAAAGTAAGGGCCTATTTGCTGTTCAGCAGTGCAGTTAAATGTAGAGATGGCCTTGCAGTTCACCTGACAGTCGTTTCGTGGTGAACTTTGCGCGTTCGCAATTCGCCGAACATATGGCGATGTCTGGCGGTGCCATATTCTTTGCATTGAACCAAACTTTGACCCATGACACATCCATCAGGTGGGACAGGACAGCCAATTGAGACATTTAAGCACATGGACACACCCCCACCCTATAACAGAACCCGATCTGGCAGCCATTTTACATTCTGTGTTTTTCCAGTGTAGGGAGAGGTTGCTTTGTGGAGCAAGGACAGGCTAATAGGGCCACAAAAGTCCTTTTAAGGACTTGTATCAGTGTGCTATCGATAGGTGTGATATACCGAGGGTGTGATATACTTATAATATACTTTCTAACATAGAATGTATATTATAGTGCATTTGTATTGTGCAGCAGTTGTGTGCGGTTCTGCTGCGATACCACACCTATATAGAGGGACAAGCGCTATAGGAACAACTATTTGCAATGGGTGTGATATACCTGTTGCCACAAATAAAACTGATTGAGGGGTGTGATATACCTTCTTCCACAAAATACTGCTTGAGGGCTGTGATATGCCTGTTGCCTCAAATAAACAGGGTGGTGTAATATAACTGTTGTGGCAAAAAAAATAATTGAGGGGTGGAATATACCTACTTCCACAAAATACTGATTAAGGGGTTCAATATACATGTTTCCACCAAATAAAATTGAGTCCTGCGATGTACCGGCTTCCACAAAATACTGATTAAGGGGTTCGATATACCTGTTTCCACAAAATACTGATTGAGGCCTGCGATATACCTGCTTCCACAAAATACAGATTAAGGGGTTTGATATACATGTTTCCACCAAAATGTGTTTGAGGCCTGGGATATACCTGCTTCCACAAAATTCTGATTAAGGGGTTCGTAATACCGGTTTCCAAAAAATATTGATTGAGGCCTGCGATATACCTGTTCCACAATATACTGATTAAGGGGTTTGATATACCTGTTTCCACCAAATATTGATTGAGGCATACGATATACGTGCTTCTTCAAAATACTGATTAAGCGGTTCGATATACCTGTTTCCACCAAATATTGATTGAGGCCTGTGATATACCTGCTTCCACAAAATACCGATTAAGGGGTTTGATATATTTGCTTCCACAAAATACTGATTGAGGGCTGCAATATACCTTCTTCTACAAAATACTGATTAAGGGGTTTGATATACCTGCTTCCACTAAATATTGATTGAGGCCTGCAATATACCTGCTTCCACAAAACACTGATTTATAAGCTAAAAAGTACAAATAAACTTTTAATTGTTCCTCCTTACATGTGTGTGATTAATATTATTGAAATTCTGCTACCTTACAGGCCCAGCGTTGCAATTTCACAACATCCTCCCCAAAAGTTACTAAAATGTCAAAAAAAAAAACACTGATTTAGGCATCACAAGCCTCCTAGAACAACATGTGAAAGGTTGAAAAAAATTTGAAGTTTTTTTCTATATTTGGGTTTCTGGGGTTAAGGGTTTGATATACCTGCTTCCACAAAATACTGTCAGAATAGGGAGTGGGGAAACCGTACAATGTCTGGTAAACAGGAATGTCACTAGGCCAAGAAGCCAGGATAGGGAAGATGAAAAACTCCTATGCAACTCTCATCCTAGCCCTCAGCTCCTGACTGTATGAGTCGCCCTCGATAGCAGGGGGCTCATACCACGAACCTGGGCCCTGCAGACCCTATCAGTCCCTATAATATGGTCAGGAATGAGAGAAAACCGATTCATCCCAAGCACGGGTGAACCAGAGTATCCCACATGCCTAGCAACAAATACGGAATGAAAAGCCAAGTGGAACAGCAGGTAAGTATCCAGTGGCGGGATAACCACTGAACCAAGAACTCCGGAATGCATGGTAACTTACCTGCCGCAGATGTTGGATGGCACAACAGACGATCACACCAAGGTGAACTGGAAACCATGTAAACGTACTGACATCTGAACACAATGCCGGACTCAGTACATACTGACACATACAGGAACCAGCACTCTAGCAACTACACACTGACTAGTTCACTTCTGGTTCACCCCTCCAGGAAACCATCGAGCCCATTTCAGCAGGCACAACACATCAGGAAACGCCTTGCATTCAAGCCGGACATAACACACCAACTGACCAGACATGATGACCAGACATGATACAGCAACAAGATGTACACCACACCCTGAACATAAACCCAAACCAAACATCAACACAGATAAGGTAGGGGAACATGGAAGATACATAAGGAATACATCGCTGGAGACATCCATGTCCCACTAGGTGACCCTCAAAGACTGGGCAGCTGGAAATGCCCTGGACTGGAGCAGAGCTCCAGCACCAACCACAGCTGAAGTACAACTAACTCCAGCCAGGGAGCCACAGGTAATAAAACCCTAGTGGCTACACCCAGCCAGGAAGTTAACCCCTCAATCACCAGACAGGGGAGGAACCAGGAGAAGAGGAGAAAGGCGCATACAAGCCACAGCGCATTGCCCCTGGCAACCGGCATGCATGTCAACGTGTCAAACGCACAACACCGAGGCAGTGACAAATACTGATTGAGGGCTGCAATATACCTGCATACACAAAATACTGATTAAGGGGTTCGATATACCTGTTTCCACTAGAGTTGAGCGGACACCTGGAAGTTCGGGTTCGCCGGGTTCGGATGAACTTCGTCGCAAAGTTCGAGTTCGGATGAACTTGACCCCAAACCCCATTGAAGTCAATGGGGACCCGAACTTTGGGGCACTAAATGGGAGGGGGGGGGTAACAGCAGGACAATTGCCCTGCAAACAAATGTGGATAGGGAAATGACTTAAAATAACATAAAACACATAAAAATAATCATCTTAAACTAGGAAGTCCATATGGAGTAGAAGGTTGAGGAGGCGGTGGATGTGGCGGTGTAGGTGGAAGCGGTGGTGGAGGAGGTAGCCAACACTGTTTTTGGTTTTTGGTTTTGTTTTTTATTATCTTTATTTATTTTTATTTATTTCTATTTTTTTATAAATTTGGGTAGACCCCAAAACATTGGAAAATATAAAAAAGAAAACAAATAGAAAGTGTGCTGGAGTATAACAATGGCTGAGTGAGTCTGGTATATATGTCTCTTCTGCACAAGGTATGGACAAGTCCGATGGGATCCATGTCTGGTTCATTTTAATGAACATGAGCTTGTCCACATTGACATTCAGACAATACACTGGCTGCTGGGCAAGCCAGCACCTCCAAGGCATAAAGGGCAAGCTCAGGCCATGTGCTCAATTTGGAGACCCAGAAGTTGAATGGGGCAGACCCATCAGTCTGTATGTCGAGGCTTGTGCACACATACTGTTCCACCATGTTGCTGAAATGCTGCCTCCTTCTGAGACGTTCCATATCAGCTGGTGGTGTTGGTTGTTGTGGCGTGCTGACAAAGCTTTTCCACATTTTGGCCATGCTAACCCTGCATTCTGAGGTGCTGGCGGTGCCCCAGCTGCATTGGCGTCTTCTTCCTCCTCCTCTGCCTTCATCTTGTGCTTCCACTAAGCCCCCTGCTGCTGTCATTTCCCTGGCTGTGCTGAGGTTGGTTGTGATGGTGTTACGCTGAGAGGATGAGAAGGTGGTAGAGGGGGAAGCGGAGTAGGAGGAGAAGGCAAAGATAAATGCCCTGCAATCCTCGGTGGCGGAAGGAAATGCAGCAAACTGCTATTCGCCTCAGGCCCAGCCACCACTGCATTTACCCAGTGTGCTGTTAGGGAGATATAACGTCCCTGCCCATGCTTACTGGTCCACGTATCAGTGGTTATGTGGACCTTGCCACAGATGGCGTTGCGCAGTGCACACCTGATTTTGTCTGCCACTTGATTGTGTAGGGAAGGGAAGGCTCGCCTGGAAAAAAGTGGGACAGCCATCGTTATAAGCTTTTTAAAAGTCTCCGTCTCCACCAGATGGAATGACAGCATTTCAAAGGCCAGGAATTTTGAAATGCTGGCATTCATGGCCAGGTATCGCTGTTGGGTAGGGGGCACTTCCTATTTCTCTCCAGTGTTTGGGAGATGGACAGCTGAACACTTTTACGTGACATTGTGGAGTTGCTTGGTGACGGTGATGGACGTGGTGGCGTAGCTGCCACATCCTCTTTTTCGGGGTGGCAGGTGCCGCTGTCACTCCAGAGGTGGAGTAAGAGGCCGAGACTGCAGCAGAAAAGGGAGAAGGAGGAGTCTGAGACCTTTATTGGTTTTTGAGGTGTTTACTCCACTGCAGTTTGTGCTTTACATTTAGATGCCTGGTCATGCAGGTTGTGCTCAAGTTTATAAAGTTTATGCCTCCCTTCAGGCTCTGATTGCACAGCGTGCAAACCACTCATGTCTTGTCGTCAGCACATTGTCTAAAGAACTGCCACGCCAGGGAAGTCCTTGGAGCTGGCTTTGGTGTGCTCAGTCCCTGGGTGCAGTGGGCAGTAGCAGGCGTACTATCTAGGGATGGCCGCTCTGCTTTTGCACCCTGCTCCTTCTTTTGCTATGCTGGTGGCTCTGTGTGATCACCACCTCTTCATCCAAACTGCACACGTCACTCGCATGACCTTGATTCCATGTGAGGTCTAGGACCTCATCATCCTCCACATCATCTTCCACCCACTCTTCACCCCTGCCCTCCTTGTCAGTCTGCACACTGCAGAAAGCAGCAGCAGTTGGCACTAGTGATGAGCGAGCACCAAAATGTTCGGGTGTTCGGGTACACGGTCCGAACACATAGCGATATTCGTGCGCTCGGCCGAGCACCCGAGTATAATGGAAGTCAATGGGAAACAACCAGGCACCCCCTGCTCGGATGAGGGGAGGGTGCCTGGTCCATTGGAAAAGGTCAGAAAGTGACAGAAACACCACCAAAATGGATCTGGAACAGCATCGGGACCATGTCGGGGAGCACCCAGTTGTCCGCCACTTTTACATAGCGACAAAATCAAGCCCAAAATCCCGCCCCTCAAAAAAGACAGTTTTAGAGAAGAAATTGTTAGGAAACATTCTTTCCTGTATGTTCAATTGAATATAAAGTGCAAGTGCTGCGCAAAATTACAAGGAAGAAGTACTCCGATACAGCCTGAATATCACATAAAGAAGGGCCTCATTCACATGGTGGTATAATTGTTCAGGTACACTGCTGCACTCATAAAGCCTGTGAAAGGGCTGGCAAAAATCACAAGGAATCAGCACTCCAATGCACCATTTATTATACATAAGGGAGGGCATCATACACACCCTTGAAAAATTATGATTGATGGCCTGCTGGTGACCCTCAAAAACATTTTGAGAAACATTATAGTTGAGGGCCTGAAGGTGAGCGGACCCTATAAAAAATTGTAGTGAGGTTCTGAAGGTGAGCGAACCCCATAAAACATTGCAGTGATGGCCTACAGGTGAGCAAAGTGTATAAAACATCAGAGGTGAGGGTCTGAAGCCTAGTGAACCCCATAAAACATTGAAGTGATGGGCTACAGATAAGCAGACGGTATAAAGCATTGGAGGTGAGGGCCTGAAGATGAGTGAACCCCATAAACATTGCAGTAATGGCCAACAGGGGAGCAGACGGTATCAAGCAGGCATCCTCAAGCTGCGGCTCTCCAGCTGTTGCAAAACTACAACTCCCAGCATGCCCGACCAGCCTACAGGTATCAGCCTATAGCAGGGCATTGTGGGAGTTGTAGTTTTACAACAGCTGAAGGGCCGCAGTTTGAGGATGCCTAGTATAAAGCATTGTATGTGAGGGCATGAAGCCTAGCGAACCCCATAAAACATTGCAGTGATGGGCTACAGGATAGCAGACCTTATAAAGCATTGGAGGTGAAGGCCTGAAGCCTAGCGAACCCCATAAAACATTGCAGTGATGGCCTACAGGTGAGCAGGCGGTATAAAGCATTGGAGGTGAGGGCCTGAAGCCTAGCGAACCCCATAAAACATTGCAGTGATGGCCTACAGGTGAGCAGACGGTATAAAGTATTGGAGGTGAAAGCCTATAGCCTAATGAACCCCATAAAACTTTGCAGTGATGGGCTACAGGTAAGCAGACGGTATAAAGCATTGGAGGTGAGGGCCTGAAGATAAGTGAACCCCATAAAACATTGCAGTAATGGCATACAGGTGAGCAGACGGTAAAAACATTGGAGGTGAGGGCCTGAAGCCTAGAGAAGCCCATAAAACATTTCAGTGATGGGCTATAGGTGAGAAGACCTTATAAAGCATTGGAGGTGAGGGCCTGAAGCCAAGCAAACTCCATAAAACATTGCAGTGATGGGCGACAGGTGAGCAGACCTTATAAAGCATTGGAGGTGAGGGCCTGAAGCCTAGTGAACCCCATAAAACATTGCAGTGATTGGCTACAGGTGAGCAGACAGTATAAAGCATTGGAGGTGAGTGCCTAAGGTCGAGCGAACCCTACAAAACATTGTAGTGAGAGCATATTTATTCTGTATGGAAGAGGAGGAGGAGGCGGAAGAGAAAACAAGATTCAAACATATACCCTTTTATGCGGTGAAAAGGGTGAATCTGAATGTTGTGGATTGAGTACATCATAAAGCATACATTTAAATAGCGTTTTTGTTCCTAATTAGCTCAGCTTTCCTCTGGTGGAGTGGAGAAGTCAGGGGCAATCCAGGTCTTGTTCATTTTGATCTGAGTTAACCTGTCAGCATTGTCAGTGGACAAGCATATACGATTATCTGTTATAATGCCACTAGCAGCACTAAATACACACTGAGACAAAACGCTGGCGGCAGGGCAGGCCAGCACCTCCAAGGCATAGAGCGCAAGTTCGTGCCACGTGTCCAGCTTGGACATGCAGTAGTTGTAAGGCACTGAGGGATAATTTAGGATGCTCACACGGTCTGCAATGTATTCCTTCACCATCTTCCAAAACTTTTACCTCCTTGTAGCACTATGCTGTGATTCATGGTGGGGTTGCTGGTGGGGTGTCATGAAAGTGTCCCATGCCTTGGAAAGCGTTGCCCTGCCTCTGTTGTAACTACTGTGTGTTCCGCTTGTCTCCCTTCCTCGGTTGCCTAAGGTAGTACGGACTATGGCGGCCGCCTTGTCAGATGGAAAATTTTGGAGCAATCTGTCAACAAGTACCTTCCGGTATTGCATGGTTTTACTCGTCCTCTCCACCACAGGAATGAGAGATGAGAAGTTGTCTTTGTAGCGGGGGTCAATAAGGGTGAACACGCAGTAATCTGTGTTCCCTAAAATGCGTATAACGCGAGGGTTGCGGGAAAGGCTGCCTAACGGGAATTCAGCGATGTTCTAGGACACACGCTGGTGTAAGGCAGGCACAGCACACCGGGAAAAATAGTGACGGCTGTGGACTGCGTACCGAGGACGGCCACCGACATCAGGCTGCAGAAAGCCTTAGTGTCCACAAACCTAAATGGCAACATTTCAAGGGCCAGTAATTTCGAAAGTTGCGCATTTAGTGCTATGGCCTGTGTTTGGGTGGGTATTTGCGCTGACGTTCAAATGCCTGTGTTATGGACATTTGGATGCTGCGCTGGGACAGGGAAGTTGATGTTGTTGCTGACTGTTCATGTGAAGGTCCAGGTGCAGGGCAAGGGCATCCGGGCCTGCGCCTTGACAGGCGATTGGCCAGCAGTGCGTAGCACAGGGAAGTGGAGGCAGTGGTGGGACCCGCAGACGCAGGGTGTGGTCCCAGGAGTTTGTCCCACTTATTAAGGTGCTTGGATGCCATGTGGTGGATGATGCCGATGGTGGTAAGGTTGCTATTGTTCACGCCCCGGCTCATTTTTGTACGGCACAGGGTGCAAACTACCACTCTTTTGTCTTCTGCACTTTCCTCAAAAAACCGCCATACTGTGGAACACCTACCCCTTGGCAAGGTAGATTTACACATGTGGGTGCTCGGTGTAACGGTTGCGAGGCTGTTTGGTGTGGGTCGATGTCTCCCTTTTGCCACCCCACTGCCTCTTCCAGACTGTTGCGGTGCTACTGATCCTTCCCCCTCTGTACTGCTGTTCTTTATTGGCTTTTTACCTAACCATGTTGGGTACGTGACCTCATCGTCCACCACCTCCTCTTCCACTTCCTCACTCTGCTCATCCTCCTGACTTGACCTAACCACCACCTCAGTGATTGGCAACTGTGTCTCAACATCATCCACCTCATGAACGAATTATTGCGGTTTACCACAATCATCTTTTTGAGACTGTGAAGGCTCAAGAGGTTGGGAATCAGGGCACGATATCTCAGTTACCTCTTCAAGCGTGCTTGGTGAGAGACCTAAACCAAGTACTGGCGATGAATAGAGGTCATGTGAATATCCGAGTGTGGGCAGGGCCGGTGCAAGGATTTTTGCCGCCCTAGGCAAAAGAAAAGTTTGCCGCCCCCCCCCCCCCCTTATCATTCTCCCCCCCCCCCACGTCATTCTTCACCCCTCCTTCTTTGTCATTCTCCCCCCCCGTCATTCTTCACCCCTCCTCCTTTGTCATTTCCCCCCCCTTGTCATTCTTCCTCCCCTCTTGTCATTCTTCTCCCCCCTGTTGTCATTCTTCCTTCCCCTCTTGTCATTCTCTCCCCCCACCCTTGTCATTCTTCCTCCCTCTTGTCATTCTTCCTCCCTCTTGTCATTCTTCTCCCCCTCTTGTCATTCTTCCTTCCCCCTCTTGTCATTCTCTCCCCCTCCCTCTTGTCATTCTTCCTCCCTCTTGTCATTCTTCCTCCCCTCTTGTCATTCTTCTCTCCCCTCTTGTCATTCTTCTCCCCCTCTTGTCATTCTTCCCCACTCTTGTCATTCTCCCCCTCCTCCCCGCCTGTAATGTAGCGTGGCCGAGCGCTTATGGTCCACGGGTACAGGAGCTTTAGATTCCTGTACCCTGACGGACTGACAGGCAGTGCACACTGTGTGCGCACTTCATGTCAGTCCGGCCGGGTACAGGAGACATATGCTCCTGTACCCGCGGCCATACAGAGCTCGGCCGCGCTACAATGGACTGACAGGAGGGAGCGCTGAGCACTTCCCTCCTGTCAGCTCCTCTCTTCATGCTGAGCCCGGGCGGTGCGTCCTCATGGATGCGCCAGCCCGGGGAGTGCTGCAGCCGTCTGAGGCTCAATTCAGAGCGCTCGGGTGGCTGCAGCATGAGGCAGGGCCGGCGCTCCTAGCAGCGCCCCTTGCCAAGGGGCGCTCTACGCGGCGGCCTAGTCCGCTTATAGGACGCGCCGGCCCTGAGTGTGGGATCACTTGTTTGCCCAGACACGACATGGTGGGAGGAAGGTTAATCGGAGTGAGGATTTTGTTGACCAGACTCTTGGCTACAGAGACTGAACTTCGGGTTAGAGAGAGTGGTGCTTAACCAACTGGAATCATTATTTTCTGCAATCCAACTAATTGTGTTGTGCTGCACTGCCCAGCTAAGTTGGACATAAAGCTAGGTAAGGTGGATTTTTTTGTTTTTTCTGGTGCTTAACCAACTGGAATCATTATTTTCTGCAATCCAACGAATTGTGTTGTCCTGCACTGCCCTGCTAAGTTGGACATAAAGTTAGGTAAGGTGGATTTTTTTTGTTTTTTCTGGTGCACTGGCAGCAGGCACAGTTTTATTGCGCCCAGGGCCACAGTCTCTGCTTACACCATCAGCATCACGCCCAGGGCCACGGCCTCTGCTTGTACCATCAGCATCAAGCCTAGGGCCATGGCCTCTGCTTGCACCATCAGCATCACGCCAAGGGCCACACCCTCTGCTTGCACCATCAGCATCATGCCCAGGGCCACGACCTCTGCTTTCACCATCAGCATCATACTCAGGGCCACGGCCTCTGCTTGCACCATCAGTATCATGCCCAGGGCCCACGACCTCTGCTTGCACCATCAGCATCACGCCCAGGGCCATGGCCTCTGCTTGCACCATCAGCATCACGCCCACTAACCCCTCCCTTTGTGCTCGCCTTCTTCATATTAATGGTTTTGTCTGTAGATGTGGCGCAGATTGTTCTACTGTCCGCTAAAGACACAGTTTTCTGATGCAGGACAGTACTGGATACAGAAAAATACAGATTTTCGGCACTACACCAGCCCAGAGATAATGTAGTTTTTACAGTACACACTGTATAGGCTTGCTGTGATGTACTGTAGACAGAGAAATACTAATTTTCGGCACTACACTAGGCCACAGATAATGAAATGTTTACATTACACACTATATTGGCTTGCTGTAGTGTACTGCAGACAGAGAAATACAAATTTTCGGCATTACACTAGCCCAGAGATAATGACATTTTTACAGTACACACTGTATTGGCTTGCTGTAATATACTAAATACAGAAAAATAAATATTTTCAGGAGTACACTAGACCAGAGATAATGTAATTTTTTCAGTACACACTGTATAGGCTTGCTGTAGTGTACTGTAGACAGAGAAATACAAATATTTTTCACTACACTAGGCCACAGATAATGAAATTTTTACATTACACAATATTTTGGCTTGCAGTAGTGTGCTGCAGACAGAGAAATACAAATTTTCATCACTACACTAGCCCAGAGATAATTAATTTTTTACAGTACACACTGTATTGGCTTGCTGTAATGTACTGAATACAGAAAAATAAATATTTTCAGGAGTACACTAGACCAGAGATAATGTAATTATTACAGTATACACTGTATAGGCTTGCTGTAATGTACTGTAGACAGAGAAATACAAATATTTTTCACTACACTAGGCCACAGATAATGAAATTTTTACATTACACAATATTTTGGCTTGCAGTAGTGTACTGCAGACAGAGAAATACAAATTTTTGGCACTACACTAGCCCAGAGATAATGAAATGTTTACAGTACACACTGTATTGGCTTGCTGTAATGTGCTCATTACAGAAAAATATATATTTTCAGGACTACACTCGACCAGAGATAATGTAATTTTTACAGTACACACTGTATAGGCTTGCTGTAATGTACTGTAAACAGAGAAATACAAATTTTCATCACTACACTAGCCCAGAGATAATGAAATGTTTACAGTGCACACTGTATTGGCTTGCTGTAAAGTACTGAATACAGAAAAATAAATATTTTCAGGAGTACACAAGACCAAAGATAATGTAATTTCTACAGTATACACTGTATATGCTTGCTGTAAAATACTGTAGACAGAGAAATTCACACTTTCGTTACTACATTAGGCCACAGATAATGACATTTTTACAGTACACACTATAGTGGCTTACTGTAATGTACTGAATACAGAAAAATAAATATTTTCAGGAGTACACTAGACCAGAGAAAATGTAATATTTACAATACACACTGTATTGGCTTCCAGTAAGGTACTGGATACAAAAATACAGATTTTCGGCACTACACTAGGCCAAAGATAATGTAATTTTGACAATACACACTGTATTCGGATGTCATTCTATATTGGATACAATTTTGTCCCAAATAAAATGTATTCTCTGTGGGAATACTGTATATATGGTTGCATCCTAAACGCACACACAAATGTGCCCAAAACTAGTTAACTATGGCCAAAATATAAATCACTCTCTGCTGGATTAATTAAGATAACGGTTGTGGATTGAATGCACACACAGATGTGGCACAAGTTAGGTTAATTTCCACAGAAAACAGGCACACTATTGTGAATAAGCCCTTTTTATAATGTCTGCCCAACACACTGCTTTATGATGGTGCAGTGTATATCTCAGTACAAAGGAACACTGTAGTGAATAAGCCTCTTTTGATAATATCTGCCCAACACACTGCTTAATGATGGCGTATTGTAGATGTCACTAATTGGAAATCTTTCAGTCTTTTAGAAGTTATAAAAGCAATTTTTAAGCCCTGCACTATCTGTCCCTTCCTGGTGACGCCTGTCCCTGATAGTGCTGAAGCAACCCCTTCTTAAAAAAATTAAATAAAAGGTGCTGCACTGCTGTCAAACACACACTCTAGTCCTTAAAAGGACTGTTAGGTCTTTCATTATGGTTTTTGGAGTGAAATCAGTAAGTTTAGAGCAAAATGCTATCTGTCCTTTCCTACTGTCTGCTCTCCCTGACGCTGAATGAGCCGAGCACTGGACCTCAGCTCCTATATGAAATGGTATCACGTGTTCCAGCCAGCCAATCAGTGTAAGGCTTACAGCTCACATGGCTATATCCTTACACTGAGGGGAATTACTTACCTGGACCTTCATTGGCTGGTCAGAAGGTGCCAAACGTGTGGGGAGGAGACTCGACAAATACACGTGGTGTTCGGCCGAGTAAAGCCAAGCGCCGAGCATAGTGATGCTCGAGCCGAACTAATACTCGGCCGAGCATGCTCGCTCCTCACTAGTTGCCACCTGTGTTTCGTCATCATTAGAGACGTGTTGCGGTGGCCTTACCATGTCCACATCCGGAAACATAAATGGTTGGGCATCGGTGCACTCAATCTCTTCCACTTCTGGGAACCCTGCTAGCAGAGTCATCAAAAAGCATAAGAGACTGCTGCATGACTTGGGGCTCAGACTGCTTGGCTGATTTGCAAGGGGGTGAGGTGAAACACAGATGTCTATGATGCCCATAAGCTTCCGGCAGGGGACCGGGTGGGAGACAATGTGAAGGAACTGGAGGCACTGTCAGCAACCCAATCTACTACCGCCTGTACTTGTTCTGGCCTCACCATTCTTGGAGCGGCATTCGGGCCTACTAAATAATGCTGAACATTCTGTCGCCTTCTTTTGAGGAATGTGTTTCATTTGGGCGTGTAGCTGGCACAGATCGACCACGTTCTCTACCTGCAACAGGAGCTCCACCAACACCAGCAGCACCATGACCAGGGCCATGTCCCTTATTTGATGCTCTCCTCATTCTTTGCGGTCACCCACCGAACTAACAGATGGATTTACAAAATGTATTTCCCTGTCAGATATGCAGTGCAGGTGTACTTAAAACAAAAAATGGTTATATGTCACCCAACAATCTAACCAACAAATTTACTAAATTTATTTCCCTGTCAGTTATGCAGTGTAGGGGTACTTCATAGAAAAAAAGGGGGAAAAGTCACCTAACAATCTAACAGACGGATTTACTAAATTTATTTCCCTGTCAGGTATGCAGTGCAAGGGGTACTTCACAGCAACAAATGGGTATAAGTCACCCAACAATCTAACAGACGGGTTTACTATATTTATTTCCCTGTCAGATATGCAGTGCAGGGGTACTTCACACCCACAGAATTAACAGCCAGATAAATTATCTTTCTGTGTCAGGGGTGTAAAAATGCTGTATTGCACATGTGCCCTGGCTGGACAATTTTGGCCTATGTTGGTGTAGGAGCCACTTGTGAATGATTGGCCTGATAACCGTGGAAATGTCACCAAACAATCTAGCCGATGAATATAAGAAATTTATTTCCCTGCCATGTATACAGTGCGGGGTACTTCATAGCAAAAATGTAAATATCTCACCCCACAATCTAACAAATGGATTTACTGAATTTATTTCCCTGTCAGGTATGCAGCGCAAGGGTACTTCACAGCAGAAAATGTGAATATGTCACCCCAACTTACAGACGGATTACCTATATTATTTTCTCATCCCCTGGCACATATGCAGTGCAGGTATACTTACAAAATTTGTATATGTCACCCACTGAACTACCAGAAGGATTAAATTATTGTTCCTGGCACATATGCAGGTGCAAGTGCACTGCACACATAAAACTGGTCGCCGACACTCACCTAACTAACAGACGGATTAAATATTATTTTTGTGTGTCAGGGGTACAAAGATGCTGCATTGGACCCACAAAAATTCGCTTGTCTTCACCCTTTATCCTGCTCCTGGATGCAGAAGCTGGTCATAGCTGCAGTGAAGACACCAGGTCGCCACCGCAAGAGTGGTCCCGACCAGGCTGACCAGAACGCCCCGATGCAAGCCCCGGGATACAGGCAGGTGGTGCGAGCTGTCGCTGGATGAAGGATGTACAGTAGCAGAGTCGGATGAAGCAGAGCTGAGTTGGTGATTAATCAGAGCTGGAGCTGTTATATAATATATAATAGCTCAGGTGCAGCGGGTGTGACCAGCTGCACAGCAGACAGAGGCATGGTCAACAATCCGAATCGTACACTTGAGAGCAGCAAGGTACAGGAGGATCAGAGAGAGATGAGGTCAGTATTCAGGCAATGGTCAGAAACAGGAAACAACACAGGAACAACGAGCAAGAACCTTCACTGTAGAAACTACAATATTGCTCAGGCATCACAGGAAGTGGAAAGCACCCTTATATAGGTGGTGCCTGGCAAGGATTGGAGAGAGGCGGGGTCAGGGGCATGTACGGGCTCTTAAAGAAACAGGATGCGTGCAGCCCCTACACAGTGCAACTGAAGCTGTCGCCGCCTGCGACAGTGCAGGAAAGCGGGTACGAAGCCTGCAGCAAAGAGGAGGAGCCTTGCATGCAGTACGGCTGAAGTACATAGCAGGATACGCTGCACATTGGCAGCTGCCAACTGCCATTGTTACAGTATCCCTGCTCTCACGCCCTGTCTTCTTGGTCCTAAAGTGCTGAAAAAACTTTTGAGAAAATTCAGAGCATGTAGATTTTCCTCAGGCTCCCAGAAACGTTCCTCAGGACCATAATTCTTCCAGTCTACAAGAAAGTACCTCTTGCCACCAACTACCTTGAAATCGAGGATGTTCTGTACTTCAAATTCAGATTCTTTGCCAGCAGGAATGGAAGTAGTGCTGGGAAGGGGTCTAGAAAAGGAGTTAAGGACCAATGGTTTCAGGAGAGACACATGGAAGGAATTTGGAACTGGAGAGCAGGAGGCAACCGGAGTTTGTAGGAAAAAGGGTTGATATGCTCTAGGATCTCAAACGGACCCAGAAACTGGGGAGCAAATTTGTAACAGGGTACCTTCATGCAGATGTTCTGGAAGGAAAGCCAGACTTTGTCGCCAGGAGAGAACAGAGGAGGCGGTCTACTTCTGGTATCCGCATTCCTCTTCATACGGGTAATTGCCTTCATACGGGTTCCTGGCACATATGCAGGTGCAAGTGCACTGCACACAAAAAACTGGTCGCCGACACTCACCTAACTAACAGACGGATTAAATATTATTTTTGTGTGTCAGGGGTACAAAGATGCTGCATTGGACCCACAAAAATTCGCTTGTCTTCATCCTTTATCCTGCTCCTGGATGCGGAAGCTGGTCTTAGCTGCAGGGGAGACACCATGTCGCCACCGCAAGAGTGTCCCGGTTCAGTGGCAGCTCAGTGGAACGCCCTGATGCAAGCACCGCTGATACAGGCAGGTGGAGCAAGCTGTCGCTGGATGAAGGATGCACAGCGGCAAAGTCGGATGAAGCAGAGCTGAGTTGGTGATTAAGCAGAGCTGGAGCTGTTAGAACAGCAGAGCAGAATACCTCAGGTGCAGCGGGTGTGACGAACTGCACAGCAGTCGGAGGCGTGGTCGACAATCCGAATTGTACACTTGAGAGCAGCGAGGTACAGGAGGATCAGACAGAGACGAGCTCAGGATTCAGGCAATGGTCGGAAACAGGAAACAACTCAGGAACAACAAGCAGGAACCTTCACTGTAGAAACTACAATATTGCTCAGGCATCACAGGAAGGGGAAAGCACCCTTATATAGGTGGTGCCTGGCAAGGATTAGAGAGGAGGCGGAGTCAGGGGCGTGTATGGGCTCTTAAAGAAACAGGACGCATGCAGCCCCTACACGGTGCAACTGGAGCTGTCGCTACCTGCGACAGTACAGGAAACCGGGTACGAAGCCTACAGTGGAGAGGAAGAGCCTTATGTGCAGTACGGCTGAAGTACATAGCAGGATACGCTGCACACTGGCGGCTGCCAACTGCCATTGTTACAGTATCCCCCCTCTCACGCCCCCTCTTCTTGGTCCTGAAGTGCTGAAAAAAAATATTTTGAGAAGATTTGGAGCATGTGCATTTTCCACAGGCTCTCAGGAATGTTCCTTAGGACCATAATTCTTCCAGTCTACAAGAAAGTACCACCAACTACCTTGTAATCGAGGATGTTCTGTACTTCAAATTCAGATTCTTCGCCAGCAGGAACGGAAGTAGTGGTGGGAAGGGGTCTAGAAAAGGAGTTAAGGACCAATAGTTTCAGGAGAGACACATGGAAGGAATTTGGAATCTGGAGAGCAGGAGGCAACTGGAGTTTGTAGGAAACAGGGTTGATATGCTCTAGGATCTCAAACGGACCCAGAAACTGGGGAGCAAATTTGTAACAGGGTACCTTCATACGGATGTTCCGGGAGGAAAGACAGACTTTGTCGCCAGAAGAGAACAGAGGAGGCGGTCTATGTCTGGTATCCGCATTCCTCTTCATACGGGTAACTGCCTTCATACGGGTTCCTGGCACATATGCAGGTGCAAGTGCACTGCACACAAAAACTGGTCGCCGACACTCACCTAACTAACAGACGGATTAAATATTATTTTTGTGTGTCCTTAGTCTGTCTCCAGAGGCTGAGGAAGTCTCTGAACAAAGAATTAGCAGCTGGTACCTCAGAAGATGTAGACAGGTGAAATGGAGCACGGGGATGAAGTCCAAACACTATATAGAAGGGAGAAGAGCCTGTAGATTCTCCGGAATGGTTGTTGTAAGAAAATTCCGCCCAAGTCAGGAGCCGAACCCAGATCATCATGCTGCGCAGAAACAAAGTGACACAGGTAGTTCTTCCAAGATCTGGTTAACTTGTTCAACTTGCCCATTAGACTGGGGATGGTAACTAGTAGAGAAATCCAACTTGACCTCAAGTTGCCCATAGAGCGCTCGCCAGAATTTGAAAGTAAATTGTACCCCACGATCAGAGACAATGTGCAGAGGTAGACCTTGAAGGCGGAAGATGTGTTCCACAAACAGACAGGACAATCGACTAGCAGAAGGCAATCCAGGAAGTGGAACAAAATGTGCCATCTTAGAAAATCTGTCTACCACAACTCAGATTATGGAACAGCCAGCAAGGACGGAGATCTGTGATAAAGTCCATAGCGATGTGCTGCCATTGGACCTCCGGAATGGGTAACGGAAATAACAAGCCAGTGGGTTTGGTATGGGAAACCTTGTTGCGGGCGCAGGAGGTACAGGTAGATACAAATTCTCTGACATCTTTGGGTAGAGTCGGCCACCAATAGTGACAGGACAGCAAATCAAGGGTCTTACGCACCCCAAAGCAGTATCTTCCTCTTGGCTTGCGGGACGAAGGTCTTCCCAAGAGGAATGTCTCTTACACGGACTGGCGCCACAGAAACCAGACAAGACGGATATACGATATACTGAGGTTCTTCAATCTGATCCGCTGGGTCAAAAGAACGAGAAAGAGCATCAGCCTTTATATTTTTATCAGCCGGTTGGAAATGCAGAAGAAAATTCAATCTGGCAAAGAAAAGTGCCCATCGAGCCTGACGAGGATTTAGACGCTGTGCCGACTGTAAATATGTTAGATTCTTGTGGTCAGTGTATATCACCACAGGATGCAGAGCCCCCTCCAGGAGGTATCTCCATTCTTCCAGGGCCATCTTGATAGCAAGCAGCTCTCTATCGCCGGTAGAATAGTTTCTTTCCAGAGATGAGAATAGCTTGGAGAAGAAGCCGCGCGAGGCAAATCTCCCTTTGGAGTTCCTTTGTAGCAGGACGGCACCTGCTATAATAGAGGAGGCATCCACTTCAAGGAAGAACTGTTTGAAGGTATCCGGATGACGGAGAATGGGAGAAGCGGCAAAGCAGTCTTTGAGATGCAGGAAAGCAGACTCCGCCTCAGGGGTCCACTTCTTAGCATCCACTCCTTTCTTCGTCAGAGGAGAGATAAGAGCAGTAAGGGAAGAGACGTTAGGGATGAACTGTCTATAGAAGTTGGCAAACCCTAAGAACCTTTGAATGGCATGGAGACCTTGAGGACGAGGCCAGTTCAGAATGGCAGAGACCTTGTTGGGATCCATTTGCAGACCAGAGAAGGAGACAATGTATCCCAGGAAGGGTAAGGTGGACTGTCTCAAAGACACACTTTTCGAGCTTAGTGTACAGACCATTCTCCCTTAATTGCTGAAAAACAAGGCACACTTGTTTCCGGTGAGTGGTGAAGTCGGGGAGTAGATGAGAATATCATCGAGATACACTACTACACAGTTGTACAGCAGGTCCTGGAAGATGTTGTTCACGTATTTTTGAAAGACCGCTGGGGCATTGCATAAGCTGAAAGGCATGACCAGGTACTTGTAGTGGCCATAACGGGTATTGAATGCCGTCTTCCACTCGTCGCCTTCACAGATTTGTATCAGGTTATACAGACCCCACAGATCCAATTTAGAAAATATCTAGGTGCCACGGATATGGTTGAACAGTTTAGAAATCAAAGGCAGAGGGTACATGTTCTTGACCATGATTTTGTTCAGCCTACGATAATCTATGCACGGACGGAGTGACCCATCTTTCTTTGCCACGAAGAAGAAACCGTGGAGGAGGAGCCTTGCGTGCAGTATGGCTAAAGTACATAGCAGGATCTGCCAATTGCTATTGTTACACGCTGCTGGTCACAGATTTAACAGCCAGTTCAGATTTCTTCCTACTCTCTCCTCACAGCGGCAGCCTGCTTCCTATCCCTGCACTAGTACGAGCTGATGTGACGTGCGGTGCTACGTGACATCCAGCTTATATAGAGGCTGGGTCACATGCTGCACTCGCCAATCACAGCCATGCCATTAGTAGGCATGGCTGTGATGGCTTCTAAGGTCACACAGCTTAAAAGCTTTTTGATTGGCTGCAGTCTTTCAACAAGCTATATTAAATGCCTGAACACCAAACTAGAACCCAAACTTTTACGGCAAAGTTCGGGTCCGGGTACAAAAACCCTAAAGTCCAGTAAGAACCCAAACTTTACAATTCCGGTTCACTCCACACTAGTTTCCACCAAATATTGATTGAGGCCTACGATAAACCTGCTTCTACAAAAAGCTGATTAATGGGTTCGATATACCTGCTTCCACAAAATACTGATTGAGGGATGCGATATACCGCCTTCCACAAATAATGCTCTTCTCTATGGACTTAGGCACAGGGTCATTTTAAAAAGATAGGCAGCGAAAAAGGCAGGCCTTTCCGCAGGGATGGTAGGGGTCGGGCAGGTGCACCAGGCCGGAGCCTAAGTGAGAAGGTGCATGCTATTACTTCAAAGGGCACACCAGAGTTGGTTGAGTGACTCACTCAGCCTTCCGCTTCTGCACCCTCATCATCCTCTGTATCTGCACCCTCCTCACTCTCTGCTGTGTGCACCCCAAAAACACCACCACTCGAGTCAGAGGAATTATTTTCCCATCTATTCCCAGACCTTACCGATGCGCATCTATTCTTGACACGGGATGAGGAAGTTCCCTCAGTACCCAGATAAGCCCAAGGAGGAGGTCCCCGCTGTTTCTGCCTACTCCGAGATCTCAAATGTCAGTGGTGGCGAAGGTGACTATAATGACGTGTCAATGGACATCACTTGGGTGCCCACAACAGAGGAAGAGGAGAGACGGTGCAGCAGAGTGCATCCACCATGCACTGTCACTTCTGGCGCTCCCAGGACACATGGATCCGTAGTGTGTTTTTTTTTAACGTGTCAGCTGCTGACAATAGTGTTGCCATCTGCAGCCTGTGCTGTCAGCGCATAAGTCGCGGTAAGCCCAAAACTCACCTAGGGAGGACGGCCTTAAGAAGGCACCTGGCCACCCATCACCGAGCCCAGTGGGAGCAACGCCATCAGAACCCACAAAGCCACACTCCCAGAGCTCAACGTCCTGCCTCTTCTCCTTCTCCTCCCTTTTGTCCTCCACTCCCCTTCCACCGTGCCGTTGTCATGTTAATCTGGCAGAAGGCAGGCTTCCATGGCCCAAATATTCGAGCGCAAAAAGTTGATGACTCCGGATAACCCTCTTGCCCAATGGCTGACCGCTGGCTTGTCGGGACTGCTAGCCAGCCAACTACTGCCATATAAAATGGTGGACTCGGAGGCATTTGGAAAATTTCTGGCCATTGGCACACTGCAATGGAAGGAAATATTTCTCCCAGAAGGGCATCCCAGAGCTATATGGTCACGCTCAGTGGCAAGTGAATATATCTCTGGCACACAGTGTCCGTGCCAAGATACATCTGACCACAGACAAGTGGTCTAGCAAACACGGGCAGGGAAAGTACATAACTTTTACTGCCCACTAGGTGAACCTTCTGAAGGCCGTCAAGCACGTAACTCATGGCTCCTGTGTGGATTTGGTGTTACTACAAAGAATTGCATGCAGGCCTGCCTCTTCTTCTCCTCCTCCTACTCCATCCTCCATCTCCTCCTCGGCTGACTCCTCCTGTTCCACTGCTACCACCTCTTCTCCTGCGCGCCCCAAGCTCCCCAGAACCTATTCGACGTGCAAGGTGAGATGTTGCATGCTGTGCTGCGGCTATTCTGCCTGGAAGCCAAAGCCACACCGGTCCTGCACTGCTTTCAGCTCTGCGGTCACAGGCCTATCAGTGGCTAACCCCGCTCAATTTGACAGTTGGTAAAGTGGTGTGTGATAACGGTGCCAATCTGCTGAGCATGCTAAAACAGGGCAAAATGACATATGTGCCGTGCATGGCACACGTCCTGAACTTAGTCGTGCAGCGATTCGTTGCCAAATACCCCAGAGTCCAGGACGTCTGGATGCAGACCAGGAAAATCTCTGGCCATTTTAGAAGATCTTAAACAGCCATGGCTCGCCTTGCTGACGTTCAGCGTCGACACCACTTGCCCGCCAGACATCTGATTTGTGACTAGAGTTGAGCGAACTTGTGTTTTAAGTTTGGCGTCCAAAGTTCGGGTTAGGGTTATCGAAGAATCCCGTTATGGATTCCACTACCACGGACCATAATGGCATTTGGAATCCATAAGGGGATTCTTCAATGAACCTGAACCTTGGACAACACTAAGGACCTGGGATGACGTCACCGTCATGTGATCAGTGCAGGAGACGTGGCTCAGTACTGGATTAGATAAGAGGTGGTAGCCTATGACCTCTTATACAATCCAGTACTGAGCCACGCCCCTGCACTGATCACATGATGGTGACGTCACCCCAGGTCCTTCACCCCGTGTTCCAAATGCCGTTAGGGTCCGTGGTAGCGGAATCCATAATGGGATGCTTCGATAACCCGAACCCAAACTTTGGACGCCGAACTTAAACACAAGTTCACTCAACTCTAGTGACAACCCAATGCGATGGAACTCCACATTGTATATGCTTGATGGGCTGCTCAAGCAGCAATGTGCCGTTAATGACTACATGTACGAACTCTGCAGCAGGACAGGTTCGGGGGAGCTTGGTTTTTTTCACTGCGCCAGTGGCTGCTTTAGCACAACGCATGCAGACTTCTGTGGCCATTTGATAGGATCCCCAAACTGGTCAGTCGCAGACAGGGCGCCATCAGTGATATCATACCTTACACCTTCTTTCTGGAGCGTGCATTACGTCGTGTCATTGATCAAGCCGTCGAGGAGCAGGAGCTAAAAGATGAGGAAGTCGAAGTGCTGAACGAATTCCCAGGGGGGGCTACCCCATCTAAGAAAAGTCAGCAGGAATCTGAAGAGGAATCAGAGGAGGATGGTGGCTGGGGGGATGAGGAGGGGGAGCAAGAAGAGCAGGCTTTGAGGGGGACTTTAAGCTATTCGGGGATACCTGGTGTTGTCTGGGGCTGGGGGGGGGGGGGAAGACTGAGGACAACATTCTCTTGGGTAATAAGCAGGGACCAGTGCACAACACAGCTTCCAATTTAGTGCAAATGGTGCCCTTCATGCTACAGTGTTTGAAGAGGGACCCCCGTATAAAAAGCATAAAGGGCAAGGAACAGGACTGGTTGGCAACGTACTTAAACCCCCGTTACAAACACGAAATGGCAGACACGTTACCAGCATCACAGAGGGCTGGCAGAATTTAGCATTTCCAGGCTTTGCTGTGAGAGATGCTGCACTTTGCTGTTGTGGGCGCTGGCAGAGGAATTTCCACCCACAGCAAAACAGGTGTGGGTACCAATCCTACTGCACCTGCAAGAAGAGGGCGGTTTAAAGATGTGTTAGTTACTTCGGATATGAGATCATTCTTGCAGCCAATCCATCAATGGCCGCCCTCCAGATCTAGCCTCAGAAAATGCATAGACTGACAGGTGTTCGACTACATCAGGTTAACGGCCAATGTGGACTCTCTGAGAAGCGATGAAACCCTGGACTACTGGGTGTGCAGGCTTGACCTGTGGCCAGAGCTGGCAAAATTTGCCATGGAACTCTTGGCTTGCCCCTCGTCGAGTGTCCTGTCCGAAAGGACGTTCAGCGCAGCAGGGGGGATCGTGACCGATAAGCGCACTCGCCTAGATCACGACATTGTGGACTACCTCACATTTCTAAAAATGAATGAGGCATGGATCTCAGAGCAATTCAACACCTGTGACGACCATGTGACTGAATTTCCTCATGCCAGCCCACACATATTCGCCACCAAACAGAACAAAGAAAAGTCCTTATCTTATGAATATACAGCGGCATGAAAGGCCTTTTCTGTCAGGTAAATACCTAATTTTTGGGGCCTGTACTCCAGTGGCCTACAGTAAAATTTTTATCCAATGACTGCCTAATGTACATCCAGCTACATGATCACAAGTAGTGTTGAGCAAACACGAACTATAAAGTTCGGGTTCGTAGCGGACTTTAGGGGTTTTTGTATCACGACCTGAACCCAATCAGCTTCCGTAAAAGTTTGGGTTCGAGTTTGGCCGTTTATTAAATCTTGTTGGAAGGCTGCAGGGCAGCCAATCAACAAGCGTTTAAGATATGTGTCCTTAGAAGCCATCACAGCCATGCCTACTGTGATTGGCTAGTGCAGCATGTGACCTAGCCTTTATATAAGCTGGAGTCACATAGCGCCGCACGTCATGTCAGCTCTTACTAATGTAGGGATAGGATGATGCTGCTGTGAGGGAGAGATTAGGAAAGAATCTGATATCAGAACTTGGTGTTAAATCTTCGATCTACAGTGATTTTTTTTTTTTTGCGGGTGCATTGCAACATTTTTGTACCCTGCCCTGAGCCCAGTGTCACAGAAAAATAAGTTTTAATCAGTCGGTTAGTTAGGTAGGCGTCGGCGGCCATTTTGTGTCAGTGTAATGCACTTGCACCTCCATATGTACCGGTGACAATCATTTAATCCTGTTCTTGTAGTTCCATGGGTGGCATATACCCATTTTTTAAGTGCACCTGCACTGAATATGTGCCAGCGGAAGTCAAAACAATCTGTTACATTCTAGGGGGACAAATTGCCTTTTTTTGGCGGTCAAGTACACCTGCAGCCTGCAGTGCATACCTGGCAGTGAAAATAATTTAATTACATAAGTCTGTCACATATTTGTGTGACCTAAAGCGATTTTTTTATCTTTCTGACACTGACCAATTCCCATTTTTTGTGCTAGAAAGTACATTTGCAGCCTGTGCTGCATTTCTGACAGTCCAATAAAACCGTTAAATACTGCATTTACATTTTTAGTTTAAAACCATAGTAACATTGTATATAAGACCGAAAAAAGACATTTGTCCATCAAGTTCGGCCCATTTCTTACAAGTTGATCCAGAGGAAGGAAAAAACCCTGTGAGGCAGAAGACAATTTTCCCCACTTAAGGGGAAAAAATTCCTTCCCGACTCCAATCAGGCAATCAGAATAACTCCCTGGATCAACGAACCATCTCTAGTAGCTATAGCCTGTAATATTATTACACTCCAGAAATACATCCAGGCCACTCTTGAATTCCTTTAATGTACTCACCATCACCACCTCCTCAGGCAGAGAGTTCCATAGTCTCACTGCTCTTAAATAATCCTTTTCTATGTTTGTGTACAAACCTTCTTTCCTCCAGACGCAGAGGATGTCCCCTCGTCAAAGTCACAGTCCTGGGGATAAATAAATGATGGGAGAGATCTCTGTACTGACCCCTGATATATTTATACATAGATATTAGATCTCCATCAGTCGTTTTTTTTCTAAGGTGAATAACCCTAATTTTGATAACCTTTCAGGGTACTGTACTTTCCCCATTACAGTTATTACTTTAGTTGCCCTCCTCTGAACCCTCTCCAGCTCTAGTATGTCTGCCTTGTTCACAGGAGCCCAGAACTGTACTCAGTACTCCATGTGTGGTCTGACTAGAGATTTGTAAAGTGGTAGGACTATGTTCTCATCACGGGCATCTATGCCCCTTTTGATGCAACCCATTATCTTATTGGCCTTGGCAGTAGCTGCCTGACGCTGGTTTTTACAGCTTAGTTTTCTGTTTATTAAAATTCCTAGATCCTTTTCCATGTCAGTGTTACTGAGTGTTTTACCATTTAGTATGTACGGGTGACTTCCATTATTCCTTCCCATGTGCATAACTTTACATTTGTCAGTGTTAAACCTCATCTGCCATTTCTTTGCCCAAGCCTCCAATCTGTCCAGATCCTCTGTAGGAGAAAACTGTATTCTTCAGTGTTAATTACTTTACACAGTTTAGTGTCATCTACAAAAATAGATATTTTACTGTGCAAGCCTTCTACAAGATCATTAAAAATATATTGAAGAGAATAGGGCCCAATACTATTTTAATATTTTTAAGTCGCTGTTGTACTTCTTCCTGGGTCAGACAGGGTACTTTTAATGGGAATTTACTTTACATTCTGCATTTCATCTGACAGTTTATTTTCCTCAGTGAATGTAGTGGAGAAAAAAATGTTTAATAGTTTTGCTTTACCCTCATCGCCTCTCTGCAACACCCTATGTAGAGGGCCGAATCCTTCAGATTTATATTTTTTACCAAATAGTACATTGTGCCAGATAGTACATTTGCAGCCTGCGATGCATTTCTGAGAGTGCAATATAACCAGAAAATACTACTGTGACATTGTTGGTAAAAAAGTCATGTATTTTTTGCTATAAAGCACATTTGCGGCCTGCACTGTATTTCTGACAGTGAAAAATAACCAGTAAATACAACTGTGACATTGCTGGTGAAAAAGAACACTTATTTTTTGCCATAAATTACATTTGCAACGCACTGCATTTCTGAGGGTGAAATTTAATCAGTAAATCAAGCTCTTAGATTAAGGGTGGACATTTCCACGGTTATCAGCCCAGTCATTCACAAATGGATTGGAGGATGTGTTCCTGCTGCACTTCATACCTGACCGGGAAATATATTCTGTAAATTCGCGGCGTTTAGATTGTTGGGTGATCTGTACCTCTTTTTCTTTCAAACTACCCCTGCCCTGCATACCTGAATGGGAAATATATTCTATAAATGCAGCTGCGTTTAGATTGTTGGGGGATCTATACCTTTTTTTTTTTTCAAAGTACCCCTGCACTGCATACCTGACTGGAAAATAAATTTTGTCAATCCGTCTCTTAGTTTGGTGGGTGAACGCAAAAATGAGGAGAGCGTCATATAAGGAACGTGGCCCTGGTCGTGGTACTGCTGGTGGTTGTGGAGCCTCGTTGCAGGGAGAGGACGTGGTCGATCTGTGCCAGCTACACACACAAATAAAACGCCTTCCTCAGGTGCGCATAGGCGACAGAACGTTCAGCGTTATTTTGTAGGCCCAAATGCCGTTACACGAATGGTGAGGCCAGAACAGACGATAGTAGATTGGGTGGCTGAAAGTGCCTCCAGTTCCTTCACATTGTCTCACACCGGTCCCCTGCTGAAGGCTCAGAGTAGGCACCTGCATCCCATGGGCATCCGTCTTTCACCTCACCCCTTGCAAATCAGCCAAGCAGTCTGAGCCCCAAGTCATGCAGCAGTCTCTTATGCTTTTTAATGACTCTGCTGGCAGGGTTTCAGTGGACCATCCACATAGCCCTACGCCAGAAGTGGAAGAGATTGAGTGCACCGATGCCCAACCACTTATGTTTCAAGAAGTGGACATGGGAGGACCGCCGCAGCACGTTTCTGATGATGACGAAACACAGGTGCCAACTGCTGCGCCTTTCTGCAATCTGCAGACTGACAAGGAGGGCAGGGGTACAGAGTCGGTGGAAGATGATGTGGAGGATGATGAGGCCCTAGAACCCACATGGAATCAAGGTCATGCGTGTGACGTGTGCAGTTCGGAGGAAGAGGTGGTGGTGGCACAGAGCCACCAGCACAGCAAAAGAGGGAGCATGGTGCAAAAGCAGAGCGACCGTCCATTAGACAGTACGCCTGCTAGTGCCCACCGCACCCAGGAACCGAGCACACCAAAGCCAGCTCCAAGGACTTCCTGGCGTGGCAGTTCTTCAGACAATGTGCTGATGACAAGACATGAGTGGTTTGCACACTGTGCAATCAGAGTCTGAAGCGAGGCATAAACGTTCTAAACCTGAGCACAACCTGTATGACCAGGCATCTACATGCAAAGCATGAACTGCAGTGGAGTAAACACCTCAAATACCAATAAAGGTCTCAGGCTCCTCCTGCTCCCTCCTCTGCTGCAGTCTCGGCCTGTTCCTCCCCTTTGGAGTGACAGTGGCACCTGCCACCCCACAAATAGGGGATGTGGCAGCAACGCCACCATGTCCGTCACCGTAACCAAGCATCTCCACAATGTCCCATGGAAGAGTTCAGCTGTCCATCTGCCAAAAACTGTAACGAAAGAGGAAGTACCCCCTACCCACCAGCGATCTCTGGCTCTGAATGCCAGCATTTCAAAATTCCTGGTCTTTGAAATGCTGTCATTCCGTCTGGTGGAAACGGACACTTTATAGGGGTGGCTGTCCCACAGTACGTGGTTCCCAGCTGCCACTACTTTTCCAGGCAAACCATCCCTACCCTGCACAACCAAGCGGCTGACAAAATCAGGTGTGCACTGCGCAATGCAAAGCCATCTGTGGCAAGGCCCACATAACCACCAATACGTGGACCAGTAATCATGGGCATGGACGTTATATCTTCCTAACGCAACACTGGGTAAATGCAGTGGTGGCTGGGCCTGAGGCAGATAGCAGTTTTCCGCATGTCCTTCCGCCACCGAGGATTGCAAGGCATTTCTCTTGCCTCCTCCTACTACTCCGCTTCCTCCTCTACCACCTCCTCATCAGTGTAACACCTTCACCACCAACTTCAGAACAGCCAGGGGAAACGACAGCAGGTTGTTTTGAAACTCATCTGTTTGGGGGAAAACCCCACACCGCGCAGGAGCTGTGGACGGGCATGGACCCACAGACCGATGAGTGATTGGTGCCACTGAGCCTCAATCCCGGCCTGGTGGTGTTCAATAATGGGCGAAATCTCGTAGCAGCCCTGGGCCTTGCTGATTTGACGCATGTCCCTTGCCTGGTGCATGTGCTGAATTTGGTGGTGCAGAAATTCCTGAAAAACTACCCCGATATGTCGGAGATGTTTCAGAAAGTGTGGGCCGCCTGCGCTCACTTTCGGCGTTCTCACCCTGCTGTTGCTCGCCTGTCTGCGCTGCAGCGTAACTTTGGCCTTCCTGCTCATCGCCTAATATGCGACCTGCCCACAAGGGGGAATTCCCTGCACATGCTGGAGAGACTGTGCGAGCAGCAGCAGGCGATAGTGGAGTTTCAGCTGCAGCATGCACGGGTGAGCCACTCTCCTTAACAGCATCACCAATGACTGGGCCTCCATGCGAAACCTGTGTGCAATGTTACGCTGTTTCGAGTACTCCACCAATAGTGGCGAGGGACTGCTGCTGAGCATTGCAAAAATTATGGACGAGTTCCTGATGCTTAGCTGATCATTGAAAAATGATGGGCAAGTGCCTGCTGCTGAGCTGACCCTGTAAAATATTGTAGTTGAGGGCATGCAGCTGAGCTGACCCTGTAAAATATTGTAGTTGAGGGCCTACAGGTGAGCTAACCCTCTAAAATATTGTAGGTGGGGGCCTGCATGTGAGCTGACCCTCTAAAATATTATAGATGAGGGCCTGGAGGTGTGTTGACCCTCCAAAATATTGTAGGTAAAGGCCTGCAGGTGAGCTGACCCTCCCTGAAGAGGGACATACTGTAGTAACATAGTACATAACATAGTGTGAGGTACAAGCCAATGTTCCCCACTTAAGGGGAGTTAAAAATTCCTTCCCGACTCCAATCAGGCAATCAGAAGAACTCCCTGGATCAACGACTCATCTCTAGTAGCTATAGCCTGTAATATTATCACACTTCAGAAATATATCCAGGCCCCTCTTGAACTCTTTTAGTGAACTCACCATCACCACCTCCTCAGTTCCATAGTCTCACTGCTCTTACCGTAGAAAAATCCTCTTCTATGTTTGTGTACAAATCTTCTTTCCTCCAGACGCAGAGGATGTCCTTTTGTCACAGTCACAGTCCTGGGGATAAATAGATGATGGGAGAGATCTCTGTACTGACTCCTGATATATTTATACATAGTTATTAGATCTCCCCTTAGTCGTCTTTTTTCTAAAGTAAATAACCCTAATTTTGATAATCTTTCAGGGTACTGTAGTTGCACCATTCCAGTTATTACTTTAGTTGCCCTCCTCTGAACCCTCTCCAGCTCTTCACAGGAGCCCAGAACTGTACACAGTACTCCATGTGTGATCTGACTAGTGATTTGTAAAGTGGTAGGACTATGTTCTCATCACGGGCATCTACGTCCCTTTTGATGCAATCCATTATCTTATTGGCCTTGGCAGCAGCTGCCTGACACTGGTTTTTGCAGCTTAGTTTGCTGTTTAATAAAATTCCTAGATCCTTTTCCATGCCAGTGTTACCGAGTGTTTTATCATTTAGTATGTACGGGTGACTTGCATTATCCCTTCCCATGTGCTTAACTTTACATTTGTCAGTGTTTAACCTCATCTGCCACTTATCTGCCCAAGCCTCCAATTTATCGAGATCCCTCTGTAGCAGCATATTGTCCTCTTCAGTGTTAATTACTTTACACAGTTTAGTGTAATCTGCAAAATTGATATTTTACTATGCAAGCCTTCTACAAGATCATTAATAAATATATTGAAAAGAATAGGGCCCAGTACTGACCCCTGAGGTACCCCACTATTGACAGTTGCCCAATTGGATTGTGTACCGTTAATAACCACCCTCTGTTTTCTGTCACTCAGCCAGTTACTTACCCACTTACGGACATTTTCTCCCAGTCCGAGCATCCTCATTTTATATACTAACCTTTTATGTGGTACAGTGTCAAATGCTTTGCAGAAGTCCAGATATACGACATCCATTAATTCGCCGCTGTCAAGTCTAGAACTTGCCTCCTCATAGAAACTGATTAAATTCGTTTGGCATGACGATTCCTCATAAAGCTATGCTTATATGCCATTATTTGCTTATTTCCGTTGAGATCCTCTAAGATAGTTTCCCCACAATTGGTACTACATTTGCTATGCACCAATCTTGTGGAACATTCTCTGTCAGTATAGAGTCTGCAAATAGCAGAAATAAGGGTCTGGCTATGATATTACTTAATTCCCTTAGGATACAGGGGTGTATGCCATCCGGTCCTGGTGATTTGTCTATTTTAATCTTTTTAAGTCGCTGTTGTACTTCTTCTTGGATCAGACAGGACACTTTTAATGGGAGATTTATTTTTACATTCAGCATTTCATCTGACAGTTTATTTTCCTCAGTGAATGCATTAGAAAAAAAAATATTTAACAGCTTTACTTTCTCCTCGTCGCTCTCTGCAACTCCCCCTTCATTACCCTTTAAAGGGCCAACACCTTCAGATTTATACTTTTTAACATTTATATAACTGATTCCGAAACTCTTCAGCATCCACAGTCAGAAGAAGATGACGGTGGGGAATGGCAATTAGTGTTTCATGACTTGGATGATGCGGATGAGACACAGTTGTCAATAATTGAGGGTCTGTTTAGGTCAACAAGACAAGTCTGGAGGAAGTGGAAGATGGGCTGGTGGACGATGACATCACTGACCCAACCAGGAAGGTGGCAAGCCAAGCGAGGACTGCAGTCCAGAGGGGGAGGGATCCACAGCACCGCAACAGGCTGGAAGAGGCTGTGGGATGGCAAAAGGGAGAAGGCGGGCCAAACCAAATAGGCCCGCATACAGATGTCCTTAACCCAGGCCTTTGAACGTAAACGCAAATACTCAGCCACCCATCCACAGTCCATAGCACTAAATGCACACCTTTAAAAATCGCTGGCCCTGGAAATGTTGCCATTTAGGCCTGTGGACACTGAGGCTTTCCTCAGCCTCATGGAGGCGGACGTCCCTCATTACCCAGTCCCCAGCCACCACTATTTTTCTCAGTGTGCCATCCCCGCATTACACCAGCAATTGTGTCCCGTAACATCATCCGTGCCCTGACCAACTTAGTTATTGGGAAGGTCCACTTAACGACTGACACACGGACAAGTGCTTTTGGCTAGGGACGCTACATTTCCGTGATGGCACACTGGGTGAACCTTGTGGAGGCCGGTAGCTTGTCGTACCCTGGGATGGCACCAGTGCTACCAACGCTAAGGATTGCTAGCCCCCATTCCATCAGGATTATCACCACCACCTACATTAGTTGCAGCAAACCCCCTTCTCCTACTCCACTTCCACCTCTGCATTCTCATCTTGCAGCACCAGTCAGCCATCAGTCAGTAGCTGGAAGCAATGTAGCACGGCAGTGGGGAAGCGGCAATAGGCCGTGCTTAAACTTATGCGCTTAGGTGACAAACAGCAAACCGCCGCAGAGTTGTTGCAGGGTATAAAGTATCAGACTGAACTGTGGCTCTCACCACTCAACCTACAACCAGGCATGGTGGGTTGTTGTGTCTGATAATGGCCATAATTTGTTGGCAGCTTTGGAGCTTGGCAATCATACATCATATACAGATATGTCCCATGCACAACAAACAAAACTTATACATTAATATAACTAAAAACATAACACACGAGAGTGGAGGTAAACCAATGGCATGGCATGTTAATTAACTCATGAATAACCAAATAACAATAACTTATTTTACAACTATAAACCATAATAACAATAATAATAATACCAACAATAATACAACCACAAACCATAATAATAATAGAATAGAATGCCATTGCGGATAAATTTCCAGCTGACAACTCTGGCAGCAGAGTACGTAGTTCCTTGTGCAACCAAGGAGAAGAGATGAGGGGAACACATAGCAGTTCCAACAGAGGCAGAACAACACTTTCCAAGGCCTGGAACAGTTTCAGGACACCCCGCCAGCACCCTCACCCTGATGGGTGACCTAGTGTCACAAGGCGGGAAAAATTTTGGAAGATGGTGAAGGATTACATAGTAGACCTTCTCAGCGTCCTCGGTGATCCCTCTGTGCCTTACAACTATTAGGTGTCCAAGCTGGACAATGTGGCACTAACTGCCACTCTACGTCTCAGAGGTGAGGCCTGGCCTGCCACCAGCGTTTTGGCAGAGCGGGTATCTAGTGTTGCTGGGAGCATAATAATTGATAAGTATATCCGTCTGTCAAATGAAAATGCTGACAGGTCGACTCTTATAAAAATGAACAAGGCCTGGATTGCCCCTAACTTCTCTACTCCTCCTCCTTCTCCATCATATCAACATGGTTTTTAGGCTGCCCTCGCTCATAATGTTTTAGAGGGTTAGCTCACCTGCAAGCCCTCACATATGATGCTTTACAGTGTCAGCTCACCTGCAGCCCCTCACATATAATGTTTAACAGGGTCAGCTCACCTGCAGGCCATTGCAATTTATGTTTTTAGGGTCAGCTCACCTGCATATATATTGAAGAGAATAGGGCCCAATACTTCATACCTGACCGGGAAATATATTCTGTAAATTCGGCGGCGTTTAGATTGTTGGGTGATCTGTACCCCTTTTTTCTTTCAAACTACCCCTGCCCTGCATACCTGAATGGGAAATATATTCTATAAATGCAGCTGCGTTTAGATTGTTGGGGGATCTATACCTTTTTTTTTTTTCAAAGTACCCCTGCACTGCATACCTGACTGGAAAATAAATTTTGTCAATCCGTCTCTTAGTTTGGTGGGTGAACGCAAAAAATGAGGAGAGCGTCATATAAGGAACGTGGCCCTGGTCGTGGTACTGCTGGTGGTTGTGGAGCTCTCGTTGCAGGGAGAGGACGTGGTCGATCTGTGCCAGCTACACACACAAATAAAACGCCTTCCTCAGGTGCGCATAGGCGACAGAACGTTCAGCGTTATTTTGTAGGCCCAAATGCCGTTACACGAATGGTGAGGCCAGAACAGACGATAGTAGATTGGGTGGCTGAAAGTGCCTCCAGTTCCTTCACATTGTCTCACACCGGTCCCCTGCTGAAGGCTCAGAGTAGGCACCTGCATCCCATGGGCATCCGTCTTTCACCTCACCCCCTTGCAAATCAGCCAAGCAGTCTGAGCCCCAAGTCATGCAGCAGTCTCTTATGCTTTTTAATGACTCTGCTGGCAGGGTTTCAGTGGACCATCCACATAGCCCTACGCCAGAAGTGGAAGAGATTGAGTGCACCGATGCCCAACCACTTATGTTTCAAGAAGTGGACATGGGAGGACCGCCGCAGCACGTTTCTGATGATGACGAAACACAGGTGCCAACTGCTGCGCCTTTCTGCAATCTGCAGACTGACAAGGAGGGCAGGGGTACAGAGTCGGTGGAAGATGATGTGGAGGATGATGAGGCCCTAGAACCCACATGGAATCAAGGTCATGCGTGTGACGTGTGCAGTTCGGAGGAAGAGGTGGTGGTGGCACAGAGCCACCAGCACAGCAAAAGAGGGAGCATGGTGCAAAAGCAGAGCGACCGTCCATTAGACAGTACGCCTGCTAGTGCCCACCGCACCCAGGAACCGAGCACACCAAAGCCAGCTCCAAGGACTTCCTGGCGTGGCAGTTCTTCAGACAATGTGCTGATGACAAGACATGAGTGGTTTGCACACTGTGCAATCAGAGTCTGAAGCGAGGCATAAACGTTCTAAACCTGAGCACAACCTGTATGACCAGGCATCTACATGCAAAGCATGAACTGCAGTGGAGTAAACACCTCAAATACCAATAAAGGTCTCAGGCTCCTCCTGCTCCCTCCTCTGCTGCAGTCTCGGCCTGTTCCTCCCCTTTGGAGTGACAGTGGCACCTGCCACCCCACAAATAGGGGATGTGGCAGCAACGCCACCATGTCCGTCACCGTAACCAAGCATCTCCACAATGTCCCATGGAAGAGTTCAGCTGTCCATCTGCCAAAAACTGTAACGAAAGAGGAAGTACCCCCCTACCCACCAGCGATCTCTGGTCCTGAATGCCAGCATTTCAAAATTCCTGGTCTTTGAAATGCTGTCATTCCGTCTGGTGGAAACGGACACTTTTATAGGGGTGGCTGTCCCACAGTACGTGGTTCCCAGCTGCCACTACTTTTCCAGGCAAACCATCCCTACCCTGCACAACCAAGCGGCTGACAAAATCAGGTGTGCACTGCGCAATGCAAAGCCATCTGTGGCAAGGCCCACATAACCACCAATACGTGGACCAGTAATCATGGGCATGGACGTTATATCTTCCTAACGCAACACTGGGTAAATGCAGTGGTGGCTGGGCCTGAGGCAGATAGCAGTTTTCCGCATGTCCTTCCGCCACCGAGGATTGCAAGGCATTTCTCTTTGCCTCCTCCTACTACTCCGCTTCCTCCTCTACCACCTCCTCATCAGTGTAACACCTTCACCACCAACTTCAGAACAGCCAGGGGGAAACGACAGCAGGTTGTTTTGAAACTCATCTGTTTGGGGGAAAAACCCCACACCGCGCAGGAGCTGTGGACGGGCATGGACCCACAGACCGATGAGTGATTGGTGCCACTGAGCCTCAATCCCGGCCTGGTGGTGTTCAATAATGGGCGAAATCTCGTAGCAGCCCTGGGCCTTGCTGATTTGACGCATGTCCCTTGCCTGGTGCATGTGCTGAATTTGGTGGTGCAGAAATTCCTGAAAAACTACCCCGATATGTCGGAGATGTTTCAGAAAGTGTGGGCCGTCTGCGCTCACTTTCGGCGTTCTCACCCTGCTGTTGCTCGCCTGTCTGCGCTGCAGCGTAACTTTGGCCTTCCTGCTCATCGCCTAATATGCGACCTGCCCACAAGGGGGAATTCCCCCTTGCACATGCTGGAGAGACTGTGCGAGCAGCAGCAGGCGATAGTGGAGTTTCAGCTGCAGCATGCACGGGTGAGCCACTCTCCTTAACAGCATCACCAATGACTGGGCCTCCATGCGAAACCTGTGTGCAATGTTACGCTGTTTCGAGTACTCCACCAATAGTGGCGAGGGACTGCTGCTGAGCATTGCAAAAAATTATGGACGAGTTCCTGATGCTTAGCTGATCATTGAAAAAATGATGGGCAAGTGCCTGCTGCTGAGCTGACCCTGTAAAATATTGTAGTTGAGGGCATGCAGCTGAGCTGACCCTGTAAAATATTGTAGTTGAGGGCCTACAGGTGAGCTAACCCTCTAAAATATTGTAGGTGGGGGCCTGCATGTGAGCTGACCCTCTAAAATATTATAGATGAGGGCCTGGAGGTGTGTTGACCCTCCAAAATATTGTAGGTAAAGGCCTGCAGGTGAGCTGACCCTCCCTGAAGAGGGACATACTGTAGTAACATAGTACATAACATAGTGTGAGGTACAAGCCAATGTTCCCCACTTAAGGGGAGTTAAAAATTCCTTCCCGACTCCAATCAGGCAATCAGAAGAACTCCCTGGATCAACGACTCATCTCTAGTAGCTATAGCCTGTAATATTATCACACTTCAGAAATATATCCAGGCCCCTCTTGAACTCTTTTTAGTGAACTCACCATCACCACCTCCTCAGTTCCATAGTCTCACTGCTCTTACCGTAGAAAAATCCTCTTCTATGTTTGTGTACAAATCTTCTTTCCTCCAGACGCAGAGGATGTCCTTTTGTCACAGTCACAGTCCTGGGGATAAATAGATGATGGGAGAGATCTCTGTACTGACTCCTGATATATTTATACATAGTTATTAGATCTCCCTTAGTCGTCTTTTTTTCTAAAGTAAATAACCCTAATTTTGATAATCTTTCAGGGTACTGTAGTTGCACCATTCCAGTTATTACTTTAGTTGCCCTCCTCTGAACCCTCTCCAGCTCTTCACAGGAGCCCAGAACTGTACACAGTACTCCATGTGTGATCTGACTAGTGATTTGTAAAGTGGTAGGACTATGTTCTCATCACGGGCATCTACGTCCCTTTTGATGCAATCCATTATCTTATTGGCCTTGGCAGCAGCTGCCTGACACTGGTTTTTGCAGCTTAGTTTGCTGTTTAATAAAATTCCTAGATCCTTTTCCATGCCAGTGTTACCGAGTGTTTTATCATTTAGTATGTACGGGTGACTTGCATTATCCCTTCCCATGTGCTTAACTTTACATTTGTCAGTGTTTAACCTCATCTGCCACTTATCTGCCCAAGCCTCCAATTTATCGAGATCCCTCTGTAGCAGCATATTGTCCTCTTCAGTGTTAATTACTTTACACAGTTTAGTGTAATCTGCAAAATTGATATTTTACTATGCAAGCCTTCTACAAGATCATTAATAAATATATTGAAAAGAATAGGGCCCAGTACTGACCCCTGAGGTACCCCACTATTGACAGTTGCCCAATTGGATTGTGTACCGTTAATAACCACCCTCTGTTTTCTGTCACTCAGCCAGTTACTTACCCACTTACGGACATTTTCTCCCAGTCCGAGCATCCTCATTTTATATACTAACCTTTTATGTGGTACAGTGTCAAATGCTTTGCAGAAGTCCAGATATACGACATCCATTAATTCGCCGCTGTCAAGTCTAGAACTTGCCTCCTCATAGAAACTGATTAAATTCGTTTGGCATGACGATTCCTCATAAAGCTATGCTTATATGCCATTATTTGCTTATTTCCGTTGAGATCCTCTAAGATAGTTTCCCCACAATTGGTACTACATTTGCTATGCACCAATCTTGTGGAACATTCTCTGTCAGTATAGAGTCTGCAAATAGCAGAAATAAGGGTCTGGCTATGATATTACTTAATTCCCTTAGGATACAGGGGTGTATGCCATCCGGTCCTGGTGATTTGTCTATTTTAATCTTTTTAAGTCGCTGTTGTACTTCTTCTTGGATCAGACAGGACACTTTTAATGGGAGATTTATTTTTACATTCAGCATTTCATCTGACAGTTTATTTTCCTCAGTGAATGCATTAGAAAAAAAATATTTAACAGCTTTACTTTCTCCTCGTCGCTCTCTGCAACTCCCCTTCATTACCCTTTAAAGGGCCAACACCTTCAGATTTATACTTTTTAACATTTATATAACTGATTCCGAAACTCTTCAGCATCCACAGTCAGAAGAAGATGACGGTGGGGAATGGCAATTAGTGTTTCATGACTTGGATGATGCGGATGAGACACAGTTGTCAATAATTGAGGGTCTGTTTAGGTCAACAAGACAAGTCTGGAGGAAGTGGAAGATGGGCTGGTGGACGATGACATCACTGACCCAACCAGGAAGGTGGCAAGCCAAGCGAGGACTGCAGTCCAGAGGGGGAGGGATCCACAGCACCGCAACAGGCTGGAAGAGGCTGTGGGATGGCAAAAGGAGAAGGCGGGCCAAACCAAATAGGCCCGCATACAGATGTCCTTAACCCAGGCCTTTGAACGTAAACGCAAATACTCAGCCACCCATCCACAGTCCATAGCACTAAATGCACACCTTTAAAAATCGCTGGCCCTGGAAATGTTGCCATTTAGGCCTGTGGACACTGAGGCTTTCCTCAGCCTCATGGAGGCGGACGTCCCTCATTACCCAGTCCCCAGCCACCACTATTTTTCTCAGTGTGCCATCCCCGCATTACACCAGCAATTGTGTCCCGTAACATCATCCGTGCCCTGACCAACTTAGTTATTGGGAAGGTCCACTTAACGACTGACACACGGACAAGTGCTTTTGGCTAGGGACGCTACATTTCCGTGATGGCACACTGGGTGAACCTTGTGGAGGCCGGTAGCTTGTCGTACCCTGGGATGGCACCAGTGCTACCAACGCTAAGGATTGCTAGCCCCCATTCCATCAGGATTATCACCACCACCTACATTAGTTGCAGCAAACCCCCTTCTCCTACTCCACTTCCACCTCTGCATTCTCATCTTGCAGCACCAGTCAGCCATCAGTCAGTAGCTGGAAGCAATGTAGCACGGCAGTGGGGAAGCGGCAATAGGCCGTGCTTAAACTTATGCGCTTAGGTGACAAACAGCAAACCGCCGCAGAGTTGTTGCAGGGTATAAAGTATCAGACTGAACTGTGGCTCTCACCACTCAACCTACAACCAGGCATGGTGGGTTGTTGTGTCTGATAATGGCCATAATTTGTTGGCAGCTTTGGAGCTTGGCAATCATACATCATATACAGATATGTCCCATGCACAACAAACAAAACTTATACATTAATATAACTAAAAACATAACACACGAGAGTGGAGGTAAACCAATGGCATGGCATGTTAATTAACTCATGAATAACCAAATAACAATAACTTATTTTACAACTATAAACCATAATAACAATAATAATAATACCAACAATAATACAACCACAAACCATAATAATAATAGAATAGAATGCCATTGCGGATAAATTTCCAGCTGACAACTCTGGCAGCAGAGTACGTAGTTCCTTGTGCAACCAAGGAGAAGAGATGAGGGGAACACATAGCAGTTCCAACAGAGGCAGAACAACACTTTCCAAGGCCTGGAACAGTTTCAGGACACCCCGCCAGCACCCTCACCCTGATGGGTGACCTAGTGTCACAAGGCGGGAAAAATTTTGGAAGATGGTGAAGGATTACATAGTAGACCTTCTCAGCGTCCTCGGTGATCCCTCTGTGCCTTACAACTATTAGGTGTCCAAGCTGGACAATGTGGCACTAACTGCCACTCTACGTCTCAGAGGTGAGGCCTGGCCTGCCACCAGCGTTTTGGCAGAGCGGGTATCTAGTGTTGCTGGGAGCATAATAATTGATAAGTATATCCGTCTGTCAAATGAAAATGCTGACAGGTCGACTCTTATAAAAATGAACAAGGCCTGGATTGCCCCTAACTTCTCTACTCCTCCTCCTTCTCCATCATATCAACATGGTTTTTAGGCTGCCCTCGCTCATAATGTTTTAGAGGGTTAGCTCACCTGCAAGCCCTCACATATGATGCTTTACAGTGTCAGCTCACCTGCAGCCCCTCACATATAATGTTTAACAGGGTCAGCTCACCTGCAGGCCATTGCAATTTATGTTTTTAGGGTCAGCTCACCTGCAGCCCCTCACATATAATTTTTTAGAGGGTCAGCTCACCCGCAAGCCCTCACATATAATGTTTTTTAGGGTCAGCTCACCTGAAGGCCCTCACATATAATGTTTTAGAGGGTGAGCTTTCCTGCAGGCCCTCACATATAATGTTTTACATGGTCAGCTCACCTGCAGGCCCTCACATATAATGTTTTAGAGGGTCAGCTCACCTGCAGGCCCTCACATATAATGTTTTAGAGGGTCAGTTCACCTGTTGGCCCTCACATATAATGTTTTAGAGGGTAGGCTCACCTGCAGGCTCTCACATATAATGTTTTAGAGGGTCAGCTGCCCTTAAGGCAATCGCAAATGATGTTTTAGAGCACGGATGTCAAGCTCCTGGCCCTCCAGCTGTTGCAAAACTACAACTTCCAGCATGCCTTGATTGCTGTAGTATGTCCAGGCATGATGGGAGTTGTAGTTTTGCAACAGCTGGAGGGCCACGAGTTTGACATCCCTGTTTTAGAGGGTCAGGTAACCTGAAGGTCCTTCCAAATAATGTTTTTGAGGGTTAGCGCACCTGGAGACCCTCAGCTACATTCTTTTATTCAGTTTCATGGCGCCCAGGGCCACTGCCTCTGCGTGCACCATCAGCATCACGGACATTTACATGGCCCATACTGGACGCCTTCTTAACATTAAATATTATATATGCTGAAAAGTATGTCACACGTACATAGGATTTGTAAGCGTATGCGCCAATAAATAAAAAAATGTATTTGGGACGCGCACACATTAACCAGGAGATGTAGCCCTGATAAAGTCACAGACTACCATACACCGTCTACGGATAAAGTACAGTATATGTCAGTGATATCTATTAAACGCACACACAGTACATGTGGCCCAAATTATTTAAATTTGCGCTACAGACACTGCTTTCTGATGTAGTACAGAATTTGTCACAGAAAGACACACAATATGGACACTACATTAGGCCCAGTTTATTTACATTTGCGCTACAGACACTGTTTTTGGATTCAGGACAGTATATGTCACAGAAACCCACAGAATATGGACACTATATTAGGCCCAGAATATTGGAATTTGTAATAAAGACACTGTTTGCAGATCTTGTACAGTATTGGGGTCTGAACTCCAGTTGCTTACAGTAAAATTTTTATCCAGTGACCACCTAATGTACATCCAGCCACATCATCACAAGTTCTTTTCTGTCAGGTGAATGCCTAATTTTTGGGGCGTGTACTGGTCTACAGTAAAATTTTTATCCAGTGACCGCCTAATGTACCTCCAGCCACATCATCACAACAAGTTATTTTCTATCAGGTGAATGCTTATTTTTTGGGGCCTATACTCCAGTGGCCTATAGTAAAATTTGTATCCAGTGACCACCTAATGAACCAAAATTAGCCACAGCCACATCATCACAAGTTATTTTCTGTCAGGTGAATGCATAATTTTTGAGGCCTGTACTGGCATGCAGTAAATGTCTTATCCAGTGAGCGCCCAATCAACCTCCAGCCACATCATCACAAGTTCTTTTCTGTCAGGTGAATGCTTAATTTTTGGGGCCTGTACTGGCCTACAGTAAAATGTTTATCCTGTGACCGTCTAATGTACCTCCAGCCACATAATCACAAGTTTTTTTTTTGTCAGGTGAATGCCTAATTTTTGGGGCCTGTACTGGCCTACAGTAAAACCTTTTTCCAGTGACCGCCTAATGTACCTCCAGCCACATCATCACAGCAAGTTCTTTTCTGTCAGGTGAATGCCTAATTTTTGGGGCCTGTACTCCAGTGGCCTACAGTAACATTTTTATCCAGTGACTGCCTAATGTACCTCCAGCCACATCATCACAACAAGGTCTTTTCTGTGAGGTTAATGCCTATTTTTTGGGCCTGTACTCCAGTGGCCTACAGTAAAATTTTTATCCAGTGACTGCCTAATGTACCTCCAGCCACATCATCACAAGTTCTTTTCTGTCAGGTGAATGCCTAATTTTTGGGGCGTGTACTGGTCTACAGTAAAATTTTTATCCAGTGACCGCCTAATGTACCTCCAGCCACATCATCACAACAAGTTATTTTCTATCAGGTGAATGCTTATTTTTGGGGCCTATACTCCAGTGGCCTATAGTAAAATTTGTATCCAGTGACCACCTAATGAACCAAAATTAGCCACAGCCACATCATCACAAGTTATTTTCTGTCAGGTGAATGCATAATTTTTGAGGCCTGTACTGGCATGCAGTAAATGTCTTATCCAGTGAGCGCCCAATCAACCTCCAGCCACATCATCACAAGTTCTTTTCTGTCAGGTGAATGCTTAATTTTTGGGGCCTGTACTGGCCTACAGTAAAATTTTTATCCTGTGACTGTCTAATGTACCTCCAGCCACATAATCACAACAAGTTTTTTTTTTTGTCAGGTGAATGCCTAATTTTTGGGGCCTGTACTGGCCTACAGTAAAACCTTTTTCCAGTGACCGCCTAATGTACCTCCAGCCACATCATCACAGCAAGTTCTTTTCTGTCAGGTGAATGCCTAATTTTTGGGGCCTGTACTCCAGTGGCCTACAGTAACATTTTTATCCAGTGACTGCCTAATGTACCTCCAGCCACATCATCACAACAAGGTCTTTTCTGTGAGGTTAATGCCTATTTTTGGGCCTGTACTCCAGTGGCCTACAGTAAAATTTTTATCCAGTGACTGCCTAATGTACCTCCAGCCACATCATCACAAGTTCTTTTCTGTCAGATGAATGCCTAATTTTGGGGCCTATTCTGACCTACAGTAAAATTTTTATCCAGTGACCGCCTAATGTACCTCCATCCACATAATCACAAAAAGTTCTTCTCTGTCAGGTGAATGCCTAATTTTTGGGGCCTCTACTTGCCTACAGTAAAGTTTTTATCCAGTGATCGCCTAATGTACCTCCAGCCACATAATTACAGCCATTTCTTTTCTGTCATATGAATGCCTAATTTTTGGGGCCTGTGCTCCAGTGGCCTACAGTAAAATGTGTATCCAGTGACCGCCTAATACACCTCCAGCCACATAATCACAACTTATTTTCTGTCAAGTGAATGCCTAATTTTTGGGGCCTGTACTCCAGTGGCCTACAGTAAAATTTTTATCCAGTGACCGCCTAATGTATTTCCAGCCACATCATCACAAGTTATTTTCTGTCAGGTGAATGCATAATTTTTGAGGCCTGTACTGGCATGCAGTAAATGTCTTATCCAGTGAGCGCCTAATCAACCTCCAGCCACATCATCACAAGTTCTTTTCTGTCAGGTGAATGCTTAATTTTTGGGGCCTGTACTGGCCTACAGTAAAATTTTTATCCAGTGACTGCCTAATGTACCTCCAGCCACATCATCACAACAAGGTCTTTTCTGTGAGGTTAATGCCTATTTTTGGGCCTGTACTCCAGTGGCCTACAGTAAAATTTTTATCCAGTGACTGCCTAATGTACCTCCAGCCACATCATCACAAGTTCTTTTCTGTCAGATGAATGCCTAATTTTTGGGTCCTGTACTGGCCTACAGTAAAATTTTTATCCAGTGACCGCCTAATGTACCTCCAGCCACATAATCACAAAAAGTTCTTCTCTGTCAGGTGAATGCCTAATTTTTGGGGCCTCTACTGGCCTACAGTAAAGTTTTTATCCAGTGATCGCCTAATGTACCTCCAGCCACATAATTACAGCCATTTCTTTTCTGTCATATGAATGCCTAATTTTTGGGGCCTGTACTCCAGTGGCCTACAGTAAAATGTGTATCCAGTGACCGCCTAATGTACCTCCAGCCACATAATCACAACTTATTTTCTGTCAGGTGAATGCCTAATTTTTAGGGCCTGTACTCCAGTGTCCTACAGTAAAATTTTTATCCAGTGACTGCCTAATGTATTTCCAGCCACATCATCACAAGTTCTTTTCTGTCAGGTTAATACCTAATTTTTGGGGCCTGAACTCCAGTGGCCTACAGTAAAATTTGTATCCAGTGACTGCCTAATGTACCTCCAGCCACATAATCACAAGTTCTTTTTTGTCTGGTGAATGCCTAATTTTTGGGGCCTGTACTGGCCCACGGAAAAATTTGTATCCAGTGACTGCCTAATGTACCTCCAGCCACATAATTACCAGAAGTTCTTTTCTCTCAGGTGAATGCCCAATTTTTGGGGCCTGTACTCCCATGGCCTAAAATAAAAATTTTCTAGGCTCCAGCAGGGCACATTTTTGAGAGTTTCCCTTTAAGATGCATAAAAATGGCCCCTGATTAAAATACATATTTTTGAGGGTAATTTTTTGGAATGATCCCATTCTGGTATGTCACTGTCCAAGTTGTGGGACTATTTGTGCACTTCTAGTAAGTATTTGGTGGCTGCAAATATGACCTAAAGGTTTTTCAGGTTCACCAGCCATTAAAGTCACTAGGGCCCGCCGTGAACGCGAACCGTCCCAGCCGATGCTCATCCATCACTAATTATATGTCCTAAAGCCCTTTTTGGTGTGTATTAGCGAAAAAAATATATTAACATATTAGTTGCCTTCTGTGATGCAGTTACATGTTCTAAAGTACTTTTTTGCGTGTATTAGTGGCACAAATAAAAGTGTTTGCCATTTTGTGGTGAAGTGAGAAAATGACAGCCCTTTTTGGTTTGTATTAGCGGCAAAAAAAATATATTTGTCGTTCAGCGTAGCATGTATATATGTTCTAAAGCCCTTTTTGGCGAAGTGGAAAAAAGATATATATTATTTGCCATTCTGTGGTGCAATTATATGTTCTAAAGCACTTTTTTGCCTGTATTAGTGTCACAAAAGAAAGTGTTTGCCGTTATGTGGTGAAGTGAGAAAATTACAGTCTTTTTTGGGGTGTATTAGTGGTAACAAAAAATATATATTTGTCGTTTAGCGGAGCAATTATATGTTCTAAAGCTCTTTTTGGCGTGAATAAGTGGAAAAAAGTAAGGGCCTTTTTGCCGTACAGCGGTGCAGTTATATGTTCTAAAGCCTTTTATGGCTGTATTAGTGGAAAAATATATATATATATATTATTTGCCGTTCTGTGCTGCAATTATATGTTCTAAAGCACTTTTTTGCATATATTAGTGGCACAAAAAAGTGTTTGCCGTTTTGTGGTGAAGTGAGAAAATTACAGCCCTTTTGGGGTGTATTAGTTGAAAAATAGATATATTTGTTGTTCAACGGAGCAATTTTATGTTCTAAAGCCCTTTTTGACATGTATAAGTGGCAAGAAATATATATTATTTGTTGTTCTGCAGTGCAGATATATGTTTTAAAGCCTTTCGTGGCGTGTATAAGTGGAAAAAAATAAGGGGCTTTTTGCTATTCAGCGGTGCGGTTACATGTCCTAAAGCAATTTTTGGAGTGTATTGGTGGCCAAAAAATATATATTATTTGCCGTTCAGCCGTTCAGTTATATGTTCAAAAGCCTTTTGTGGAGTGTATAAGTGGAAAAAGTAAGGGCCTATTTGCTGTTCAGCTGTGCAGTTATATGTTCTAAAGCCTTTGGTGGAGTGTATAAGTGGAAAAAAGTAAGGGTCTATTTGCCATTTAGCGGTGCAGTTATACTGTATGTTCTAAAGCCTTCTTTGGTGTGCATTAATTGGGGAAAAAAGGGGCTTGTTAGCTGTTGTGTGGTGAAGTGACAAAATTACACACTTTTTTGGGGTGTTTTAATTTCCTTTTTATTTATTTATTTGATCTAACAGTATGTCAGACAGAGAAGTGCTAGGCCCTGCACAGGGGAGTAGCAGAGGCCTAAATGTTTCTGAGGGAGGCACAGGTCGCAGAAGAGTAAGGGGGCATGGCAGCAAGAGTTGCAGCGAGAGGCCTGAGCATACGGTGTCATCTAACGGCCATGTCTTAACCAGCAACCCAGCGGTTCTTGAATGGTTGACTCGGTCATCCATTTCATCCCACATGACATCAGACACCCCCAGCTAAGAGTCGGTGGCTTCTTTAGACACAACCCTTAGTTGGCATGGCTCGGGAGCAGGTCCTGTGCTCTCACCTGTCCTCAACCTGCCTCTGTCCTTTTCTGTTCCCTCAGCCAGACAAATATTATATGTTGTGGGCTCAGCTCCACTATACAGCGAGGACGAGCTACTAGAGAACAGTCAACAGCTACTGCCCAGCCAAGATCTGGAGGAAAAAAAATATGCTGCTTCTTCCAGTAGGCGGGCAAGTAGTGATGAGGAGAGTGGCATGGGAGCAGTTAGGCTCCTGGCTAAGACACCGTTGAGGAGGACATCAGTGAAGTGCAGACAGTACTCGATGATGATGTAGCAGATCGCAATTGGGAGCCGAGTGACGAAGGATCTTTATCATCATCAGGAGAAGAGGGTGGCAGCTTGCGCGTGAGGCAGTGGTGGAGCCAGCAAGGCGGTAGCAAGGCAGGGAGTTAGCAGGGTGGCAGCAGTGAGAGGTTGGAAGCCAAATGTGCCTGGGGTAGACCACCCGCTTTGCAGGAGTCTAACGGCCCGGAAAGTAGTAGTGCAGAGGTTCACGGAGGCAGTGGTGGTAGCAGTCAGTGCAGAGTGTTGGGGGTAAAATTACCTACTCGGCGGTGTGGCAGTTTTTGATAAGCTGCAGGGAGGTGGATATCGCACCACGGCCCTGTGTTAACACCATAAAGTGGGCTGGGAGAACCGTGGCTCCAATGTGGTTGTCCAGCCTGCCGCAGCAAACATTACATCAGTTACGGGCATGCGCCTTATTTCAGGCAGGCAAGGCTCCACCATCTCAGCCGAAGAGAGCTTCTGTCCTTCCCATCATCTGCTGGTCCTGATGCTCCTGCTCCTACTCCTACTCCTCGTCAGTCATTTCATCAGCAATCGATCACCGAAAAGATTGCCAAGAGACAACAGTATGCGTGCACTCATCCAACATCGCAGAAGCTGAATGTGCTCTGGCTAAGTTGCTGGTGCTGCAGTTCCTCCTTTTCCAAGTGATGGACTGCACCTTTCAGAGAACTGATGGCTTGTGCCGAGCCGAGGTGGAGAGTCCCAAGCCGTCATTTCTTTGCAAAAGGCAGTACCAGCCCTGTACACGTATGTAGAACAGAAGGTGGGCCAGTCCTTGAGCCTCTTGGTGTCTGTCAAAGTGCACAGCTGTTCTGACGTGTAGAGCTGTAACTATGGTCAGGAACAATACATATCCTTTATGGCCCACTGGGTGAATGTGGTTCCTGCACAGCCACACCAGAAACTTGGCAAGGTGACACCGCTTCCGCCTCCACATTCTCATGCTGTTGGTCCTGCGACAATGTCCGCCTCTGCCTCCTCATCCTCCACCGTGTCCTCAGCCTTCCGCTGCAGGGACAATTCACAGTGCCCCTCCATCATACCACATGTGCAGGGCACGGTGGTGTCACACTGTGCTACACCTCGTTTGCCTGGGCAAATGGAGTCATACAGGGGAAGAACTTCTCCGTGTACTTCATCAAGAAATCGAATCCTGGCTTTTCCGTGATAACTCAGAATCGGAAACTTGGTGACCGACAACTGAAAGAACATGCTATCAGCGCTGGGTTAAGGAGGGCTGAGCCATGCACCCTGCATGGCAGATGTGTTCAATCTGGTAGTCAATAGGTTCCTGAAGTCTTCCACCCATCTGCAAGTCATCGTAAAAATGGCCAGGAAGCTTTGCATGCACTTCAGCCACTTGTACACCGTAAAGCAAATCCTCCTTGAGCTGCAGCGGGAGAACGGCATCCCCAAAATAGGCTGATATGCAACGTTTCCACCCATTGGAATACTACCCTCCATATGTTGGACCAACTATATGAACAGAGAAAGGCCATAAACGATTTCTTGATGATCCAAGCGGACAGGAGTACTCCCTGTTTAACTTTGATGTCATCCAGTGGTAGTTCATGCATGACACTTGCCATTTGCTCAGGCCCTTTGAGGAGCCCACGTTATTTGTCAGTTGCCAGTACTACTGGATGAACAATGTCATTCCACTGCTTCATGTCCTGGAACAGATGCTGGTAAATCTGGCTAGTTAGGGGACTGGAGACGTTGCACCTAGATCTCATGGCCACATGATCCCTGTGGAGGCTGAACTGGAGGAGGAAGAGGACATTGGAGCACAAGCAATGTGTAGCGAAATGGGTGGTTTTTCTACACAGGTGACAAAGAGGAGGAGCAGGAGCAGCCAGAGGAGCTACAGGGTAATGAGGAAGACGATGCAGAGGACCCATACACATTGTGGCAGTATGCAGTGGAGATGAAGGCAGGGAGTTAGAGACAGCCGAATTGTCACCATTTGGCAGAGAGATGACTTCTGGCTCTCCACCTTGTTGAACCCTCGCTACTGGTCCAAAATGGGGGTCTTTTTATACCCGCTGAGAGAGAGTACAAACTGAACTACTATAGAGACATCCTATGTAGTCAGTTGGTCGCTGCTTTTTGCACCATGGTCCAACCTCTCGCAAGTCTGACCGGGGGCCTCTGCACTCACGTTCCTCTGCCATGGCTACTGTGGCAGGGTGTGGGGGAGTACGAGCAGTTCCAGCTCCATCAGCAGCAACTTGAGTCTAGAGTCGCTGATGAGCAGCTTTCTTCACCCACCTAGTAAAGAAACTACTCACCAGCAGCAGCGATCCCTGAAACAGGACCTGAACCATCAGGTGGTTGCATAATTGGGCAGCACTCTGCCACCCCACATTGAAGATCCGCTGGACTACTGGGCAGCCAAACTGGATTTGTGGCCACAACTGGCAGAGTTTGCCATGGAAAAGCTGTCCTGCCCGGCCAGTAGTGTGGCATCAGAGCGGGTGTTTAGTGCAGTGGGGCCATAATTACCCCAAGAAGAACTCGCTGTCCACCCAAAATGTAGAGAGACTGACCATTGTCAAGATGAATCAGGCATGGATCAGCCAGGATTTCCACCCACCAATGCCTGATCGACAAGACTAGATCATCCAAGGTTCTTCTATCTTCATTCAGCGGGACATGCGCTGACGTCACCGTGCTCACCACATGGTGAGCATAATGGCGTCACTGAAGGTCCTTTTCCAGCCAGGTCCTGCAAGAAGAAAAAGACGAGCCCGGCGGCGCGGTCAAGTAGATGGGATGAGTTAATTTTTTATTTTATTTTTACCCCACAATGGATTTTTTTACTTAGTATCCTGAATTAAAGAATGCTAATATTTTCCATTATAACAATGTTATAATGGAAAATAATAAAGTAAATGGGGTCCCAGGTAACTCATCCCTCATCTCCTTAACAACCATGCGTGCAAAATCACACCGCATCCGCACTTTCTTGCGGATGCTTGCAACTTTCACACAGCACCATTCATTTCTATGGGGCTTGCGTTGCGTAAAAACGCAGAATATAGAACATGCTGCGATTTTCACGCAATGCTCAAGAGATGCGTGAAAATCACCGCTTATGTATACAGGCCCATTGAAGTTAATGGGTCCGGATTCAGTGCGAGGGCAATGCGTTCACCTCACGCATTGAACCCGCGGAATTCTCGCCCATGTGAAAGGGTCCAAAATGCTCTCTGCAGCCAGGAAATAGCCATTTTTAAAGCGATTTGTCCAGAATAAATTCAGATCGAACAGAATTTTTTCGGAAAATTCGGCGAACCTGCCGAGTTGAATTTTTAGAATCTCGCTCATCTCTAGTTTTAGCAATAGTTATCCATGCATTATGTAATATGTATTCATTTTATTTTTGCACTACTTTTAGCACTGAATGGTTGCACAATTATTTAGGTGCACCATTTACCAGTTCCCTTTTTCTAAATTATCAGAAAAAGACACACAATTATGATTTGCCTAGGGATCTCCTTCAATCTAATATCTATTGCATCACATTCTCATAGCTCTTCTCTCTCCTTAGCTCGTTAGGTCTAAATGGTGGCCCCAGGTTTTTCTTTCTTTTTCATTATCGCCTTCCCAGAGCTATAACTTTTTATTTTCCGACTATGTAGTTGTATGAGTTCTTGTTTTTACAGTACAAGTTGTAGATTTTAATGGTGTCATTTTGGGGTACACATTACTTTCTTGTTAACCCCTTTCTGGGAGGGAGATGTGAAAAACAGCAATACTCACAATGAAGTTTTATGTTTTAGATTTTACGGTGTTCATTTTTCAGTACAAATAACATAATGTCTTTATTCTCTGGGTCAGTACAATTACAGTGATACCAAACACATATCATATTTTTTTGTTTTACTACTTTTGTTCAATAAAGCCCCTATTTTAAAAGGAAGAAAATCTTTTCGCATCGCCACTTCCCAAGATCCATAACTTTTTATTTTTCTTTCTATGGAATTTTATGAGTGCTTGATTTTTGCGGGGTGACTTATGCCTCATTCACACATCAGTGTTTCCCAGACGTGTGCTGTATGTGTTCTCCGCGGACAGCACACGTCCCCATTCATTTGAATGTGTGAATTCACACATCAGTGTTTTAGCACGGTCCGTGGGTCTGTGTTTTCAGCACAGATGCATGTCCTATCTTGTACATGTTCCCGGATCCCTCACGCCCATTATAGTCAACGAGTCCATAAAACCACGAATGCAACACGGATGCCATCCATGTTGCATACGTGTTTCACGGATCATTAAAAAGAGATTGTTTAAAAATAATTTTCCAGCTGCTCAGTGTCAGTGAAAAACGGATGGCACATGGTCAGCAAAAAACGGACCCACGGACCCAACACAGATCTGTCATGGAAGGAAACACGGATTGAACACTGTCCGTATTACCACTGATCCTAAACTGACAATGACGTGTGCATGAGGCATTATAGTTTGGTTGGTATCATTTTGGGGTAAATTAAACTTTTTGATCACTTGTTACTAAGGTTTTTCAGTGAGAACTAAGAATAAATTACCAATTCTGTAATTTTTTTAACTATTTTTTTAAATGGGGTTCACTGTAGGAGGTATTTTACATAATATTTGTGTAGTGCGGGTCATTACAGATGCAGCTAAGCCAACAATATGGGGGAGATTTGATTTTTGCTTCTTTTTTTCATTAAAAAGCTGATTTTCAATGGAAAAAGCATAGTTTTGGGAGGAATTTTTTTGATTTTTTTAACTTTTTTTTACCACTTAATAGTCCCACAAGTGGACTATAACAGACATTATTCTGATTGCTTTTAAAATACAATGCACTATCCCTATAGTGCATTGCATTTTAATGTAAGTGCTATACTGACATTGACCACCAGAGAAGCGCAGCCTGCTGGAAAATACTCAAGGCTGGATTGGAGCTTATACCAGGCCCCAAACAGCCTTTACACACATTGGCACCCCGCAATCGCATTTGCAGGGTGCAATGGGAGACCGAGGGAGTCTGCTCTCTGTGTCGAGCACCTACATGTGGCAGGTATAAGGTGTTAAACAGCCCTGATTAGCTGTTATAGCAGGAGCCCAGCTCTCGTGTGAGAGCTAAGCCCCCAAACTCTGCTGCACTTAGACCAGACCGCCGTGAAAATGCGTATTGGTGGTCACTAAGGGGTTAAGACATTTCTCAACACTATTGGCTGCACATGAGAAGCTTCACCCTTGGAGGCTAGCTTGTTTTCCGTCTTGCATAACGGGACCCAGAAGGATCCGTTATGCTTTCCCATAGACTTCTACAGTTGTGTTCAAAATTATTCAACCCCCAATGCTGTAAAGGGTTTTAGGGAATTTAGTGTACATTTGTAATTGTGTTCAGAATGAAATCTTACAAGGACTTTTTAAAGAACCAAATGCAACTAAAATGACATCAATTGTTTTTGTAATACAGTATTAAATGTTTTTTTTTTGTGATTTCTTCATTGACACAATTATTCAGCCCCTTAAAGACTACCACTCTTAGGCCCCTTTCACACGGGCGAGTTTTCCGCGCGGGTGCAATGCGTGAGGAGGACGCATTGCACCCGCACTGAATCCGGACCCATTCATTTCTATGGGGCTGTGCACATGAGCGGCGATTTTCACGCATCACTTCTGCGTTGCGTGAAAATCGCAGCATGCTCTATATTGTGCGTTTTTCACGCAACGCAGGCCCAATAGAAGTGAATGGGGTTGCGGGAAAATCGCAAGCATCCGCAAGCAAGTGCGGATGCTTTGCGATTTTCCCGCATGGTTGCTTAGCAACGGGACACGATCTTTATTATTTTCCCTTATAACATGGTTATAAGGGGAAATAATAGCATTCTTAACCACTTGAAGACCACAGGTTTATACCCCCCTAGTGACCAGGCCCTTTTTTACAATTCCGCACTACACTACTTTCACCATTTATTGCTCGGTCATACAACTTACCACCCAAATGAATTTTACCTCCTTTTCTTCTCACTAATAGAGCTTTCATTTGGTGGTATTTTATTGCTGCTGACATTTTTACTTTTTATGCTATTAATAAAAATGTAACGACATTTTGCAAAAAATGACATTTTTCACTTTCTGTTGTAAATTTTATTTAAAAAACTACATTTCTATATAAATTTTTCACAAAATTTATTGTTCTACATGTCTTTGATAAAAAAAAATCCAATAAGTGTATATTTATTGGTTTGGGTAAAAGTTATAGCGTTTACAAACTATGGTGCAAAAAAGTGAATTTCTGCATTTTGAAACGGCTCTGACTTTCTGAGCACCTGTCATGTTTCTTCAGGTGCTAGAATGTCAGGAAAGTATAAATACCCCCTAAATGACACCATTTTAGATAGAAGACACCCCAAAGTATTCACGGAGGGGCATGGTGAGTTCATGTATCATTTCATTTTTTTTCACAAGTTAGTGCAAAATGACACTTTCTGAGGAAAAAAAAATAATAATAAAGTTTCCATTTCTGCTAACTTCTGTCAAAAAAAAAAAAAATCTCAGACGTATTCACTATGCCCCTCAGTGAATACCTTGGGGTGTCTACTTTCCGAAATGGGGTCATTTGTGGGGTGTGTTTACTGCTCTGGCATTTTGGGCGGGGCTAAATTGTGAGCAGCCACGTAAAACCTAAAGGTACTCATTGGAATTTGGGCCCCTTTGCGCACCCAGGCAGCAAAACAGTGTCACACACGTGGTATCGCCGTACTCAGGAGAAGTAGGGAAATGTGTTTTGGGGTGTATTTTTACATATACCCATGCTCGGTGAGAGAAATATCTCTGTAAATTGTCAACTTTGTATAAAAAAGTTTAAAAAGTTGTCGTTTACAGAGATATTTCTCACACAAAGTATGGGTATATATAAAAATACACCCCAAAACACATTGCCCTACTTCTCCTGAGTACGGCGATACCACATGAGTGACACTTTTTTGCAGCCTGGGTGCGCAAAGGGGCCCTAAAACCAATGAGTACCTTTAGGATTTCACAGGAAATTTTTACGCATTTGGATTCCAGACTTCTTCTCAGGCTTTAGAGACCCCTAAAATGCCAGGGCAGTATAAATACCCCACATGTGACCCCATTTTAGAAAGAAGATACCCCAAGGTATTCCGTGAGGACTATGGTGAGTTCATGTAAAATTTTATTTTTTGTCACATGTTAGTGGAATATGAGACTTTGTAAAAAATAAAAAATAAACAAAAAAAATATCAATTTCCGCTAACTTGTGCCAAAAAAAAAAAAAAAATTCTGTGAACTCGCCATGACCCTCACGGATTACCTTGGGGTGTCTTCTTTCCAAAATGGGGTCACTTGTGAGGTATTTATACTGCCCTGGCATTTTAGGGGCCCTAAAGCGTGAGAATCCAAATGCGGAAAAATGCCCTGTGAAATCCTAAAGGTACTCATTGGTTTTAGGGCCCTTTTGCGCATCTTGGCTGCAAAAAAGTGTCACTCATGTGGTATCACCGTACTCAGGAGAAGTAGGGCAATGAGTTTTGGGGTGTATTTTTACATATACCCATACTTTGTGTGAGAAATATCACTTTAAACGACAACTTTTTAAATTTTTTTATACAAAGTTGTCAGTTTACAGAGATATTTCTCTCACCTAACATGGGTATATGTAAAAATACACCCCAAAACACATTGCTCTACTTCTCCTGAGTACGGCGATACCACATGAGTGACACTTTTGCTGCCTGAGTGCAAAGGGGCCTAATTCTAATGAGTACCTTTTAGGAGGGCATTTTACGCATTTTTCTTCTCACGCTTTAGGGCCCCTAAAATGCCAGGGCAGTATAAATACCCCACATGTGACCCCATTTTGGAAAGAAGACACCCAAGGTATTCCGTGAGGGCATGGTGAGTTCACAGAAGATTTTTTTGGCACAAGTTAGCGGAAATTGATTTTTATAGTTTTTCTCGCAAAGTCTCCCTTTCCGCAAACTTTTGACAAAAGTTCAATTTTTCATGGACTCACCATACCCCTCAGCAAATACCTTGGGGTGTCTTCTTTCCAAAATGGGGTCATTTGTGGGGTGTTTGTACTGTTCTGGCATTTTGGGTGGGGCTAAATTGTGAGCAGCCATGTAAAGCTAAAGGTACTCGTTGGAATTTGGGCCCTTTGCACCCAGGCTGCAAAAAGTGTCACTCATGTGGTATCGCCGTACTCAGGAGAAGTAGGGCAATGTGTTTTAGGGTGTATTTTTACATATACCCATGTTAGGTGAGAGAAATATCTCTGTAAATTGACAACTTTGTATAAAAAAATTTAAAAAGTTGTCGTTTACAGTGATATTTCTCACACAAAGTATGGATATATATAAAAATACACCCCAAAACTCATTGCCCTACTCTCTGAGTACGGCGATACCACATGTGTGACACTTTTTGCAGCCAAGATGCAAAGGGCCCTAAACCAATGAGTACCTTTAGGATTTCACAGGGCATTTTTACGTATTTGGATTCTCACGCTTTAGGACCCCTAAAATGCCAGGGCAGTATAAATACCCACATGTGACCCCATTTTGGAAAGAAGACACCCCAAGGTATTCCGTGAGGGTCATGGCGAGTTCACAGAATTTTAATTTTTTGGCACAAGTTAGCGGAAATTGATTTTTTTATTATTTTTTTTTACAAAGTCTCATATTCCACTAATATGTGACAAAAATAAAATTTTACATGAACTCACCATACCCCTCACGGAATACCTTGGGGTGTCTTCTTTCTAAAATGGGGTCACATGTGGGGTGTTTGTACTGCTCTGGCATTTGAGTGTCTCCATAATCATTACACGTATGGCCAGCATTAGGAGTTTCTGCGATTCTCCTTATATTGAGCATACGGGTAATGAGATTTTTTCTCCGTTCGGCCTCTGGGCGGAAAAAATAAATAAATTGAACGGCACAGATTTTTTCATTCGCATCGATCAATGTGGATGAAAAAATCTCTGCCAAAATCAGTGACTGCGGTGCGGTGGGCTGGGCGCTAGCTACCTAACAAGTAGCTAACTAACTGGCGGTGATAAGGGACCCTTATGCCCCATTCACACGTCCGAAATTCTGTTTGCGGAACGGAATTGTGGACCCATTCATTTCTATGGGGACAGACTTTGTCCCGCTCGGATCCGGAATCACGGATCCGCGCTTCGAGTCTGCACTTCCGTTCCGCAAAAATATAGAACATGTCCTATTCTTGTCCGCAATTGCGGACAAGAAAAGCATTTTCTATATAGTTCTGTCGCGGATCTGCAAAATGCGGAAAGCACATTGCCGGTGTCCGTATTTTGCGGATCCGTAGATCCATGGATCCGCAGATCCATGGATCCAAGATCCATGGATCCGCAAAACACATACGGACGTCTGAATGAGCCCGTAGAGGGGTGATTAGTGACAGGGGGTGACAGGGGGTGATCAGGGGGTGACATCGGTGATCAGGGGGTGACATGGGTGATCAGGGGTTAATCAGTGATGGGGGTGGGGGTGTGTGTAGTGATTGGTGCACTTTACCTTTGTTTCCTCTGGTGGTCCCAAACAAAGGGACCACCAGACGAGCAGACAGCAGGCATATCAGACGCTGTTTACAAAACAGCGTCTGATATGCAATTTAAATGCGTTTTTCCGCATCTACAGCCTGCCAGCGCATGATCAGCGCTGGCAGGCTGTAGTTTCAGTTGTCCCGGCTCCGATCACATGAGCGCGGCGTTCTCTCTTCAGCTGTGGGTAAAAGATCTGTGGTGATGTCACTGAGCTCATCACGTGGTCCATCACATGATCCATCACCATGGTGATGAACCATGTGATGAGCTCAGTGACATCACCACAGGTCCTTTACCCACAGCTGAAGAGAGAACAGGAGACCGACACCTACGTGATCAATTGGAGGAGGTGAGTTAATTTTTTTAAATTTTTAACCCTCAATTGTCCTTTTACTAAGCATTCTGTATTAAAGAATTCTATTATTTTCCCTTATAACCATGTTATAAGGGAAAATAATAAAATCGCTCATAACACCTAACCCAAACCCGAACTTCAGTGATGAAGTCCGGGTTCAGGTCTGGGTACCAAACATGCCGATTTTTCTTACACACGTGCACATTTTCCCATAGCGCACCCACATCTTATCCGGGCGTCACACGTGATGCCCATGTGAAGAGACCTTAGACAAGTAAAGCAAAAAGCCTGTTCATTAACCACTTCCAGACCAGGCCATTTACCCCTCTTCTGACCAGGCCTAAATTAGCAAATCTGACATGTGTCCTTTTATGTGGTAATAACTTTTGAATGCGTTTACTTCAGAGATTGTTTTCTCGTGACACATTGTACTTCATGTTAATAGTAAATTTGTAAATTAGTAAATTTGAGTCAATGTGTTTTATCTTTATATATTTATTAACCTAAATCTGCAGTTTGCAGAAACACCCCATATGTGGTTGTATACCGGGCACAGAAGGCAAGGAGCGCCATATGATTTTTGGAGGACAGATTTTACGGGAATGGTCTTTGGGCACCATGTTACATTGGAAGAGACCCTGAGGTATCCCCACAGTGAAAAGCCACAAAAAGTGACCACATTTTGTAAACTACGCCACCCAAGGAATTTTTAAGGGGTGTAGCGAGCACTTCACTCAACAAGTGTTTCATAGAATTTCTAATACTTGGGTGTGAAAATGAAATTTTTTATTTTTATTTTACAAGGAAATGCTGCTTTAGGCCCAAACTTTCTTTTTCACAAAAGATAATAGGAGAATATCCCCCACAATTTGCTACCCACTGTGATCATAAACTGTTTTTTGGGGATAATCTCAGAAGGGAAGGAGTGGCATCTGGATTTTCTAACATGGAATTTTCTGTCGTAGTTTTTAAGAGCGATACCTTTTTTTATTTTTTGTTTAATGAGCTGCATGAGGGCTTATTTTGTGTGGGATAAGCTGTAGTTTTTATTTTTATTGGGGTACATTTGGCTTTCTGGTTGCTTTTTGTCTCATTTTTTGGGAGGTGAAGTCACAAAAAAGCAGTTTGGTGTCATTTTCTTTTTTCTTTTATACCGTTTACTTTATGGGGTAGATCATGTGATATTTTTATAGATCCGGCCATTACGGACGCAACGATACCAAATAGGTCTAGTATTAAATCTTTTTATTTTTAGGTTTTGCACAATAAAAACATTTTTAGAATAAAAATCATGTTTTTGTTTTGGCATTTTCTTAGAGCCATATTTTTTTCATTTTTCTGGCTATTGTTTTGTGTGAAGGTTTGTTTTTGTGGGACAAGGTGACAATTTTATTGCTACCATTTTGGGGTACATACGACTTTTTATTGATTGATTGACTGATATTATGTTTTTGTGAGGTGACGAAAAAAAGCTGTTTTGGCATAATTTTTATATCTATTTTTTACACCATTCACTTTATGGGGTAGATCATGTGATATTTTTGTAGAGCAAATCGTTACAGACGCGGCAATACCAAATATGTATATATATATATATATATATATATATATATATATATATATATATATATATATTTTTTTTTTTTTACGTTTTACACAATAAGAGCATTTTTAGAAAAAAATCATGTTTTTGTGTTGCAATTTTCTTAGAGCCATATATTTTTATTTTTCAGGCTATTGTCTTGTGTGGGGGTTTATTTTTGCAGGATGAGGTGACGTTTTATTGCTACCATTTTGGGGTACATATGACTTTTTGATTGATTAGCTTTATTTTTTTGGGAAGTAAGATAACAAAAAATCTGTTTTGGTGCAATATTTTTTTATTTTTTTACGGCCTTCACCTGATAGGGTAAATCATATGATATAATTATAGAGCTGATCGTTGCAGACGCGGTGATACAAAATATGTCTATTTTAATTTTTTTATTTTTCTATTTTTAACATTTTTGAAATAACGGATTTGGGGGTAAAAAAAAAAATTTATGTGGATTTTTTTTTCCAAAACACTTTTTATTATTTTTTTATTTTACACTCTGTGTTCCCCATAAGGTCATACAAGACCTCTATGGGATATTTAACTTCATTTTTTTTCTTAACTATTGATTTCTCCTGTAACTGGGGCAGACATAGCATAATACTGTACTGTACAGCCTCAGTGCAGGGCTGATCAAGGTCTGTGGGAGACCCGGCAGCTTTTGCACTCCCCCGGCCCCGATGCTCACATGATCACCTGGCCGGGACAGGAAGCGCATAACGCTTCCTGCTCTGTATACACAGCGCTATCTAGAAGGCAGGGACACTTGGGAACTGCCCCGCCTTCTCTCTGGGTTGCCCTGCTGTCACTGACATCGGGCAACCCGCTCTGCAGCTGCATGATTAACGTGCAGTTGCGATCTCTGAATGGACATTCCAGAACATCCATTCGGAGTTAAACATCCGCCCATAGGACATTTATATCCTATGGGCAGATGTGAGGTGGTTAATGAAATTATTTAGTAAATTAAATGACTACTGAGAAGCGAGCATGCTTGGCCGAGTATTGGTTCGGCTCAAGCATCGCTATGCTCTGCGCTCGGCTTTACTCGGCCGAGCACCACGTGTATTTGTCGCATTGGTCGAGTCTCCTACCCGCACGTTTGGTGCCTTCTAAGCAGCCAATCAAGGTCCAGGTAAGTAATTCCCCTCAGTGTAAGGCTATAGCAATGTTAGCTTTAAGCCTTACACTGATTGGCCGCCCGGAACATGTGATACAATTTCATATAGGAGCTGAGGTCCTGGGCTCGGCTTATTCAGCGTTAGGGAGAGCAGACAGTAGGCAGGGACAGATAGCGTTTTGCTCTAAATTTACTGATTTCACTCCAAAAACTTTATTGAAAGACCTAACAGTCCTTTTAAGGACTAGAGTGTGTGTTTGACAGCAGTGCAGCACCCTTTTTTGTCTCCTGTACATTACAAAAAGCAGATATAGTGTTCACTGTAATATTACATTATTTGTGGCCTAGCGTGATGGTGAAAAATTGGATTTCTCTGTCACCTGTACATTACAGAATGCAAATATAGTCTTTACTGTAAAAGTTACATTATCCGTTGGCCTAGTGCGGTGGTGAAAAATTGTGTATTTCTCTGTCTCCCTGTACACTCCGTGGCCTAGTGTGGTGGTGAAAAATTGTATTTCTCTGTCTCCTGTACATTACAGAAAGCAAATATAGTGCTTACTGTAAAAATTTCATTATCTGTGGCCTAGTGTGGTGCTGAAAAATTGGATTTCTCTGTCTCCTGTACATTACAGAAAGCAAATATAGTGTTTACTCTAAAAATTACATTATCCGTGGCCTAGTGTGGTGGTGAAAAATTGCATTTCTCTGTATCCTGTACATTACAGAAAGCAAATATAGTGTTACATAGTAACATAGTACATAAGGCCGAAAAAAGACATCTGTCAATCCAGTTTGTCCTGTCATCCTGCTAGCTGATCCAGTGGAAGGCAAAAAAAACTTGTGAGGTAGAAGCCAATTTTCTCCACTTAAGGGGAGTAAAAAATTCCTTCCCGACTCCATTCAGGCAATCAGAAGTACTCCCTGGATCAACGACCCATCTTTAGTAGCTATAGCTTGTAATGTTATTACACTCCAGAAATACATCCAGGCCCCTTTTGAATTCCTTTATTGTACTCACCATCACCACTTCCTCAGGCAGAGAGTTCCATAGTCTCACTGCTCTTACCGTAAAGAATCCTCTTCTATGTTTGTGTACAAACCTTCTTTTCTCCAGACGCAGAGGATGTCGCCTCGTCACAGTGACAGTCCTGGGGATAAATAGATGATAGGAGAGATATTTGTACTGACCCCTGATATATTTATACATAGTTATTAGATCTCCCTCAGTCGTCTTTTTCTAGGGTGAATTACCCTAATTTTGATAACCTTTCAGGGTACAGTAGTTGCCTCATTCCAGTTATTACTTTAGTTGCCCTCCTCTGAACGCTCTCCAGCTCTACTATGTCTGCCTTGTTCACAGGAGCCCAGAACTGTACACCGTACTCCATGTGTGGTCTGACTAGAGATTAGTAAAGTGGTAGGACTATGTTCTCATCACGGGCATCTATGCCCTTTTGATGCAACCCAATATCTTATTGGCCTTGGCAGCAGCTGCCTGACACTGGTTTTGCAGCTTAGTTTGCTGTTTATTAAAATTCCTAGATTCTTTTCCATGCCAGTGTTACCGAGTGTTTTACCATTTAGTATGTACTGGTGACTTGCATTATTCCTTACCATGTGCATAACTTTACATTTGTCAGTGTTAAACCTCATCTGCCACTTATCTGCCCAAGCCTCCAATCTATCCAGATCCCTCTGTAGCAGTATATTGTCCTCTTCAGTGTTAATTACTTTACACAGTTTAGTGTCACCTACAAAATTGATCATTTACTATGCAAGCCTTCTACAAGATCAGGAATAAATATATTGAAAAGAATAGGGCCCAGTACTGACCCCTGAGATACCCCACTATTGACAGTTGCCCAATCTGAGTGTGTACCGCTAATAACCACCCTCTGTTTTCTATCACTCAGCCAGTTACTTACCCACTTACAGACATTTTCTCCCAGTCCGAGCATCCTCATTTTATATACTAACCTTTTATGTGGTACAGTGTCAAATGCTTTGGAGAAGTCCAGATATAGGACATCCATTGATTTGCCGCTGTCAAGTCTAGAACTTGCTACCTCATAGAAACTGATTAAATTTGTTTGGCATGACCGATCCTCATGAAGCCATGCTGATATGGCATTATTTGCTTATTTCCGTTGAGATCCTCTAAGATAGCATCTCTCAGAAAACCTTCAAACAGTTTCCCCACAACAGATGTTAAACTTACTGGCCTATAGTTTCGGGCTCTGTTTTTGGACCCTTTTGGATATTGGCACCACATTTGCTATGCACAAATCCTGTGGAACATTTCCTGTCAGAATAGAGTCCATAAATATCAGAAATAAGGGTCTGGCTATGACATTACTCAATTCCCTTAGGATACGGGGGTGTATGCCATCCGGTCCTGGCGATTTGTCTATTTTAATCTTTTTAAGTCACCGTTGTACTTCTTCTTGGGTCAGACAGGTGTTTACTGTAAAAATTACCTTATCAGTGGCCTAGTGTGGTTGTGAAAAATTTGATTTTTCTGTCTCCTGTACATTACAGAAAGCAAATATAGTGTTTACTGTAAAAATTACATTATCTGTGGCCTAGTGTGGTGGTGAAAAATTGGATTTCTCTGTCTCCTGTACATTACAGAAAGCAAATATAGTGTTTACTGTGGAAATTACATGATCTGTGGCCTAGTGTGGTGCCGAAAAACCGTATTTCTCTGTCTCCTGTTCATTACAGCCAGCAAATACAGTGTGTATCACAAGTTCTTTTCTGTCAGGTGAATGCTTAATTTTTGGGGCCTGTACTGGCCTACAGTAAAATGTTTATCCTGTGACCGTCTAATGTACCTCCAGCCACATAATCACAAGTTTTTTCTGTCAGGTGAATGCCTAATTTTTGGGGCCTGTACTGGCCTACAGTAAAACCTTTTTCCAGTGACCGCCTAATGTACCTCCAGCCACATCATCACAGCAAGTTCTTTTCTGTCAGGTGAATGCCTAATTTTTTGGGGCCTGTACTCCAGTGGCCTACAGTAACATTTTTATCCAGTGACTGCCTAATGTACCTCCAGCCACATCATCACAACAAGGTCTTTTCTGTGAGGTTAATGCCTATTTTTGGGCCTGTACTCCAGTGGCCTACAGTAAAATTTTTATCCAGTGACTGCCTAATGTACCTCCAGCCACATCATCACAAGTTCTTTTCTGTCAGGTGAATGCCTAATTTTTGGGGCGTGTACTGGTCTACAGTAAAATTTTTATCCAGTGACCGCCTAATGTACCTCCAGCCACATCATCACAACAAGTTATTTTCTATCAGGTGAATGCTTATTTTTGGGGCCTATACTCCAGTGGCCTATAGTAAAATTTGTATCCAGTGACCACCTAATGAACCAAAATTAGCCACAGCCACATCATCACAAGTTATTTTCTGTCAGGTGAATGCATAATTTTTGAGGCCTGTACTGGCATGCAGTAAATGTCTTATCCAGTGAGCGCCCAATCAACCTCCAGCCACATCATCACAAGTTCTTTTCTGTCAGGTGAATGCTTAATTTTTGGGGCCTGTACTGGCCTACAGTAAAATTTTTATCCTGTGACTGTCTAATGTACCTCCAGCCACATAATCACAACAAGTTTTTTTTTTTTGTCAGGTGAATGCCTAATTTTTGGGGCCTGTACTGGCCTACAGTAAAACCTTTTTCCAGTGACCGCCTAATGTACCTCCAGCCACATCATCACAGCAAGTTCTTTTCTGTCAGGTGAATGCCTAATTTTTGGGGCCTGTACTCCAGTGGCCTACAGTAACATTTTTATCCAGTGACTGCCTAATGTACCTCCAGCCACATCATCACAACAAGGTCTTTTCTGTGAGGTTAATGCCTATTTTTTGGGCCTGTACTCCAGTGGCCTACAGTAAAATTTTTATCCAGTGACTGCCTAATGTACCTCCAGCCACATCATCACAAGTTCTTTTCTGTCAGATGAATGCCTAATTTTTGGGGCCTATTCTGACCTACAGTAAAATTTTTATCCAGTGACCGCCTAATGTACCTCCATCCACATAATCACAAAAAGTTCTTCTCTGTCAGGTGAATGCCTAATTTTTGGGGCCTCTACTTGCCTACAGTAAAGTTTTTATCCAGTGATCGCCTAATGTACCTCCAGCCACATAATTACAGCCATTTCTTTTCTGTCATATGAATGCCTAATTTTTGGGGCCTGTGCTCCAGTGGCCTACAGTAAAATGTGTATCCAGTGACCGCCTAATACACCTCCAGCCACATAATCACAACTTATTTTCTGTCAAGTGAATGCCTAATTTTTGGGGCCTGTACTCCAGTGGCCTACAGTAAAATTTTTATCCAGTGACCGCCTAATGTATTTCCAGCCACATCATCACAAGTTATTTTCTGTCAGGTGAATGCATAATTTTTGAGGCCTGTACTGGCATGCAGTAAATGTCTTATCCAGTGAGCGCCTAATCAACCTCCAGCCACATCATCACAAGTTCTTTTCTGTCAGGTGAATGCTTAATTTTTGGGGCCTGTACTGGCCTACAGTAAAATTTTTATCCAGTGACTGCCTAATGTACCTCCAGCCACATCATCACAACAAGGTCTTTTCTGTGAGGTTAATGCCTATTTTTGGGCCTGTACTCCAGTGGCCTACAGTAAAATTTTTATCCAGTGACTGCCTAATGTACCTCCAGCCACATCATCACAAGTTCTTTTCTGTCAGATGAATGCCTAATTTTTGGGTCCTGTACTGGCCTACAGTAAAATTTTTATCCAGTGACCGCCTAATGTACCTCCAGCCACATAATCACAAAAAGTTCTTCTCTGTCAGGTGAATGCCTAATTTTTGGGGCCTCTACTGGCCTACAGTAAAGTTTTTATCCAGTGATCGCCTAATGTACCTCCAGCCACATAATTACAGCCATTTCTTTTCTGTCATATGAATGCCTAATTTTTGGGGCCTGTACTCCAGTGGCCTACAGTAAAATGTGTATCCAGTGACCGCCTAATGTACCTCCAGCCACATAATCACAACTTATTTTCTGTCAGGTGAATGCCTAATTTTTAGGGCCTGTACTCCAGTGTCCTACAGTAAAATTTTTATCCAGTGACTGCCTAATGTATTTCCAGCCACATCATCACAAGTTCTTTTCTGTCAGGTTAATACCTAATTTTTGGGGCCTGAACTCCAGTGGCCTACAGTAAAATTTGTATCCAGTGACTGCCTAATGTACCTCCAGCCACATAATCACAAGTTCTTTTTGTCTGGTGAATGCCTAATTTTTGGGGCCTGTACTGGCCACGGAAAAATTGTATCCAGTGACTGCCTAATGTACCTCCAGCCACATAATTACCAGAAGTTCTTTTCTCTCAGGTGAATGCCCAATTTTTGGGGCCTGTACTCCCATGGCCTAAAATAAAAATTTTCTAGGCTCCAGCAGGGCACATTTTTGAGAGTTTCCCTTTAAGATGCATAAAAATGGCCCCTGATTAAAATACATATTTTTGAGGGTAATTTTTTGGAATGATCCCATTCTGGTATGTCACTGTCCAAGTTGTGGGACTATTTGTGCACTTCTAGTAAGTATTTGGTGGCTGCAAATATGACCTAAAGGTTTTTCAGGTTCACCAGCCATTAAAGTCACTAGGGCCCGCCGTGAACGCGAACCGTCCCAGCCGATGCTCATCCATCACTAATTATATGTCCTAAAGCCCTTTTTGGTGTGTATTAGCGAAAAAATATATTAACATATTAGTTGCCTTCTGTGATGCAGTTACATGTTCTAAAGTACTTTTTGCGTGTATTAGTGGCACAAATAAAAGTGTTTGCCATTTTGTGGTGAAGTGAGAAAATGACAGCCCTTTTTGGTTTGTATTAGCGGCAAAAAAATATATTTGTCGTTCAGCGTAGCATGTATATATGTTCTAAAGCCCTTTTTGGCGAAGTGGAAAAAGATATATATTATTTGCCATTCTGTGGTGCAATTATATGTTCTAAAGCACTTTTTGCCTGTATTAGTGTCACAAAAGAAAGTGTTTGCCGTTATGTGGTGAAGTGAGAAAATTACAGTCTTTTTGGGGTGTATTAGTGGTAACAAAAAATATATATTTGTCGTTTAGCGGAGCAATTATATGTTCTAAAGCTCTTTTTGGCGTGAATAAGTGGAAAAAAGTAAGGGCCTTTTGCCGTACAGCGGTGCAGTTATATGTTCTAAAGCCTTTTATGGCTGTATTAGTGGAAAAATATATATATATATATTATTTGCCGTTCTGTGCTGCAATTATATGTTCTAAAGCACTTTTTGCATATATTAGTGGCACAAAAAAGTGTTTGCCGTTTTGTGGTGAAGTGAGAAAATTACAGCCCTTTTGGGGTGTATTAGTTGAAAAATAGATATATTTGTTGTTCAACGGAGCAATTTTATGTTCTAAAGCCCTTTTTGACATGTATAAGTGGCAAGAAATATATATTATTTGTTGTTCTGCAGTGCAGATATATGTTTTAAAGCCTTTCGTGGCGTGTATAAGTGGAAAAAAATAAGGGGCTTTTTGCTATTCAGCGGTGCGGTTACATGTCCTAAAGCAATTTTTGGAGTGTATTGGTGGCCAAAAATATATATTATTTGCCGTTCAGCCGTTCAGTTATATGTTCAAAAGCCTTTTGTGGAGTGTATAAGTGGAAAAAGTAAGGGCCTATTTGCTGTTCAGCTGTGCAGTTATATGTTCTAAAGCCTTTGGTGGAGTGTATAAGTGGAAAAAAGTAAGGGTCTATTTGCCATTTAGCGGTGCAGTTATACTGTATGTTCTAAAGCCTTCTTTGGTGTGCATTAATTGGGGAAAAAAGGGGCTTGTTAGCTGTTGTGTGGTGAAGTGACAAAATTACACACTTTTTGGGGTGTTTTAATTTCCTTTTATTTATTTATTTGATCTAACAGTATGTCAGACAGAGAAGTGCTAGGCCCTGCACAGGGAGTAGCAGAGGCCTAAATGTTTCTGAGGGAGGCACAGGTCGCAGAAGAGTAAGGGGGCATGGCAGCAAGAGTTGCAGCGAGGCCTGAGCATACGGTGTCATCTAACGGCCATGTCTTAACCAGCAACCCAGCGGTTCTTGAATGGTTGACTCGGTCATCCATTTCATCCCACATGACATCAGACACCCCCAGCTAAGAGTCGGTGGCTTCTTTAGACACAACCCTTAGTTGGCATGGCTCAGGAGCAGGTCCTGTGCTCTCACCTGTCCTCAACCTGCCTCTGTCCTTTTCTGTTCCCTCAGCCAGACAAATATTATATGTTGTGGGCTCAGCTCCACTATACAGCGAGGGACGAGCTACTAGAGAACAGTCAACAGCTACTGCCCAGCCAAGATCTGGAGGAAAAAAATATGCTGCTTCTTCCAGTAGGCGGGCAAGTAGTGATGAGGAGAGTGGCATGGGAGCAGTTAGGCTCCTGGCTAAGACACCGTTGAGGAGGACATCAGTGAAGTGCAGACAGTACTCGATGATGATGTAGCAGATCGCAATTGGGAGCCGAGTGACGAAGGATCTTTATCATCATCAGGAGAAGAGGGTGGCAGCTTGCGCGTGAGGCAGTGGTGGAGCCAGCAAGGCGGTAGCAAGGCAGGGAGTTAGCAGGGTGGCAGCAGTGAGAGGTTGGAAGCCAAATGTGCCTGGGGTAGACCACCCGCTTTGCAGGAGTCTAACGGCCCGGAAAGTAGTAGTGCAGAGGTTCACGGAGGCAGTGGTGGTAGCAGTCAGTGCAGAGTGTTGGGGGTAAAATTACCTACTCGGCGGTGTGGCAGTTTTTGATAAGCTGCAGGGAGGTGGATATCGCACCACGGCCCTGTGTTAACACCATAAAGTGGGCTGGGAGAACCGTGGCTCCAATGTGGTTGTCCAGCCTGCCGCAGCAAACATTACATCAGTTACGGGCATGCGCCTTATTTCAGGCAGGCAAGGCTCCACCATCTCAGCCGAAGAGAGCTTCTGTCCTTCCCATCATCTGCTGGTCCTGATGCTCCTGCTCCTACTCCTACTCCTCGTCAGTCATTTCATCAGCAATCGATCACCGAAAAGATTGCCAAGAGACAACAGTATGCGTGCACTCATCCAACATCGCAGAAGCTGAATGTGCTCTGGCTAAGTTGCTGGTGCTGCAGTTCCTCCTTTTCCAAGTGATGGACTGCACCTTTCAGAGAACTGATGGCTTGTGCCGAGCCGAGGTGGAGAGTCCCAAGCCGTCATTTCTTTGCAAAAGGCAGTACCAGCCCTGTACACGTATGTAGAACAGAAGGTGGGCCAGTCCTTGAGCCTCTTGGTGTCTGTCAAAGTGCACAGCTGTTCTGACGTGTAGAGCTGTAACTATGGTCAGGAACAATACATATCCTTTATGGCCCACTGGGTGAATGTGGTTCCTGCACAGCCACACCAGAAACTTGGCAAGGTGACACCGCTTCCGCCTCCACATTCTCATGCTGTTGGTCCTGCGACAATGTCCGCCTCTGCCTCCTCATCCTCCACCGTGTCCTCAGCCTTCCGCTGCAGGGACAATTCACAGTGCCCCTCCATCATACCACATGTGCAGGGCACGGTGGTGTCACACTGTGCTACACCTCGTTTGCCTGGGCAAATGGAGTCATACAGGGGAAGAACTTCTCCGTGTACTTCATCAAGAAATCGAATCCTGGCTTTTCCGTGATAACTCAGAATCGGAAACTTGGTGACCGACAACTGAAAGAACATGCTATCAGCGCTGGGTTAAGGAGGGCTGAGCCATGCACCCTGCATGGCAGATGTGTTCAATCTGGTAGTCAATAGGTTCCTGAAGTCTTCCACCCATCTGCAAGTCATCGTAAAAATGGCCAGGAAGCTTTGCATGCACTTCAGCCACTTGTACACCGTAAAGCAAATCCTCCTTGAGCTGCAGCGGGAGAACGGCATCCCCAAAATAGGCTGATATGCAACGTTTCCACCCATTGGAATACTACCCTCCATATGTTGGACCAACTATATGAACAGAGAAAGGCCATAAACGATTTCTTGATGATCCAAGCGGACAGGAGTACTCCCTGTTTAACTTTGATGTCATCCAGTGGTAGTTCATGCATGACACTTGCCATTTGCTCAGGCCCTTTGAGGAGCCCACGTTATTTGTCAGTTGCCAGTACTACTGGATGAACAATGTCATTCCACTGCTTCATGTCCTGGAACAGATGCTGGTAAATCTGGCTAGTTAGGGGACTGGAGACGTTGCACCTAGATCTCATGGCCACATGATCCCTGTGGAGGCTGAACTGGAGGAGGAAGAGGACATTGGAGCACAAGCAATGTGTAGCGAAATGGGTGGTTTTTCTACACAGGTGACAAAGAGGAGGAGCAGGAGCAGCCAGAGGAGCTACAGGGTAATGAGGAAGACGATGCAGAGGACCCATACACATTGTGGCAGTATGCAGTGGAGATGAAGGCAGGGAGTTAGAGACAGCCGAATTGTCACCATTTGGCAGAGAGATGACTTCTGGCTCTCCACCTTGTTGAACCCTCGCTACTGGTCCAAAATGGGGGTCTTTTTATACCCGCTGAGAGAGAGTACAAACTGAACTACTATAGAGACATCCTATGTAGTCAGTTGGTCGCTGCTTTTTGCACCATGGTCCAACCTCTCGCAAGTCTGACCGGGGGCCTCTGCACTCACGTTCCTCTGCCATGGCTACTGTGGCAGGGTGTGGGGGAGTACGAGCAGTTCCAGCTCCATCAGCAGCAACTTGAGTCTAGAGTCGCTGATGAGCAGCTTTCTTCACCCACCTAGTAAAGAAACTACTCACCAGCAGCAGCGATCCCTGAAACAGGACCTGAACCATCAGGTGGTTGCATAATTGGGCAGCACTCTGCCACCCCACATTGAAGATCCGCTGGACTACTGGGCAGCCAAACTGGATTTGTGGCCACAACTGGCAGAGTTTGCCATGGAAAAGCTGTCCTGCCCGGCCAGTAGTGTGGCATCAGAGCGGGTGTTTAGTGCAGTGGGGCCATAATTACCCCAAGAAGAACTCGCTGTCCACCCAAAATGTAGAGAGACTGACCATTGTCAAGATGAATCAGGCATGGATCAGCCAGGATTTCCACCCACCAATGCCTGATCGACAAGACTAGATCATCCAAGGTTCTTCTATCTTCATTCAGCGGGACATGCGCTGACGTCACCGTGCTCACCACATGGTGAGCATAATGGCGTCACTGAAGGTCCTTTTCCAGCCAGGTCCTGCAAGAAGAAAAAGACGAGCCCGGCGGCGCGGTCAAGTAGATGGGATGAGTTAATTTTTTATTTTATTTTTACCCCACAATGGATTTTTTTACTTAGTATCCTGAATTAAAGAATGCTAATATTTTCCATTATAACAATGTTATAATGGAAAATAATAAAGTAAATGGGGTCCCAGGTAACTCATCCCTCATCTCCTTAACAACCATGCGTGCAAAATCACACCGCATCCGCACTTTCTTGCGGATGCTTGCAACTTTCACACAGCACCATTCATTTCTATGGGGCTTGCGTTGCGTAAAAACGCAGAATATAGAACATGCTGCGATTTTCACGCAATGCTCAAGAGATGCGTGAAAATCACCGCTTATGTATACAGGCCCATTGAAGTTAATGGGTCCGGATTCAGTGCGAGGGCAATGCGTTCACCTCACGCATTGAACCCGCGGAATTCTCGCCCATGTGAAAGGGTCCAAAATGCTCTCTGCAGCCAGGAAATAGCCATTTTTAAAGCGATTTGTCCAGAATAAATTCAGATCGAACAGAATTTTTTCGGAAAATTCGGCGAACCTGCCGAGTTGAATTTTTAGAATCTCGCTCATCTCTAGTTTTAGCAATAGTTATCCATGCATTATGTAATATGTATTCATTTTATTTTTGCACTACTTTTAGCACTGAATGGTTGCACAATTATTTAGGTGCACCATTTACCAGTTCCCTTTTTCTAAATTATCAGAAAAAGACACACAATTATGATTTGCCTAGGGATCTCCTTCAATCTAATATCTATTGCATCACATTCTCATAGCTCTTCTCTCTCCTTAGCTCGTTAGGTCTAAATGGTGGCCCCAGGTTTTTCTTTCTTTTTCATTATCGCCTTCCCAGAGCTATAACTTTTTATTTTCCGACTATGTAGTTGTATGAGTTCTTGTTTTTACAGTACAAGTTGTAGATTTTAATGGTGTCATTTTGGGGTACACATTACTTTCTTGTTAACCCCTTTCTGGGAGGGAGATGTGAAAAACAGCAATACTCACAATGAAGTTTTATGTTTTAGATTTTACGGTGTTCATTTTTCAGTACAAATAACATAATGTCTTTATTCTCTGGGTCAGTACAATTACAGTGATACCAAACACATATCATATTTTTTTGTTTTACTACTTTTGTTCAATAAAGCCCCTATTTTAAAAGGAAGAAAATCTTTTCGCATCGCCACTTCCCAAGATCCATAACTTTTTATTTTTCTTTCTATGGAATTTTATGAGTGCTTGATTTTTGCGGGGTGACTTATGCCTCATTCACACATCAGTGTTTCCCAGACGTGTGCTGTATGTGTTCTCCGCGGACAGCACACGTCCCCATTCATTTGAATGTGTGAATTCACACATCAGTGTTTTAGCACGGTCCGTGGGTCTGTGTTTTCAGCACAGATGCATGTCCTATCTTGTACATGTTCCCGGATCCCTCACGCCCATTATAGTCAACGAGTCCATAAAACCACGAATGCAACACGGATGCCATCCATGTTGCATACGTGTTTCACGGATCATTAAAAAGAGATTGTTTAAAAATAATTTTCCAGCTGCTCAGTGTCAGTGAAAAACGGATGGCACATGGTCAGCAAAAACGGACCCACGGACCCAACACAGATCTGTCATGGAAGGAAACACGGATTGAACACTGTCCGTATTACCACTGATCCTAAACTGACAATGACGTGTGCATGAGGCATTATAGTTTGGTTGGTATCATTTTGGGGTAAATTAAACTTTTGATCACTTGTTACTAAGGTTTTTCAGTGAGAACTAAGAATAAATTACCAATTCTGTAATTTTTTAACTATTTTTTTAAATGGGGTTCACTGTAGGAGGTATTTTACATAATATTTGTGTAGTGCGGGTCATTACAGATGCAGCTAAGCCAACAATATGGGGAGATTTGATTTTTGCTTCTTTTTTCATTAAAAGCTGATTTTCAATGGAAAAAGCATAGTTTTGGGAGGAATTTTTTGATTTTTAACTTTTTTACCACTTAATAGTCCCACAAGTGGACTATAACAGACATTATTCTGATTGCTTTTAAAATACAATGCACTATCCCTATAGTGCATTGCATTTAATGTAAGTGCTATACTGACATTGACCACCAGAGAAGCGCAGCCTGCTGGAAAATACTCAAGGCTGGATTGGAGCTTATACCAGGCCCCAAACAGCCTTTACACACATTGGCACCCGCAATCGCATTTGCAGGGTGCAATGGGAGACCGAGGAGTCTGCTCTCTGTGTCGAGCACCTACATGTGGCAGGTATAAGGTGTTAAACAGCCCTGATTAGCTGTTATAGCAGGAGCCCAGCTCTCGTGTGAGAGCTAAGCCCCCAAACTCTGCTGCACTTAGACCAGACCGCCGTGAAAATGCGTATTGGTGGTCACTAAGGGGTTAAGACATTTCTCAACACTATTGGCTGCACATGAGAAGCTTCACCCTTGGAGGCTAGCTTGTTTTCCGTCTTGCATAACGGGACCCAGAAGGATCCGTTATGCTTTCCCATAGACTTCTACAGTTGTGTTCAAAATTATTCAACCCCCAATGCTGTAAAGGGTTTTAGGGAATTTAGTGTACATTTGTAATTGTGTTCAGAATGAAATCTTACAAGGACTTTTTAAAGAACCAAATGCAACTAAAATGACATCAATTGTTTTTGTAATACAGTATTAAATGTTTTTTTTGTGATTTCTTCATTGACACAATTATTCAGCCCCTTAAAGACTACCACTCTTAGGCCCCTTTCACACGGGCGAGTTTTCACGCGGGTGCAATGCGTGAGGAGGACGCATTGCACCCGCACTGAATCCGGACCCATTCATTTCTATGGGGCTGTGCACATGAGCGGCGATTTTCACGCATCACTTCTGCGTTGCGTGAAAATCGCAGCATGCTCTATATTGTGCGTTTTCACGCCAGCGCAGGCCCAATAGAAGTGAATGGGGTTGCGGGAAAATCGCAAGCATCCGCAAGCAAGTGCGGATGCTTTGCGATTTTCCGCATGGTTGCTTAGCAACGGGACACGATCTTTATTATTTTCCTTATAACATGGTTATAAGGGAAATAATAGCATTCTTAACCACTTGAAGACCACAGGTTTATACCCCCCTAGTGACCAGGCCCTTTTTTACAATTCCGCACTACACTACTTTCACCATTTATTGCTCGGTCATACAACTTACCACCCAAATGAATTTTACCTCCTTTTCTTCTCACTAATAGAGCTTTCATTTGGTGGTATTTTATTGCTGCTGACATTTTTACTTTTTATGCTATTAATAAAAATGTAACGACATTTTTGCAAAAAAATGACATTTTTCACTTTCTGTTGTAAATTTTATTTAAAAAAACTACATTTCTATATAAATTTTTCACAAAATTTATTGTTCTACATGTCTTTGATAAAAAAAAATCCAATAAGTGTATATTTATTGGTTTGGGTAAAAGTTATAGCGTTTACAAACTATGGTGCAAAAAAGTGAATTTCTGCATTTTGAAACGGCTCTGACTTTCTGAGCACCTGTCATGTTTCTTCAGGTGCTAGAATGTCAGGAAAGTATAAATACCCCCTAAATGACACCATTTTAGATAGAAGACACCCCAAAGTATTCACGGAGGGGCATGGTGAGTTCATGTATCATTTCATTTTTTTTCACAAGTTAGTGCAAAATGACACTTTCTGAGGAAAAAAATAATAATAAAGTTTCCATTTCTGCTAACTTCTGTCAAAAAAAAAAAATCTCAGACGTATTCACTATGCCCCTCAGTGAATACCTTGGGGTGTCTACTTTCCGAAATGGGGTCATTTGTGGGGTGTGTTTACTGCTCTGGCATTTTGGGCGGGGCTAAATTGTGAGCAGCCACGTAAAACCTAAAAGGTACTCATTGGAATTTGGGCCCTTTGCGCACCCAGGCAGCAAAACAGTGTCACACACGTGGTATCGCCGTACTCAGGAGAAGTAGGAAATGTGTTTTGGGGTGTATTTTTACATATACCCATGCTCGGTGAGAGAAATATCTCTGTAAATTGTCAACTTTGTATAAAAAGTTTAAAAAGTTGTCGTTTACAGAGATATTTCTCACACAAAGTATGGGTATATATAAAATACACCCCAAAACACATTGCCCTACTTCTCCTGAGTACGGCATACTACATGAGTGACACTTTTTGCAGCCTGAGTGCAAAGGCCCTAAACCAATGAGTACCTTTAGGATTTCTAGGAAATTTTTACGCATTTGGATTCCAGACTTCTTCTCAGGCTTTAGAGACCCCTAAAATGCCAGGGCAGTATAAATACCCCACATGTGACCCCATTTTAGAAAGAAGATACCCCAAGGTATTCCGTGAGGACTATGGTGAGTTCATGTAAAATTTTATTTTTGTCACATGTTAGTGGAATATGAGACTTTGTAAAAATAAAAATAAACAAAAAAATATCAATTTCCGCTAACTTGTGCCAAAAAAAAAAATTCTGTGAACTCGCCATGACCCTCACGGATTACCTTGGGGTGTCTTCTTTCCAAAATGGGGTCACTTGTGAGGTATTTATACTGCCCTGGCATTTTAGGGGCCCTAAGCGTGAGAATCCAAATGCGGAAAAATGCCCTGTGAAATCCTAAAGGTACTCATTGGTTTTAGGGCCCTTTGCGCATCTTGGCTGCAAAAAGTGTCACTCATGTGGTATCACCGTACTCAGGAGAAGTAGGGCAATGAGTTTTGGGGTGTATTTTTACATATACCCATACTTTGTGTGAGAAATATCACTTTAAACGACAACTTTTTAAATTTTTTATACAAAGTTGTCAGTTTACAGAGATATTTCTCACCTAACATGGGTATATGTAAAAATACACCCCAAAACACATTGCTCTACTTCTCCTGAGTACGGCGATACCACATGAGTGACACTTTTGCTGCCTGGGTGCACAAGGGCCCTAATTCTAATGAGTACCTTTTAGGAGGGCATTTTTACGCATTTTTCTTCTCACGCTTTAGGGCCCCTAAAATGCCAGGGCAGTATAAATACCCCACATGTGACCCCATTTTGGAAAGAAGACACCCCAAGGTATTCCGTGAGGGGCATGGTGAGTTCACAGAAGATTTTTTTGGCACAAGTTAGCGGAAATTGATTTTTATAGTTTTTCTCGCAAAGTCTCCCTTTCCGCAAACTTTTGACAAAAGTTCAATTTTTCATGGACTCACCATACCCCTCAGCAAATACCTTGGGGTGTCTTCTTTCCAAAATGGGGTCATTTGTGGGGTGTTTGTACTGTTCTGGCATTTTGGGTGGGGCTAAATTGTGAGCAGCCATGTAAAAGCTAAAGGTACTCGTTGGAATTTGGGCCCTTTGCACCCAGGCTGCAAAAAGTGTCACTCATGTGGTATCGCCGTACTCAGGAGAAGTAGGGCAATGTGTTTTAGGGTGTATTTTTACATATACCCATGTTAGGTGAGAGAAATATCTCTGTAAATTGACAACTTTGTATAAAAAAAATTTAAAAAGTTGTCGTTTACAGTGATATTTCTCACACAAAGTATGGATATATATAAAAATACACCCCAAAACTCATTGCCCTACTTCTCCTGAGTACGGCGATACCACATGTGTGACACTTTTTTGCAGCCAAGATGCGCAAAGGGGCCCTAAAACCAATGAGTACCTTTAGGATTCCACAGGGCATTTTTACGTATTTGGATTCTCACGCTTTAGGACCCCTAAAATGCCAGGGCAGTATAAATACCCCACATGTGACCCCATTTTGGAAAGAAGACACCCCAAGGTATTCCGTGAGGGTCATGGCGAGTTCACAGAATTTTTAATTTTTTTTGGCACAAGTTAGCGGAAATTGATTTTTTTTTTTATTTTTATTTTTTTACAAAGTCTCATATTCCACTAATATGTGACAAAAAATAAAATTTTACATGAACTCACCATACCCCTCACGGAATACCTTGGGGTGTCTTCTTTCTAAAATGGGGTCACATGTGGGGTGTTTGTACTGCTCTGGCATTTGAGTGTCTCCGCAATCATTACACGTATGGCCAGCATTAGGAGTTTCTGCGATTCTCCTTATATTGAGCATACGGGTAATGAGATTTTTTTCTCCGTTCGGCCTCTGGGCGGAAAAAATAAATAAATTGAACGGCACAGATTTTTTCATTCGCATCGATCAATGTGGATGAAAAAATCTCTGCCAAAATCAGTGACTGCGGTGCGGTGGGCTGGGCGCTAGCTACCTAACAAGTAGCTAACTAACTGGCGGTGATAAGGGACCCTTATGCCCCATTCACACGTCCGAAATTCTGTTTGCGGAACGGAATTGTGGACCCATTCATTTCTATGGGGACAGACTTTGTCCCGCTCGGATCCGAATCACGGATCCGCGCTTCGAGTCTGCACTTCCGTTCCGCAAAAATATAGAACATGTCCTATTCTTGTCCGCAATTGCGGACAAGAAAAGCATTTTCTATATAGTTCTGTCGCGGATCTGCAAAATGCGGAAAGCACATTGCCGGTGTCCGTATTTTGCGGATCCGTAGATCCATGGATCCGCAGATCCATGGATCCAAGATCCATGGATCCGCAAAACACATACGGACGTCTGAATGAGCCCGTAGAGGGGTGATTAGTGACAGGGGGTGACAGGGGGTGATCAGGGGGTGACATCGGTGATCAGGGGGTGACATGGGTGATCAGGGGTTAATCAGTGATGGGGGTGGGGGTGTGTGTAGTGATTGGTGCACTTTACCTTTGTTTCCTCTGGTGGTCCCAAACAAAGGGACCACCAGACGAGCAGACAGCAGGCATATCAGACGCTGTTTACAAAACAGCGTCTGATATGCAATTTAAATGCGTTTTTCCGCATCTACAGCCTGCCAGCGCATGATCAGCGCTGGCAGGCTGTAGTTTCAGTTGTCCCGGCTCCGATCACATGAGCGCGGCGTTCTCTCTTCAGCTGTGGGTAAAAGATCTGTGGTGATGTCACTGAGCTCATCACGTGGTCCATCACATGATCCATCACCATGGTGATGAACCATGTGATGAGCTCAGTGACATCACCACAGGTCCTTTACCCACAGCTGAAGAGAGAACAGGAGACCGACACCTACGTGATCAATTGGAGGAGGTGAGTTAATTTTTTTAAATTTTTAACCCTCAATTGTCCTTTTACTAAGCATTCTGTATTAAAGAATTCTATTATTTTCCCTTATAACCATGTTATAAGGGAAAATAATAAAATCGCTCATAACACCTAACCCAAACCCGAACTTCAGTGATGAAGTCCGGGTTCAGGTCTGGGTACCAAACATGCCGATTTTTCTTACACACGTGCACATTTTCCCATAACGCACCCACATCTTATCCGGGCGTCACACGTGATGCCCATGTGAAGAGACCTTAGACAAGTAAAGCAAAAAGCCTGTTCATTAACCACTTCCAGACCAGGCCATTTACCCCTCTTCTGACCAGGCCTAAATTAGCAAATCTGACATGTGTCCTTTTATGTGGTAATAACTTTTGAATGCGTTTACTTCAGAGATTGTTTTCTCGTGACACATTGTACTTCATGTTAATAGTAAATTTGTAAATTAGTAAATTTGAGTCAATGTGTTTTATCTTTATATATTTATTAACCTAAATCTGCAGTTTGCAGAAACACCCCATATGTGGTTGTATACCGGGCACAGAAGGCAAGGAGCGCCATATGATTTTTGGAGGACAGATTTTACGGGAATGGTCTTTGGGCACCATGTTACATTGGAAGAGACCCTGAGGTATCCCCACAGTGAAAAGCCACAAAAAGTGACCACATTTTGTAAACTACGCCACCCAAGGAATTTTTAAGGGTGTAGCGAGCACTTCACTCAACAAGTGTTTCATAGAATTTCTAATACTTGGGTGTGAAAATGAAATTTTTATTTTTATTTTACAAGGAAATGCTGCTTTAGGCCCAAACTTTCTTTTTCACAAAGATAATAGGAGAATATCCCCACAATTTGCTACCCACTGTGATCATAAACTGTTTTTTGGGGATAATCTCAGAAGGGAAGGAGTGGCATCTGGATTTTCTAACATGGAATTTTCTGTCGTAGTTTTTAAGAGCGATACCTTTTTTTATTTTTTGTTTAATGAGCTGCATGAGGGCTTATTTTGTGTGGGATAAGCTGTAGTTTTTATTTTTATTGGGGTACATTTGGCTTTCTGGTTGCTTTTTGTCTCATTTTTTGGGAGGTGAAGTCACAAAAAGCAGTTTGGTGTCATTTTCTTTTTCTTTTATACCGTTTACTTTATGGGGTAGATCATGTGATATTTTTATAGATCCGGCCATTACGGACGCAACGATACCAAATAGGTCTAGTATTAAATCTTTTTATTTTTAGGTTTTGCACAATAAAAACATTTTTAGAATAAAAATCATGTTTTTGTTTTGGCATTTTCTTAGAGCCATATTTTTTTCATTTTTCTGGCTATTGTTTTGTGTGAAGGTTTGTTTTTTGTGGGACAAGGTGACAATTTTATTGCTACCATTTTGGGGTACATACGACTTTTTTATTGATTGATTGACTGATATTATGTTTTTTGTGAGGTGACGAAAAAAAGCTGTTTTGGCATAATTTTTATATCTATTTTTTTACACCATTCACTTTATGGGGTAGATCATGTGATATTTTTGTAGAGCAAATCGTTACAGACGCGGCAATACCAAATATGTATATATATATATATATATATATATATATATATATATATATATATATATATATTTTTTTTTTTTTACGTTTTACACAATAAGAGCATTTTTAGAAAAAAAATCATGTTTTTGTGTTGCAATTTTCTTAGAGCCATATATTTTTATTTTTCAGGCTATTGTCTTGTGTGGGGGTTTATTTTTTGCAGGATGAGGTGACGTTTTATTGCTACCATTTTGGGGTACATATGACTTTTTGATTGATTAGCTTTATTTTTTTTGGGAAGTAAGATAACAAAAAAATCTGTTTTGGTGCAATATTTTTTTTTATTTTTTTTTACGGCCTTCACCTGATAGGGTAAATCATATGATATAATTATAGAGCTGATCGTTGCAGACGCGGTGATACAAAATATGTCTATTTTAATTTTTTTTTATTTTTCTATTTTTAACATTTTTGAAATAACGGATTTGGGGGTAAAAAAAAAAATTTATGTGGATTTTTTTTTTTTTTTCCAAAACACTTTTTTATTATTTTTTTTTATTTTACACTCTGTGTTCCCCATAAGGTCATACAAGACCTCTATGGGATATTTAACTTCATTTTTTTTCTTAACTATTGATTTCTCCTGTAACTGGGGCAGACATAGCATAATACTGTACTGTACAGCCTCAGTGCAGGGCTGATCAAGGTCTGTGGGAGACCCGGCAGCTTTTGCACTCCCCCGGCCCCGATGCTCACATGATCACCTGGCCGGGACAGGAAGCGCATAACGCTTCCTGCTCTGTATACACAGCGCTATCTAGAAGGCAGGGACACTTGGGAACTGCCCCGCCTTCTCTCTGGGTTGCCCTGCTGTCACTGACATCGGGCAACCCGCTCTGCAGCTGCATGATTAACGTGCAGTTGCGATCTCTGAATGGACATTCCAGAACATCCATTCGGAGTTAAACATCCGCCCATAGGACATTTATATCCTATGGGCAGATGTGAGGTGGTTAATGAAATTATTTAGTAAATTAAATGACTACTGAGAAGCGAGCATGCTTGGCCGAGTATTGGTTCGGCTCAAGCATCGCTATGCTCTGCGCTCGGCTTTACTCGGCCGAGCACCACGTGTATTTGTCGCATTGGTCGAGTCTCCTACCCGCACGTTTGGTGCCTTCTAAGCAGCCAATCAAGGTCCAGGTAAGTAATTCCCCTCAGTGTAAGGCTATAGCAATGTTAGCTTTAAGCCTTACACTGATTGGCCGCCCGGAACATGTGATACAATTTCATATAGGAGCTGAGGTCCTGGGCTCGGCTTATTCAGCGTTAGGGAGAGCAGACAGTAGGCAGGGACAGATAGCGTTTTGCTCTAAATTTACTGATTTCACTCCAAAAACTTTATTGAAAGACCTAACAGTCCTTTTAAGGACTAGAGTGTGTGTTTGACAGCAGTGCAGCACCCTTTTTTTGTCTCCTGTACATTACAAAAAGCAGATATAGTGTTCACTGTAATATTACATTATTTGTGGCCTAGCGTGATGGTGAAAAATTGGATTTCTCTGTCACCTGTACATTACAGAATGCAAATATAGTCTTTACTGTAAAAATTACATTATCCGTGGCCTAGTGTGGTGGTGAAAAATTGTATTTCTCTGTCTCCTGTACATTACAGAAAGCAAATATAGTGCTTACTGTAAAAATTTCATTATCTGTGGCCTAGTGTGGTGCTGAAAAATTGGATTTCTCTGTCTCCTGTACATTACAGAAAGCAAATATAGTGTTTACTCTAAAAATTACATTATCCGTGGCCTAGTGTGGTGGTGAAAAATTGCATTTCTCTGTATCCTGTACATTACAGAAAGCAAATATAGTGTTACATAGTAACATAGTACATAAGGCCGAAAAAAGACATCTGTCAATCCAGTTTGTCCTGTCATCCTGCTAGCTGATCCAGTGGAAGGCAAAAAAAACTTGTGAGGTAGAAGCCAATTTTCTCCACTTAAGGGGAGTAAAAAATTCCTTCCCGACTCCATTCAGGCAATCAGAAGTACTCCCTGGATCAACGACCCATCTTTAGTAGCTATAGCTTGTAATGTTATTACACTCCAGAAATACATCCAGGCCCCTTTTGAATTCCTTTATTGTACTCACCATCACCACTTCCTCAGGCAGAGAGTTCCATAGTCTCACTGCTCTTACCGTAAAGAATCCTCTTCTATGTTTGTGTACAAACCTTCTTTTCTCCAGACGCAGAGGATGTCGCCTCGTCACAGTGACAGTCCTGGGGATAAATAGATGATAGGAGAGATATTTGTACTGACCCCTGATATATTTATACATAGTTATTAGATCTCCCTCAGTTGTCTTTTTTCTAGGGTGAATTACCCTAATTTTGATAACCTTTCAGGGTACAGTAGTTGCCTCATTCCAGTTATTACTTTAGTTGCCCTCCTCTGAACGCTCTCCAGCTCTACTATGTCTGCCTTGTTCACAGGAGCCCAGAACTGTACACCGTACTCCATGTGTGGTCTGACTAGAGATTAGTAAAGTGGTAGGACTATGTTCTCATAACGGGCATCTATGCCCCTTTTGATGCAACCCAATATCTTATTGGCCTTGGCCGCAGCTGCCTGACACTGGTTTTTGCAGCTTAGTTTGCTGTTTATTAAAATTCCTAGATTCTTTTCCATGCCAGTGTTACCGAGTGTTTTACCATTTAGTATGTACTGGTGACTTGCATTATTCCTTACCATGTGCATAACTTTACATTTGTCAGTGTTAAACCTCATCTGCCACTTATCTGCCCAAGCCTCCAATCTATCCAGATCCCTCTGTAGCAGTATATTGTCCTCTTCAGTGTTAATTACTTTACACAATTTAGTGTCACCTACAAAAATTGATCATTTACTATGCAAGCCTTCTACAAGATCAGGAATAAATATATTGAAAAAAATAGGGCCCAGTACTGACCCCTGAGATACCCCACTATTGACAGTTGCCCAATCGGAGTGTGTACCGCTAATAACCACCCTCTGTTTTCTATCACTCAGCCAGTTACTTACCCACTTACAGACATTTTCTCCCAGTCCGAGCATCCTCATTTTATATACTAACCTTTTATGTGGTACAGTGTCAAATGCTTTGGAGAAGTCCAGATATAGGACATCCATTGATTTGCCGCTGTCAAGTCTAGAACTTGCTACCTCATAGAAACTGATTAAATATGTTTGGCATGACCGATCCCTCATGAAGCCATGCTGATATGGCATTATTTGCTTATTTCCGTTGAGATCCTCTAAGATAGCATCTCTCAGAAAACCTTCAGTTTCCCCACAACAGATGTTAAACTTACTGGCCTATAGTTTCCGGGCTCTGTTTTTGGACCCTTTTTGGATATTGGCACCACATTTGCTATGCACAAATCCTGTGGAACATTTCCTGTCAGAATAGAGTCCGCAAATATCAGAAATAAGGGTCTGGCTATGACATTACTCAATTCCCTTAGGATACGGGGGTGTATGCCATCCGGTCCTGGCGATTTGTCTATTTTAATCTTTTTAAGTCACCGTTGTACTTCTTCTTGGGTCAGACAGGTGTTTACTGTAAAAATTACCTTATCAGTGGCCTAGTGTGGTTGTGAAAAATTTGATTTTTCTGTCTCCTGTACATTACAGAAAGCAAATATAGTGTTTACTGTAAAAATTACATTATCTGTGGCCTAGTGTGGTGGTGAAAAATTGGATTTCTCTGTCTCCTGTACATTACAGAAAGCAAATATAGTGTTTACTGTGGAAATTACATGATCTGTGGCCTAGTGTGGTGCCGAAAAACCGTATTTCTCTGTCTCCTGTTCATTACAGCCAGCAAATACAGTGTGTACAGTAAAAAATTTATTATCTGTGGCCTAGTGTGCTCCTCAGAATCTTTATTTTTTTTTGTGTTCAGTACATTACAGCAAGCCAATACAGTGTGTACTGTGAAAATAACATTATCTCTGGGCTACTGTAGTGCCAAAAATCTATATTTTTCTGTATCAAGTACTGTCCTGCATCATAAAACTCTGTCTTTGGCGAACAGTAAAACAATCTGCGCCACATCTACAGACAAAACCATTAATATGAAGACATATTAGCACAAAGGGAGGGGAAAGTGGGAGAGATGCTATTGGTGCAAGCAGAGGCTGTGGCCCTGGGAGTGATGCTGATGGTGCAAGCAGATAATGCTTCCAGTCGGTTAAGCACAACCCTCTCTTCCACGAAGTCCAGTCTCTGTTGCCAAAAGTCTGGTCAACCGAATCCTCACTCTGATCCTGCTTCCTCCCTCCATGTCTCGTCTGGGCAAACAAGTGATCCCAATCTCGGATATTAACATGACCTCTTTTCATCGCCAGTACTTAGTTTGGCTCTCTCGCCAAGCACACTTGAAGATTCCCAACCTCTTGAGCCTTCACAGTCTCAAGAAGATGACTGGGGTGAACAGCAATCATTCGTTCATGAGGTGGATGATGATGAGACACAGTTGCCAATCACTGAGGTGGTGGTTAGGTCAAGTCAGGAGGATGAGCAGAGTAAAGAAGTGGAGGAGGAGGTGGTGGACGATGAGGTCACTGACCCAACATGGTTAGGTGAAAAGCCAAGCGAGGACAGCAGTACAGAGGGGGAGATACGGACAGACTGGAAGAGGCAGCGGGGTAGCAAAAGGGAGATGTCGGCCCACACCAATAGGCCCGCAACCATTACACTGAGCACCCCCATGCGTAAATCTACCTTGCCAAGTGGTAGGTGTTCCGCAATATGGCGCTTTTTTGAGGAAGGCGCAGGCGACAAAAGAATGGTAGTTTGCAACCTGTGCCGTACCAAAATGTGCAGGGGCGTGAACACTAGCAACCTCGCCACCACCATCATGATCCGCCACATGGCATCCAAGCACCCTAATAAGTGGGCCAAATGCCTGGGTCCACGCTCTGCGTCTAAGGGTCCCATCACTGCCTCCACTTCCCCTGTGTTACGCACTGCTGGCCAATCCCCTGTCGAAGGCGCAGGCCCGGATGCCCCTCGCCCTGCACCTGGACCTTCGCATAAACCGTCAGCAACAATATCCACTTCCCTGTCTAAGCGCAACTTCCAAATGTCGAAAACACAGGCATTTGAATGCAAGTGCAAATACCCACCCACCAACCCACAGGCCATATCAATAAATGCGCAACTTTCAAAATTGCTGGCCCTTGAAATGTTGCCATTTAGGCTTGTGGACACTGAGGCCTTCCGCAGCCTGATTTCAGCAGCCGTCCCTCGGTACGCAGTCCCCAGCCGCCACTATTTTTCACGATGTGCCGTGCCCGCCTTACACCAGCATGTGTCCCAGAACATCACCCGTGCCCTGACCAACGCACTTACTGGGAAAGTCCACCGCACCACGGACACATGGACAAGTGCTGCTGGCCAGGGACGCTACATTTCTCTGACCACACACTGGGTGAATGTTGTGGATGCCGGGAGTGAGTCGTACCCTGGGATGGCACAGGTCCTACCCACGCTCAGGATTGCGGGCCCTACATCCACCAGGGTCTCCGCCTGCAGATATATTCCTGGCTCCAACCCCCACTTCTCCTCCTCCGCCGCATCCTCCTCCACTTCGACCTCCAACAGTAGTCAGCCATCAGTCGGTAGCTGGAAGCAGTGTAGCACTGCTGTGGGTAAGCGTCAACAGGCCATGCTGAAGCTGATCTGTTTAGGGGAAAAACAGCACACCGCCGCAGAGCTGTGGCAGGGTATAAGGGACCAGACCGACCTGTGGCTCTCGCCACTCAACCTTGAAACAGGCATGGTTGTGTCAGGCATGGCTGTGTCCGGTTGTGTCAGGAGCTTAGCAACCTGACACACATTACTAGCCCACATCTTAAACTTAGTGGTTCAGTGGTTTATCAAAACCTACCCCAATTTGCAGGAGCTACTAGTGAAGGCGCGCCGCTTGTGTGCTCATTTCCGCAAGTTGTCCACAGCTTTGGCCGGTCTGTCAAAGCTGCAGCAGCACTTGCGGCTTTCAGCTCACCGAATGTTGTGTGACGTGAGCACGCGGTGGAACTCTACATTCTACATGTTGGCCAGGCATTGTGAGCAGCAGAGGGCAGTTGTGGAATACCAGCTGAAACATGGTCGTCGCCTTTCCAGTCAACTGCCACTATTCACAAACGAGGAGTGGGCATTGATGTCAGACCTGTGTGAGGTTTTAAAAAACTTTGATGAATCCACACAGATGGTTAGTGGCGAGTTCTGACGAGTAAAACCGTGCAATACCAGAAGGTACTTGTTGAAAGAGTGCTCCAAAATTTTCCATCTGACAATGCGGCCGACAGAGTCTGTACTTCCTTAGGCAACCGAGTTCTATCAGAGGCAGGGCAACACTTTCCAAGGCATGGGACACTTTCATGACACCACGCCAGCAACCTCACCCTGAATCACAGCCTAGTGCTACAAGGAGGGAAAAGTTTTGGAAGATGGTGAAGGAATACAATGTAGACCGTGTCAGCGTCCTAAATGATTCCTCAGTGCCTTACAACTACTGGGTGTGCAAGCTGGACACGTGGCACGAGCTTGCGCTCTAAGCCTTGGAGCTTCTGGCCTGCCCTGCTGCCAGCATAATGTCTGATCGTGTATTTAGTGCTGCTGGTGGCATTATAACAGATAAGCGTATCCGCTTGTCCACTGACAATGCTGACAGGTTGACTCAGATAAAAATGAACAAGGCCTGGATTGCCCCTGACTTCTCTACTCCACCAGAGGAAAGCTGAGCTAATGAGGAACAAAAACGCAATTTAAATGTATGCTTTATAATGTACTCAATCCACAAGATTTAGATTTTTTTTTTACCCCTTTCACCGCAAAAAAAGGGTATATGTTTGATTCTTGTTTTCTCATCCGCCACCTCCTCCGACTCCTCTTCCATACATAATATATGTACCCTCACTACAATCTTTTGTAGGGTTCGCTAGGCTTCCGGCTCTCACCTCCAATGCTTTATACCATCTGCTCACCTATATTCCATCACTGCAATGTTTTATGGGGTTCGCTAGGCTTCAGGCCCTCACCTCCAATGCTTTATTCCCTCTGCTGAACTGTAGCCTACCACTGCAATATTTTATGGGGAACACTAGGCTTCAGGCCCTCACCTCCAATGCTTTATACTGTCTGCTCACCTGTAGGCCATCACTGCAATGTTTTATGGGGTTTGTTAGGCTTCAGACCCTCACCTCCAATGCTTTATACTGTCTGTTTACCTGTAGCCTATCACTGCAACATTTTATGGGGTTCTCTAGGCTTCAGGCCCTCACCTTCAATACTTTATAAAGTCTGCACACCTGTAGGCCATCACTGCAATGTTTTATGGGGTTCGTTAGGCTTCAGGCCCTCACCTCCAATGCTTAATACCATCTGCTCACCTGTAGCCTATCACTGCAATATTTTATGGGGTTCTCTAGGCTTCAGGCCCTCACCTCCAATGCTTTATATCATCTGCTCACCTGTAGCCCATCACTGCAATGTTTTATGGGGTTCTCTAGGCTTCAGGCCCTCACCTCCAATTTTTTATAAGGTCTGCTCACCTGTAGCCCTTCACTGCAATGATTTATGGGGTTTACAAGGCTTCAGGCCCTCACCTCCAATGCTTTATACCGTCTGCTAACCTGTAGCCTATCACTGCAATATTTTATGGGGTTCACTTAGCTTCAGGCCCTCACCTCCAATTCTTTATAAGGTCTGCTCACCTGTAGCCCATCACTGCAATGATTTATGGGGTTCGCTAGGCTTCAGGCCCTCACCTCCAATGCTTTATACCATCTGCTCACCTGTAGCCCATCACTGCAATGTTTTATGGGGTCGCTAGGCTTCAGGCCCTCACCTCCAATGCTTTATACCGTCTGCTCACCTGTAGGCCATCACTGCAATTTTTTATGGGGTTCGCTAGGCTTCAGGACCCAACATCCAATGCTTTATAAGGTCTGCTCACCTGTCGCCTATCACTAATATTTTATGGGGTTCACTAGGCTTCAGGCCCTCACCTCCAATGCTTTATAAGGTCTGCTCACCTGTAGCCTATCACTGCAATTATTTATGGGGTTCACCAGGCTTCAAGCTCTCATCTCCAATGCTTTATACCATCTGCTCCCCTGTAGCCTATCACTGCAATGTTTTATGGGGTTGGCTAGGCTTCAGGCTCTCACCTCCAATGATTTATACTGTCTGCTCACCTGTAGCCCATCACTGCAATGATTTATGGGGTTCGCTATGCTTTACGCCCTCACCTCCAATGCTTTATACCGTCTGCTCACCTGTAGCCTATCACTGCAATATTTTATGGGGTTCTCTAGGCTTCAGGCCCTCACCTCCAATGCTTTATACTGTCTGCTCACCTGTAGCCAATCACTGCAATTATTTATGGGGTTCACTAGGCTTCATGCCCTCACCTCCCATGCTTTATACCATCTGCTCCCCTGTAGCCTATCACTGCAAAGTTTTATTGGGGTTTGTTAGGCTTCAGGCCCTCACCTCCAATGCTTTATACCGTCTGCCTACCTGTAGGCCATCACTGCAATATTTTATGGGGTTCGCTCACCTTCAGGCCCTCACTATAATTTTTTTATTGGGTCCGCTCAGGCCCTAAACTATGATGTTTTAGACGGTAACCAGCACGACCTTGCTCCAAATGTTTTTGAGGGTCACCAGTAGGCCTTTAATGATAATTTTTCAAGGGTGTGTATGATGCCCTCCTTTATGTGTAATAAAGGGTGTATTGGAGTGACGATTCCTTGTAATTTTTGGCAGCCCTTTCACTTAGTGCATAGGCTTTATGAGTGCAGCAGTGTACCTGAACAATTGTAGCACCATGTGAATGAGGCCCTCCTTTATGTGATATACAGGTTGTATCAGAGAGCTTCTTTCTTGTAATTTTTGGCAGCATTTGCACTGTATATACATTTGAATATCCAGAAAAGAATGTTTCCTAACAATTTTACCTCTAAAAATGTCTTTTTTTTTTTAGGGGGCGTGATTTTGGGCTTGATTTTGTCACTATGTAAAAGTGGCGGACAACTGGGACAATATGGTTCCCAGCTGCGACATTGGAGTCCAAGATGCACCCAGGCATGGTCTCCATGCTGTTTCAGATCCATTTCAGTGGTGTTTCTGTCACTTTCTGACCTTTTCCAATGGACCAGGCACACTCCCCTCAACCGAAGAGGGGGTGCCTAGTTGTCTCCCATTATACTCGGCCGAGCGCACGAATATCGCTATGTGTTCGGACCGAGTACCCGAACACGCGAAAACTTTTGTGCTCGCTCATCACTAGTTAACAGGCATTGTAATCGGTTTGGAGCAATTAGAGTATGGCCTATGATCTGGTTTCTGCATGCAATTTTGAAAGCTAAAGTGCATTTAATAATGAGAAGTCATATTTGTCTTTAATATTTGCTTTCCTTTTGTGATCTACTTTTAATTTTGCCTTTCAAAACTGCATATTAAAACCTGAACATGTGGCCATAGGCTCATGTTTGCACTGCACTTCTCTAGCTGCGCTTCCAGAAATGTTCGGTATTAAATGTTCCTTGAGGCAATGCAACCACAGGGTTGTCCTTAATGTCAGGCATAGTGCTGCCCCTTTTTTTAAACAGGTTGCGGTACAATAGATGTCTGCACAAATGTCTGCTGTGGGATGCAAATATTTTACTATGCAAATCACAAATCTGTTCCCCAGGTATGTTCAAGCACCATAAGACTTTTTTCTCCTTGACCAGGGATGGGCAAACTGCGGCTCTCCAGCTGTTATAAAACTACAATTCCCACCATGCCCTGCTGTAGGCTTATAGCTGTAAGCAGTGTTTGCAAGCTGGGAGTTGTAGTTTTGCAACAGCTGGAGAGCCACAGGGTGCCCATCCCTGTCCTATACATTTGGCTATGGAGGCTTAGTGGTCTTGCTTAGACAGCATGTTTCCAAAGCACTTCTCTTCACACCTCCTCCTTACTTCTGGCATGTCTCTTTATAGATAGATTTGAATATTTATCCACTTTTCTACCTGATTGGCTTGTCTCTGCTCGATTTAATTCAGAGCTAGGTTCAGCTAGCTCTGCTCTTATCAATGTCTAGATTCTAACTGCCTCTAGACTATTCTATTTCCTCCTCCTCCTCATAGGGTAGAGAATAACCAGTCCTATCTAGTGGGCTGGAGGTTACGGCCTGTTAACCATATATTGTACTGTCATATGAAATGCATAAATACACAGAAGTTATTATCTTTTATTTCTGTTAACAACTTGACAACTTATTTGTAGTCTACTACTGCCTTAGTATCAGGGCTGCCATCAGACATTTTGTGGCCCCTTACACTGCTCAATACCTGGGCCCCCCCACCCCCCCCCCCCCCCCCTCCGTGGTGGGACTACGGCGCCACACGGCAGTGCACGGCAGTGCATGTTGTAGTTTTAGTCCGGTGTCCTCTTTCTGTGCCCTGCCGCGCTGCGCCATAACTCCGCCCCCATTATAGTCAATGGGGATGGAGCGGCAGTCCGGGGGCACAGCGAAATAGCGGCAGGATGGATCCGACAGGGTGAACAGCCTGTCAGATCCGTCCTGCCAAAAGTGTGAAACTAGCCTATTACCTAGCAGCAGCTCCCCCGAGGGAAAACTTTAATAGCGGCAGCGACAATCTCTGTGTTGTTCTTTACCATTTGTACATTCTTCACATTATCATTGGATGGGCAGGGGCTCTGTGCAGTGGACAGGGATACCATGACCGGTCTGTGGGCTATTCAGCCCCATCTACAGCAAGTCATGATGCCTTGTCAAGGCATCATGACTTGCTGTAGATGGGGCAGTATAGACAGCCTAGTAGCTTGTGCCAAAAATTTGAAGGAACTTGGTCTAGGGTCAGAGTCAGGTCTTCACTATTAAAGTATAACTGTCAAATATTTTTTTTTTTTACTATTGGATTTTGGTGATTAATATCACCTTGTTGGCCCTGTTTAAATTTCTGATTGTTTATTAAATAACCCCTAAAAGCCACCTAAAAGTCCCCAATATTGGCTATTGTTACCTGAGATTAAAATCAGATTTCTATGCTCCTTCCGTCTACCAGATGAGGACAGAACACACTGGCTGTGTGCACTGGGAACTGATAGTGAGTCAACATTGTAAGGGAATGTAAAAAAAGCCAGGTTCTTTCTGACAGGAGATAACAGTGCTGGGCTGTGTGTGTGAACTTCTCCACATGCCTGTGCTTATCAGACACTCCCTTAGCAGTGCTGGAGAATGTAGAGCTCAGGGCTGCTCAGTGTATAAATGAAAGCCTTATCTGATAAGAGGAGAGCTTGTAGGAGAGGACTACAGGCTGCTTCAGCCAGACCTGGAAATTGAACTACAAGACCCCCTATATAGAGCTGGTCTTCACTAACTTCACAGCAAGTGTCCTATGGATTAGCCTCAGGGCTGAGGGCGGCCATTTTAACAGAATAGTGAAATTGCGGTTTTATGCAGAGTGGTTGCTAAGGGCTGAATCTTATTAAATAAGGGGTAAGTAAGTCTAATAGTTATTGATTCAGGAATATTATCATATTAGTAACTACATATATGAAAACTGAAATTAGGGTCTAAATGTGACAGTTATCCTTTAACTTTTTGCATATTCACTCACACACTCACTTGCAAGTTGAAGTTGCAATAAAAGAAATTGGGCGGCTAAGTAAATTGGGCTGGCGCGAACTGGCGTAAGAGGCGCAGGCCACAGCTGAAAAAAAAAATCCAGCCTCAGCGCGGCCTGTGGAGGCATCGCAGTGACGTTGACGTCAGTAGTACCTGACGTCACCACGATGACGACGGGCCTCCGCGCCGCCCACTACACCATCGCCCGCCCCTCCCCTACCCTCCACACCAGGGGAGGCCTGGCAGCCTTAGTCCTGGGGGGGGGCAAATCCAGTCAAGTGGCCCTTTGCACCACCAAATTAACTCACCATCCACAACGTCACGGCGTGCGGCGTACGCAAAGGGCAGGGGAGATCGGGAGGAGGGGCAAGCAAGTACCGTATTTTTCTCCCCTTAAGAAGACGCACCGGACCATAAACGCACCTAGGTTTTAGAGGGGGACATTAAGAAAATAATATTTTTCATTATACCTCTGTTCAGACCCCCAATGTTAATCACACCTCAGCTAACAGCCCCAAATAAGACCCCAAAAGGACCTCAGATCAGACCCCAATATGAATGACCACCAATCAGACCTCAGATAAGAGCCCCATGCTTCTCATCTGCCCCCAGTGCCTCTCACCAGCCGGGTTTTGAGTCTTGACATGGGCGCGCATCTCTGTCTCCATCCAGCCAGGCTGGAGCGCTGGCCAATTGCAGCACATAGCTCATAGCCTGGGACCTCCCAGGCTGTGAACTGAGCGCTGCGATTGGCTAGCGCAGTGCTTCAGCCTGGCAGATGGAGACGCGCGGCCCAGGGCATGAGGATAAGTCTCCTCCGATATGTGCAACTGAAAAATTTAGAAGCCAAATAAAACTTTTAGTCGCCAAATTTAAATACATACATAATTATGATATAAAAAAAAAAAATCGCCTAATTTACACGTCCGTCAGCGATTTCCATCAGGCTGGGAACACACCTAGGCGTTTCTGAATCGCGCGTATGACGCGCGTTTTACGTGCGTTTTTGGATGCGCGTTTTTGTAACTAAGAAACGCGCGTCATACGCGCGATTCAGTGATTCTCCCCTATGGCATCATTGTCCATAGGAGCGTTAAAACGCCCCAAAGAAGCTCATGTACTTGTTTGGGCGTTGGGCGTTTTACAGCGCGTTCAAACGCGCTGTAAAACGCCCAAATGTGAACCATGCCCATAGGGAAGCATGGCTTTTCACATGTTGTGCGTTTTACAGCGCGTTTGAACGCGCTGTAAAACGCTTAGGTGTGTACCTAGGGTCAGTGATTGTGAACGAAAGCCAAAAGTGAATGCTACACAGACATAAGGTATAAGGGAAAGATCTGCTCCTGTTCTGTGGTTAGAGGCACTCCTGGTTTTGGCTCAAAAATCACTGATGGAAATCACTAATCAAACACTGACTGTGTGAATGAGGCATCAGTGTTCGGTCAGTGGAGTATCCAATTCTGGTTTTGGCTCACAATCACTGATGGAAATGACTGACCAAACACTGATGTGTTAATAAGGGCTGTGTGAATAAGGCTACATGCACACGACAGTTGTTTTTTGCTGTCCGCAAATTGCGGATCCGTCTTTAATTTTTTTTCACATCCTTTCCGTGTGTCCGCAAATTTTGTAGGTTGTGTTTCTGTGTGTCTTCCGGTGTCTGGCTTAAACCAGTTTCTTAAAGTACCTGTACAAGTTCCCTGGTTTCCAAGCAACCATCCGCAAAAAAAAACGGATGCGGATGACAAATGGATGGCTTCTGCATGGCAAGAATAGGACATGCCATATTTTTTTTGCGGACGTGAAATGCGGACAGCGGACGCGGACAGGCAACGAAAGAGGCATCCGCATTTTTAACGGATCCATAGAAATGAATGGAAAACCATCGGATCCGCAAAAAAAACGGAACGGAGGTCGCAAAAAACCACTGCCGTGTGCATGTAGGCTTAGTGTCATCATCGTTACCCATCATTGCAGTCGGGTGTCTGCCGCAGTCCGCTCCATCCATTGGCTCAGCACCGCATAGTTAATGGGGCACAGCACTGCCTGCACGGCTTATCATAAGCTGGGCCATGCCGGCAGTGGGACATTGGGAAAGCCCAGTGACAGCTCCTATTGATCCTTTTTACACGGGCCTTTTTTCTCTCTCTCTGCAGGAAACACTGACAACTGTTGCGGTCCGCATCTTTTGCAGCCCAATTGAAATTAATGGGTCCGCAAACACATTCTGCAAAATTGCGGAACTGACTCAGAATTTGGCCTCTTGCACATGAATGTTTTGGTTCTGTTCCAGAATTTGTGGTCCCCAATGCATGGAAAACGTCTGTGCAGCAGCCAGGATGGATCCAGACGCATTCAACTTGAATGGGTCCATGATCCATCTGTTCCGCAAAAAAATAGAACATGTTCTATATTTTTGCGGAACAGAGGCACGGACAGAAACTCCAGGGAAGCTCTCCGTAGTGGTTATGTGGAGTTCCGATTTATGCTTCCATTCCGCATCTCCGTGATTGCGGACCCATTCAAGTGAATAGGTTCACATCCCTGATGCAGAGTGCACACGGACTGCTACCAGTGTATTGTGGAAGCGCTGTTTGTGGGCCACAAAACAGGCATGGGCAACACATGTTCGTGCGCAAGAAGCCTTAGGCCCCTTTCACACGGGCGAGTTTTCCGCGCGGGTGCAATGCGTGATGTGAACGCATTGCACCCGCACTGAATCCAGACCCATTCACTTCTATGGGGCTGTGCACATGACAGTTGATTTTCACGCATCACTTTTGCGATGCTTGAAAATCGCAGCATGCTCTATCTTCTGCGTTTTTAAAGGAACGCAGGCCCCATAGAAGTGAATGGGGCTGCGGGAAAATCGCAAGCATCCGCAAGCAAGTGCGGATGCTTTGCGATGTTCCCGCATGGTTGCTATGCAACCATCGGGATGTGTAACCGGTTCTGTATTATTTCACATTATAACATAGTTATCATGTAAAATAATACCCTTGGCCATCTTCCTAATGTTTAAACCGGTGCAGAATGGGTTAAAAATAATAAACTAATATTAACATACCTGTTCCATTTGATCACTTGTCAGGAGTAGGAGGACTGCAGGAGGCAATGATCGGGTCATTTTCCTGGGACCCGGCCGTACTTCTGCAAGTCTGTCAGTGCTCCCCAGCACTCTCTTCCCGGGCTCTGTGAGGAGGCGGGGCCAAAGAGGAGGAATAAGAGAGACAGGAGGCTAGATGTCAGGGGATGGGCTCAGCAGACATGCCAAGCGTGGTGCGTCTGCTGAAGAAAGATTATTTCTTTTCCTTAAAGGTATAGCGCTCGGCAAAGTGGCAGTTTTTTTTTTTTTTTTACATTATTTAAAGCGACCTGGGGGGAAGTTGCCTCCCTGCCCCCAGGCCTAGCCCCTGCTCCACTCTGTAGCTCTGGCCGCCGGGCCAGAAAAAAAAAAAAAAGCTCGGGACCGGTCGGGCCCCTTACTGGGGTATTGGCTGTACCCCCCTGATGGCGGCCCTGCTTAGTATGAGGCTTCCCCACTTTCTCGCTCTTGGATGACAAGGCTTTTGTCTTTCATTTGCAATCTTCTGTTAACCAGGTATTTTATTAGAGGCCTATAAAACAAAGTCATGGATTTCGTTGAGATTGTTAATGTTACTAACAAAAAAGTTTTCTTTTTTTCTGTAATTTAAAGACATGAGTATAACAATGCAATTTTTGCAGTAAAATGCATGGTTATACATGGTCTGTAGCAGAATTATGTTCTCTAACATGGGTATGTGACAAGATAATAATAAAGCTGACTACGGTGTGATGTTTGTCATAGCCAGAGACTAATTACCCTTTGAACAAATTAATAATTAGGCTAATAAGTGGGATGCATGTTGGTAAAAATGCACATTCCCAATATTTGGCCTTTGTAAAATCTGCCAGGGATCACCCAATGAATGAGCAAACCCTTATTGGGTAATGATGTCTTCCTGCTAGCTTCAAAAATCATTGTTCCTGTGCAGTAGATTATCCTGTACAAACAGTGGATAATGGTGTATAGTGATTGATATCCAACTGACATGGGACAGGAAGTCAGTTAATTCTCTATTCATTCCTATGAGACTGACATTGAGGCTCCCATAGGAATACATAGAGAAACTGACTTCCTATCCACACATAAGATGCCGTGTCATTTGGAGAGTCTGATTGCTGGTCACATGACACAGGTGAGAAGCATAAGGGAGGTATAACTCACAAATACAGAAACTGGTAAGAAGATTAACTTGATTTCAAATTACATCTTGTACCTTTCTAGCAGGTCAGATAATTTTTTTTGTGGGAGTTCTTTAAACATTGGTCTGTATAGAAGGGCACTAACACAGCTAATTATTAGATTACTTAAATGAACAGAATCTATTAACAGGTATTCTTCCCCCCATATATTTATGTCATACCCCCCATAAATATATGTTATAATTTATATATCAAAGTATAGATTTTAGCGTTCACTGGTCGCTGAATACAATGCTCTTTGTATAAAGTTATAAAAACTTCTCTAAGAAAAAAAAAATATGGAAAGGTTGTCCTGTAAACTAAACAAGATTGCTCCCTCTTCAGTATAAAACAGGCTTTAGAAGTACTGGAAGAACATTTATTGTTTTACTACCAGTTTTATTATTTTGTTCTGAACATTTTAATGCTGCCCTTGAATTGCCATTCTTGAAGTAAAGAACTAGAATTGGTGCAGATTCTTTTGTATGGAATTGTGTGCCCAAAGAACAAGCACAACACGTACATTTATTGAAGTGCACTTGTTCAGGCTTTTAAAGCAGCATAACTTTGCAAACTGTGTAATAATATGCCAACTACTGTCTGTAAAATACAAAACAATGCACAAATTTCAGAATCCCATGACTTCAAAAAGACACCCCATGTTTCTTTTTACCATATAGCTTTGCAACTTAAAGCATGTATATTAATGTACAAAATAAATATATGTCATAAATAGGGATGAGCGAACCCGAACTGTAAAGTTTAAACTTTAGGACTTTTGGTATCCGTAAAAGTTCTGGTTCGGGTTCCGTGTTCGGCGATTTCTTGGCTATTTTTGAAAGGCTGCAGGGCAGCTAATCAACAAGCGTTTCACTTGTCTGCCCTTAGAAGCTGTAACAGCCATGCCTATTAAAGGCATGTTTGTGATTGGCCAAGTGCAGCATGTGACCGAGCCTCTATATAGGCTGGAGTCACGTCTCGCCGCACGTCACTCTGCTCTTCTAAGTGTAGGGTTAGGATGCTGCTGCTGTAAGGGAGAGATTAGGGAAGAATTCTGGCGTACTGGGTGTTGTTCAATCTTCAACTACAGAGATTATTGAGGATGCTATGCTACATTTTTGTACCCAGCCCTGAGCCTAGTGACACTGAAAAATAACTCTTAATCCATCTTCTAGTTCGGTGGGCGTTAGCGGACATTTTTGCAAGTGCAGTGCACTTGCAACGGTATGTGAACTGCATGTGTGCCATGGACATTACTTTAATTCTGTTCTGGTAGCTCAGTGGAGGACAAATTCCCTTTTTTGGCCGGTCAAGTACCCCTGCGGCCTGCAGTGCATACCTGGCAGTGAAAATTATTCATTTACATTAGTCTGTCACATATTTTTGTGACCTAAAGCGATTTTTTATCTGTCTGCAACAGGCACTGCATTTCTGACAGTCCAATCTAACCGTTACATACTGCATTTACATTGGTGCTATAAAAAAAACACACTTTTTGTGCTAGATTGTAAAATTGCATCCTACGCTGCATTTCTGACATTCCAATAAAACCATTAAATACTGAATTTACATTAGGGCTATATAAAAAAAAAAAAAACACTTTTTGTGCTAGATAGTAAATTTGCGTCCTACGCTGCATTTAGGATTGATATTCCAATAAAACCGTAACATACTGCATTTACACAGTTATTTGCAAAAAACACAGTTTTTGTGCTAGATAGCACATTAGGATCCTACGCTGCATTTCTGATATTCCAAAAAAAAAAAAACGTAACATACTGCATTTACATTGTTGTTTGCAAAACACAGTTTTTGAGCTACATAGTACATTTGGATCCTATGCTGCATTTCTGACAGTAATATTAAACCGTTAATTTCGGCTGTTACATTGTTGGTTGGAAAATTTCTATTTTTTGTGATAGTGAAGTAATTGTATTGAATTTCTCCGTTACACTGTTGTGAGACATAAATAAATGAATTCTATTTATGACACCAGTACTGCTTTACTGTTAGTGAACTTAATTGTTGACTATTGGCAGTTAAATTGTCACCTGAGATAAACCATCTGTTAGTTTGGTGGGTGAAAGCAAATAATGAGGAGAAAGTAAATAAGGGACGTGGCCCTGGATGTGGTGCTGGTGGTGGAGCTCCTGTTGCAGAAAGAGGACGTGGTCATTCTGTCCCAGTTACACGCCCAAGTGAAACATCTTCCTCAGGTGCGAGTAGGCGACAGAACCTTCAACGTTATTTAGTAGGCCCGAATGCAACTCTACGAATGGTGAGGCCAGAACACGTAAAGGTGCTAGTAGATTGTCTCCCACCCGGTCCACTGCTTAAAGTTTAGAGTTGGCACCTGCAGGTCATGGGCATCTATCTTGCACCTCACCCCCTTGCAAATCCGCCAAGCAGTCTAAGCCCCAAGTCATGCGTTTAGATTGCTGGGTGATCTATACCCCTGCACTGCATACCTGACTGGGAAATATATTCTGTACATTCGGCGGCATTTACAGTTGTATTCAAAATTATTCAACCCCCAATGCTGTAAAGGGTTTTAGGGAATTTAGTGTACATTTGTAATTGTGTTCAGAATGAAATCTTACAAGGACTTTTTAAAGAACCAAATGCAACTAAAATGGCATCAATTATTTTTGTAATACAGTATTAAATGTTTTTTTTATGATTTCTTCATTGACACATTTATTCAACCCCTTAAAGACTACCACTCTTAAGAACAGAGGTTCATTCAAGTGTTTTCGATCAGATATTGAAAACTCCTGTGGATGTCAAGGAGCAGCAATCAAGCATAATAAGCACCAATTAGGCAGATTTAAAATGACTGTTATACTCAGCTCCTTCTAGACATTTACTGGTGTGTTTACAAACATGGTGAAGTCAAGAGAATTGTCCAGCAAGACAAGAGAAGAGGTAATTTTTCTTCACAGGAAGGGCAATGGCTATAAGAAGATTGCAAAGATGTTAAACATACCAAGAGACACCATAGGAAGCATCATTCGCAAATTCAAGGCAAAGGGCACTGTTAAAACGCTACCTGGTCGTGGCAGAAAGAAGTATGCTGACTTCGACTGCTGTGCGCTACCTGAAGCGCAAAGTGGAGAAAAGTCCCCGTGTGACTGCTGAGGAACTGAACAAAGATTTGTCAGATGCGGGTACTGAAGTTTCAGCTCAGACAATAAGGCGCACACTGCGTAATAAAGGCCTCCATGCCAGAACTCCTAGGCGCACCCCCTTGCTGTCTCCAAGGAATAAGAAGAGTCGACTGCAGTATGCCAAAAGTCATGTGGACAAACCACAAAAGTTTGGGGATAGTGTTCTGTGGACTGATGAAACAAAATTAGAACTGTTTGGGCCCATGGATCAACGCTATGTTTGGAGGAGGAAGAACAAGGCCTATGAAGAAAAGAACACCTTGCCTACAGTGAAGCATGGCGGGGGGTCAATCATGCTTTGGGGCTGTTTTGCTTCTACAGGTACAGAGAAGCGTCAGCGTGTGCAAGGTACCATGAATTCTCTTCAGTACCAGGAGATATTGGATGAAAATGTGATGCAGTCTGTCACAAACCTGAGGCTTGGGAGACGTTGGACCTTTCAACAGGACAATGATCCCAAGCATACCTCCAAGTCCACTAGAGCATGGTTGCAGATTAAAGGCTAAAACATTTTGAAGTGGCAATCGCAGTCACCAGACTTAAATCCGATTGAGAACCTCTGGTGGGACTTAAATAAAAAAGCAGTTTCAGCGCGCAAGCCTAAGAATGTGACTGAACTGGAGGCTTTTGCCCATGAAGAATGGGCGAAGATAACCATAGATCGCTGCAAGACACTTGTGTCAAGCTATGCTTCACGTTTAAAAGCTGTTATAACTGGGAAAGGATGTTGTACTAAGTACTAAGATTGAATGTCACTTGGGGGTTGAATAAAACTGATAATAATGTGAGCACAGAAAAGACATTTGTGGTTATTTCATTATAAATGTTATGTTATATTTGTCTGACTTACAAGTGCCTCTTTGATTTAATTGTAAACAAGATGACTGAAATGATCAAAATCAATGTCAAACTGGCCAAAACACTCAATTTCAGTGGGGGTTGAATTATTTTGAACACAACTGTAGATTGTTGGGTGCTGTAGTTATATGCTGTAAAATCTCGATGATGTCTCCATGATAAATCTGCAGGGTGGTGGCCCCGTGTGGCTTCAATTTACTTTCAAAAAAATCCTTTAGCGGGGCGAATAGATGCCGGATGACAGGGATGCTGCTCCATGACCCCTTTTTTCTTTCAAAGTATCCCTGCCCTGCATACCTGACTGGGAAATATATTCTGTCATTTAGGTGGAGTTTAGATTGTTGGGTGATCTATACCACTTTTTTCTTTCAAACTACCCCTGCACTGCATACCTGACTGGGAAATAAATTCTGTAAATTCGGCAGCATATAGATTGCTGGGTGATCTATACCCTTTTTTTCTTTCAAACTACCCCTGCACTGCATACCTGACTGGGAAATAAATTCTGTAAATTCGGCAGCATATAGATTGCTGGGTGATCTATACCTTTTTTTCTTTCAAACTACCCCTGCACTGCATACCTGACTGGGAAATAAATTCTGTAAATTCGGCAGCATATAGATTGCTGGGTGATCTATACCCTTTTTTTCTTTCAAACTACCCCTGCACTGCATACCTGACAGGGAAATATATTCTGTAAATTCGGTGGAGTTTAGATTGTTGGGTGATCTATACCCCTTACAAGCGCACACTTGTAGAAGTGCTGGTGATGGCATTCCCGCCTGACACCGGGGCCTCAGTGGAAGCACAAGGCGAAGGCAAGGAGGAGGAAGAAGTCACCAACGCAGCTGGGACACCGCCAGCACCTCAGAAGGCAGGGTTAGTATTGCCAAAATGTGGAAAAGCTTTGTTAGCACGGCACAAGAACCAGCACCACCAGCTGATACACAACGTCTTAGCAGGAGGCAGCATTCCAGCAACATGGTGGAACAGTATGTGTGCACACGTACTGACTGATGGGTCTGCCCCATTGAACTTCTGGGTCTCCAAATTCGGCACATGGCCTGAGCTTGCCCTTTATGCCTTTGAGGTGCGTTATCACAGGGGGTATTATCACAGACAAGCGCAGCCGCCTGTCCACAGCCAATGTGGATGAGCTCACATTCATAAAATGAACCAGGCATGGATCACAAAGGACTTGTCCGTACCTTGTGTAAAATAGACATGTATACCAGCCTCACACAGCCATTGTTATACTCCAGCACACTTTCTCTTTGTTTTATTTTATATATTCCACAATGTTTTGTGGTCTACCCAAAGTAAATAAAAAGAAAAAAAGTGTTGGCTACCTGTTCCTTCTCCACTGCCGCTTCCACCTGCACCACCACGTCCACCACCTCCTCAACCTCCTACTCTATATGGACAACTTCCTCCTAGTTCAAGATTATTATTTTTAATTTTTATTTATTTTAAGTCATTTCCCTATCCACATTTGTTTGCAAGGCACTGGTCATGCTCTTACCCACATTTTGCTGTTTTTTGCAGTCCTTTTAGAGCAATTTTAGTGCCCCAAAGTTCGGTTCCCCATTGACTTCAATGGGGTTCGGGGTCAAGTTCGGGTCCCGAACTTGAACTTTGCGACGAAGTTCGGCCGAACCCGGCGAACCCGAACTTACAGGTGTTCGCCTAACTCTAGTCATAAATCTTTATTTACATGACTACATGTTGCAATGCAATGGTATTCAGCACATGACCAGGTCTTCACATATTTTATGCCTGTAAAATATGAAACCTTAATAGGGTTGGCCAATTTTCAATAACCAATAATCTATTGTTAATTTGACATACACCTGTATTTAACATCATAACGTCTCCCTGCAATGGTCCCTATCAGACATGAGCAAAACTTTTGAGATTCAGTTTGTTTCAGGTTCGCTAAATTTTTTAAACGTTCAGTTCAAAACGCAATTGATTCTACCTGAACCAAAGCTGCTCTAATTGCCCTGAAAATTGGTATATAATACTATCTAGTCTCCTAGGACTCTCCAAGCTCTTGAATGCAATTACAGCAATAGCAAATAATGTCAAGAGCGGCATTGACAAAGACAGCTATGGGTAAATGTGTGTTTGATGAGCAGAGTTTAAAAACACACTGCATCATTGCATGTGTTAGTGTTTTTTTATTTTCCAAAGCTTTCAAAAGTTGTTCTTAATTAAGGGCAGATGGTGTTTAAACACACACAGAGTTATGTGAATAAAACAGTGGCTTGTTGGGGAACCAAGCTTCAAAAAAATGATGTCTTAACGGGGAGTAGAATGCCTGCCCATATGAGTGTTACTAGTCAGAAGAAAGACTTTAGCTGGGTAACAGTAAGAAAGCGGGGTAGAGGGAAGAGTGCCAGGGAGGCTAGCCCTGATCTGACACACCCCAACAAGTTTGCACGGTTGGCAGATGAGGGGGATGACAGTTCAGGGACGGCACCGCTGCAGCCAGACACTTCCTCTGCCAGTCAGGGGAATGTCAGCTCCAGTAAGCAGGGGACCAGGAGAGCAGGGCAGGCTAGACAGGTACTGGTAGTGGGAGACTCAATTATTAGGGGTACAGATAGGGCAATCTGTCACAAAGATCGTGATCGCCGAACAGTGTGCTGTCTTCCTGGCGCTAGAGTTCGACACATCGCGGATCGGGTTGACAGATTACTGGGAGGGGCTGGAGAAGATCCAGCGGTCATGGTCCATATCGGAACCAATGACAAAGTTAGAGGAAGGTGGAGAGTCCTTAAAAATGATTTCAGGGATTTAGGTCAAAAGCTTAGGGCAAGGACCTCAAAAGTAGTATTTTCTGAAATACTGCCTGTACCACGAGCCACACAAGAAAGGCAGCGGGAGATTAGGGAGGTTAACAAGTGGCTCAAGAACTGGTGTAGGAAGGAGGGGTTCGGGTTCCTGGAGAACTGGGCTGACTTCTCTGTTGGCTACAGGCTCTACCGTAGGGACGGGCTGCACCTCAATGGGGAAGGGGCAGCTGTGTTGGGGAGAAAGATGGCTAGAAGGTTGGATGAGTGTTTAAACTAGGGACTGGGGGGGGAGGGTAATTACGTTATAGGAGGGGAAGATAGTGCAGATAGAGACCAGGGGCGAGGTACTGTGTCTGGGGGAGGAATGGAAGGGGGGGACTAGAACAGCTCAGAATGAAAGATGTAGGGTAAAAAATACACATAAACCTGTCAAATGTATGTATACTAATGCCAGAAGCCTGACTAACAAGACTGGTGAACTGGAATTAGTGATGTGTGAGGAGGACTATGACGTAGTGGGAATAACTGAGACATGGCTGGATGATAGCTATGACTGGGCAGTTAATATAAAAGGTTACAATCTGTTTAGAAAGGATCGTCAAAACCGGAGAGGTGGAGGGGTCTACCTCTACGTGAAGTCGTGTTTAATCCCGTAATTCGAGAATACATCTCTGAGGGACATGAACATGTGGAGTCACTGTGGGTAGAGGAGCAAAAAACAATAATAAAATACTAATAGGAGTGTATTATAAACCACCTAATATACCAGAGTCCACAGAAAATCTATTACTAAACGGGATAGACGAGGCGGCAAATCATAATGAAGTTGTTATCATGGGGGACTTCAACTACCCAGATATAGACTGGGAAACTGAAAGCTGTACATCCCAAAAAGGAAACAGGTTCTTGGCAATAGCCAAAGACAATTTCCTTTCCCAACTGGTTCAGGACCCCACTAGAGGGATGGCCATACTGGACTTAGTATTAACCAATAGACCTGATAGAACAACAGATGTGCAGGTTGGGGGACACCTGGGAAATAGTGACCATAAAGTAATAACCTTCCAATTATCCTTCAAACGAGAGTTTCTAAAGGGAGGAACAAAAATACCAAACTTCTGCCAACTAAGCGAGGCCATAGGCCTGACTAACTGCGACAAAGTCCTCAAAAATAAAAATACAACCATAAAATGGGAGATTTTTAAAAGCATTGTAACATCTAATTGTGAGAGGTACATACCTTATAGGAATAAAAGGCTAAGGAACAATAAGAAACCGATGTGGATAAATGGAACCGTAAAGAAGGCAATAAATGACAAAAAGAAAGCATATAAATCGCTAAAACAGGAGGGGAGTCAGGAAGCACTGAAAAACTATAAGGAAAAAAATAGAATATGTAAAAAACTAATAAAATTTGCCAAACTAGAGACCGAGAGATTAATTGCCAAAGAGAGTAAAACTAACCCTAAAATGTTCTTTAATTATATAAATAGTAAAAAATATAAATCTGAAGGAGTCAGCACTCTACATAGCAATGAGGGGGGTATTGCAGAGAGCGACGAGGATAAAGCAAAACTATTAAATATTTTTTTCTCCACTATATTCACTGAGGAAAATAAACTGTCAGATGAAATGCAGAATGTAAAAGTAAATTCCCCATTAAAAGTGCCCTGTCTGACCCAGGAAGAAGTACAACAGCGACTTAAAAAGATTAAAATAGACAAATTGCCAGGACCGGATGGCATACACCCCCGTATCCTAAGGGAATTAAGTGATGTCATAGCCAGACCATTATTTCTGATATTTACTGACTCCATAATAACAGGGAATGTTCCACAGGATTGGCGCATAGCAAATGTGGTGCCAATATTCAAAAAGGGTCCAAAAACAGAGCCTGGAAATTATAGGCCGGTAAGATTAACATCTATTGTTGGTAAACTGTTTGAAGGGTTTCTAAGAGATGCTATTTTGGAGTATCTCAATGAAAATAAGCAAATAACGCCATATCAGCATTGCTTCATGAGGGATCGGTCATGCCAAACAAATTTAATCAGCTTCTATGAGGAGGTAAGTTCTAGACTTGACAGCGGCGAATCAATGGATGTCGTATATCTGGACTTCTCCAAAGCATTTAACACCGTACCTCATAAAAGGTTAGTATATAAAATGAGGATGCTCGGACTGGGAGAAAATGTCTTTATGTGGGTAAGTAACTGGCTGAGTGACAGAAAACAGAGGGTGGTTATTAACGGTAGATACTCAGATTGGGTCACTGTAACTAGTGGGGTACCTCAGGGGTCAGTATTGGGCCCTATTCTCTTCAATATATTTATTAATGATCTTGTAGAAGGCCTGCACAGTAAAATATCTATTTTTGCAGATGACACTAAACTGTGTAAAGTAATTAACACTGAAGAGGACAGTTTTCTGCTACAGAGGGATCTGGATAAATTGGAGGCTTGGGCAGAAAAATGGCAGATGAGGTTTAACACTGACAAATGTAAAGTTATGCACATGGGAAGGAATAATGCAAGTCACCCGTACATATTAAATGGTAAAACACTCGGTAACACTGACATGGAAAAGGATCTAGGAATTTTAATAAACAGCAAATTAAGCTGCAAAAACCAGTGTCAGGCAGCTACTGCCAAGGCCAATAAGATAATGGGTTGCATCAAAGGGGCATAGATGCCCGTGATGAGAACATTGTCCTACCACTTTACAAATCGCTAGTCAGACCACACATGGAGTACTGTGTACAGTTCTGGGCTCCTGTGAACAAGACAGACATAGCAGAGCTGGAGAGGGTTCAGAGGAGGGCAACTAAAGTAATAACTGGAATGAGGGATCTACAGTACCCTGAAAGGTTATCAAAATTAGGGTTATTCACTTTAGAAAAAAGACGACTGAGGGGAGATCTAATAACTATGTATAAATATATCAGGGGTCAGTAGAGGGATCTGTCCCATCATCTATTTATCCCCAGGACTGTAACTGTGACAAGGGGACATCCTCTGCGTCTGGAGGAAAGAAGGTTTGTACACAAACATAGAAAAGGATTCTTCACTGTAAGAGCAGTGAGACTATGGAACTCTATGCCTGAGGAGGTGGTGATGGTAAGTACAATAAAGGAATTCAAGAGGGGACTGGATTTATTTCTGGAGTGTAATAATATTACAGGCTATAGCTACTAGAGAGGGGTCGTTGATCCAGGGAGTTATTCTGATTGCCTGATTGGAGTCGGGAAGGAATTTTTTTTCCCCTTAAGTGGGGAAAATTGGCTTCTGCCTCACAGGGGTTTTTTGCCTTCCACTGGATCAACTTGTAGGAAACAGGCCGAACTGGATGGACAAATGTCTTTTTTCGGTCTTATATACTATGTTACTATGTTACTATGACTAAGCCTACAAAAATTATTTGTTAACTGACGCTGAATACTTGCCTGTATTTGTACGTGTGCAAATGATAATTGTTAGAAGAAAAATTGGCTCATTCTGAAGGCCTAGAAAAATTATTCCTTTAATTAAGAGCAGAAGTAGTACAGTGTAAGGTAACAGCGGCACGTGGCCACAACAGTAGCAGAAGCAGTAGCAGTATTGCATGGAACATACAAGGCAGATCAGCTGTTTATGGGTAGTATTGGCTGTAGTGGCAGATGCGTAGCATTAATAATGGTGGCAGTAGGGGATTAGCAATGAGTAGTAGCAGCTGTGGCAGTGGGGTCAGCAGCACCCACATGGTACACATTGACAGGAAGGCAGACAGTGGCAGTGGCATGATGGTAGCAGCAGCCACATGAAACATGAAGGTACTGTAGGCAGGCAGACAGGTTCAGTGGCATGATCGGGCACCGTCAGCAAGGCTAAATATATTCATCTGCCTCAGTCGGAGGAGTATGAAAATCCTCCCAGATCCATGTCTGGTTCATTTTGACAAAACAAATATGTTTTAGACACTAGAGGAGGAAAACATTCCTCCATTTTACTTTGATAGCGAGGGTTTAAAACACTGTTCCTCAAGTCCAGTCTTCAGGGCCCACCTGCAAGTCATGTTTCTAGGATTTACTTAGTGTTGAGCAGGTGATATAATAAGTGTTCATGCATCTGGACTTACCACAGTTATTCATTCTGTGGGGTATTCTCAAATCATGACCAGCAGGTCTAAAAGGCTAGCTAGCTATCCAGTAATCATCAGAATGTTTCATGTGAATGAATTACTATGTAAGCAAGCATAGAGCTTGCCATTCTGACCAAGGTGCCAGAGGACCCAGTCCTTTCTGGCTCTTCCCCCGACTGAGATTATTGGGTGTCGTCATCCTCCTGCTCCACCACCAACTCCTCCTCCTCCAGTGGCATCTCCTCTTCCGAATTCTCCTCCTTCTCAGTTGGACTCTCTCTGTGGGAACCCAAGAGTTACTAGGCAGTTAGCAACATGCGTTAGCTGTTCTTCCACCATTGTCCCCTGTTACATGAGTGACTGTTCTAATGTAAATATTGTAGGGATAACAGTTCCTGCTGCAGTTGTCCCTACTGACAAATGGCTTCTTCAAAGTGCTTCAGCATGACAGATGTCTCGGATGAGCTGCCACTGCCTGACCTGGAAACAATGCATGCTCCCTGCTGAGTAGTCTGGTGCATGATAAAATCATTCAGGCTTTACGCTGCTTTTACAGATGCATGTGCAAAGTGGAATTCCAATGAGTTGGAATGTCATGGACTAAGCAGTGTAACAGCAGACCGTGCTGTCGCTAGTCCAGGAAAGCATTCCTTGCCACATAAGAATGGCTGAAATGTGAGAGGACAGTCTCATTGCCAGCAACTTCTGCAAACCAGTGTATTTAAAAAAAAAAAAAAACTCTACTAGCTTTATCACGTGACCATGTGTTATTTCCACCAGATTCAGCAGCCATGCTTTTGCAGCCAATGTTATTGACCAATTGTCTCAGTTGAATTTGGTGGGAAGACAGCCAGTGGAGTGTTGACTGCTTAATGGACTTGATCGGCTCTAACACTGCATGATAATGCTTAACTTGACATATGTGATAGGAGAGAGGGGGAGTTGAAGCAAAGGAGGAGGAAGTGGAGGAGGCGGATAAGTTCCTGGTGTGGTGTTATGGATCTGCAATTGTGGTCCCACTGTGCCAACTAACTGGTTTGGCTTTGGGCTCCCCTGCTATTCAGTCTTTAAACCCTCTCTGGTGGGTTAGTGATGGATGCAGGCAGGGACGTGCACACATAGGGATGAAAGGGGGCTTGAGCCCCTGCCCCCTTCATCCCTGTCCCTTTAAATGCCCTCAGCTCACTGACATTTTTTTTTTAACTTTTTTTTTCATAATGCATTGCGCTCGGCCCCCCCCCACCCGGTTTAGATGCTGGCGCAAGTGGCGCTAGTGTCAGCCTGTCCTGTGCGGCGGACTCGGAGTAATCTTCTTAGCCTTACAATCTCTCAAGTCCAGACCCGCCAGCAAGTCACGTGGTGCGGGCGGCGCACACAGGCAGTCTTCTGAGCAGAGAAGAAGAGCTGCCTGGCTGTGTGCGTCCACCCAGCACCCGCCCTGCCCCTGCTGTGAAGACAAGCCGCCTCGTCGCCTCACCGCCCGCCAGGAATCCGGATCCGGGATCCCACCCAGACCCAGTGAGTGACTGGTGAGTGAAGTGAACTAGTGAAGTGAGTCAGAGAGAGGAGGGAAGTGGGAACAAAACAGTGACTCTTGCCGCTGCTGTGCTGCTGAGCTGACTGAGCCTGTCTGTGTCATGTCAGTGCATTCACAGACAGTGAATTTCCAGGCTAGCAACTTCAGATGTGCCTGCAAAAACCAGTGGCCAGGCCCATGAGGGGAAAAAATGTGACCCAGGCCACTAGGCCAGCATCCTCTGGCCCTGCTTGCTTCAGATTCAGAATCATTTGGCCCACTCAGCACCCCTGTTGGCTACTTGTTGTTAGCGCCATCATGGAGGCCAGTAGTGGCGGGAAAAAACGGGGGGGTATAGGAGAGGAGATACACTGCTCTGGGCTCTGCCTGTCTGCAAAACCCAGGCCCCATGGGGGAAAATATGCCCACCCACTGCCCAGCACAACCCTGCTTCAGTTAACTTTATAATCATGCCTTTATGGCCCAGCAGGCCATCACCCCGTCCTGCTTGTTGGCTACTTCTGCTGCCTGCCACCCACTGCCATCATGGAGGCTGGTAGTGGCTTGAAAAATGTACCATAGGGAGGGGGGGGGGGTAGGATATGTGTTGCCAGGCTGCCTGCAAACCCAGGCCCATGAAGCACCCCTGCTTCATGCCTATTGTATTATAAAGTCAAGTCAGTGACAGTATGAGACTGTGAGTGCCACTTCTGCCTGCCACAGCTAGTAATGACAGCCATCATGGTGGGGGTAGTGGCGGGAAAATTGTACCATGGGGAAGGGGGAGTAATGTGAGTGACATTAAGGACCGTATATTTTTCTGGCACATTATTAGATGGCAGGCACTATGGGGGCACTTCTTGCTGGCACAGTGGCACATTATTGGTGGGCACTATATAGGGGCATCTACTGAGGCCACAAAATAGGGGTGTCTGTGTAATGTTATATGGAGGGTTCTGTTTTGTACAATGGCGTTTTATACTGGGACACTCTATGCTTGGTAGTTTGTCTAATAATAATATAATGTGAATTTTTACTACGGGGTGAGGTGGGCGGGTTTATGGTGGGGTAACGGGTTCATGCCTGCGCTGCGCCATGGTCTGACCCCTCTAGAAGCAGCACCAGCCTCTCCCTGCTCTGCTATCCCTCTGCCCCTCCTGCAAATCATTATGAAATCTCTCTCATTAGGACAAAACACATCAGCTTGCTTCTCCATTGAGCCGTCACCCCGCAGGAAAAGTGGTGTCCGCCTCAGATCTCCAACAGCCCAGCCACGCAATTGTAAGTTTTCATCTGAAATATGTTAGTTAAACACATATAGCGTACACAGAACCGCACAATATACAATATACAAATGATCATTATGAAATCTCTCTCATTAGGACAAAACACATCAGCTTGCTTCTCCATTGAGCCGTCACCCCGCAGGAAAAGTGGTGTCCGCCTCAGATCTCCAACAGCCCAGCCACGCAATTGTAAGTTTTCATCTGAAATATGTTTGTGACTGTGTAATGCATAAGGTTCTCAGGTAGGTTGTGATACAACAATTAATTTTAATCATGCCTGCAGCACAATGCCAAAAACCGAGAGAATACGGAAAATGAAGGAGAGAGAACGTCAGAAAGCAGCCCATAGTAGTAGATCATTGAATGCATGGTTTAAAAAACCAGGTACCAAACCACAAGATACAACACCTCACCAAGATGTTGAGAGTGTTCTAACAGAGAGCACGGTAGAGATCCATCAAGCTACAAATGAATTACAGGAGATATCTTTGGAGGCAACACCTGACAAAGATGATACTGAGGTCGCTGTCAGTGTTGGAGAGGAAGAGGCTAAAATAGGGCAAACAGTGGCTAACGGTGGGCCAGATGAATTAATGGAACAGGATATAGCTGAGGAAGCTGTGAGTAGTGTAGAAGAGGCCATGTCAAAAATTTCATCCTTAAAATATCCAACCGATCCAGCCCATAATCAAGCTTTTCATCTGACATGTAATGCCAGTTATGTAAAAATGTGTGTTGATAGAGGACCATGTCAACCTGTACTCAGATTTCCAAAAATGATGAAGGAAGGTCATTTCAGAAAGTGTGGTATGAAAATAACCTGTGGTTAGAGTATTCACCTAACAATGACAGTATGTACTGCTTCAGCTGTCGGCTCTTTCTAAATGAGCAGAAGTATAGCAAGAGTTCATGGAGAGTGGCTGGGGTAAGCAATTGGAAAAAGGCACGTGAGAAAATAAAAGAACATGCAGAGTCAGAGGCCCACTTAACAAGCATGGTGCGATGGAACACATTCAAAAGAGTGCTTTACGATCAGCTTTTGATGTATCTGATGCTTTAGGCAAGGCAAAAGGGAGAGAGAGAAGCAACAAAACAGAGAACTCTTGACCCGATTAATTAATATAACCCTATATCTTGCACGGCAGGGGAAGGCTTTTAGGGGTGATGATGAGTCTGACACAAGTAGAAACCAGGGCAACTTCCTTGAACTTGTAAAAATGTTTAGCCAGTACGATAGCGTACTTAAGCTCCATTTGGAAAATTTAAAATGCCAGAAAATAGGTAAAAATAGGTGTCAGGTTTCACTCCTCTCAAATAGGACACAAAATGATCTTATCAAAGCACTGGTCACATTCACAAAACGAGAGATTAGGAAAGAAATAGACGAGGCCACTATATATTCAGTTCTTATAGATGAAACTACTGATGTATCTCACTGTGAGCAGGTGTCTATTGTGGTGCATTATGTGTACCAAATGGAAATCAAAGAGCGCTTCCTCCTGGTCTGTAATGTGGCAAAAACTACAGGTGAGGAGATGGAGAAAACTGTTCTTGACTTGCTAAAGAACAACAATCTACAGATAGAAAACATGCGTGGTCAAGGCTATGACGGTGCTGCCAATATGAGTGGTCAATACAAAGGTCTGCAGTCTAGAATACTGCAACACAACAACAAGGCTCTATATGTGCACTGCCAAGCCCACTGCCTAAATTTGGTCCTAGTTGAAGCTGCCAAATCAAGCATCCACTTTATTACCTTTTTCAACCTGGTACAGAAGCTTTATGTGTTTCTCACCAGCTCTACAAAACGGCACACTGCATTTGTGAAATGTCAAGAAGCCTTGCACCCTGGAGAGCGTGTAATTCAACTGCAAAAGCTCTCAGACACGCGTTGGGCATGTAGAGAAAAAGCCCTAAAGGCCCTCCTTAAAGTTATAAGTTCAGTGGTCAAAGTCCTGACTGATATTACACAGCAGGAGCCCCCTGATACTGCTGCTGGAGATGCCAGAATGTACCTTAAAGCCATAGACTGAGTTTTTGCTTTGCCTTGAAATAGCCAGTCCAGTCTTTGAAGTCACTGCACTTGCCTCTGATGCTCTACAGAATTCTGATATAGATCTGTCCACAGCATATGCTGTTGTCAATGGAGTCAAGGACACCTTGTCCAACCTCAGGACAGAACAGCAGTTTGGAAAATTGTTTAAGAGTGCCTCTGAAAAGGCAGAAGCCGCTTGGATCAGTATTCCCATTGCCCCCCCAGGACAGCAAAGACAGAGGAGGGTGCCTGCAAAAATATTCCCATAGTACCCACGCAGCCGTAGAGAGCCACTCCTTCCAGTCCCTAGAAGACTACTATAGAGTGAAGGTATACTATACATTCATTGATGTTCTTTCTCAGGAGCTAGAGAGAAGATTTAGGGGAGATGGCGAGACACAGTCTAATAAAATACTAAGTGCACTTCACAGTTTGACAAAGCCCAACAAATGGATAGGCAAAGAGATAATAGGGCCTGACTCTCTTGAGGCCATTCACACACTATGTGAATTCTATGGAGGTGAAGAGCAAAAGTTAAAAACAGAGCTCAGGGTCTTTTATGCCTCTTTCCAGGACACATCCACTGTGAAGGATATCTTAAAAACTCTTAGAGACAACAATGGTCAGGATATCTTTCCAACTCTGGTGAAAATGATAACAACCTATGCAACAATTCCTGTGTCAACAGCAACAGTGGAGAGGTCCTTCTCCAAGCTCAAGCTGGTAAAAGATACACTGAGAAACCTTTGTTCAGAGGAGAGGCTTTCTGACCTCCTACTCCTGGCTATTGAGAAAGACATTCCCTTAAACCACAGTGAAGTTGTCAACATATACAGGGATATGGCCCCCCGAAGGTTGATGCTGTAAGGGAGAAATGACCAGAGAATGCAAGCGATTACCCCTATACCAGGATGGCGTTGGGGTAACGGCATCCTGGTATAGCTTCATTTCTTAATGTGAGTATGTTTCCCACACTGTTGGATATATAATATGCAGCTGTAATCTCTGTGTCACTTGACTGTTGTTACGCAGCTGCATTTTCTGTGTCACTTGACTGTATTTTCAACATTGCTCTCTCCTTACATTATTTTATACAGTTGTCTGGACTGGGTTAATCTTATATACTCAATCTCATTCAATTTTGCATATAGTGTATACCAGGATGGTGTTTTTCCTGTTACCCTCCACCTTTTGTGGCCTACATATATATATTTTTAATGTATTTATATAATAAAGTCATTTATATTTTTGTACTTTTTGGCTCCAGTATCGTTAGTTTTTGTGTTCTTTCCCAATAGGGAGCTTGTCTGTTATATCATTAGAGGATTGATGTTCCATAGCAGTCACGATATTATATCGCTGTATATTGCACTTGCATCTATTGATTCAGGGGACTTGGTTCCCTCTCTTGACTTGGGGATATCTCTCCTTTGTGGTCTTTTTTTCTTTTTCACTATATCGCTCAATAATAGGTTTTTGTATCTGGGAGGCCTAGCCCACCCTTGGAGTGCTCCCTGATCAGTCTGTCATATGCTAGTCTCGATTTTTTGCCTTTCCAAAGGAAAGTTGTAAATAAAGTGCGGATTAATGCATAGAGGGATTGGGGTAAATATATAGGTACCATTTGGAGAAGGTATATGAATCTAGGCATAATGTATGTCTGTAAGAGATTCATCCTACCTAGCCATAAGACATATGGTAGTGATATAGAGTTTACTTGGTCTCTAACTTGTTTTAGGAGAGTTGAGTAGTTTGAAGAGTATAGCTTAGAGGGTGAGTTGGTTAGAAGTATTACATTTTTTCCTGTTGCCACTTGAAAGGGAAAGAAGTACGTAGTTGTTGGATTTCATGTGCTGGTAGGGTAATGTTTAAGGCCTCTGACTTAGAGTAGTTAATTTTAAAGTTGGATAGGAGTCCAAACTCCTCAAATAGTTTCATAACTAGAGGAAATGCTTGAGTGAAGTTTGTGAGCATGAGTTAGAGATCATCTGCGAAAGCAGCACATTTATGTTCTGTCCCCTTAACCCATAGGCCTCTAATCAATTAATTGTCTCTAACTGCTTGTAACAGGGTTTCCAATGTATTGATAAAGAGGGTTGGTGATAGCAGACATCCTCAGGGAGTTCATTGCATATGTCAAAGGCCATTGACAGTGTGCAATTGACCCTTACTCTGGAACTATTGTGAAGGTATAAAGACATTATTGCTGTGACAAAGGGGGCTGGCATTCCAAATCTATGCAGGGCACATTGCATAAATATTAGTGATGAGCGAGCACCAAAGTATTCGGGTGTTCGGGCTGAACACATAGCTATGTTCGTGTGCTCGGCCGAGCACCCAAGTATAATGGAAGTCAATCAGAAACCCCCTGCTCTGAAGAGGGGAGGGTGCCTGGTCCATTGGAAAATGTCTGAAAGTGACAGAAACACCACTGAAAAGGATCGGGAACAGCATGGGGACGATGTCTGGATGCATCTTGGACTCCCAAGTCGCTGCTGGGAACCATGTTGTCCGAGTTGTATGCCACTTTTACAGACTGACAAAAATATGCCCAAAAAACCCCCGAAAATAAATTTTTAAGTAAAAAATGTTAGGAAACATTGTTTCCTGTATATTCAATTGTATATAAAGTGCAAGTGCTGCCAAAAATTACAAGCAAGAGGCGCTCCGAAATAGCCTGTATATCACATAAAGGAGGGCCCCATCCACATTGTGGTACCATTGTTCAGGTAGTGGGATTCCTACATAAAGCCTATGCACTAAGTGAAAGGGCTGCCAAAAATTACAAGGAATCGTCACTACAATACACCCTTTATTACACACAAAGGAGGGCATCATACACACCCTTGAAAAATTATGATTGGTGGCCTGCTGTTGACCCTCAAAAACATTTGGAGCAAGGGCCTGCTGGTGAACTGACCCTCTAAAACATTATAGTTGGGGGCCTGCTGGTGAGATGACCTTCTATAACATTATGGTCGAGGCCTGCTGGTGAGCTGACCCTCTAAAACATTATGGTTGAGGGTCTGCTGGTGAGCTGACCCTCTAAAACATTATGGTTGAGGGCCTGCTGGTGAGCTGACCTTCTATAACATTATGGTCAAGGCCTGCTGGTTAGCTGACCCTCTAAAACATTATGGGGGAGGGCCTTCTGGTGAGCTGACCCTCTAAAATATTATGGGGGAGGGCCTGCTGGTGAGCTGACCCTCTTTAAAAATTGTAGTAGATGGAATATATACAATCTGGATGAGGAGGCGGAGGAGGAGAAAACAAGATTCAGCCATATACACTTATTTGTGGTGGAAAAGGTGCATGGGAATACACTACAGTAGTCAGAACATTATAAAAAATACATTGAAATTCAGAATAGGAGTGGGGGGCACTCTAAATATCGAGGAACACTGGACCAGAAGGAGAACAGTAATTGATGATATTTAATAATCAATAATATATAAATTACAAATAAAATCTATGCCAATGAAAACATGAACTGGATATAAAAAAAGAGAACACATTAAAATCAAAGTCAGTCACAAGCAATTAGCATGTTAAAAAAACACTATTAAGAGCCGGTATGGTCCCTAAGTCCGGCTGGTATAGGAAATGACCGTGAGATTATTCAAGTCAGATACTCAAAATATAATGTTCAGATCTTTGTACCGAATATATGACACGTGATGGTGACTTTGTACCTTTCACCACCCGGTAACGTTAAGGCCTTTACATCAAGTCCAGATATAGAATAGTACACCACATCCAATTGTTAGGAGAGGTGTAAGATGGGCCAATGTGGCCTGTTGATAAGCAATAAAGTGTGTAGAATTTGCTCGTAAAATAGTCTGATGACTGGTGGCTTAAGTAGAAATCGCCCGTAGTACTGTCTGGTGACTGGTGAGTAGCTATGTTGAAATAGTAGATTGTAGGCTACTGTATAAAAAACAACTCCAGTCACTTCAAATATAGATGAATTAATAGGAGGCTGTACATTGCCACTCTTCAGTTTCAGTGTAGTGGATGTCTCCGCTGTCCTTGTTCGCCAAGCGGACCTGTCACGACTTCACGTGCAGTGTAGTGGATGTCTCCGCTGTCCTTGTTCGCCAAGCGGACCTGTCACGACTTCACGTGCAGTCTCGCGGTCAGAGCACTGCATCCCACATGACCAGCAGCGTCTCACATGACCAGAAGTTCTGTCACATGATACAAGAAGATGGGTGGCTGCTACACAGGTCTGGTATCTGGATCTCCAATGGATGGAAGAACCGTGTTACTTGGCGGTACAACTTGCAAGTGTGTCACTTAGAAATATAATCAAGCTCACCAATGCCTGATGCATCAGACTAGATCATCAATGGTACCACACCAACACTTTGACAAAAGAAACCGGTTTCTTCGCGTTACCTGCCTCAGCTACTATTCTGATGCTGACACACATCTGATGCCAAGTGCTCCTTCTTTCACCCACCATCTTCAGCTGTACTAGTATTACCACCCACCTCCGCTGTCACAGACTCACTCTATGGTATCCTGATGCTACTGCCACCTCCTCACTAGAGATGTCCCGAACTATTCGCCGGCGATATGCTATATGCTAATATAGAGCATAGTATAGCATAATATAGAGCAATTGCAGACAAGTATAGGCCTCATTATGGAGCTGGCCGCAAGGTGTGTTGCGGATCCGCAATTTGCGGGTCCGCAACACACTACGGACGTGTGAATGGGGCCTTAGTTAGAACAGGGAGAGTCCTGCTGCTGAATTAATAGGGAAAGCATTAGCTAGGTAAGGACAGCATCCTGACAGCACCCAAAAAGCCCTTTTTAGAGCTGGTACATCAGTCTGCTTTAATTTTTTTTTCTATATATATTGCAGTTGCCTGCCCATGTGTAAGAGGCCGCAGGCCCACAGACTGTACTGTGTGCACACTACTAGTATAGTAGTAGTAAACTAGTATATAGTATAGTAAATAGGCTGGCAGAGTACCTTGCAGATAAAAAAGTCATTTAATTTTTACCCTTTAATATAATTGCAGTTGCCTGCCCGTGTGTGTCAGGCCCACAGACTGTACTGTGCCTACAGATGAAAACAACACGTCCAGCACTGCATGGATTTTCGTGCAAAATTTCTTCCATTTATTTCAAAGTGACAAAATGAGTACAGGAACACACCACAGGCAGTAAAAGATTTACGCGTTTCGGACCCTGGGGTCCTTAGTCATAACAACAAGTGACGCAGCCAGGTAGGTTTATATATGTGAGTTACAACTAGTATCACTTTCCATTCTAATCAAGAAAGGGAAGTGATACTAGTTGTAACTCACATATATAAACCTACCTGGCTGCGTCACTTGTTGTTATGACTAAGGACCCCAGGATCCGAAACGCGTAAATCTTTTACTGCCTGTGGGGTGTTCCTGTACTCATCTTGTCACTTTGAAATAAATGTAAGAAATTTTGGACGAAAATCCATGCAGTGCTGGACGTGTTGTTTTCATCTGAAGTCATTATCCAGGAACTTGCCTGAGGTGCCATGCACGCTGGAATCTTCATGTGGGTGAGCTGGAAAAGTGTTTCATATATCTGTACTGTGCCTACTGCCCACCACTCATATAGGGTGGCACAGTACCTTGCAGATAAAAAAGTCATGAAATTTTTACCCATTAATATAATTGCAGTTGCCTGCCAGTGTGTGTCAGGCCCACAGACTGTACTGTGCCCACTGCCCACCACTCATATAGGGTGTCACAGTACATTGTACGGCGGACGCACAGTGACCTAAAATTCAAATGAAGCAGACTGAGCATGGGTCTTTTTCCATCTCCCGGTTCCAAAAATCTATTCACTACAACAGCCCTGGCCCTGATAAGGGACAAAACAGAGATTAAACTGATAGGAATAGTACTTAGTTAACATTAGTTGCATTGGTGGCAAATTCCATTGCAAGTGCCCAAAATTAGAAGGAAGTGGACAGAGCAAGCTTTTTTCTCTATCTCCCCATGCAAGGATTCAATTCAATACATGTCCCCTAATAGGGGACTTAACAAAGATTAAAATGGTAAGAATAGTAGTTCACACTATTTGTATTGGTGGCACAGTACATTACGCGGTGCACACGCAGTGCCCTAAATTGGAAGTAAGGGGACCGACCAATCATCTTTTTCCATCTCCCGATTCCTTAAATCAATTAGATACATGTCCCCTAATAGGGGACGTAACAGGGATTAAACTGATAGGAATAGTACTACTTAACACACCACTCATATAGGGTGTCACAGTACATTGCACGGCGCACGCGCAGTGCCCCAAATTGGAAGTAGGAGGGACCGACTAATCATCTTTTTCCATCTCCCAGTTCCTAAAATCTTTTCCATACACCGGCCCCTGAGAGGGGACAAAACAGAGATTACACTGGTAAGAACACATTTGTTAAATTAAAAATAAAGAGGACAGCCCTTTGAGGAGCTGGGTATTTATTGGCCGCGTTACTAAACGCTCATGCACAATAGCTGTAGTCTCATTCGTCCTTTTGCGGAGGTGACAAACCTGGTCAGTCAAACCCAAAGCAACATCATCGACCTCATCCCATATGCGTTTTTTTCTGCAGCGTGCCCTGCGAAGAGTGCTGGATCAGGCCGTAGATGAGCATGAAGAGGAAGAGTTGTGGTCACCATCACCACCAGAAGCAGCCTTATCGTCGTCGATTGCTGGACCTGTGGCAATGCAGAGAGAGGAGTCTGAAAAAGAGGAGTCAGAGGAGGAAGGTGGTATTGAGGAGGTGGAAGACCAACCACAGCAGGCGTCCCAGTGAGCTTGTTGTCACCTTTCGGGACCCTTGGTGTTGTACGTGGCTGGGTGGAGGAAAAGACCTTCAATGACGTCATTGAGGACAAGGAACGGGACATGGCTAGCTTTGTATCCAACCTTGTGCAAATGGGGAGTTTGCGGTTGTTCAAATGGACTGTTTGCGGTGCTTTAAACTGGGAGTTTGGTCTGTCACTGTGAAGCGGGCGTAACCCTTACACTACCTGATCGATACAACATCATACCTGATCGTGTACACACACTGTATGTTTTAAAGCACGTTATTCCAAACAATTTAGGAATGTTAGGTGATTTATGTCCATTATCGATTAAAACCCGACTCTGCGTCAACTACATAATTTTCCATGGGAGTTTTGCCATGGATCCCCATTCGGTTATGCCACAGTCCAGGTGTTAGTCGCCTGCCTATTGAATTCTATCGCGGTTCGCCCATTCGCAAACAATTGCGGAAGTCCGCGTTTGCCGTTCGCGAACGGAAAATTTTATGTTCGTGACATCTCTACGCCTCACTATGTCACCTTGCCACTCTGTGGTCTCCATATGCTGCTGCCACCTCCACACTATGTCACATTGTCACTCTGTGGTCTCCTGATGCTTCTACTGCAACCTTCACACTTTCATTGTGCCACACTGTGACCTCCTGATGCTGCCACCAGTCCGTGACTGCCCAAATAAGTGATGTGTGCAGTGATTTTAAGAGCAACGCCTGTCATCTGCATGTCATACAGACTCAAAGTATTATTTCACTCCCAAAGCTGACTCCCTATGTGTGTTACTGCAAGGCATAGTGTTCTACAGCAATATAAAGGTTCTCTGCCACCAGGAAATAGCTGCTTTTGAAGAAATTTGCTGCAAATAAATTCAGATCGAACTGAATTAAAAAAAAAAAAATTGGCGAACCGGCCAAATCGAATTTTTGGAAAAATTTGCTCATCTCTAATGTGCACAGTCGGATTACGGGGTGTGTAGCTCTGTTTCCTGGTCCCAAATTTTGTTATTGATGGCTGATTCCATAATTATGGAATGAAGAAGGAGTCTGAATGGAAGAAGCAGCAAGTGATAACGACAATGAGAAAGATACTGTGGTGATAGAGGGTTCCAGATATTAAAATCATCGTTAGAAGTAGGCAACCCCTCTCTTTATATTCCTGTAGGGGGAAGTCACCTCTTCCATGTCCTTTACAAAGACAGGTCAGGAGATGTTAGCAATAAAAAACAATAAGATGGAACAACTTCACAGAAACCAGAGACACCTATCAAAAAATGTGAAGATGTCATGTAACTGCGGTATACAGACCAGACCCTTTAGAGGGTTCAGGAAAAGGCTTGTGTCTTTTCCACCAAGGTCACACATGAAACCCCTATCTTACAATATACATCAAAGAAATATGTGGTGTAAGGGGTCACTCTCTAAAACAGGGTGGTGACGACAGACTTCTAGTCAGGCAACGGATTTAATGTCCAAACTCTACTTTATTTTTTAGGCACTTCAGCAAATACAGGTGATTCCTTCCCAGTTATAACTCACTGGGTGAGGTGAGGTTCCAGCACTGCCAAAACTTAAACAAAACAAAATAAACTCCTGCCCGTCTGGGCTCTAACTAACACAAAGTTCTGAGCTAGCTCACCTATTGAGCGGTGCGCAGTTCACACAGGGAATCAGGCTTCAATAGCCAGCAAGCCAGCCAGCTTCCTAGACTTTTCCAGGCATAACTCCCAGACTGACAGCCTGGAATGTGTTTTATTTCCGACTAACGATCCCAACTGGACTACACTTGGGGATCCCTCAGGCTAGGGGACAACATGCCCTGGAAGGGGGGTTAACTGGGGAGGTCCCACTACCAAACCTACCTTCCTAGTCCAAATAAAATCCAGCCCTTGAACTTTTAACAATAGCTCCAGCAACTGCGTTTGCTAAAGCCAGCACCATCTTTCTGGATTTTACGTATCTCACCCGGTTGAGGAACCTGGGTGGGACATATACCCTTTCAAGGACTTTACCATACACTTTACCACAGTGGACAAATCCATATGTGAGCCACATGCTTCCTCAGGCCATGTATATGCTTCCATGGTATCAAAATAGATACAGCTCATTAACAGGGAGCAATTAGATAACTCCAGCTATCCTGCCATTACCTCTGCCATGTTTATGTCATGGAGTGGATGGAGGCAATATGAAATAGCTAGGATGAATACCCAAAAAGTTATTTCAATATAAAGAGTTTGAGGCAGACTTGGTTTCCAGCAAGTAGTCGTAAAAACTGTCATATAAGGTTATTACCATACTCCCTGGCCTCCTCTGACATCATGCATGGCAAAAACCAAACTGTAATTTCTTTGGGGATCATTAGTTTAAAGCAGTGTTTCCCAACCAGTGTGCCTCCAGCTGTTGCAAAACTACAACTCCCAGCATGCCCGGACAGACTTTTGCTGTGCGGGCATGCTGGGAGTTGTATTTTTGCAACAGCTGGAGGAACACTGGTTGGGAAACACTGGTTTAAAGGACTGACCGATATTTCTGCTTCCCCAGGCAACCGGACTTAACTGTCACGTAACGTATTAAGTTCTGTTTTTATCCCTTTTTATTTTCCAAACTGTTATTGGTAAATGTTATTACCTCCTCCTAAGCACCCCTATCCTGCTCCCAGATCCTGTCTAAAACACAATCATCAGAGTTCTCACCATCTCTCTGCTTTGTAATTGCCCAGAGTGCCACTGTTGCTACCACTCCTCCCGCCATGGCTACAGATGCCGCTACTACCACCACCAACCCAGCTATGCATAATATCCCTTACCTCCCCCTGAACCTCCTCCTCAGGGTAGTCCAAATGCGGACTGCCCACACATGTCATCAACAGGGAGACTCTCTTGACTATTTGCCATAGGGCATGGTGGGGTTTTGTTGCCTCCGCACTTGGAGGGACAGTGAAGATAGAGAGGGCACAACTGATAGGCTTCTCTGGAGTTGTAGGGAGGAGGAGCAGGAGGAATGCTGTGAGCCTGTGACCCCTTGCTCCAAGGCACGGTGTCAGATTCAGAAGTGATGTACAGTACATGTCACTCTGCTGTGACAGAAGAGTGAGCCATCCAGTCCAAATCTCATCCTCTTTCTCCTCAGTGGTAATGTTGTGCCTTTCCGAAGCCAGGGAGACCTGTGACCTACTACTACTACTACTACTACTACTACTACTACTACTACTTCTGGCTGGATACCTGGTGCTACTGCTACCCACATTCTGGCTCTGGAAGTACAAGTCCTGGGTATTTCATTTTGATTTTGAACCCTTCCATATTCCAGATATTTTATTATAGGATCTAATGTAAAATGAAAAGTCACGGTTTTGGTACACAAGTTATAGAACATTATAGTAAAAAAGAAAGTGTGTTTTCTGTAATAAATACAGAAGTGCAATAAAATGTCCTTTCTATTCTACAAACACAGTGAATACTGTTATTGAAAACTTACTTTAGGAATAATGCACTATTGGCACCAGAAAGATTTCTGCCTACTGTGTTATTTGTGTTAAAAAACGCAGTTTCAGTGCTTTGTGGGTCCTCACGACCCTTGTCTCTCCAATATTCTTCCCCTCTCGCTTACTTATCTGCTGTCTCTGTTTAAATGAGAAAAAAACATTCTGGTAGGTGGCTGGTTTTGTAGTGCTGAAAAGCAAGGATGAGGTTCTGCTGCAGTCTATTAAGCATTGTGTCCCTGCCTCTTACTCCCTCAAACTGCTTTCCTCAATGAAAATCCCTCAATTATTTATTTCTATTATTTTCCTGCACTGTCCCTGTTACACTAGAAGAGATGTTTGCTTGTGACTCTTTATACTGTTTAAGATAAAAGCTCAACACTGTTCATTTCGCACAGTTATATCCCTGTCTGCCTTCCGACTGATCGGTTGATCCAACTTGTCAGTCAGCCTGTGAGCAAATCAGGGCAAGCCCTGGCCCTACTCCCCATCAGGGTCATTTGGGCATCCTTCTTACCCCCAACTTGATTTTGCCCACCAACATGTGCAGTAAAATGACACTGCACACCATTTTCCTGGACTCATCTGTAGAGAACCTGAAAAGCTTCAGATTCATTTAGCAGATAACTTTTTGTGAAATTCGCAATTAACCCATTTTGTTACAAATCATCATTAGTCACTATCTGTGGCCTTTGTAAACCCCTACAATCCTCTGACACTACATCATTAGAGCACAACATACATAGTAATATAGTTTATAAGGCTGAAAAATATCTGCCCATCCAGTTCAGTCTGTTATCCTGCAAGTTGATCCAGAGAAAGGCGAAAAAAAAAAAACTGTGAGGTAGAAGCCAATTTTCCTCACTTTAGGGGGAAAAAATTGCTTCCCAACTCCAATCAGGCAATCAGAATAACTCCCTGGATCAACAACCTATCTCTAGTAACTATACTCCAGAAATACATGCAGGCCCCTCTTGAACTCTTTTAGTGAATTCACAATCACCACCTCCTCAGGCAGAGAGTTCCATGGTCTCACTGCTCTTAACGTAAAAAATACTCTTCTATGTTTGTGTACAAAACCACTTTCCTCCAGACGCAGAGGATGTCCCCTCGTCACAGTCCTGGGTATAAATATATGATAAGAGATCTCTGTACTGACCCCTGATATATTTATACATAGTGTAACGGGATTAGCTTCCGGGATCGCCGTCTCCTGGGATAGACGGGCGTTATAGGCACATAAATCACAGCCCAGTCCACTCAAGTTTGATGCAACTGGCCTCAGCCAGTTTTATTGATGTTTGCAGGTCAAAATATAAAACAAAAACAGTTCAAGAATAAATGAAATACCTGGCCACCTGGCCGCTACGTCTAAACAAGAAGTAGTTCCTCACTACATGAGACTGAACCTTGTGCCCAGCTCCATCAACAAAACACAGTTTGTTTTACTCACACCAGAGGTGTTCCTAGGAGCAGAGACCACAGCTAGTGCGCCGTCTGCCCTTTTATAGCTCACCCAGGTTCCAGGTGATTAGCCACAGTTACCCTGAATACCTGGAGTGGCTAATTGGAGCAGGGACCCACCCAACTCTCCCTGCTCCAAGCAGCCAGGCCCTTCTAACCAGGTTTTTTAACAAAACCCTTGCAATGGGAAAACCTAGTTTTCCTTGCTGTCAATTCCCTGGCTGCTTTTAGAACGTATAAGACAGGAACCTAGGTGAAATGTATACTCCTTCTATCACTTTCCCCATGGTCCTGTCACAATAGTTATTTGATCTATTTTTTTCTAAAATAAATAACCCTCATTTTGATAATCTTTCTGGGTACTGTAGTTGCCCCATTCCAGTTATTACTTTAGTAGCCCTCCTCTGAACCCTCTCCAGCTCTGCTATGTCTGCCTTGTTCACAGAAGCCCAGAACTGTACAAAGCATTCCATGTGTGGTCTGACTTGTGATTTGTAAAGTGTCAGGAGTTAGGACTTTGTTCTCATCACGGGCATCTATGCGCCTTTTAATGCAACCCATTATCTTATTGGCCTTGGCAGCAGCTGCCTGACAATGGTTTCTACAGCTTAGTTTGCTGTCCACTAAAATTCCTAAGTTCTTTTCCATTTCAGTGTCACCCAGTGTTTTACGGTTTAGTATGTACTGGTGACATGTATTTTTCCTTCCTATGTGCATAACCTTACATTTGTCAGTGTTAAACCTCATCTTCTCTGCCCAAGCCTCCAATCTATCCAGATCTATCTTTAGCAGTATACTATCCTCTTTAATGTTAATTACTTTACACAGTTTAGTGTCATCTGCAAAAAAAATGATATTTTACTGTGCAAGCCTTCTACAAGATCATTAATAAATATATTAAAGAGAATAGGGCCCAATACTGACCTCTGTGGTACCCCACTAGTGACAGTGACCCAATCCAAGTATGTACCATTAATAACCACCCTCTGTTTTGTATCACAGAGCCAGTTACTTACCCACATACAGACATTTTCCCCCAGTCCAAGCTTTCTCATTTTATATACTAACCATTTATGTCGTACAGTATCAAATGCTTTGGAGAAGTTAAGATATACAACATAAATTGATTTGCTGCACTCAGAACTTACCTCCTCATAGAAACTGATTAGCTTATTTTCATTGAGGTACTTCAAGTTAGCAACTCTTAGAAAACCTTCAAACAGTTTACCCACGACAGATGTTAAACTTAGTGGCCTATAGTTTCTGTTTTTGAACCCTTTTTGAATATTGGCACCACATTTGCTAAATGCCATTCGTGTAGAACACTCCCTGTCAAAATTTGGCGAACCGGTGAATCGAATTTTTGTAAATCTCATCTCTAATAATAATGTAAACACCTGCAATCCTCTGCTGCGTCCTGAGTGGCCCTATTACATAGTGGTGAGGTGGAAGCAGCATGAGGAGACCACAGAGTGGCCCAATGACAATGTGTGGAGGTGGCGGACGTATGAGGAGGCCACAGAGTGGCACAGTGACAGATGTGGATGTGCCGGAAGCATCATGAGACCACAGAGGGGAAAGGTGACATAGTGTGTAGGTGGCAGCAGCGTCTGGAGGCCACAGAGTGGCATGAAAATGAGAGATTGTGGAGGTGGTAGCAATATTAGGAGTCCACAGAGTGGCACAAAGACAGAGTGTGGAGATGGCATCAGCATGAGAAGGCCAGAGAGTGGCACGACGACGAGAGATTGTGGAGGTGACAGCAGCATGAGGAGGCCACAGAGTGACACAAAGACAGAGTGTGGAGGTGGCAGCAGCATGAAGAGGCCACAGAGTGGCACAATGACAGAGTGTGGAGGTGGAGACAGCATCAGGAGACAACAGAGTGGCAAGGTGACATATTGTGGAGGTGGCGGCAGCATCAGGAGGCCACAGAGTGACAAGGTGACACAGTGTGGAGGTGGCGGCAGCATGAGGAGGCTACAGACTTTCATGATGACGAGAGATTGTGGAGGTGGCGGCAGCATGAGGAGGCCACAGAGTGGCACGAGGACAAGAGATTGTGGAGGTGGCAGCAGCATGAGGAGGCCACAGAGTGGCATGAAAATTAGAGATTGTGGAGGTTGCAGCCGCATGAGAAGGCAACAAAGTGGCAAGACAACAAGAGATTGTGGAGGTGGCAGCAGCATGAGGAGGTCAAAGAGTGGCACGATGAGGAAAGATTGTGGAGGTGGCAGCAGCATGAGGAGGTCACAGAGTGGCACAACGACGAGAGATTGCGGAGGTGGCAGCAGCATGAGGAGGCGACAGAGTGGCATAACGACGAGAGATTGTGGAGGTGGCAGCAGCATGAGAATGCCAAAGAGTGGCACGACAAAGAGAGATTGTGGAGGTGGCAGCAGCATCAGGAGGAGGCCACAGGGTGGCACAATGACAGTGTGGAGGTGGCAGCAGAGGCATCAGGAGGCCACAGAGTGGCACAATGATAGTGTGGAGGTGGCGGCAGAAGCAGCAGTAGCAGGATGCCACAGGTTGGCGCAATGACAGTTTGTAGGTGGCAGCAACATCAGTAGGAGGTCACAGAGTGGCACGACCACAGAGTGTGGATGTGGCAGCAGCATCAGGAGCAGGCCACAGAGTGGCATGACAACAGAGTGTTGAAGTGGCGGCAGCATCAGGAGGACGCCACAGAATGGCACGACGACAGAGTATGGAGGTGGTGGCAGCATCAGAAAGAGGCCACTGAGTGGCATGACAGCAGAGTGTGCAGGAGGGTGACAATAACAGAACCAACTGACGATGGTGGTTGTAAGAAAAAGCACCTGGCATCAGATGTGTGGCATCTGGCGGGTACCAGCATCAGAATAGTAGCTGAGGCAGGTAGCCAGAAGAAAACGGTCTCTTTTGTCAAGGTTTGGGTAAAGCAGCATGGATGATCTAATCTGATGCATCAGGCATTGGTGGGTGGAAATCCTGGCTGACCCACGCCTGATTCATCTTGATAAAGGTCAGTCCCTCCACATTTTGGACAGGAGAATTCTTTTTGGGGGTTACTATGGCCCCCCGCTGCACTAAACACCTGCTCTGATGCTACACTACTGGCCGAGCAGGACAGCTTTTCCAGGGCAAACTCTGCTAGTTGCGACCACAAATCCAGTTTGGCTGCCCAATAGTCCAGCATATCTTTAATTTTGGGTGGCAGGGTGATATCCCAGTATGCCACCACATGCTGGTTCAGGTCCTGCTCTAGATCTAGCTGCTGCTGCTGGTGAGTAGTTTCTTCACTATGAGGGTGAAGAAAGCTGCTCATCAACGACTCTAGGCTCAGGCTGCTGCTGATAGAGCTGGTACTACTCCTTCCACCCCACCCCACCCCTCCCCAGCAGCCATGGCAGTGGAACGTGAGTGCAGAGGGCCCCCACGGTCAGACCTGCGAGAGGATGGGTAATGGTGCAGTTAGGCAGCAGCCAACTGACTACATAGGATTTCTCTATAGTACTTCAGGTTGTCCTCCCTCTCAGCGGGTGTAAAATAGGCGCCATTTTGGACCGGTAGTGAGAGACCAACAAGGTGGAGTTCCAGAAGTCATCCCTCTACCGAATCCTAACAATTCGGCTGTCACTACTGACTCGGAGGGACTCTCTGCCTCCAACTCCACTGCATACTGCCACCGTGTGTCTGGGTCTTCTGCCTCATCTTCCTCATTGCCCTGTAGCTTCTCTGGCTGGTTCTGCTCCTCCTGCTTCTCCTCTCCTGTCACCTGTGTTGGAAAAAAAAACACCCATTTCGCTACACATTGCTTGTGCTCCAATGTCTTCTATCTCCTCCTCTTCCAGTTCAGCCCCCACAGGGCTTATATGGCTGTGAGATCTAGGAGCCACATCTCCAGTCGCTTGACCAGCCAGATTTACCAGCATCTGATCCAGGACATGAAGCAGTGGAATGACGTTTTTCATGCCGTAGTCCTGGTGACTGACAAAAACTGTGGCATCCTCAAAGGGCCTGAGCTAACGGCAGGTGTCATGCATAAGCTGCCACTGGCTGACATCGAAGTTACACAGGGGAGTACTCCTGTCCGCTTGGATCATCAATTTATAGACTTTCTCTGTTCATATAGTCGGTCCAACATATGGAGGGTTGAATTCCAACTGGTGGAAACGACGCATATCAGCGTATGTGTGGGGGATGTCATTCTGCCGTTGCAGCTCAAGGAGGGTGTGCTTTGCGGTGTACGGGTGTCAGAAGTGCATGCAAAGTTTCCTGCCCATTTTTAGGATGTCTTGCAGATGGGTGGAAGACTTCAGGAACCGCTTGACAACCAGATTGAACAGGTGTGCTATGCAGGGCGCATGGGTCAGCTCTTCTTGACGCAGCGATGACACCATGCTCTTCCTGTTGTTAGTGACCATGGTTCCGATTTTGACTTGTTGCAGAGAAAGCCAGGATTCGATTTCTTGACGAAGGACACGGAGCAGTTCCTTCACTGTGTGACTCCTTTCACCCAGGCAAACGAGGCACAGAACAGCATGACACCACCGTGCCCTGCTCATGTGATATGCTGGGGGCACCTGTGAATTGTCTCTGCAGTGGAGGCTGAGAACACAATGGAGGATGAGGAGGCAGAGGCGGACATTGTCGCAGGACCAACGGCGTGACAACGTGGAGGCAGAAGCGGCGTCACCTGGCCAAGTTTTTGGTGTGCAGGAACCACATTCACCTAGTTGGCCGTAAAGGACATGTATTGTCCCTGACAGTAGTTACAGCTCCACATGTTGGCAGGCTCAAAAAATGGTCCACCTTCTGTTCTACATGTGTGTGCAGTCTACTACTGCCTTTTTGGCAAAGAAATGACCACTTGAGACTCTCCACCTCGACTCGGCACGAGCCATCAGTTCTCTGAAAGGTGCAGAGTCCACCACCTGGAAAGGTAGGGACTGCAGCACAAGCAACTTGGAGAGAAGAACATTCAGCTTCTGCGCCGTTGGATGCATGCATGCATACTGTTGTCACTTGGCAATCGGTTCGGTGATCAATTGCTGACGGAATGACTGATGAGGAGTAGGAGGGCGAGGAGCAGGAGCAAAAGGACCAGCAAATCATGGGAAGGACAAAGCTCACTTGAGGTGGTGGAGCCTTGACTGCCTGAAACTGGTTGCGTGCCACTGGGTGATGTAGTGGTTGCTGCGGCAAGCTTGACCACCAGAGGGGGGCCACGGTTCTCAAAGACCACTTTATGGTGATGCTGCATATGTTGATGCAAGGCCGTGGTGCCAACACTCGCACCCTGGCCACGCTTCACCTTCAGCCCACATATTCTACATATGGCCATGTTCACCTCCTCCGGCGGCTTAACAAAAAACTGCCACACCACCGAGTAGGTGATTTTATCCCCAAAAGTCCGCACTGACTGACTGCTACCGCCGCTGCCTCCTTGAGCCCGTGCACTTCCCGGGCAGGTAGGCTCCTGCGAATCGAGTGGTCTACCCGTGGCACATTTGGCTCCCGACCTCCCACTGCTGCAACCCTGCTGACTCCTGGCCATGCTAGTGACTTGCTGGCTCTGCCGCTGTCCCATGGGCAAGCTGCCACCCTCTTTTTCCGATGATGATAAAGCCCCTTTTTCCCCTGGCTCCCAAGTGCGATCAGCTACATCATCATCCTCGAATATTGTCTGCACGTCACTGATGTCCTCCTCAACCGTGTATGGGTTAGGAGCCTCACCACTCGCAACACCATCTCGCACACCACTCTCCTCATCACTACTTGCCCGTCTAGAAGAGGAAGCGGTGGATGTCTTCTCCACATCTTGGCTGGGAAGCAGCTGCTGACTGTGCTCTAGTAGCTCATCCTCGCTAAAAAGTGGAGCCGAGCCCACAGCATATAATACTTCTCTGGCTGAGGGAACAGAAAAGGACAGAGGCAGGTTGAGGACAGGTGTAGGCACTGGGCCTGCTCCCGGGCCATGCCAACTAAGCGTCGTGTTAGAGGAACCCTCTGACTCTTGTCTTGGGGTGTCTGATGTCACTTGTGACAAAGTGGATAAACAAGTCAACCATTCAAGAACCGCTGGGTTGCTGGTCAAGACACGACCGCTAGATGACACTGGGACCTCAGGCTGCGACCCCTGCTGCCAAGCCCCCTTACTCTGCTGCGACCTCTGCCTACACCAGAAACATTTAGGCCTCTGCCACTCCCCTGTGCATGCCCTGGCACTTCTCTGCCTGACCTACTGTTAGATCAAATAATCAAATGTTAGAACAAATATTTTTTATTTCACCACTAATACATGGCAAACTGGGCTTCAGAATATATCACTGCACCACAGAACGGCAAATAGGCCCTAATTTTTTTGTATTTTTACACAACACAAAATGCTTTAAAACAGATAAGTGCAACAATGAACTGCAAATATATTTTTACTGTATTTCGCCACTAATACATGGCAAACTGGGCTTTAGAATATATCACTGTACCGAAGAATGCCAACTAGGCCCAATTTTTTTTCTACTTTTAGAGTATGATAATGATTGGCACTCAATATCTGGATCTCATACAGCCGCAAGTAGAAAAAAATAGCTATTTATTAATATATCAAATATTAAAAATATTAGAGCAATAAATCAGAGAATACTCTAAAAAAAGGTAAAATAAAATAAAGATAAAAATCAGTCCATCAATCAATAGTTCATATTGCCTGCCTTCTCATAGAGGGTTAATAAGTAATAAATAGACATCGATGTCTGCCTCTTTGAATTCATGTGTAGCCGGAGCTTAATGTAACCAGCCACTTAGTTCATATAATCATATTGTATCTATTGAATTTTAATTGAACCATAGAGGTGTATAGCCTAATGGTTTCCTTTAGTGATTGTAAAGGGACTGTCCGCAAGTCACAATATCGCAATTGCAGTTCATAAATCAGTCCTGCCCATCAGTGCAATAGCAGCAAACATATATCCAATTGGGTGACAGCAGAGATCAGTGGAGTAACAGATATGGCTCTCCCTATCATGCACCCAGAGCAGAGGTACAGTAATTTACCTGGACTCGGCGTTCAGCGGGTAATGCTCCGTCAATCCTGACTGCGGTGTCCCACGTGTCAGGCCGCTGCACGGAGGAGTCTTACCTATAGTTGCGTCCTTGCTCTGTATCGCGCACTGGGATGCCTATACTCTTCCTTTTGCCGTTCTCCACTGTGCTACATGATGTGTCCGGCTGTTTTCTTAGCCTGATGCTGATACAAGAAAGACTTGTATCGGAGCGCTCCGTACTGAGATGGTTGAATTAGTCCAGTCCAAGATGCATGATCCAATAATGAAATCTGGGATCCTCCAAACGCGTTTCGGGGCCCTATACTGTCCCCTTTCCCACTGAGGAACTATACGAATTATTATATGAAGTAGATATAGATATAGTATACCTGTGCATCTGCTGCATTGAAAAATGATTAACTGCCTTCCTCTGCTTGTGCAGGCGATCTAACATATGGAGCATGGAGTTCCAACGTTGCATATCAGGCGATGTTGGGGAAGTGCATTTTGCCTTTGCAGTTCAAGGAGAATATGTTTTGCACGGTACGAGTGGATGAAGTGCATGTACAGTTTGCTGGACATTTTTAACAGCTCTTGCAGTTCAGTGGAAGACTTGAGTAACTGGGTGACAATGAGATAGAAGACATGCGCCATGCAAGGTGCACAGGTCAGCCCACCCTGACGCAGCAGACAAAATATTCTTTCTGTTGTCAGTAAAAACAGTTCCTATCTCCATTTGGCATGGAGACAGCCAGTATTTGATTTCTTTATTGATGAGACCAAGCAGTTCCTCCCTGATGCTGCTTCGTTCAGTGAGGCTGAGGTGGTCAACCACATTACCACGCCTAGCTTTCCATAGGTGATATAATGAAGGACCGATGTGAACTATTCCTAGAGGGGAAGATAAGGACCAGGCGGAGGATGAGGAGAACATTGGCACTGAAATCCCAGCATTACAATGTGGAGGTGACATTGGCATCACTTGGCCAAGTTGCTGATGTGCCTGGGCTGGAACCACATTTACCCAGTGGGCTGTGATCGACATACATTGTCCTTGAATATAGTTACAGCTCCATATATCAGTGCTGGCGTGAACTCTACCAGACACAGAGGATCAAGGACTGGCCCACCTTCTGCTAAACGTACAAGTGCAGGGCTAGTACATTTTTTTTGGAAAAGTAATGTCGGCTTGGGACTCTCCACCTTGGCTGGGCACATGCCAACATTTCTCTGAAATGTGCAGAATCAACTTCATGAGAAGGGAGGCACTATAATACCAGCAACTTGGCCAGGTGCACGTTCAGCTTCTGCGCTGTTGGATGAATGCACGCATACTATTGTCTTTTTGCAAATGTTTTGGGGATTGATTGCTATGGTAACAAGTGATGAGGGGTAGAAGGCGCATCAAGAGCAATAGTCGACCTTAAAGTCATTGGGAAGGAACAACAGCTTCCTTCTGCTGATGAGCCCTGACTGCTTGAGAGGGGGTGCGAGTGGGTGGTAAGTGCAATGGTTGCTGCATCAGGCTGCAACACTAAATAAGTGGCACTGTTTTTCGATGCCACTTTATGGTAACGCTCCATGTGTTGACGCAGGGCCATCATGACAACATTACCACATTAGCACCTTATGCCTCACATAACCCTGCATACCGCCATGCTAACATCTCCAAGCAGCTTGGTGGACAATTCCCACACTGCCGGGCAGGGCATTTTTTTGTGCCTGCCTGCCACTGTTTTTATGAACCCTTGAAAAACTAGAGTATTCCTCACTGGTAGTCTGAGTACCAGATGGTATACCGCTCTCACGTTTGGTTGCAGATCTCCCATTGCTTCCACCCTGCTACCTCACAGATAGTGTTGATCACGAATTTTCGAATTGCGAATTTTAATTGCGAATATCAGCACTTCGAGAATTCGCGAATATTTAGAATATCGCTAAATATATTCGCAATTGCGAATATTCGCTTTATGCGAATTTTTTATATGCAAATTTTCGCATGCAAGAAAATAATGTCATTATTTTCTTGTTTGCGAAAATTCGCATATAAAAAATTCGCATAAATTAGCATGAAAATTCGCATACATTAGCATAAAAATTCGCATAAGCTGGTGTTTAAAAGGTATCTTTTAAATGCTAGTTTATGCGAATTTTTATGCTAATTTATGCAAACAAGAAAATAATGTCTGGAGATTACGAATTTGCGAATTTTCGAATATATGGCGAATATTCGCGAAATATCACGAATTCGAATATTGCCCCTGCCGCTCATCACTACTCACAGACATGCTTCCACCCTGCTGGCTCATGGGCACGCTGCTTCCTTGCTTTCTCAGGGGTAGGACGCCCCATCTTCACCCAGGTCCCACATGCGATTGGCTACATTATCATCTACATATGTTTATCCGTCACTTGTATCACCCTCACTTGTCTTGAGCACGTCCCTGACCTCTTGCAACATGTGCTTCCACCTGACCATCATGATTGGTAGTTGCATGTCTACAAGAGTCTGCAGCAGACCTATCCTCCAAGTCTGGGCTGCCCTGTAACTGCTGACTGTCCTTACAAAGTTCATCCTCGCTGAAAAGCAGAGTGTAACGGTCCTTGGCTCACCTGAGTCAGAGGACAGCCGGCTGGTGGTTGGAGTCCAGTGGCAAAGACCCACAGAAGCAGGAGGCAGGTAGCGTGGTCGATCAGTCCGGGTCGGCAGTAGAGATGGCAGTGAGGTAACAGCAGGAGTAGACAGAGGCGTAGTCGGTGGAAGGCAAAGGGTCAATGCAGGCGGCAGTTCAGCGAGGTCAAACGGTCCGGGTCGGCAACAAAGGTAAACAGCAGTAGTCGTGGAGGAGCAGAGAGGAAGCTTGCTACAGGCTTGGAGGCACAATAACCAGCAAAGGGCTGGGTTCAAGGGCTGGGTTTTATAGGGAAGTAGCAGGTGCAAGAGATTGGGATAATCAGCAGGACAAGGCAAGGACAAGAGAGGTAGTAGAAGTTAGCAGTTAGAAGTTAGCTAGAGAATAGTCCAAGGAGAGACGGTAGCCTAGTGGGTAGAGCTACCGTCTGGGACATGACTGGCCACGGGTTCGAGTCCTGACACAGAGCAGAATCGGTGGCTATCTTTGCTTGACTAGCAGAAGGAGCAGCAAGTACAAGAGACAGGTGAAGGCTTAGACGCAGTTCATAGGTCATGCTAACTAAGCGTGGTGTCAGAGGAACCCATTGATTCCTGGCTGTGTATATCTGTGTATCTATTGTCAATTGAGATGATGTTGGAGTGAGTCAACCATTACAGTAGAGCTGGATTGTTGGCAAAATACGATGGCTGGATGACAGTGGCAGCTCTGGCCTGTTGCTGCAGGTTCTACCACCCCATTCTTGTGCCGGCTACAGCAACATTTTTGCCATTGCCCGTTCCTTTGGAGGGCCCCGGAAACTATACTTTAACTATATTGTACAGTAAATGTTCCAATAAAATAACCAATTAACTGAATGTCGGTGCACTAGTAGGTGATGGATGGCGATCCACTCTCCCTCTCCAATATTTTTCTATTAATTGTTTTCAGCAACACTGTTCGTAGTGCATGGGCGCCTGTCACGTCTCTCCCTTTGCTCAGCTCACAGGAAAATGGCGGAAACCGTGCAGGATCAGGGTTTTATAGGGCTACAACATCATATGGGATTGCTGTCTGTGGATTGGCTGGCTGCACTGCATTATGGGTGATCTCGCGTTCCTGGGCTTCTTTCTTTCACTTTAACATGTGCAGCTGTCATTTTTGGAAAAAACTGATTAGTTACTACAAAGCTCAAGGAAATTTGAATTTGTTGCAAAGTTTTCCTAAACTTTGGACTGAATTCTTCTTGGAATGCTTTGATTCACTCAACACTATTAGCTCTGCCAGCCTCCTCCACCTCCTTCTCAGTGCAAACACTGATTATTCTCACACAACTTGTCAACGGGGAGACTCTCTTGCCATAAGGCATGGTGGGGTTTTCTTGCCACTTCTTAGGAAAATAGAAGGCGCCCCTCTAGGAATGGGCAGTGAAGACTGAGAGGCTTCCACTGAAAGCCTTCTTTGGGGCTGCAAGGAGATGGAGCAGGGGGAACTCTGTGACCTCTGGCTCCATGGCACGGTGTCGGACTCTGAAGTTACCTCCACGTCATCCGGCTGTGAATGAGAGGAGGAGAGAGCAATCCAACCCACAATCCCATCCTATGTCACCTCAACTATAATGGTGCTCCTTTCTGAAGTCAGCAGGGACAACTGCAGTCTACCACTATTTCTGGCTGGATAGTTTTTGCTGCTACTAACCACATTCTGGCTCTGGGTCTTTAATTTGAAACGCTTGGTTTCTTAGATAATGTTGTGCCCTACCCCGGGTCTTGGTGTAATAATCACATATATTTTCTGCTAGTTTGAATATAATCAACGACCCCCCCAAAAAATGTATTGGAAACATGTTTTTGAACACAGAAATAAAGGGAAATTGATTTTTGCCTAAATTCGTTATCCCTCACATACACTTTTGTGTGCTGGCCTGCGTATTGGGGTTGATCACCTATATGCTGGTTTAATTAAATTGAACCAGTCCCAAAAAATAAAATTTCAACTGTGTGTAGAAATATATTAATGTTAATGGATGATTTAGGGATAGGCCTAACACTCGATTCCATCTTAACACTCACAGGTATATTGCTGCCCCACCCCATTTTTTGTGGTAATCACATATATATGCTGGTTTAATTAACTCTAACAATCTCTAACAAAATTAATGTAAATGGACGATTGAGGCTTGATGTTCAATTTATGTTAACACTCACTGGTAGATTGCTGCTTTAACTTGTGTATTATTAATCACTTATATATGCTGGTTAATTAAATAGAACAAGTTCTCAAAAAAAATATGTATTCCTTTCCAACCATGTAGAAACAGATAATTTAATATATGGAAACAGATGACTGAGGCCTGACTCTCATTATTCTGTTAACACTCCCAGGTAAATTGTTACCCTAGCCTTGTACTGTTGTACTAATCGCCTATACTATATGCTGGTTCCCAGACCCACTTCCCAGACACATACCCACTTCCCAGACACATACACAAAAAAAAATTCAACCTTGCTGAAAGTGAATAAACGTAAACGGACGATTGAGGCTTAATGCTTAGTTTTATGTTAACACTCACAGGTAGATTGCTGCTATACTTTGTGTATTGCTGCTGTGATTATATATATATATATATATATATATATATATATATATCTTAATTAAATTGAACCCCACATGGACTTCCGGGGGCGGGACATCAAGTATGGCCGCGTTTTAACAGCGTCCTCCTCAGCAGCCAAAGAATCTGCCGCCATCTGCGTCCAACAGGACGACAGGCAGAGCTACAAAGAAAGGACAAACCCTCTAGGACACGCTGATCAGAGGGCCGCAGTTCTTATTGCCCTGGAGTCTGCAGCAGTGAGCTGCATAGCACTTGTATAGGCCGCTCAACCACGCGGCCTGCACCCGCTCACTGCAGCAGGGCCCCTGCAACCTCGATCGTTGGGGCCAGCAACAGAGCCGGTACCTGCATTAAAGCACCAAGTAGGTGGCTTCCCGGGAAGGGGTAGGAGCGCCAGGACCAGAAACTCCTCACCACCGAGATCTGCACCCTCCCACTCCCTCTGTACAACACCAGCAGCTGGGACATACTGCATTAGCCAGAGAGGCCAGCGATCCCCCTCAGAACCCCCTCCTGGAGAGAAGAAGCTACAATACCTGCAGCACGAGGGACTTGTAAGTACTTTCAAGATGGCACTTCCCGGTCCATGCTGAAGTTCCCCTCATTTCTCTCCACATAGAGACTTCATGAGCGAACAGTGACACCTAGTGGTGTATCACGGTATAACACCATCTACCACTAATATTGAAGCTGCTTTAACTCTTTATGGCCATACTTAGTTCTTTCTTCCTACTGGTTTAAATATCTTGCTGGGTGTCTACACAGCTTGCTACCAGATCCTGGGACCTTGACTCCCTACGGACTAGGGGCATATCACAGCCCGCTGCTCCCATCTGGACCGGGCAACTACCCTCTGTTGACCCCGCTTGCAAGACCCCTGACCACGTGGGATCCCAATACTTTCCAGTGGTGAAGCCGTACAACCACGCAAAACACTGAGCACCATCTTGCCAGTTGGTCACTTCTCCAGCAGCCATAGACCTCTGTATCAAATGCCATAAAAGACTCCAGTAAAAGCGAGGTCTACCCTCCCAATGTAAGGATCTGGTTCTTTTAAGACCCCCTTGTCCGACCACCCTCACCCTCTCTGCACAGGGCACAGGAATGGACAAATTCCTTATGGGTCCCCAGCCACAGAGACAGCAACGCAAGACGCAGCCAAGTCAAATGGCTTCCAAATCTCAACCAACTAAAGTCCCCAACAAACCTACGCTGAGGAATAAACAAACACCTTCATCGCCCCAAGCGGATGAACAAGCCCCTGAGTCGCCGCTCTCCTCGCAAGAAATGATTACAGATGATATCACGCCGCCAAATCTTTCGCCTCCACACAGCCCGTCTCCTCGTCCACCCCAGGACAACGCACAGGCCGCGGCAGTGGCACAAGAAGTGACACGCCTACTGTTGCCACTCTTTGACAAAAGATTTGACGTCCTACATGCCTCCATTAACTCTGCTATGGCTCAGATTACCGCTAACACGCAAAGGATCACAGACCTAGAAACCAGAGTGGTGACAGGAGAAACCAACATTGAGGCGGCACTGGCCTCGATAAGACAGTGTGAAGCCACAGAGACACTGCTTAAAGAGAAGTTAGAAGATCTGGAGAACAGGGACCGGAGAAACAATCTCCGATTTGTGGGAATTCCGGAATCGGTGAGTGGGGAGGCGCTAACAGCTTATCTGGCGCTAAAAATTCCGCAGGCCTTACAGCTTAACCTGCCGACTGACCCTATGATAGTGGAGAGGGCACACAGAATAGGACCGCCTAGAGACCAAGGGGGTCGCCCTAGACCCGCAATTGCTAAATACGTCCACTGGGCCACTAAAGAAAAGATTCTCAGAGCTTACCGTAACCAACGACAACTAGTGATAGACGGCCAGAAAATACTCCTTTTCCAGGACTTTTCAGCTATGGTGACACAGAAAAGAAAGATGTTCGTGGGAATATGCAGCTACCTCCATGACCGCAACATCCGTTTCCAGCTCCTGTACCCAGCGAAGCTGCGAGTTCAACACGAGGGCCGCACACACCTGTTTGACGACCCAGCGGAAGCCAGAGGATTCTTCGGCCAACCTGATGCGGGATGAACGTTCGTCGCACATTGGGGGAGAACCTCCTAACCTCAATTGTTCTCTTTTTCTGCTTTTTGAATTGTACTTGAAGGCCTACCAAGGGATGCCACTCAACATCCACTAATGTTTATTTTTGTTTATTACAAGTTGTGTTTTTATTTCAGATTAATAACTGTGATGCTCGGGACCTGGGACCCCCTCCTCTACCGCATACCGCCATTCCTACTCGCTCGCTGGGACGGGTGGGAGAGGATCCTAATGTGACTGACCCTTCCGATGACTACCGCATACCCCCTGGCCAGATGAGTACCACACCTGAATCCACCTCACCCAGTTACATTACCTCACCATATTTAAAACTGCTCACATGGAATGTGGCAGGGTTAAATACCCCAACTAAGAGAAGAAAAGTTGTGACACATCTTAAGCGATTTAAACCAGACATTATATTTCTCCAAGAAACACACTGGAAGAAATCCTCCCAGTCCATACTCAAGGCCCCTTGGCTCTCTGAATGTCTGACGGCCTCACACACCTCTAAATCCAGAGGGGTGGCGATTCTGTTTAGACGTGGGCTAACATATGAAATACAGAACTCCTCAATAGATCCAGCGGGACGTTACCTCCTTTTGGACGTATTGATAGAAGGAGTACCATATTCCCTACTAAACATATATGCCCCCAATTCCCCAAGCCCAGCTTTTTTACCAAAATATCAGAGTTACTCACCGATCGAGCGACACGCAAACTCATGATAGCAGGAGATTTTAATGCCACATTAGATCCGAGCTTAGACAGATCGCACCACAGATCACAAACCTCACCGGCTTCCCGCGCGATACTACAAATGATGGACAGGTTACATTTATGTGACATATGGAGAACGACCCATGATAACACTCGGGAATATAGCTGTTACTCCAAAACCCATGACTCATTCTCACGACTAGATTTGATTCTGACCTCCACTACCCTGCTGGATAACCTGCTAGATACCACTATACATCCGATATTAATTTCGGACCATGCACCTGTTACGGCCACGATTCAGGCATTACAACCGCAAATAAAATCCTGCCTATGGAGGTTCCCCACTTACCTCTCTGAGTCAGAGGACTTTGGGACATATCTTAAGGTCCACTGGTCTACTTTCTTGGATGACAATGACGTGCATCTTGATGAAACCCCGCTGCTATGGGCAACCTCCAAGGCGGTCATGCGCGGACATATAATAGCCTATGTAGCTCACAAGAAAAAAAAGGCGAGGGACCGTTTTAATCAGTTACATTGCGACCTTCTATCAGCTCAGAAAGCCCACTCAGAGTCCCCCACTCCTCAAACGAAACAGGCGTTCATAGATGCTAAATCACTGTTAGATACATTTGTCCAGGGTCAGGCACACTGGTTTACCCGGTGCACGCAGAACAAATATTTCCGCTGGGGCAACAGAGCAGGAACCCTGCTGGCCTCCCTCACTAAACCTTTCAAAAGCGCTAAACCAATAGCACGAATCAAGTGCCCTGAGACCGGCCGCCTATACTCCACTACTGATGACATATTAGAGGGCTTTTTAAATACTATGAGGACCTTTATAGGGCCTCCCCACAGACCAGGGGAGAAATCAGTCCTTCTTGGACTCCCTATCCATGCCCTCCCTGTCCGAGGAACAAAAGGCGTTCTTAGACGCTGACATTACTGAGGAGGAGGTGAAACGAGTCATTTCTGAATCCCACAATCGCAAAACACCCGGGCCGGACGGCCTAACGGCGGAGTATTATAAGATATTAGCTCCAGAGATTATTCCAACCTTGGCCACGCTGTACTCGCAAATATACAAAGAGGGGCGGGGGTAGATAGGTTTACAGAATCGAGGGTGATAGTGCTTCCCAAACCTAACAAGAATCCCGACCTACCACAATCCTACAGGCCGATCACCTTAATGAACCAAGACTACAAGTTCTTAGCTAAGATAATCGCAAATAGGATGCAAACCTTTATCCCGACCTTAATCCACCCCACCCAGATGGGTTTCACCCAAGGGAGGCACGCGGTTCATAATGTCCGCAGAGTAGTGGCAGCAACGGTCGCGGCACGGGACCCCACACGACCACTAAATACTCCTTCTCGGCTTAGACGCCGAGAAGGCTTTCGACACGGTGTCTTGGTCCTTCCTACAAACCCTCCTGGAAATTCGAGGCTTTGGAAACGGTTTTAGACAATTTGTGACTAACACCTATACTGATGTCACCACTGTGATAACTATCAACGGAAAAACTCGGGAGTCCTCGACCTCTTTAGGGGCACAAGGCAGGGATGCCCCCTCTCCCCATCTTGTTTAATCTGTCCCTGGACCCGCTCCTGTACCATCTTCACTCCACGCATAGCTTTCGTGGGGTGACGATAGGTAACACAGAATTGAGAGCGGCGGCATTTGCGGACGATGTCCTGCTGATGATCTCCGATCCTGAAAATTCACTGAACGCTTTGTTGGCTGAGATCCGGGATATTGGTGTATTATCAGGATATACCATTAACTTGGACAAAACAGAAGCACTGCTAGTGAGCGGACCCAGGAGACCGATGTGGACAAGGGCCTTCCCATTTTCATGGAAAAATGAGTCCATAACATACCTAGGGGTCTCTATCCCTAAAAATCCATCCCAATTATATAACTGTAACATAGGACCATATCTCTCCTCTCTGGAGTCGAACCTGGCGAGCTGGAAGCATTTCACACTTTCCTATGTAGGGAGGACAAACCTACTTAAGATGTCAGAGTTTCCCAAACTATTGTATATACTCCAGATGTTGCCTATCTGCCTTCGGCCTAAAGACGAGAAAAGGATAAACTACCTGTACAGGACATTTGTCTGGAATGGGAAACGTCCTAGAATAGCTTGGCACACACTGCGACAACCAAAACTAAATGGGGGCCTAAACTTCCTGATATCAGACTGTACAACATTGCGGCTCTAATGCGAGTGGTGCGAGACTGGCTGCATTCTACGTCAAAATATACTCCGGTTACGCTAGATCAAGCCTTTGTTCCACATATTGCGTTATCGAACCTATTGCATCTCTCGCTCGGGATCTTCCACAAGCGGTTAAAACGAACCCCTCCTCATGACGACATGGAGGGCGTGGTACAGGGCAAGAGGTCTGTGCAAATTGCATGCGTCATTTTCGGTGCATCTGACGTTAGTAAGGAATCCCTCCTTTCAGAACGGATCTTCCCACCCCACATTTAAATGCTGGCAATCGCACGGCATCACTAGCATTGACAAACTCATCAGCGCGCAAACACGAACGGTTAAACCGCTCCAGGACCTGCAGAAGGAATACCCACATATAGTTTTCCCTTTTTCCCATACTTACAAGCGAAAAGCTATATCACTAGAGTCATTTCCGCCATGGCGGACTCGAATGGAGCCCATATTTTAGACGATGGTTCTCGAACCTCAACGAGGGGAAGAAACAGATTTCATCAAACTACCAGTTCCTCCATGTACCAATTGACTACTCCGCATCTACAGCCCCTATGACTAGATGGCAGGCGGAGGTGCCACAGGCTACCCCTTCAACGATACTCCGGGCATTGGAGTTCTCATACAAACACTTACCCGTAGCAAGATACACAGAGATGATCCTACAAATCTGCCATAGGTCCTATCTGACTCCGAGACGGGGGTTTAGAATGGGCATATACGATTCCAACAACTGCTTTAAATGTGGGGCTTCGGATGCAGGACTTTACCACTGTCTATGGGACTGCCCAATGATACAACAGTTCTGGGACAAAATCATCACCTTCACTAACACACACTTAACCACTTTTACCCCGCGCGACCCGCTTTGGGCGCTGTTCGGTTATTTAGATAAGGATAAATATAACTGTACCCCAGGGTGTAGGAAGTTGCTACACTTTGTGGCAGTAGCAGGAACTAAGGCGATCCTACAAGTCTGGTTACAGCCCACAATCCCCCTTCAGATTGTTCTTGGAGAAACTCTCCCATATCATGCGTATGGACTGGGTGGAGGCCTCACATCAAAAAGACAAAAAGTGGAACACTTCTTTCAGGTGTGGGAAAGTTTTATTAATGTTCTTCCGTTGCATGTCCGCAAGGCCATACACGAATGCTTTTCAGGGACTACATGGTTCCTGCAACAGACGGTACTTGGCGAATCACCGGTTCTACTGTCATGAGCTGGGGGAGGGGGTCCACAGCGTCCATATACTCCCGAGCATCTAGGTTCTTGTTTTGGTTCTTTTTCTTTTCCCTTATCTGTTTGTGTTGTTCTCTACATTACCTTCACGAGGTATCACTGCCTTGACCCTGAGAGCCCACTAGAGACTGTATCCGGTTAGAATGTACTGGTTTCTCGGGGATATCTCCCGTAATATCTTACGGGGATGATTGTCTGATAATGTCCGTTTCGTTAGACTTCTGTTACTATCCGTATGCTCATGGAAAAGGCAATTGACAAATAATTTTGCACTTGTACAAATGGATATTATTGATGGCAGTGCGACATTGCTCCTGTTTATATGTCTATTCTTCAAACTTTTTGAAAACTTAATAAAAACAGTTTAAAAAAAAAAAAAAAAATTGAACCCCACATAAATAAGGATTTCTATGAAAATGGGAGCAGAAATGATAGCATTTCCTTGCATGTAGCTGCTCTTAAGGTCTACACTGCAGCAGAAGCAATTGAATTGCCACGGTATACAATTTATTAAACAAATAAAACCCCTAAAAATTAAACCCCTAAAAATTAATGGGCATAAAACCATACATAAAAAATGGCCCTATACAGTTAAAGCACCTATACACCTGTGCTAACTACACACCGCTTGAGGAGAAAATGGTGAGTCTCATGCACCAGTATAATGTTTTAGACCTTGGCTATTGAAGATATATGCAATGGTGTAGATGAGACCAGTATCAGCTCTGCACCACAATGAATGCACCAGATGGTCAATTGCGCAATAAATTGGAAATTAGGTCATTGACACAATATTTGGAAAGAGGTTTTGTACCAAAGTGTTTGACACTCACCAAAGCACCTGCTGCAGATTTGGTGAATGACAAATTTGGGAAGGAATGGGATGCCTTCCTAAAAACGCAGTCGGGAATTTTGATACAAATGGTGATCAAAAGAAGAACAGAGATGACAGAGGAGATGTCGGGACAGATAGATACCCTAAAAAGAGAGGTTGACTCCTTTCCAGATACGGATAATACCCGCAAATGTAACAGAGATGACGGAGGAGATGTTGGGACAGATACCCTAAAAAGAGAGGTTGACTCCTTTCCAGATACGGATAATACCCGCAAATGTAAAAATTTGGATTCACTAGAAAGGGAAATTATACAAAAGAAATCTAGAAAACTTAATCATATGGAGAAAAAAGATGTCACTGAGGTTCATTCACGGGGTGATAGTGATAGTAAAAGTATACAGGGACAACACACTGATGTAAGTAAAGTTAGGGTGGCCAATAGATTTGAAACACTACACCACATTTTTTAGACTACACTCCACCTCACCACAAAACACGAACGAGAAATGTACACACTCCAACTCCCCCTCCACAGAACACGAGAAATCACACTCACAGGAAACGATTACAATTTAAGGGAACGTCCAATGAAGTACACTAACAGCAGAGGGAATCACCAAACGCAGAAACAGGATCCCAGGCAATATCAGAATTCAGATCAATATTACACACCAGCACAGATCAGGACACAAAGACTAGATCACACTAGAGAAAGATCTGTAGGAGACTACACTCTAATAAAAAGAAACTTTGCAAATCAACACAAACGACGTCCAATATAATTAACATCAGTGACATCCAACTCACAGATTCTCAAGCTCAACTCCTGAGTAATGGTTTGAAATTCGCCCCGACATCACCTTTATAGGGGTCGAAAAGTTTATTAGATGTCTGTGTCTGAAGAAATATTATATAAAAAAAAAACATAAATAGAGATATAGGTATAATAATTATACGAATATACGATTGTAAGTTCAACTTTAGCCAGTGGCAGTCCAGGCGTAACATGTGTTGTTTGCTCAGGCCGCTTGAGGAGGCCATTTTGTTAGTTGGCAGAACTATAGGATGAATTATGTCATTCCACTCCTTCACACCCTGTAGGGGTGGGGGGTTGCTGGAATTCGACATTGCACATGCTCGAGTGTCGGAAAGCCAGGAATAATTTTGTCATGCACCAGACAGCCTCAGCAGCAGTGTTGCTTCGAGGTCAGGCAGTGGCAGCTTATCCAAGACACCTGTTGGGTGCTGAAGCCCTTCGAAGAGGCCACAAAGTTTGTCAGCAGGGACAGTTGCGGCATTATCGACTTCATCCCTCTCATATTTATCTTAGAATAGATGCTGACGCTCCTGCAGCAGAGGACCACGCTGAAAGAAGATCAGCTGACGCATCTTGCTGTCCGCCCTACGGCTGTTGGGCCCACAGAAAGGGAATCTGCCATGGAGGAGGAGAATAATGAGGATGATGAAGATGAGGAGCTGCCACTGCAAGAAAAGGAGGAGGGGTTGGAAGTGTCAGTGTAAGAGCAAGAGTAAGATAACGAGGATGGCAGCGGCCAACACACTCAATCGTCTGAGTGTGGGGCCGAGCATGAAAGAATTAGCTCGTCTGGCTCACTGACCAGAATATGACCATTATGCTTGCTTGTGCATGCAGTAACAGGCATGTCAGTAACATTAAGCAGTCTGATGATTACTGGATAGCCATGCTTTTTGACCCTCGCTACCAGGGCAAAATAGGGCAAAGTTTTCCTCTCACAGAAAGGGAGGACAAATTACGTTATTACCAAATAACACTGTGTATGAAGCTTGCCACAGCTTATGGCGAGAAGATGCCTGGCACTATCAGGTCTGAAAGGGAGGCCCCTCTCCACCCCCCAACAGAGTCACCCCCTTCCATCACCATGAGCAGCAGAAGCCATTTCAGTCTCCCCAACATGATGGAGCAATTTTTCCATGTGCTGCGCCAGGCTGAGGCCAGTCAGCAAGCCAACAGCTCCTGCCTCAACATTCAGGTTCAGGGCTACCTAAACTTTGGCAGGTCTCTGTTACATACTCTGTTCCCCTGATCCCATGGATTTTTGGGCAGACAGACTGGAACAGTGGCCTGAACTAGCACAGCATGCTCTTTTTCTTCTTCATTGCCTAGCCTCCAGTGTTATCTCGGAGATGGTTTTCAGCACCACGGGGTGGCAAGTTGATGCCCAAATAGACCAAGTTGTCCTCCACTAGTGTCTAAAACATCATTTTTGTCAAAATGAACCAAGCCTAGATTCAGGAAGATTTTCACACTCCAGTGCTGATTCTGATGAACAGAACTAGCCATACTGGCTGTGCCCCATCCTGCCACTGTTGCTGTCTGTCTGCCTACCATCAAGCTCTGTATGTCTGCTGCTGCCTCCATGATGCCACTAATGCGACCTGCCAAACATCCCGTTCTGTACGGCTGCTGCTGCTGCCGTCTCCATCATGCCACTGCTGTCTGTCTGTTTACCATTACTTTCTGTACGGCTGCTGCCAAAGTCCCCATCATGCCACTAAGGCGACCTGCCAACTATAATGTTCTGTACAGCGGCTGCTGCCGCCTCCATCATGCCACCTGTCGACAATCATCTTCCGTAAGTCTGCTGCTGCCTCCATCATGCTGCTGCCTTTCTGCCAACATGTACCATATGAATGCTACTGCAGCCACCGCCTCACTGCTGCTGTTCCTTGCTGTTAATCCCCTTCTGCCCCCACCATTAATGCAAAGCATCTGCCGCTGCTATTATTACTAAGCTTGAGCGACTCGAGCTTCGGATCATAGGTCCAAAGTTGATTTGTTCAAATACTGCGTTTTAATGCTGTCTGGAGAACTGTTGTTTCACTTGAAGACGCACAATCCTTCGGTGAATGAATTTGGTATTCATTTCTGCATGTCTAAAAACCTTTAAAATTAGCAATTCCGAAGTTGGGTTTGGCAACGGCTGGAGCCTCAGTACCAACCCTAACTTTGAATTGCTAGATTGAAATGTTATTAAAGACACAGAAGTGATTACCAAATTCCTTCACCGAAGGCTAACGCGACTTCAGCTGAAAAAACAATTTTGCCTGCACAGAGGCAATGCATTTTAATACAGGGATTGAAAGGTGCAGATGTCCATCCATGTTTGGGGTTTGAGCAGTTCCACCCATTTAGGCCACATTTATTTCTGTAATTTTTGCTTTATATGTATTGAATGTGCCATTACGTATAGCTAGTAACATTCTGTTGCACCTGGGAGCCTGTCACATGGTCTGTGGTTGTAGGGTTGTTTCGGGTATCCAAATTTCGATACCCAATCAATACTTTTATACCAGTATCGATTCGGTATCGGGATGTTAATTTTTTCGATACAAGAGTGCGCTACTGCTCAGTCTAGTGTCGCCTCAAGAGAGATCACGGCGCTCGGCGCGCTGCTCTGTTCTCTCCGACAGTGGAGAAGGAGGGAGGAGGGACCTGGGCTTTTACTATGCAGTAAGCTGCCTGCCGTACAGCACTATTATTACCATACACTGTGTATGATAATAACAGCCCTGCCCTGCGCTGTGTGCTACAGTCTGTAATACACATCGCAGGGTGCGCTCTTATTATCATAACAATAGCACAGCAGGGCTGTCATTAACCATACACAGCGCATGATAAGGACAGCGCAGCACTGCAGGGCCGATAGGACTGTGCAAAACAGGTTACTAGAAGCTGCTGGGTTGCACTCAGAGTAAACAGGACAGCTCTGATCTGGAAAGGAAAGGGTTACCCAAGCACTGCCACTCGATGTATTTCTCTGATCCAGGAGCAGGAATGAAGAGAGCAGCCCAGCCAATAAAAGAGAGAATATTGAATTATAACACGGCACTCCACAGCAATATTTCATTTCCAAGATTGCCACCACAGAAGTATATCAGACATGCAGCCTACGTTTCGTTCCTACTCCGGACCTTTCTCAGGGCCTACAAAATTCAGATACAAAGCAAAAACTTTAGTCTTAAATTATATAAGAATCAAACAGAAAATAAGGCGTAAGATGCCATTTGCGGCAATCAGAATTATAATACAATAAAAACAGTTTAAAAAAAAAAAAAGAATTATAATACGATAACACAACTGAAAAAGTTATATTTTACAGACTTAATGTACTCCATCTGAGGGGGATATAGTAAGCAGGGGTCATTATAGATCATCATCTATCACATATAATAATTAGAACATATGGAGGTATAATCCTCTCTATGGATAAGGTACATGTTAGTATAAACAAAAGATCATGCAGGTCCCTATAGGGTAAAGGACGCCCAGTGTGTCCATGAGATGGGTATAGGTACAAGCATTAGTATGTAATAGCTAACAAAGTCCAGCATATTTACCTTTGTGCAGTTTGTTTGGGAGAATCCTGGTAGTGTGTTGCTCCCCGCCGACAGTCGGATTTAAATAGCCGTATTGTGACGTCACTTCCGGTCGCATCATAACCGGAAGTGGCGTCACTTCCGGTCGCGTCATAACCGGCAGTGCGCCGCGCGAACATGCGCATTAGTTACACTGATGCCAGAAGAAGTTAGGGCATGGGCAGTATGCAATACTGGCAACATCGAGCGTTTGGGGACTCGCAATCAGGATACACACTTACTGTTATATATAAAACACCAACCATGGGGATATTATATATACTGGAGATGCTAGTATAATAGGGTTTCATCTTGGTGTGACTTTTTGTATTGTATCTCTGTTTAGCTAATGGGATTAAGAACCAAGCTATAGGGGTCAAATGTTATCATATGTATGTATGATTTAGACGGGAAACCATCAATAAGAGCTTATAGGATGCATGGTTTGTAGTTCATGGATCCAATAGGATTCCCGTTTACGTAACAACTTGCGGTTTCCGCCCCTACGTGGCATAGAGACATGGTCTATCACCTGGAATTTTAGTTGACTTATTTGGTGGCCAGTTTGTATAAAGTGGTGTGGGATTGGTAACTCTGTTTTGCGACAGGGAATATCAGACTTATGTTTGCATATACGGTCCCGTACACATTGGGATGTCTCACCAATGTATGCGAGACCGCACGGACATTTAATCAAATACACCTCATAGGAAGTCAAGCAAGTGTAGAAACCGCGGATGTTATTGTTATGGCTTGTATTGTCAAACGAGGCTCACCTGAGTCAGGGTACACCCGAGCTGGAAGTATGGAGTCCAGTGGCAAAGGCCCACAGAAGCAGGAGGCAGGTGTGGTCGATCAGTCCGGGTCGGCAGCAGAGATGGCAGTGAGGTAACAGCAGGAGTAGACGGAGGTGTGGTCGGTGGTAAGCAGTGAGTCAATGCAGGCGGCGAATCAGCGAGGTCAAACGGTCCGGGTTGGCAACGATGGTAAATCAGCAGCAGTGGTGGTGGTGGTGGTGGTGGTGGTGGTGGTGGTGGAGGAGCAGAGAGGAAGCTTGCTACAGGCTTGGAGGCACAATAACCAGCGGGGGTCAGGTGCAAGAGGCTGGGCTTATAAAGAGGAAGTAGCAGGTGCAAGGAATCACAGAGATTAACAAGGCAAGGCTGGAACAAGGTAGATCAAAGAGTTCAGCAGAAGGAAAAGTCCAGAAGGGCTGGTAGTCTAGTGGCTAGAGCTACTGCCTGGGACATGGCCGGTCACGGGTTCGAATTCTGACAGTACTCCCCGACCTCCGGGCACCGCAGATGACGGTTTATCGGGATGTCTCTGGTGGAAAGCTTTTACCAGTCTGGGGGCATGGACATTTTCCTCTGGCTCCCAGGAGTTATCCTCGGGGGAATATCCCTTCCACCCAACTAGATACTGCAGCCTTCCTCGGTGGAGTCTGGAGTCAAGGATCTTGGCCACAGTATATTCCTCCTGGTCTTGTACTCTTACCAGAGGAGGAGGGGGGGGTGGCGGCCTGCGAAGGTGTTCTCAACATGTGGTTTCAGGAGAGAGCAGTGAAAAACCGGTTGCACTCGGATGGAGTTGGGACGGTCGAGTCGGAAGGCGACTTCGTTGATTCGAGCCGTGATCCAGAAAGGACCCATGTATTTTTGGCCCAATTTCTGGGAGGGAACCTTTGGGCTTAGGTTTCTGGTGGAGAGCCACACCTTGTCTCCTACCTGGAATTCCGGAGTGGGTTTGCGGCGTTTATCCGCTGCCTGCTTGAATCGGCTCTGGGCTCGATGTAGATTGTCCCGAATGTTTTCCTGTGCCTGTTGTAGACTTGCAAGGCGTTCGGCCACGGCTGGAACTGTGGTGGAAATGGGCAAGTGAGGGATGAAGGTTGGGTGTAGGCCGGTGTTGGCGTAGAACGGGCTGTATTGGGTAGAACTGTGCTCCGCATTGTTATAGGCGAAATCGGCCGTAGAGAGGTGGTCCAGCCAGTCATCCTGCAGATGGGTGACGAAACAGCGCAAATACTGCTCGAGGATTTGATTCGTTCTCTCGGTCTGCCCATTAGATTGGGGTGGAACGCAGAAGACAGGTTCACCTTGATCCCAAGGGCTTGACAGAAGTTTCTCCAGAACCTGGAAGTGAACTGTACTCCCCGATCCGAAACCACATCGTCCGGAGCCCCATGTAGCCTAAAAACCTCTCGGAGTACAAGATCGGCCGTCTGTTTGGCGGTGGGTAGGCCCTTGCAGGGGGAGAAGTGAGCCATTTTGGTGAGACGGTCGACGACGACCAGGACGGTGTTCATGCCCTTGGAGGGAGGAAGGTCCACAATAAAGTCCATGGAGATTGAACCCCAAGGGCGGGAGGGAACCGGGAGTGGACATAGCAAGCCCATGGGGGAGGAGCGGGGGGTCTTGTTGCGGGCGCACATCGTGCACGAGGAGACAAACCTCTTGATATCTTCTCTGTAAGTTGGCCACCAGAAGAAACGGGAGAGGAGCTCCTGGGTCCTTCTGATACCCAGATGGCCGGCCGGTTTAGAATCGTGGTTGAGTTTAAGTACGTCAAGTCGTGCAGATTCTGGTACGTACAACTGCTGATCCTGGTACAACCAGTAGCCACCCTTGAAAGTAAGGTTTACATCTCCAGGTGGGTAAGTGAGGAGGGGATCGTTCTCATACCCTTCCTTGAGGGAACCCAGGAGTTCCCTTGAGTAAGTGGCTCCTAGGATGCATCTGTCGGGAAGGATACCGGCCGGAGCCTCATTGATCTGAGAGGGTTCAGAGAACATCCTCGAGAGAGCATCCACTTTGCCGTTCTTCGACCCAGGGTGATAGGAGATAACAAAATTGAATTTGGAGAAAAACAGACTCCACCTGGCCTGTCTGGCGGTGAGTCTCTTGGCGCTGCGGATAAACTCTAGGTTCCGATGGTCGGTGTATACAGAGATGGGATTGTGGGTCCCCTCCAGCAAGTGTCTCCACTCCATGAAAGCATCCTTGATTGCCAGCAGTTCCTTATTTCCGATGTCGTAATTCCGTTCAGCAGGGGACATCTGACGGGAGAAGAAGGCGCAAGGGTGCAGGAGCATCTTTTCTCCTGAACGTTGAGACAGAATTGCGCCCACAGCAGTGTCGGAGGCGTCCACCTCGACAGTAAATGGTAATTCAGGGTTTGGGTGGGCCAGGATCGGGGCAGAGGTGAAGAGGGACTTCAGTTTAGCAAAGGCCTCCTGTGCCTCCGGGTTCCATACGAAGGGGACAGTTTTTTTTGTTAGTTGAGTGATTGGGGCGATGATTTTTGAAAAGTTCCTGATGAACTTCCGATAAAAGTTTGCGAAACCTACAAACCTCTGGACCTCCTTTTCGTTCTTTGGGGCGGGCCACTCAGTCACGGCCTGGATCTTCCGGGGATCCATACGTAAGCCCTCCGGGGAAATAATGTAGCCGAGGAATTGGATGGAAGTCTGTTCAAATTCACACTTCTCTAGTTTAATATAGAGAGACTGTTCACGGAGTTTCTGTAGCACCCTGCGGACATGCCCACGATGTTGTTCGAGGTCTTCTGAGAAAATCAAAATATCGTCCAGATATGCTACCACAAATTGGTCAAGCATGTCCCTGAGGACGTCGTTGATAAAATGTTGGAAGGTAGCAGGGGCATTGCAGAGGCCGAAAGGCATGACCAGATACTTGTAGTGACCGTAACGGGTTCGGAAGGCGGTTTTCCACTCGTCCCCTGGGCGAATTCGGACCAAGTTATAGGCTCCTCGTAGATCGAGCTTAGTGAAGACTTTAGCCGCCCGAAGTCTCTCGAGGAGTTCAGAAATCAGGGGGAGAGGGTATCGGTTCTTCACAGTAACGTTGTTGAGCTTTCGATAATCTATGCAAGGGCGTAGAGAAGAGTCTTTTTTCTCCACGAAGAAGAAGGGGGCCCCTGCAGGAGATGTGGAAGGTCGGATAAAACCTTTTTTTTAGATTTTCGTCTAAGTACTCCTTCAGGGCCTTGAGTTTCGGCTCGGAGAGGGAGTATATACTGCCGAAGGGTATTTCAGCTCCAGGTAGCAGCTCAATTGGGCAGTCATAAGGCCGATGCGGGGGCAGTTTGTCTGCATTTCTTTTGTCACAGACATCCTGGAACTCCCGATATTGAGGGGGTAAAAGTTCCTTGGTGGATAGTCCGAATATGGTAGGTTCTTTGGGCGGAGGAGGAACGGATCCACGTAAACAGTTCTGAGAACAAAAGTCCGAGGGGAACCGTATGCAGCGGGCGTCCCAGTCCACCAAGGGGTTGTGGTTGGCCAACCAAGGGATGCCTAGGATCACCGGAAACTTAGGGGAGGCGATCAGGGAGAAGTGAATGGTCTCCTGATGATCGGGTTTGATGAAGAGTTGAAGGTCAGCGGTCTGGTGCGTAACCGGCCCAGAAGAGAGCGGGGTCCCATCGACGGTTTCCAGATCGAAGGGGGTTGCCCTGGTTACCAGTGGTATGTTGTTCTCATGGGCGAAGGTCAAGTCCATGAAATTTCCGCCGTCCCCCGAGTCAAGCATTGCAGAGCAGGGAAGCTGTCATTCCCCAATGGTGATAAGGATGGATACAATGAAGTGGGACCCGGTACCTGTAGTGTCTATGGTTTCAGAGGCCAAGGGTGAGGTTGTGGCCTTTTGTAACTCCCGTAATTCTGTGACAGCGATGGTTCGGCGAGTCTTATTGGGGCACCTAATAGCGAAGTGCCCTGGCTCGCCACAGTAAAGACAAAGGCCTGCGGATAGTCGTCTCTCCTTTTCAGCAGCCGATAGAGTCTTGCGCAGTGCGTCGACCTGCATGGGCTCGGTGGAGGGTTGGTGAGCCGGCTGAGTCGTTGGAGTGAAAGGGTACACGGGCCTGTTATCTAGGGACCAGAGTCTTTCTCTCCTTCTTTCTGCCAGTCTCCGGTCAATCCGGATGCACAGTTGGACGAAATCATCCAGATCGTCTGGGGCGTCTACCCTGGCGAGCTCATCCTTTATAGGTTCGGAGAGTCCACGGCGAAATTTACTTTTCTGGGCAGCTGGGTTCCAGGTGGTGTCCGTGACCCAGCGGCGGAACTCTGAGGTATACTCGGCTACAGAGCGTCTTCCCTGCCGTAGACTGTGCAGCCTAGCCTCGGCCGTCGCGCAGCGGTTAGGGTCGTCGAACACTTGGCTCATGGCTGTGGTGAAGTTGTCTAGGTTATTCAATACGAGACTGTGGGATTCCACATATGGGGATGCCCATGCCAGGGCCTCATCAGTTAGAAGGTTGATGATGAACAGGATCTTCTTTCTGTCTGAGGTAAAAGAGCCCGGCTGCATCTGAAAGTAAATACGGCACTGGTTGAGGAACCCCCGAAATTGGTTCTGATCGCCGTTAAACTTTGACGGGAGAGGCATACGGGTGTCTATGACCGCGCCGCGTACGTCCAGTAGTTGACGCTGCAAGTCGATAATTTCCCTCTGTTGGCTCTGGATTGCGCCTTTAAGTTGAGTAATTTCCTCTTGGGCAGTGGTGCCAAACTCCTGAAGTTCGGAGACTTGTTTGCGCAGGGTGGCCATCGCGGACTCCATTTTTTTTTTTAGGCTGGTTATTCTGTTATGGCTTGTAGTGTCAAACGAGGCTCACCTGAGTCAGGAGACACCCGAGCTGGAAGTATGGAGTCCAGTGGCAAAGGCCCACAGAAGCAGGAGGCAGGTGTGGTCGATCAGTCCGAGTCGGCAGCAGAGATGGCAGCGAGGTAACAGCAGGAGTAGACGGAGGCGTGGTCGGTGGTAAGCAGTGAGTCAAATGCAGGCGGCGAATCAGCGAGGTCAAACAGTCCGGGTTGGCAACGATGGTAAATCAGCAGTAGTGGTGGAGGAGCAGAGAGGAAGCTTGCTACAGGCTTGGAGGCACAATAACCAGCGGGGGTCAGGTGCAAGAGGCTTGGCTTATAAAGAGGAAGTAGCAGGTGCAAGGAATCACAGAGATTAACAAGGCAAGGCTGGAGCAAGGTAGATCAAAGAGTTCAGCAGAAGGAAAAGTCCAGAAGGGCTGGTAGTCTAGTGGCTAGAGCTACTGCCTGGGACATGGCCGGTCACGGGTTCGAATCCTGACAGTTATATTGTTTACCCGAGCTAGGGTGTGTAAATACGGACCCTCTCTGGACATTAGTAAATTGACTGCAATTAAGACAAGGGAAGGTACCCTGTCTAGGACCCCTAAGAGTGGTTTGAACATTAGATATTTTATCAGTGCCAACATCGGCGTGGACCAAAGAATCCCGTAAATTTTTGGGACGTTTATAACACATACGTGGCGAATGCATAAATTCTTGAATCGATGGATAAGATTTAGTCAAGAGGGACCAATGTTTCTGTTATATATATTTTATACGGGAGGTGAACGGATGATATGTGGTCACCAAAGGTATCCGTAGAGATTCTACTCTAGGTTCATGTCAGGGTTGGCTAATTTGTAACATTTCATTTTGTAATAATCGATATGGATAACCTTGTGCTGTAAATTTAGAGGCCATTTCAGATAAGCGAAGTTGTTTCTGTCCAGGGTCGCTCACTATCCGAGACACACACATAAACTGTGATTGTGGGAGTGAAAGTTTCGTGTTTTTCGGATGATTACTAGAAAATAACAGCAACGTGTTAAAAATATCACCATTAAACCCGCTGATAAAGGTGGAGCAATTGTTTTTATGGTTACGACCTTTTATAGGAGTGAAATTAAGCGACAGCTTTCTGACCAAGATACCTATAAGAAAGTCATAACTAACCCCACTTTTATTGTCCAAAAGGAGAAAGAGAATGTGCTGTCCGACTACCTACAGTTGGGCACTATTGACAAAGCTACTTATGTATTTCTGAATAACAAAAATCCTGTCATTCCGGTGTTTTAGATACTGCCGAAAATTCATAAATACTTGGAGAGACCACTTGGTCGCCCCATTGTTGCATCGACTGAGTCACTTTTGGCCCCTCTGTCCATCTTCTTGGAGAAGATTTTTACTCCCTTTGTACGTCTAACGAAATCATTTCTCCTTGATACATCACACTTTCTTGAGATACTTTCATCCATCAAGACAATTCCCAATACAGCGTTTCTAGTCACCTTAGACGTGGGAAGCCTATATACCTCCATATCGCATGAGGAAGGTATAAGAGTGGTCAGACTCCTCCTGGCATCTACAGAATTTTCGGCAGACCAACAGTCTTTTTGTATCGATCTATTACGATTAGTATTAGAATTTTTTTTTTTATGTTTGGTGATGAATTTTTTGTGCAGTGAAAAGGTACCACGATGGGGGCTAATGTAGCCCCCCATATGAAAATATCTTTATGGGCAGATTTGAACAAGAATATGTATACCCCCACCAACTGTTCAAGGCACACGCATTAGTATGGCGCCGATTTATCGACGACATTTCCTACATCTGGGAAGGAGATCAAGAAACGTTTGCTATATTTTACCAAGATCTTAACAGCATGGTATTGGGTCTTTATTTCACTGCTAATATTGATCTGGAGTCTGTCAGCTTCCTGGACACTACTGTGTCCAAGAATCCTGACGGTACACTTGCAATGGACCTTTTTACTAAACCCACCGATAGAAACACGTTGCTGTTATTTTCTAGTAATCATCCGAAAAACACAAAACTTTCACTCCCACGATCACAGTTTATGCATGTGTCTCGGATAGTGAGCGACCCTGGACAGAAACAACTTCGCTTATCTGAAATGGCCTCTAATTTTACAGCACGAGGTTATCCATATCGATTATTACAAAATGAAATGTTACAAATTAGCCAACCCCGACGTGAACCTAGAGTAGAATCTCTACGGATACCTTTGGTGACCACATATCATCCATTCATCTCCCTTATTAAATATATAATGCAGAAACATTGGTCCCTCTTGACTAAATCTTATCCATCGATTCAAGAATTTATGCATCCGCCACGTATGTGTTATAAACGTCCCAAAAATCTACGGGATTCTTTAGTCCACGCCGATGTTGGCACTGATAAAATATCTAATGTTCAAACCACTCTTAGGGGTTCTAGACAGGGTACCTTCCCTTGTCTTAATTGCACTCAATGTACTAATGTCCAGAGAGGGTCCGTATTTACACACCCTCGCTCGGGTAAACAATATAACATCTGCGGTTTCTACACTTGCTTGACTATGTGATGTATTTGATTAAATGTCCGTGTGGTCTCGCATACATTGGTGAGACATCCCAATGTGTACGGGACCGTATATGCAAACATAAGTCTGATATTCGCTGTCGCAAAACAGAGTTACCAATCCCACACCACTTTATACAAACTGGCCACCAAATAAGTCAACTAAAATTCCAGGTGATAGACCATGTCTCTATGCCACGTGGGGGCGGAAACTGCAAGTTGTTGTTACGTAAACGGGAATCCTATTGGATCTATGAACTACAAACCATGCATCCATTAGGACTTTACCGTGATTTTGATTTTTGTATATAATGAATGGTTACTCTAACTAGGCTTCTTTATTCTATTTTGCAGACTAAATGAATGCTATACAGGTAGGGTCTTTATGTTGCTTGAGATGTCCTATATGGTGTGTTGATGGGAAGCCACTAATAGATAATACATATGTCGTTATTTACTAACATTAGTATTAACTCCTTAAGGACACATGACGTATTGGTACGTCATGTGTCCAGTCCCTGAAGATGGCGCCCGCTCCTGCTTGCTGCGGGCACCATCGCTGCGGGGGTCCGGCTGATTCCTGTAGCTGACCCCCGCAGCTGATGATCGCGGTCGGCAGCGCTGCCGATCGCGATCATTTAACCCCGCAGATCGCGATCATTTAACTCCCTGATCACGGCATCTGCGCGCGCTAAAACCGAAAGTAAAACTTTCGGCAGCGCTCCGGCTCCCCCTAGTGGTGATCGGGAGAATTGGAGCGCTGTAAGGGATAGCCTTAAGCCTTTCATTCAGCTTAAGGCTATCACTTACTATTTCCTATGGAGCCCTTGTTAGCAATAGGGCTTCATAGGAAAGTAGTAAAATGCTCATAAACTCCAATACAAGTGTATTGGAGTTTATGATAGAAGCAATCAGGTAACTGATTTATATAGGTCCCTATGGGACCTATATAAAAGTGTAAAAATAAATAAATAAATAAATAAAAAAAAACTAAAAATTTAAATCACCCCCTTTCCCCAAAATTAAAATAAAATAATAAAAAAATAAAAAATACACATCATGGGTGTCGCAATGTGTGAAAACGCCCATAGTATAAAAATATAAAAATATATTTCCCATACGGTAAACAGAAAAACGGAAAAAGCGCCCAAATGGCCGATTTGCCGTTTTGGACGCTTCATTTCCTCAAAAAATTAAATAAAAAGCGATCAAAAGTCCTACACACCCCATAATGGTATCAACTAAAAGTTAAGATCGCCCCGCAAAAAATAAGCCCCCATACAACGCCATACACTTATTTACAAATACGTTATAGCGGTCAAAACATGGCGACAAAAAAAAATAATTTTTTCCCACTTTTGAATTTTTTTTCACTATCAAAACGCTGAGACTTTTTGTAGCGCGACTGATTGATTTTAACTATTGAATGACAGCTGCAGTCTATAAGATTGCATTTAACTAAACACATTCATTTGGATTGCAGCTACAAAAAGTTGCAGTGTAACCCTAGCTTTTGGACTAGACCCCATGTGCCTCACGTTAATAATAAGTGAGGTTTTCTGTTTAATTCAATGAACGTTTTAAGTTTAAATAATCAAAAGGCTTTTTTGGGTTTTATTTTATTTTTTTCGCGTGGTATCGAATGGTATCGAGTATCGCAATACTTTTTTATGGTATCGATACCGAATCAAAATTTTGGTATCGAAACAACCCTAGTCTGTTGTAGGTGCGGCTTGCGGCCTCAATTTTCTCCTATTGCATTGTTGGTCCTGCAGTGCAGGTGAGTTGGATTGTGGCAGTGAGCTGGATATCTGCACCTTTCAGACCCTGTTCACACACCATAGGTGATCTACTGGTAGGACCCCATGCCATGCTGAGAAACCTTGACGTGGTGCATGAGGGGCTCCGATATGTTCCTGACTGGGAGATATTGGCGAATGGCTCAGCTTTTAACATCAGCTTGAGGGATTAGCCAGTGTTGACAGGTGCTTATCCTTGTGGTGCACTTTTTTTCAGTGATTTATGTGTTTTTAAACATGCTGTATGTTACTATCATCAAAAGTGCATTTATGTCAGAGTCACTCAAACATCATTTACTATTGCAGTCATTGGGTTCCAGAGCTTGAGGAGGAAAATAAAAAAAATAAAAAAATTAACAGAAGATAACAAGAAGTTTTTCAAAAATTCCAAGTCCTAGGAGGCTAGAGGGTGTTATATACAAATTTCCAGGGCAATTAGAGCCACTATGGTTCAGGACGAATCGATTCTGGTCCGAACCAAATCTTCTTTGGTGAAATTTGATGAAATGGAATCTCAAAAGGCTCACCCATCTCTACTTCAAAGTTCTGGTCAGACTGACTGACTGTAATTTCCTAAAGTAATGGTGAACTGTAATTTGTCATTACTTATATGAGTGCAACCTCATGAAGCTGAGAGAGGGGGCAAAGTTGCCATCAAAGAAAAAAAGGACTACTTAAAAGAATCTAAAATATAAAACATATTCTGGTTTGTTTAGCACTTTTTTTTGTTTACTACTGATTTATTCTAAATTCAAGTCAACTTAACCAGCATGGCTACCCCAACATTCTGCAGTGATATGCCATCCCACCTGGATTGTGCTTAGTGGGTTCATACTTATTATTTTTTCAACAGGAGAATGACCCCAAAACACTCCTCCAGGCTATGTAAGGGCTATTCAAACGAGAAGGAGAGTGATAGAGCACTGCATTAGATGGCCTCCACAATTAGCTGACCCTATGCCAGTTGAGATGGTTTGGGAAGAGTTGGAATGTAGAGTGAAGGAAAAGCAGTCAACAGGTGCCCAGTCCCTTTGGGAACTCCTTTAAGACTGCTGGAAAACTATTCCAGGCAACTACTTCATGAAGCTGACAGTGAATGTCAAGTGTATGTAAAAGAGGGTCTACTTTGAAGAATCTAAAATATAACACTTTTTAGTTTACTACTTAATTCCATATGTTCATGTCTTCAATATGAATCTACAATAAAAAAGAAAAAAAAGAAAGAAACATGGAATGAAAAGTATGTCCAAACTATTGACTGGCACTATATGTCATATTTGGCTCCTAGCTATTTTCCCTTTCTACCATTTCATACACAAGAATACTCCTCTCTATTCAATATTCCTGCAGGCCCATTCCTTATTGGGCCTGCAGGACTGACAGACTGTTTTCTAGAATTAAGTGACAACATTAACAGACAATGTTGTCTTGGGCACAATATATGTACATTTATTTTGCTTGTTTTCTAATGTAAATGATAAACATTGAACACATGACCCTGTCATTCATCATTCAATTAATGTATTGAAGATTGCAACAAGGTAAAATGATTCTAACTTGTACTCTATTGCTGTCTGTATCATAAATAATAATATAAAAGACATTCCATGTTGTTTCTGTACAGGGAACTTCTTTAGCAGATACTTCAAAAGGATATGCTTTTAAAAATAATATTTTGAGTTACAGTTTACAAATAAGAAAAAGAGTAGTAATGTAGAATGCAATGTTCGACAAATAAATTATATATTAGCAGACAACAAAAGCATATTTCTCTTGAAAGATGCAAATTAAAGTCAATAGTCTTGTGAACTTAACTTGATTGAAAAGTAAATAAGGATGAAATGAGAATGTCTTTCCTAAACAGACAAAACAAGCAGAGTAGAATTCTTGCAGTGAAACATTTTTCCAATCTTCTTTTAGAGCAAAGTTTATTTTAAAATTGTATGTTCACAACAGTGTAAGAAATCCTGCAGGCTGTTCCAGCAGAGAAACAGCCTGCCAGAGTTCACTGTATCCGGCAAAGCTGGATAATGTCTGGAACAATCAGATCCCTATTAACCATAATAGGATTATCATTACAAATTAAATTATGGATTAAATGAAAGTTCTGTTCTACAATTATTTAATATACCATATACTCAGTACCACAAGCAATTTAGTAAACAAGATAGAGAACAGGGATATTTGATTTCCCCCAGCAGGCTTACTAGCACTGCCAGAAGAATATAGAAGATCTACAAAAGATCCAAGTTCTGTCAGTGAAGAATGCTGACTAACTGTCATATTAGGCCAATTGCCATACATAATATATTCACCATCATGACTATCAGCATCCTAAATGGATTATCCAGGATACCCTTTCTCTGGTAGTCCTTGCTGGTTCTGCAGCTATGACATCACATATATCATTCATATGACTGCTGCAGCCAATCCCCGGCTTCACCAGGGATACCTGCATGTATGGTACACGACCACTGAGGCCAGTAATTGGCTGCAGCAGTCATGTTTATTATGGGCATGACATCACTGAAGGATCAACAAAGTGGTGGCTCTGAAGGGGCAGAAAATTGAAAAAGATTGGGATTATTATTTTACCAAACTGCATATTCTTGGTCAAAAATTTTTAAAATCCTGGACAATCCCTTTAATTCTGCTAAGAATAGATGGCTGCAGTCTTTCCTTCTTTGCTGTATATTATGGCAGATGCCAAAGCATACTGGGCCACTTTGCAACTCTTCTACCTAAACCTACTGTATGTGAATTGAACTGCATAAACTGTAGCTGCATAGTTACATAGGTTAAGAAAAGACTTGCATGTATGTAGATGCAAGATGCAGATGTGCATCAAATTCAACCTTTCTCAGATCAATTATATGACATTAATTGCTCGATTCAGTATTCCTTCTCAATGCCATTTGATATTTGGTAAGCTATAAGTATGTGGCATTTTTTTTTAAATGCATCTGTCACCAACTTACCTGTCCGATCTCCAGCGCCGCAGTCTGGGGCTTAGGCACTGTAGCGCGGTGTCAGAATCGCTGCCAGGTCGTGCCTCCCTGATGTGCTGCCTAGGCCATGCCCCTTAGTGAGGCATCACTTAGGTCACGTCCTTCTCGATGTCCCGCTTTAGCCATGCCCCCTGGGGATGCACCACTTTAGCCACTCCCCCTGTTTATGTGACACTTGAGCCATGCCCACCGGTGATGTAAGTGCACGTGCTTGCTGAGGGTGATTAGTTCTCTATTTAAAGCACCTGCTGGCAATACACCCTTGCCAGTTATTGGTTTTCCCTTGCTGTGCTTCTGTGAAACTGTGTGTTTTTGGATTGGTGATATTTGGATTTTACTTCAGCTTTACTTGGACCTCTCTCTCTGCTCTGCGATTTTGTACCCTGTTTCATGTTCTGTTTTGACCCTTGGCTTAGCTATCCGTGACTATCCTCCTCTCTATGATTATGTACTGTATTGACCTCCCGGCTTGACCTATTTCTGTACGACCCTTCTCTGTGTGTTTGTCAGTTTTGTTTTCTGCTGTGTGTGAACAGATTTTCCCTGCAGTTTTTACAGCGTGTGCTTGGTTTGGCTCCCTGCAATTACCAGAAAAGGGACGGTCGACTAGTTGTGGACTTGCCACTTAGGGCTTGCTCTGCAAGTAGGCAGGGACAGCGGGTTGGTTTCCAGCTAGGGCTCACTGTGTGAATGTGTCTCCTTGTCTACAGTCGTGACAGTATAACTGGCCATACAAGTTTTTGCCCCTGGGGTGCTAGTGCTATGGATTCCATGTTTGCCCTAGCCAACAAGATGGAGGGTGTTGTCCAGTTAGTCAAAGACTTAGCGCAAAAGGGTTTATCAGCAGGAGTTTTGTTCCTCTCCCAATTCCTCTCCCAATTATGTTTTTTTGCCAGTAGAGCCTAAGGTACAGCTTCCTGATAGGTTCTCTGGGGATCGTAAAAGTTTTGTTACCTTCAGGGATAGTTGTAAGCTGTACTTCCGTCTTAGGCCTCACTCATCTGGGTTGGAAGTTCAGAGGGTGGACATTATTAGATCCTTTCTTCAGGGAGACCTCAAGAGTGGGCATTTTCCCTGGCACCTAACTCCCCTAAACTATGTTCAGTTAACCTTCTGGATCCAAGGCACCTGAAGAATCTGAGGATCCTATGCAGGGTGGTGCTACAACATTTCAACAGCTGAGGGATCATAGCCAAAAGAACAGACTGTGCTTCTACTGTGGCAGCCCTGCTCTTCAAATATGTTCCTGCCATGTGAAATTGAAGGCGGAAAACTTCAGCGTCTGAGTGAAGTTCGGGGTGATCGCTCTGGTTCTTGTAGTGCATTAGTTACATAAGCCCATTCCGGTGTCGGGAATAGACCCCAATCCATTGGCCGGAGGGTTTATTAAATTACAGACCACTGTTTTAATTATGACAGTTGGTGCCACCCACTCAGAAAAATATTCACTTTTTGTTTTGTACAATTTATCTGCTGATGTTGTTTTGGGGTTACCCTGGCTAAAGAACCACTCCCCAAATTCTGTTTGGAGTACCGAAGAGCTAATTAAGTGGGGCTCCCATTGCTCTAGTCACTGCCTGTCAGTTCAGCTTGCTGACTTGGGTCTGGAAGAGGGCTACATTCCCAGTTTTATTAGAGATTTTCAGGATGTATTCTCTAAGGAGGCTTCTGAGGCCTTGCCACCCCATAGAGAATATGACTGTGACATTGAATTACTTCATGGAGCCAAACTTCCTAAGGGTTGGATGTTTAATCTCTCTGAGCCTGAGAGACTAGCTATGAGAGAGTATATCCAGGATAGTCTTAAGAAGGGGAACATCCGTACATTCAATTCTCCCGTAGGGGACGGCTTCTTTTTTGTAAGGAAGGAGGACGGAGGTCTCCGTCCTTGTATAGACTTCAGGGAGCTCAATAAAATTACCATCCAGAATCAGTACCCTCTTCCTTTGATTCTTGATCTTTTTAATCAGATTGTTGGAGCTCAGTGGTTCTCCAAAATAGACCTAAGGGAAGTCTACCATCTGATTACAATCAGGAAGGAAGATGAATAGAAAACAGCATTCGACACTCATGAAGGGCATTTTGAGTATATAGTAATGCCCTCCGGGCTGTGTAATGCCCCAGCCATTTTCCAAAACCTAGTCAATAGTGTTGATCACGAATATTCGAATTGCGAATTTTTATCGCGAATTCTCGAAGTGCAAAAATTTGCGATAAAAATTCGCAATTCGAATATTTTGGATATAGTGATATATATTCGTAATTTTGAATATTCAAGATTTTTTTTAAACAGTACACATGATCCCTCCCTGCTTCTAGCTTGTGGGTCAATGAGAAGGCTGCAATATCTTTGATTTTAGGAGTAGTGTTGATTGCGAATTTTCGTAATGCGAATTTTCGCAATCAAGAAAATAATGATGAGATCATGAATTCTCAAATATATGGCGAATATTCGCCCAAATATTCGCGAAATATCGCGAATTCAAATATTGCTGCTGCCGCTCATCATTACTAGTCAACAAATTATTCTGGGAGTTTCTTGGACAATTTGTTGTGGTGTACTTCGATGACATATTGCTGTTCTCTGCTGATTAGTCATCTCATGTTCTTCATGTGAGAAAGGTCCTTTAGAAGCTCAGGGACTATAATTTATTTGCTAAATTTATTAAATGCGAGCTTGGAGTAAGAGAAGTCTCCTACCTGGGCTACATTATTTCTCCACAAAAATTTTGTATGGATCCTGGTAAGGTGCGTGCCATTGGTGAGTGGGCCTGGCCTACTTCTCTTAAGGTCTTTCAACGGTTCCTGGGCTTCGTTAATTATTATAGGAAACTCATCACAAATTTTTCGGTCATTGCCAAACCTCTGACAGATTTGACCAGGAAGGGGGTCAATCTTCTCCACTGGGGTCCTGAGGCTGTGTCTGCCTTTGGAACTTTAAAAGCGAGTTTTATTCAGGCACCGTGCTTGTTCAGCCTGATGTGACACAACCTTTGGTTGTTGAGGTGGACGTCTCTGAGATAGATGTTGGGGCTGTGCTATTTCAGGGGCCATCCTCCCTGACTAACCTGAAACCGTGTGATTTTTTTCCCCAGAAATTCTCTCCCACAGAGAGAAACTATGATATTGATAATCCTGTGTTATTGGCTATCAAATGGGCATTTCAGAAGTGGCGGCACCAGTTCATCGTGCTGACTGATCATATAAACCTAATCTATCTGGATACGGCAAAGCGCTTGAATCCCCGAAAAGCGAGGTGGGCCCTATTTTTTACGCGATTTAACGTTGAAGTGACCTATCGCCCTGGGGCTGCTAATTTAAAAGCTGATGCCTTATCGTGTAGCTTTGATGAGGAGCAACGTGTTGATACTGAGCCTGGTAATATTCTGCCTCCTTGTTTTGTGCTTGCCGCTATTAAGTTTGATCTGGTTGCTGAGATAAGTGGCTGTCAGGATTTAGCAGCCAATGGTCTTCCTGCTGGCAAATTGTTTGTGCCTCCTAATTTGCGTCTTAAAGTCTTGAAAGTATTTCATTGCTCTGTTTTGGCAGGTCATCCAGTTATTGTGGGGACTAAACATCTTGTCTCTCGGGTATACTGGTGGCCTACGGGGTCACGTTATGTGGTTACCTTTGTCTCTGTCTGTAAAGTATGTGCCAGGGCCAAGGTACACAGGAGACGTCCTGCAGGTTTGCTTTGTCCCTTGCCCATTCCGCCCTGGCCCTGGACCCACATCTCGATGGACTTTATTACGGACCTCCTGCCCTGCAGGGGTAGGTCAGTCATTTGGGTTGTTATCAACAGATTTTCGAAGATGTGTCATCTCATCTCATTAAAGAAACTCCACAGTGCTAAAGAGTTGTCTACCATGTTTGTTGATAGCATCCTTAGATTGCATGGCATTCCGGACTCCATTCTCTCGGATAGGGGTGTCCAACTTGTCTCTAATTTCTGGAGAGAGTTCAGCAAAAGACTGGGCCTCAAGATCTCTTCCTCATCTGCATTCCACCCTAAAACAATTGGGAAAACTAAAAGGGTCAACAAGGTACTGGAGCAGATCTTGAGGTGCTTTGTTTCAGACTGCCAAAATGAGTGGAGAAAGTTTTTACCTCTTGCAGAGTTCTCGATTAACAATCATGTAAGCTCCTCTAGCCTCCTTCCGTTTGTAACTATGGTTTTAACCCCCCGTTTTTCGTTAGTGTGTGGCTTGAGCTCTGTAAATCCTGCTGTGGATGCTATCATTGAAGATCTGTGCACAGTCTGGGCCCAGGCTCGTAAAATAGGAGTAGATCCAAAACAGAGATGACAAGTGAACGGAATATTTGTATGTCTTCTGTATTTTGTACCCACTCCTGCTTTTGGCTATCAAATCACAAGCCAATTCTGATGGGACCATACAGGCCTTACAGGTGCTACACAGAGCGGATCCGTTGTGCCTCTCATTTTTCCTTCCTTCTGAGAGCTCAGAAAAAAGGTCAAATAAGATAAGATGAGTGGCCTTATGACATAGTGGTGAGGTGGAAGCAGCATGAGGAGGCCACAGAGTGGCACAATGACAGAATCTGGAGGTGGCAGCAGCATGAGGAGGCCACAGAGTGGAATTCCAACGGGTGGAAACATTGCACATCAGCCTATGTTGGGGGATGCCATTCTGCCGCTGTAGCTCAAGGAGCTTGTGCTTTGCGGTGTACGAGTGGCTGAAAAGCATGCACTGTTTCTTGGCCATTTTTAGAATGTTTTGCAGACGGGTGGAAGACTTCAGGAACCGCTTGACAACCAGATTGAACACGTGTGCCATGCAGGGTGCATGGCCTAACCCTCCTTGATGCACTGCCGACACAATGTTCTTCCAGTTGTCTGTCACCATGGTTCCGATTTTGAATTGTCGCGGAGAAACTCAGGATTCGATTTCTTAATGAAGGAAACGGAGCAGTTTCTCCCCTGTGTTACTCCGTTTGCCCAGGGAAACCAGGTGCAGAACAGCGTGACACCGCCGTGCCCTGCACATGTGGTATGCTGCAGGACCCTGTGAATTGTCCCTGCAGTGGGGGGTGAAGACATGGTGGAGGATGAGGAGGCAGAGGCGAACATTGTCACAGGACCAACGGCATAGCAATATGGAGGTGGAAGTGGTGTCACCTTGCCAAGTTGCTGGTGTGGCTGTGCAGGAACCACATTCACCCAGTGGGCCGTAAAGGACATGTATTTCCCCTGACCGTAGTTACAGCTCTACACATCAGCGCTTTAGAACATATAACTGTACCACACAAGGGCAAATAAAACATAGAAATATTTCCTTGTAATAAACCCTGTTAATGCCTGTATCAAACAGCACATGCACCCCTATACGACAGGTTTGTTGGAATTACAGAGCTGTATAATGGCAATTTGGATCCCCAGTCAATGCAGCAATGCGTAATCGGATTGTTCCTATTACCCAGGCTGTAACCTCCTCTACTGAACTCTGTTCAACACAAATGCTGGTGTAATGATTCCTCCCTATCCTTTCCCTACATCTTGATTAATCTTTCCCTGCTCTTGTAAATCTTTTTTTTTTTTACCACAATCAAGTCTTTCCTATCACTGTCCCTAGTGCCTGCAGACATGTCTCTCCCTGCACTAAGCTTGCTGGTAAATGGCAGAATCTAAGATGGCCGCTGTATTTATAGGGCTGTGACATTACAGAGCTGGCTGGCTGCTGATTGGCTGCATGCATGTCAGTATGGGTGATCCCGCCTTCCCAGAGTTTCTTGCCCCATGTCCTTACACGTGTAGCAGCCATTTTAGGAAAAAATGTGATTCGTTACTACGAAGCGCAAGGAGATTTGCATTCGGTGCGAATCAAATTTTTCCTGAAATTTGGATCAAATTCCACTTTGTCAGCTTCGATTTGCTCATCTCTACCTGTAATTATTCATGAGGAGTTTGAGTATGAGGTGGAGAGAATCCTTGATTCTCCAGTATCTGGTACATTGGAAGGGGTATGGTCCTGAGGAGAGGGCATGGGTACCTGCTCGGGATGTACATGCTCCTCGTCTCATTAAGAAATTCCATACCAAATTTCCGTCGAAGCCTGCGCTCCAGGTTGAGGGTCCGGAGGCCCCTCATAAAATTGGGGGTAATATCACCAACTTACCTGTCCGAGCTCCAGCGCTGCAGTCTGGGGCTCAGACACTGTAGCGAAGTGTCAGACACGATACCAGGCCATGCCTCCCTGTTGATGTGCCCCCTAGTCCACCCCCTTAGTGAGGCGTCACTTTGACCACACCTCTCTCGATGTCCCTCTTTAGCCACATCCCCTGGTGATGCACCACATCAGCCACACCCCCTGGTGAGGTGACACTTGAGCCATGACCCCCGGTGATGTAAGCGTACATGCTTGCGGAGGGTAATTAGTTCTCTATTTAAAGCACCTATGGGCAATACTTCTTGCCACTTATAGGTTTTCCCTTGCTGTGCTCCTGTGCTACTGTATGTTTTTGGATTGGTGATATTTGGAATTTAATTTGGCTTGACTTGGACCTCTCTCTCTGCTCTGCGATTTTGTATCCTGTTTCCCATTCGGTTTTGACCCTTGGCTTGGTTATTTATGACTACCCTCCTCTCTGTGATTAGGTATTCTATTGACCTCCTGGCTTGACCTATTTCTGTACGACCCTTCTCTGTGTGTTTGTCAGTTTTGTTATCTGTTGTGTGCAGTTTTTACAGTGGGTGCTTGGTTTGGCTCCCTGCACTTACCACTATAGGGACGTCGACTAGTTGTGGACTTGCCACTTAGGGCTTGCCCCACAAGTAGGCAGGGACAGCGGGTTGGGTTCCAGCTAGGGCTCACTGTGTGAGTGAATCTCCCTGTCTACAGTCGTGACAGCAACTATATTATTTGCCTGTTGAGATAAGACATTCCACAGTTCCACTACTCTGACTGTAAAGATTATTTTCCTGTATTGACAGCCATGTTCATAGACAGCCATTGTTAAACATGCACCATATAATGCTTTATTTCCCTTTGATGACCCTGAAAAGGATTTGAGCATTTGCAGCCAGGAACCCCCACAGATTGCAGATGATCATTAGTGAGGTCACCAGACATCCTGTGATCAGTTTAACCCCTCTTCTGGAGTTGCACACGGCTCAAGTCCATATCCCATTCAACTTATATTTACCAAGAGAATTGGACATTATTTAGCTACTATATATCGTGACACTCTAGGACCCATAGTCTCTTATGAAACAAAAAAAAAGGGGTCAATTTCTTGCCAAATATGAGGCTGCTCTTCTACATAGTCTGTGCCCAAAACTGCAGATCAGAATCATTTCCACCTAAAAATGGTAATTTTATGCAGCCCATTATAAAGTATAATAACGTTTATTTAAAAAAAACACTGTTAAAATAGACATTTTTCTATAAAGTGGCTTTATTTTTTTAAAGTGTTAAAAAAATACCTACTGTATTCGGTTATTCCACAATAAAAACTTATATAGTAAAGTTAACATACTACTTAAACCATACTCTGATGTTTAAAAAAAAAAAACTTACAGTATAGCTTTTCCATTACCCCTTCACAAACAAAACAATATACATTAATCAATATTTTATACATCCAGTACCCAAAAAGGGTATATTAAAGATTATGACTAGAGATGGATACATTTATTTTAAAATTCAGAATTCAGAGTTTTGATTCTGCCAAACATGTTTTTCTGTGTGATGAGAAGGAGATAATTAGAGTTTTCCAGGCAATCAGAGTACTTTTGATTTGGGTCAAATTTGTTCAGACAAGAATGAAATTGGACAGTCGATTCATCCGAATCAGACCCAATTGGAATTTTAAGAAATTAATTCACCTCTAACTATAACTGTTCCTTAAATAATGAGACCCAGTATGGCGACATCAATAGAAAAATGAACATGTTATGGCTATTGAAATGCATCAACATGAACAATATTTTTGAAACGGATTGCCATGATGGTACTCACCCATAGCATAAAGATAACATGTTATTTATGCCAAATAGAGAACAAAAAAAGTTTATAAAAGTTAATAAAATCTGTAAGTTCCATGTAGCCCAAAGTGGTGCCATTGAAAAATATAAGTCATTAAAAAAACACACCCTCACACAGTTATATCAATTGAAAAGTAAGAAAAAAAAACTTAATCCTGTGCTCTTTAATGCCAAAAAAGGCTCTGCCTTAAGGCTAGGTTCACACGACGACATTTGTCGCGCGACAAATAGGGCACAACTTCACTGCAACATTTGTCGCGCGACATTTTGTCGCACTATTGTCGTGCGACAATTTTTATAATGGGAGTCTATGGTGTCGCATTGCGACATGCTGCGACATCTTGAATAAATTTTTTGCGACTGTCGCATTGCAGTCGCAGTATGTTGCATGTCGCAATGCGACACCATAGACTCCCATTATAAAAATTGTAGCGCGACTTTTTGTCGCGCGACAAATGTCGTCGTGTGAACCTAGCCTATAGGGAGCACGAATCTGCAAACCATGTTACATCCATGATTTATACATAGAGTTGAGCGAACCCGAACTGTATAGTTCATACCGAATTTTGGGGTGTTCGGGACATGGACCTGAACATTTTCAAAAAAGTTTAGTTTCAGGTCTATTGTCCGGCGATTTCTTCCCGCTTTCTGATGAGCTGCACAGCAGCCAACCAGCAAGCATTTTACTTCTTGCCCTAAAAAGCCATCACAGCCATGCCTACTAATGGCATGGCTGTGATTGGCTGAGTGCAGCATGTGACCCAGCCTCTTTATAAGCTGGAGTCACATACTGCCGCATGTCACTCTGCTGATTTGAGCTTATGGAGAGGATGCTGGTGCTGCGATCAGGGACATAATAGGACAGAAATCAGATGAACCTGTGCTACTTTAATCCACAAGATACAGCAAATAGAGAGGGAGGTAGCTTTAGCAATTCAACTTATTTGTACCCACGCACTGCCAGGGAAATCTTTTTTTGTAATCCATCTGTTACTGAGGTGGTGCTCGGCTGCCATTTTAGCCACTGCAGTGTACTGCATGTGTGCCAGCCAGCCAGGGACATCAGCCTAATTCTACTTTGTAGCTCAGTGAAGGAAAAAAAACTTTTTTTTTCTGGCTATTCAAGTCCCCTATATTGCCTTTTGTATGTTTAAGGGGTGACATAGTCCATTTGTCTAGTCTGGGATCTGTGGTGCCATAGAGCACTTGTGTATACAATGCACTAAACCGTATATTCCATTTCAGCTACCAAATAGTGCATCAGTGTATTTTAGTAAAAAAAAAGTGGTCATCCTGATCCACCAAGCCTATTTTACACCGCCAAAATATATATTAGACATTTTTGCGGGGAAATAGAGAACCAGTGTAATTTTGGGGGAAAAACCATATTCCTTGTCCACAAAATAGTTCTGCATACACCGTCCAACAACATATTTTATATTTCTGCAGGGAAATAGTGCTTCTTTGTTTTTTATAGAAAAAAACCTTATTCAAGGTCCACCAAACAGTCTGAAATACCCATTCCAACCACCTATTTTACATTGCTGCTGTGAAATACAGCATAAGTGTATTTTTTTGACAAAAAAACGGAAATCCTCATCCACCAAGCATTTTGAAATACACTGCCTAAATACCGATTTCACATTACAGCTGAGAAATAGTGCATTATTCTTTTTTTGTGTGAAAAAAAGCTAAATTCCTGCATCACAATGCAGTTGTACATACACAGTATAAATGCCTACACTTAATTTACAGCAGTAAAAAACTGCATTTGTGAATTTTGGTGACAAAAGCCTCGACAGAGTCCATTTGTCTAGTCTGGGACCAGTGGTGTCACAGAGCACTTTTGTATACTATGCACTAAACCGTATATTCAATTTCAGTTATCAAATAGTGCATCAGTGTATTTTAGTTAAAAAAAAAAAGTGGTCATCCTGATCCACCAAGCCTATTTTACACCACCAAAACACATATTTATAATTTCTGCGGTGAAATAGAGAAGCTGTGTAATTTTGGGGGAAAAACTGTTTTCATTGTCTACAAAACAGTTCTGCATACACCGTTCAACAACATATTTTATATTTCTGTAGGGAAATAGTGCTTCTTTGTTTTTTTATAGAAAAAATCCTTATTCAAGGTCCACCAAACAGTCTTAAATACCCATTCCAACCACCTATTTTACATTGCTGCTGTGAAATACAGCATAAGTGTATGTTTTTTGACAAAAAAGTGGTAATCGTGATCCACTGAGCATCTTGAAATACACTGCTAAAAAACCGATTTCACATTACAGCTGAGAAATAGTACATTATTCTGTTTTGTAGGGAAAAAAAAGCAATATTCTTGCTTCACAAAGCAGTTGTACATACATGGTATAAATATCTAATTTAAATTTACAGCAGTAAAAAAATACAGTTTGGGGTTTTATTGAAAAAGCTGTGTTTTAGGCCAAAAAAACTGTTGTGCATCCGTCGTTCAAATAATTATTTCCAATTTATAGCAGTCAAATACTGCATTTGTGAATTTTGGTTACCAAATCCGTGTTCTGGGTACCCAAATCTGGTGTCCTTACATAGTAAGGAAGAGGATGCTGCACAGGAGGAGGAGGAAGAGGGGGCATTTGACAGGGTTTCAGGCAGGTCATACAGAAGTGTCTCAGAGGGTGGGTTCCTGCACCAGAAGAGGCCAGGTACACATGTGCACAGCCAGGGCACACTTCTGGAGGCCGAGAAGTAGGAGGATGAGGAAGAGGAGGAGGAACCGGTTTCACTGCAGGTTGGCACCCTACGCAGCTCAGGGCCATCCCTGAAGCGTGGCTGGGGGGATACAGAGAACACAGACGATACACCACCTACAGAGGACAGCTGATCATTACCTCTGGAAAGCCTGGCACACATGAGCGACTACATGCTGCAGTGCCTGCACAACGACAGCAGAGTTGCCCACTTTTTAACTTGTGCTGTCTACTGGGTTGCCACCCTGCTGGATGCCCAGTAGAAGGACAAGGTGCCCACCTTAATTCCCGCACTGGAGCGTGATAGGAAAATGCGTGACTAACAAGCGCACGCTGGTAGACGCGCTCCTGAGGGAATTCCCAACTGACATGGGGGGACAAGTGGTAGCACAAGGCAAAGGCAGAGGCAGAGGAGGAGGAGGCCAGCTACTCAGACAGCAGGGTTAGTATGGCCGAGATGGAGAAAAGTTTTGTCACCACGCCACAGCAAACTGCTCCACCAGGGAAGGTGTTAGCAGGAGGCAGCATTTCAAATCATGGTTGAACAGTACGTGTGCACACCCCTCCATGTACTGACTGATTGTTCTGCCCCATTCAACTTCTGGGTCTCCAAATTGTCCACCTGGCCAGAGTTTGCCCTTTATGCCTTAGAGGTGCTGGCCTGCTTTGCGGCCCGTGTATTGTCTGTGTATTTAGTATGGCAGGGGGCGTCATTACAGACAAACGCAGCCGCCTGCCCATAGTCAACATGGACAAGCTCACGTTCATTAAAATGAACCAGGCATGGGGCTTGTCCGTACCTTGTGCAAAATAGACATTTATAACTGCCTCGCCCTCAACCATACATTCTTGTACTCCAGGGCACTTCTTTATTGAATCCTCTTTTTTCAATTGTACCATTTTTTTGGGGTCAACCCCAAGCTGAATGAACCTCTCCTCTGTCTGGGTGCCAGGGGCCTACATTTCAGCTAATCGCCTGCTGCTTTGGTGCGTGACATTAACCTCTTTTTATTGTCAAATGACTTCTCCTCTGTCTGGGTGTCAGTGGCCTATATTTTGTTTAATCGCCTGCCGTATTGGTGGGAGAAATTAAACTCTTTTTGCTGACAAATGACCTCTCCTCTGTCTGGGTGTCAGGGGCCTATCGTTAATTTCTAACGATAATTTGTTTTCCCTTAGTCCTAACAGCAGCACAGATGGGGGTTAACCACCCCCCGTGGACTGGCAGGACCGGCAGAATGTTTAATGAGCCCAAGACTAATAACTCAATTTAACAATTAAGTATCTCCTTAAAAGGAGGAAGTCAACCCCCAGCCCACTGTGTTTATAGTAAGAAAAAAACTAGACTTACTAGGGTGGGAAATTTGTGTGCTGCTGTTAGGAATAAGGGAAAACAAATTATCGTTAGAAATTAACGATTCCCTTACGTCCTACCAGCAGCACAGATGGGGAGATAGCAAGAAGAAACCCCTAGGGAGGGCCTTCCTGCCTGGCAGAACTAAGAAAAGTCTGCCCAAAGGCCGAAAACTCAGCTAGACTGGCATCTAGTCTATAATGGGAGGTGAATGTCGATTCAGAGCTCCAGGAGGCAGCTTTGCAAATCATGTTGAGAGGCAGAAGACTCGTCTCGGCAAAGAAGTAGCCACAACTCTTGTAGAGTGGGCCTTCACGAATCCCGGAGGGTCCAGAGATTGTGGAAACAAAGGATTCCTTAATAGCCTCCTCAATCCACCAACTGATGGAAGGTTTGGATGCCTTATAGCCTTTAAACTTACCAGCAACAGGATTAGCAGATTCTCATCTTTCCTGAACTCCTTGATCTATCCACATAGATCCAGAGACATCTCGAGAATGTCTAGCAGGTTCCTAGGAGGAGGTGGTAGATGTCGACAGAACCGGGAGGAATATCACCTGGTTGATGTTCTGGAAGGAAGGAACTTTAGGCCTACAATACGGGAGGAATCTAAGAAGGTCCCGGTCATGTAAGAAAATGGTATAGGGCTCATGTGCTGAGAGAGCTTGAAGCTCAGAGACCCTCTTGGCCAAAGTCACTGCAAGGAGAAACAAAAACTTCCAAGTGACGAACTTGATGTCCACCTACTCTAACGGTTCAAATGGGGGAGATGCTAACCCCCTGAGAACTACTGAAAAACCCATTGAAAAAAAGGGGTCTCAGTACTGTATGCTTTAATCTTTCAGCTCCTTTAAGGAACCGTTTGATCAGCGGGTCCTGAGAAAAAAGCCTGTTAAGGCAAGCTGAGATGGCTGAAACTTGAACCTTCAGAGTAGAAGGGCAAAGCCTCTATCAAGGCCGTCTTGCAGGAACTGAAGGATAGCGGAGAGGGGCGGATCTGCAGACGCCACCTCAGTTGAGGTACAACAGGATGAGACTATCCTCATAATACAAGAGTAGGCTCTCTTGGTAGAGTCCGCTCTAGAATGAGACAGCGTTCTCAGGACCGACTCTGAAAGCCCTTCTATTCCGGGAAGGGACTGATCAACCTCCAGGCTGTCAGGTTTAATCTGTGCAGATCTGAGCAGAGGTGAGTGTCCCACGACACCAGGGTCTGCTGTGGGGGGAGCCTCCAATATTGTCCTCGACTCAACTGGGTGAGCTAGGTAAACCAGGATCTCTTGGCCAAAACAGTATGATGGCTATCACCGAGGCCTGATCCTGACGGATTTTCATCAATACCCTCGGTATCATGGAAAAGAGAGGGAAGATGTAAGCCAGACTGAACCTCCAGGATAGGACAGAGCGTCTAATGCCAGGGGGTTGTCCTCCCTGTAAAGGGAGCAGAACCTCTCCACCTTGGCATTGAAACTTGTTGCCATGAGATCCACCTCTGGCATACCCACTTGAGGACTATCTGCTTGATTCTCCGGATGTAAAGACCACTCCACCGACGGAAGACCGCGGCTCAGCCGCTATCATATTGAGGGAGCCTTGGATGTGGATCGCAGATAAGTGGGAAGGTACAACTCTGCCTAATCCAGAATTACCCCGATCTCTGACGGGAGGGGAAGTTATCTCATGCCTCCCTGCTGGTTGGCAGTCACATTGTCTGACTGGACTTTCACCGCTTTGCCCCGGATCTGAGGGGCTAAGTGAAGGAGGGCTAGCCGGATAGCTTGAATCTCGCGGAGATTGGATGAAAGAAGCCACTCCTGAGGAAACCAGGTCCCGTGAACTGGAGAGTCGTCTAGATGAGCGTCCCAGCCTACTTAGGACGCATCCGTAGTCAATATGACCCAGATTGGCTGGGTCATAGACTTCCCATCTAAAAGATGGCACCACCATCTGAGGGAATACCGAGTTTGCCAAGTCAGGGAGCACAGGGAGTTTAGCCCAGCAGGGCTGCCATTCCATTAGGAGAGAACCTCCGACTGTAGAGGGCGGAGGTGCCATAGAGCCCAAGGGACTTCTTCCGCAGACGCTGACATGAGCCCCAACATCTTCATGAGAGTCCGGATTGGAACTCGCCGGGGAAAGGAATTTGCCGTGTTCTGAACCCGGAATCTTCGTTCTGGATTCAACTGGAGCGACATCCCAGTGGAGTCGATTATGAAGCCTAGATATCTTACTGAAGTCGACGGGCTCACGTTCGACTTCTACCAGCTGATGATCCAACCTAGGTGGAACAGAAAGGAGATTGTTACCTGAAAAAGTTGGGTTAGGACCGCTAGAGCAGAGGCTTTCAAAGCCAGTCGTCCAGATAAGGAATGATGGTCAGTCCTTGAAGCCTCAAAGCCGCCACCACAGAACCACCACCTTGGTAAAAGTGTGAGTGGCAGAAGAAATGCCAAAGGGAAGGGCAACAAACAGAAGATGCCTGACGACACCGGAAACCTGGACCGTGATCCTGATATACTTCCTGGAACCAGGATGGATCGGGATGTGCAGATATGCATTCTTGAGGTCCAGGGTTGCCATCACATCTCCAGGATTGACGACGTGAACTACTGACCTGATGGTTTCTACACGAAACTTCACCTTCCTTATAAATCGATTGAAATATCTCAGATCGATAATCATCCAGAGATCTCCTGAAGCCTTGGGAACCAGAAAAACTGGAGAATAGATCCCTAGGCCCCGTTCTCCTGCCGGAACCTCCTCCAGAGCCCTTTTGCAAATGTCGTCCTGAATGTAGGCCTCTTTGGCAGCTTGTAGAAGGTTGATCTTGACAAACCTGTCCAGAGAAATAGAGGTGAGGTTGACTAAATAACCGTTGGAAATGATATTCAGAACCCAGGTATCCGAGATCTCTTGGATCCATTCTTCTCAGAAGTGGGAGAGACGACTCCCGACGGGTACATGAAGCTTAGGAATGGGGAAGCCTATTGGCAGGACGGCAGGAGTAACGGGAATTAACCAAGAGCCTCGAAGAGGCCCGTAGTCAGGAGGTGGATTTTCCATCTTTGGCTCCTCCACGAGAGCACCTCAAACCCTTTCGCTGTGCTCTCCAGTCACTCTGTATTTTGAGGAATTGTCAGGGACCCAAGGCTTAAGCCAAAATGGAATATGGGCCGCTGATCCCAGAGCCATGCTATATATAGGCCCCTGACGTTATTTGATAGTATTGTTATAGGGTGCCAAAGGAGCACTTGGTCTACCATGAGCCACAGACCTGCTGCTTAGCTTCAAGAGCAAGGATCTGTGTTTGGCCTCGTTCCCAGGACTTGCTTTGCTAGGGGGGAAGCTCCCTCGCTAGCTTCAACTGGAGCTGTGCGGTATCGCACAAGAAGTCCATAGCCTAGTTGATGGTCTTGAAAGCAGCCAGTATGTCGTCCTGGAAAAAACCTCTGGTTCAAATCAACTTGAATTTGATCCAGACGAGATCGGAGGAACGTAGAGACTTCAAAAGCCGCCAATGCTGTGGAAGCGGAAGCCGCAGCTGCCGTAACACCCCGTCTTAGTGTGCACTCTGCAAGGGGGTCCTGCAGCTAGACCAATCTTCTGCAGGAACCAGAGTGTGCTTGGACAACTTGGCAATAGCCATGTCCACCTTGGGAATGGATCCCCACGAATCCACCAAGGGTTAAGCCATCGGGAACATGGATTTAAACTTCCTTGTTAAAACTGGACCTTTTCCAGGTTTTTTCCACTCTATATCATGACAGAGTGGAGGGTCTCATCCGCTTTGAAGACACGAGGTGCCTGAGTAGCGAGAACGGGAGGCTCCCCACAGTCAACATCATGGTCCCCCGACCTGATGGACTTGAGCAACTTCTGTGTCTTTCCAGGGGAGAAAACACAATGTCAGCTCATCCGAGGAGGAAGAAACTAAGGAGACCAATAAGGTCTCTCTACCAGGACAGAGGTCTCCATAGGGGCCTGGGCACAAATAGGAAGCCTTTCCATCCAGCAGGCCTATGACTCCTTTAACAGAGCCATTGATACATATCCTGCAGCGCAGGTTCACTAGAGGTCAGAAACCTCTAATGGCAGCAGTAACACCTGGTGTAGGTTAAGTCAACAGACCCAGGAATTCCCAACCGGTCTCCCAAGCTGGTCTTAGCCCAGCCTTAAGCTGTTTAGCTTCTGCGATCTCAAGAGTGCAGGTATGATCAGCTTACAATAACCATTGACTGCTGCAATGGTAGCAGGATAGATGCTTCCTCTTGAAAACCACTTTCCTGCCTTCCGAATCCCGCAGAGAAGACATCATTGCGGGGAAAAAAGGGACAAATAAAACATTTGTAAACCACCTATCTACGCAGGAAAGGTAGAAAAACAGACCGGAGGCAGCTGAGGAAAAAAACACCACAAGTGGAACAACACCAATTTTAGGACTCTGGGATCTAGCTGAAAAAGCATATGTAGCCAGAGACTGAACTGGAGCACACAGCCTCCCAAAATAGGGGAATGGGAGGGATAGCCAATCCACCCTTCCCCCAGTAAATCCTCCACAGGAAGATGCATAAAAAAATTAAAAAAAAATCGCATCTATGAAAAAAATCGTGCCCGTGAAAAAATCACGGCCGGATTACCCGGAGGTGATGCAAAAGGTGAGTCCCCGCGTCACTTCCGGAAGATGGCGGTGCACAGGGACCGGGAATCCTGGAGCAAGGACGCCGCCAAAATACCCCAGCCAGGCGCAACTGCAGGGGTCGGCAGCAAATAAGCTGCCGGCCAAACTGACAAGGTACCTAGGAAAGGGCAACACCGTTACCCAAATGAAAAGAAGGCTCCCCTCACTTTCCATAAGAAAGGGGGAAACAAACCGCCTAGTCCACCTGTCCAGGAGGACATAAAAAAACACAGTGGGCTGGGGGTTGACTTCCTCCTTTTAAGGAGATACTTAATTGTTAAATTGAGTTATTAGTCTTGGGCTCATTAAACATTCCGCCGGTCCTGCCAGTCCACGGGGGGGTGGTTAACCCCCATCTGTGCTGCTGGTAGGACGTAAGGGAATGTTTAGTTTAATCGCCTGCTGCATTGGTGGGAGACATTAACCTCTTCTTACTGTGAAATGACCTCTCCTCTGTCTGGGTGTCAGGGACCTATATTTCGTTTAATCGCCTGTTGCATTGGTGGGTGACATGATGCCTGTTTTGCTGTTATGGGACCTCTCTCCTCTGTCTGGGTGCCAGGGGCCTACATTAATGATAATCGCCTGCTGCATTGGTGGGTGACATGATGCCTGTTTTGCTGTTATGGGACCACTCTCCTCTGTCTGGGTGCTAGGGCCTAAATTGCTGAAAGTGTCCTGTTCCATTGCTGGGTAACATGATGCCTGTTTTGTGTTATGGGACCTATCTCATCTGTCTGGGTGCTTTGGCCTAAATTGCTGAAAGTGGCCTGTTCCATTGTTGGGTAACATGATGCCTGTTTTGCCGTTATGGGACCTCTCTCCTCTGTCTGGGTGCTAGGGCCTAAATTGCTGAAAGTGGCCTGTTGCATTGGTGGGTGACATGATGCCTGTTTTGCTGTTATGGGACCTCTCTCCTCTGTCTGGGTGCCAGGGGCCTACATTAATGATAATCGCCTGCTGCATTGGTGGGTGACATTATACCTGTTTTGCTGTTATGGGACCTCTCTCCTCTGTCTGGGTGTTAGGGCCTAAATTGCTGAAAGTGGCCTGTTCCATTGCTGGGTAACATGATGCCTGTTTTGCTGTTATGGGACCTCTCTCCTCTGTCTGTGTGCCAGGGCCTACATTAATGATAATCGCCTGCTGCATTGGTGGGTGACACGATGCCTGTTTTGCTGTTATGGGACCACTCTCCTCTGTCTGGGTGCTAGGGCCTAAATTGCTGAAAGTGTCCTGTTCCATTGCTGGGTAACATGATGCCTGTTTTGTGTTATGGGACCTATCTCATCTGTCTGGGTGCTTTGGCCTAAATTGCTGAAAGTGGCCTGTTCCATTGTTGGGTAACATGATGCCTGTTTTGCTGTTATGGGACCACTCTCCTCTGTCTGGGTGCTAGGGCCTAAATTGCTGAAAGTGTCCTGTTCCATTGCTGGGTAACATGATGCCTGTTTTGTGTTATGGGACCTATCTCATCTGTCTGGGTGCTTTGGCCTAAATTGCTGAAAGTGGCCTGTTCCATTGTTGGGTAACATGATGCCTGTTTTGCCGTTATGGGACCTCTCTCCTCTGTCTGGGTGCTAGGGCCTAAATTGCTGAAAGTGGCCTGTTGCATTGGTGGTAACTGCTTCAGCTCATGTACAGTGGTCTGAATGTTGTCTGTTCTGCCAAGCCGAGTTTGAGAATCATTATAGATCACATCTGGGTCAGTTTTGGTATTTCTGTAGTGATTAGTGTGGTTATAGCACCATCTAGAGGTGTTAAGTTGTATTACACTTTGTTTTTCCTGTTACAAAAACTGCTGTATTGTGGTTAGTGCAAAGCATTGTGGGAGTGCAAAGCATCCTGGGGAAGAGAAGTCTCCAGTCAGCAGGACACATCAGCAGAGGTGACCTATGCATGTTTCCTTCTCAAACTCTACCATCCTTGTAAACGTATATCTGGTGAGAGATCTACCTTTGTTTCAGGGATATTATGTTATGTAGAGCTGTTCAGTCAGTTATAATAGTTACTCAGTGAGTTATTACTACTGTTACTTAGACATGTAGTCCTATGTTAGGCAGCCACTTTACCATGTGCTTTAGTGTTATGCAAATGTTACAGTGCTACATGCTATTCTATACGTTATACTTGTATACGTTACTTGTATTCTTGTTGTTTTACCAATTAAACAATCCTGTTTTGCCAATAAACAATCTTGTTTTACCACTAAACAAGTTAGTATACAAAGAACAGTCCTCTTATTTGTAAGACAGGAATGGTTTATACTGAATGTCAGACTGCACACTGTGTGAACGTGTATGAAGACAGAACATTGTCACTAGGAACACTTTACCTAACATTGCTTTCGTTCAAAACATGGTTGAAAAACTAAAGTAGCCAAATAAATCCAAGGAGTAAATATGTATCCTTTATATTGCTGTGCTATATAAAAGCTTTTATACACCAGAAATGCAGACAGTGAAAATGGTTCATTTTCACTAAGAACATTTTCTTAGTTACAGGTAAAAGGCCATCCAAAAACTCAGGATCATATCCTTATGCTTTCTTATACTTCCTTAAGGCTTGTAAATAATATTGTAGAAAATGTATAGCAAAATAGGATCTTTAGTCATTTTTCTTTATATAGTTGGGCATGTGTACATAAATAACGTTTGTAAAGTTTTCACGTGACACTCATAGAACAGGAACATTGTTTTAAGTAAATTATTTCATATAAAGTACAATAAAAGAACATTGCCTGTTTAGAGTTGGAAATATGACATTCAGAAAACTGCTTAGTAGTAACAATCTGTTTTTTACACCCACATTTGTAGCTTTATCGCTCTTTTAATATCACCTTTAAAATATTTTATGAATATGTTTCTTTAAATGTAAGTCATTGATGAAACTTCTGTCATATAGAACTTTTTATTCTTCATTATTATTATATGCTTGTGAAGGTAGAAATTTCGAAAAGGTCCTTTGAGAATCATGTGGCAAAAGATAAAAAGCTGAATCATTTTATCAGCCTGCCTCAGTGATGCTTGCTGAAGACTGCAATACTGACATGTTGAGCACGGAATGAAATGTATTATAATCAAATAATTAATAAGGATCATACATTTGAAAAATATCTAATGCTTTTGTTTTCTCTTCATTGGTATTTGCTTCCCAAATCTTAAAACACTGAAAAAGACAACATTTAGGACATTGTCTGTTGTTATAACATAAATGTGATAACAGAAAATTGTTAAGAAGGTAAGATTGTTTTACTGTAATGGATTTTACTTTACATATTGTATTCTTGAATCTAAAATAGAAATTTTATTATGTCAGTATTAACCCTGATATGTGACATAATAGTACATTGCATGTAGGGTCTTTAAACATGGTGCCCACTCCAGACTGGACCGAGTGTATTAGTTTCACACAGCAGACACCATGGCTAATGTCTGGGATCAGCAGTAATACTGATCATGGACATTTAACCCCCCTGATGCCAGGGTCAAATGTGACCACGGTATCTTGTAGCGCAAAACCCTGAAGCATCCTAGCTCCCCCTAGCGAGGATCGGGGGGGCCAGATGGTGTATGCGGCAGCCTTGGTCCTCCTGAATAGAGAAGTTGCAAACATAAAATTTTCTTTTTCGCGAACGGTGAACACGTACTTCCGCAAATGTTCTCGAACGTGTGAACCGCCAAAGACTTTAATAGACAGGCGAATTTTAAAACTCACAGGGACTCTTTCTGGCCACAATAGGGATGGTAGAGTTGTTTCAAGGGGACTAACACCTGGACTGTGGCATGCCGGAGGGGGATCCATGGCAAAACTCCCATGGAAAATTACGTAGTTGACGCAGAGTCGGGTTTTAATCCAGCATAAATCACTTAACATTCCTAAATTGTTTGGAATAACGTGCTTTAAAACATTCAGTGTGTGTATACGATCAGGTATGATGTTGTATCAATCAGGTAGTGTAAGGGTTACGCCCGCTTCACAGTGACAGACCAAACTATGACAGACCAAACTCCCCGTTTAACGCACCGCAAACAACCGCGAACAGTCCATTTGCACAACCGCAAACTCCCCATTTGCACAAGGTTGAATACCAAGCTAGCCATGTCCCGTTCCTTGTCCTCACTGACGTCATTAAAGGTCTCTTCCTCCACCCAGCCACGTACAACACCAAGGGTCCCCGAAAGGTGACAACAAGCCCCCTGGGACACCTGTTGTGGTTGGTCTTCCACCTCCTCAAAGCTACCTTTCTCCTCTGACTCCTCGTCTTCAGACTCCTCTCTCTGCTTGCCGAAGGTCCAGCAATCAACGACGACAAGGCTGCTTCTGGTGGTGATGGTTACCACAACTCTTCCTCTTCATGCTCATCTACGGCCTGATCCAGCACTCTTCGCAGGGCACGCTCTAGAAAAAACTCATATGGGATGAGGTCGATGATGTTGCATGGGTTTGACTGACCAGGTTTGTCACCTCCACAAAAGGACGCATGAGCCTACAGCCATTGTGCATGGGCATTCAGTAACGCGGCCAAAAAATACCCATCTCTGCAGAGGCTGTCCTCTTTTTTTAAATTAAAAAAATCCTGTCCTTGGCGGTGTTGTTGTGGTAGGAGGAGGATTACTTTCACCTTTTCCCCTGTTAGATTCCCGTTGTGCTGTGACATCACCCTTATACCCAGCGTAAAGCATACTTTTTAACTTGTTTTGGAACTGCTGCATCCTTTCCGACTTCCGGTAATTCGGTAACATTTCAGCCACTTTCTGTTTATACCAGGAGTCTAGTAGCGAGGCCACCCAGTACAGGTCGTTCTCCTTCAGCCTTTTTATACAAGGGTCCCTCAACAGGCATGACTGCATGAAAGACCCCATTTGCACAAGGTTGGATGCCGAGCTACTCATCTCCCTTTACTCGTCCTCACAGATCTCATTGAAGGTCTGTTCTTCCCCCCAGCCACATACAACACCACGGGTCCCAGATAGGTGACAAAAACGAGCACCCTGGGATGCCTGCTATGGTTGGTCTTCCTCCTCCTCAAAGCCACATTCCTCCTTTGACTCCTCTTCCAGCGTTGCCGCTGGTCCAGCAAGCGATGATGATAAGGCTGTTTCTGGTGGTGATGGTGACCACAGCTCTTCCTCTTCACGCTCATCTACAGCCTGATCCAGCACTGTTCCCAGGGCACGCTCCAGGAGGCAAACAAATGGGATGAGGTCGCTGATGGTACCTTCGGTGTGACCTACTAGGTTTGTCACCTCCTCAAAAGGACGCATGAGCCTACAGGCATTACGCATGAGCGTCCAGTAACGTGGCAAAAAAAATACCCAGCTCTGCAGAGGCTATACTAGCACCCCGGTCATACAAATACTCGTTGATTTCTTTTTCATGTTGGAGCAGGTGGCCGAACATTAGGAGTGTTGAATTCCAACGTGTCGGGCTGTCGCAAATCAAGCGCCTCACTGGAATGTTGTTTCACTGCTGAATATTGGAAAAGTGTGCCATGGCCGTGTAGGAACGCCTGAAATGGCCACACACCTTCCTGGCTTGCTTGAGGACATTCTGTATGCCTGGGTACTTATGCACAAAGCGTTGTACGATCAGATTCAACACATGTGCCATGCAAGGCACATGTGTCAACTTGCCCAAATTCAATGCCGCCAACAGATTGCTTCCGTTATCATACACCACTTTTCCAATCTCCAGTTGGTGCGGGGTCAGCCACTGATCCACCTGTGCATTCAGGGCAGACTGGAGTGCTGGTCCGGGGAGACTCTCTGCTTTCAGGCAAGTCAACCCCAAGACGGCGTGACACTGTCATATCCGGGATGTGGAATAGCCCCCAGGGAGCTGGGGGGTGCAGTTAATGTGGAGCAAGATGCAGCAGCAGAAGAGGACTCAGCCGAGGAGGTTAGCGAAGAGGATTGAGTAGGAGGAGTAGAGGAGGTGGCAGCAGGCCTGCCTGCAAGTTGTGGCGGTGTCACCAACTCCGCTGCAGAGCCACGCATTCCATGCTTGGCAGCCGTCAGCAGGTTGGGGATTGCCTTTTGTGAAAAAATTTTTCGTCTGGTTACCTTCCACTGCGGTGTCCCAATAGCTAAACATTTTTTGAAGAGCTCAGACTCCACCAGCTTGTATGGTAAAAGTTGGCGGGCTAAGAGTTGCGAAAAGCCAGCTGTCAGACGCCGGGCAAGGGGGTGACTTTGTGAAATTGGCTTCTTATGCTCTAACATTTTCTTGACAGACACCTGACTGTGGGCAGATGAGCAGGAACTGCTGAAGGTGAGAGGCGGAGTGGCGCGTGGTTGAGAGGGGGCATGGAGGACAGCAGTGGTTGACGTGGCTGAAGATGCTGGACCAGGAGGAGGATGGTGGCTTTGAGTTTGTGTGCTGCTTGTACTCATGTGTTGATCCTATAGGCGTTTGTGATGTGAGATCATGTGCCTTCACAAAGCAGTTGTACCTAGGTGGGTGTTGGACTTCCCACAACTCAGTTTCTTTTGGCACAGGTTGCAAATGGCATCGCTGTTATCAGAGGCAGACACACAAAAAAAAATACCACACTGCTGAGCTTTGCAATGACGGCATTCTGGTGGTGGCAACAGCATGCCTTGATTGGCGTGCTGTCTGGCTGACCCCGGGTGCCGATACATGCTTTCTGACTGTGCCACTAGCTCCTTGCGACAACCTCCCCCTGCTTCCATCTCTTCTCCTCCTCTCTGTCTCCCCATATGAACTTTCCCCCTGTTCTTCTTCTCTTCGAGCGGGCACCCACGTGACATCCATGGACACGTCGTCATCATCAACCGCTTCACTTGTATCTGACAACTCAGCAAAGAAAGCAGCAGTGGGTGCAACATCATCATCATCACACCGTACGTCCATGTGTGTAATGCTGCTTGACAATCCTCTGGCAATAACGGTTGCGCATCACTCATTTCTTCCAACTGATGTTTAAATAACTCCTCTGACAGATCAAGTGAAGCGGCTATGGTGCTAGTGTTGGTGGTGGCATCGGGCGGGTGGGCGGTAACGTGAGAGGTGCCCGAAGCAGAGCTGGAGGAGAATGGTTCGTCAAGGTTACAAGCGGAAGCTGTAGAAGATTGAGTGTCCTTTGTAAGCCAGTCAACTTTGTCCTCAGAATTTTTCGAGTTCAGGGTGTGGCCTCTGAAGACTGGGCATTATTCTAGGGCCAAATGAAATCATAGTACCATGACCACAATTGCCCCTGTGGGGTGGCCTGCCTTTGCCTGTCATTTTTTGGGGATTAGTGGTACTATGCGTGCAAGGTACTGTGCCTCCTTATATCAGTGGTGGGCAGTGGGCACAGTACAGTCAGTGGGCCTGACACACACTGGCAGGCAACTGCAATTATATTAAAGGGTAAAAATGAAATGACTTTTTTATCTGCAAGGTACTGTGCCACCCGATATGAGTGGTGGGCACAGGCAGTCGGCACAGTACAGTCTGTGGGCCTGACACACACTGGCACGCAACTGAAATTATATTAAATGTAAAAATTAAATAACTTTTTTATCTGCAAGTTACTGTGCCACCCTATATGAGTGGTGTGCAGACAGTACAGTCTGTGGGCCTGCGACCTCTCACACATGGGCAGGCAACTGCAATATATATATATATATATATATATATATATAATATAAAAGCAGACTGATGTACCAGCCCTAAAAAGGTCTTTTTTGGGGTGCTGTCAGTATGCTGTCCTTACAGCAGATGAGTCTTTGAGGACTGGAATGGACACAGAACACTGGCCTAGCTAATGCTTTCCATATATTAATTCAGCAGCAGCAGCACTCTCCCTGCTCTAACTAACACTGGAGCTTCAGAATGAATCTAAGATGTATGCTGTCCTTGCTTTTTGATAGGAGCTGGGAGGGTCTGGGAGGGAGGGTATGCTGATTGGCTGAAATGTGTCTGCTAACTGTGAGTTACAGGGTCAAAGTCTGCTCAATGATGATGTATAGGGGGCGGACCTAACATCGCATATGTTCGCCCGCCACGGCAAACGCGAACAAGCGATGTTTCGCCGGGTACTGTTCGCCGGCGAATAGTTCAGGACATCTCTACTCCTGAATGATCTGAGGCTGCTGCAAATAGGTTCCTATGGAGATCCTGCCAATGCTAATACATAGCGGTATTTGAGAGAAGCAATCTGATGATTGCCTAATCAAGTTCCCTAGGGGAACTATTAAAAAGTGTAAAAAAAATAAAAAATATAACCATTCTAATCAACAGCTTTCCCCAAAATCATAATAAAAATAAACAATAAAAAAATAAACATCATGGACATCGTTGAATGTAAAAACGCCCCTAACTATTTACATATAAAAATATTTAACCCATACAGTGAAACAGAAAAAGTCAAAATACTGTTCTTTGGTGTATCGGAATGTTTGGTACCCAGACCCGAACCCAGACTTTTTCACAGAAGTTCGGGTTTGGGTTCGGTATTCTGTATATTTTATTATTTTTCCCTTATAACCATGTTAATACAGAATGCTTCCTAAAATGTGGCTTGAGGGGTTAAAAAATAAAAAAAAATTTATTCACCTCATCCACTTGATCGCACAGCCAGATATCATCTTCTTTCTTCTCTTTTCAGGACCTGCAAAAGGCCCTTTGGTGACGTGACGTCAGGGCAGCGCATGTCCTTCAGAATGAAGATAAAAAAATCACTACAGAAATACCAAAACTGAGGCAGTAAAAAAAAAAAAAAATGTAACTGTCATTTTTCTTTTTCCTCTATTGAGGTTCGCACTATATATTTATATATTTTAAAGGGGTATTCCCATCTTGCTATTTCGTCCTCACCTCAGCCAGCTCTGTTGTTCTCTTCATGGTTTCCTGCTTCTGAGGCTGGCCGGGCTTAGGCAGTTGAGTGAACACCGGCCACGCCTTCTTATGACATCACACTGAGAGCGCAGTCCTTGGTGTGCTCGTTCATGTGGATAGTATGTGTCAACAGCCTGCAGTGTATGAGGCCCATCCCTCCTTCTGGGGAATCATCACTCATAAAGCCATGGGAAGTGATGGAAGACAGTAACATGTGGCTGTCCTGCATTCTAATACAGTTTTACACACAAAACCCATTATGAATAACAAAACAATAATTCACTAGTATACATCAACCCACAGCATGTTAGCCAGTAGTCATATCATCTGTGCTTTTGCCTCCCATAAAATATTACCATCCCCCACTCACCAGCCCTGATGCAGATTTGTTTCCATTACAGCTCTAATACAGTTGTTTTTTACACCTTAGACCATGTATCTTTATAGATGCATATACAGCTCTGCTACATCTGTCTTCCTCGACTCTGTCAGCACTGTGTTAGAATCACTTAATATACAGCTCTGCTACATCTATTTCCATAGAATAGTCCCCAGCGTCCCTCCATCATTTAGTGTCCTCCCCCACCGCCCCTCCATTCCATAGAATTTTACCTAGTGTCCCCATTGTCCCTCCACTAAACAAAAAAACTTGTCACCCATTGTCCCTCCACTAAATAAAATTGTCCACCAGTGCCTCCTTGCTAAATAATATTGTCCTCTATTGTCCCTCCACTAAATAAAATTGTGCCCAATTGTCCCTTCACTAAAATTGTCCCCCAGGGTCCCTCCACAAAATCAAATTGGCTCCCAGGGTCCCCCTAGTAAATAGTATTGTCAACCATTGTCCCTCCACTAACATTGTCCCCCAGCGTTCCTCCACAAAATCAAATTGGCCCCCATTGTCCATGCACAAAATCAAATTGGCCCCCAGCATCCGTCCACAAAATCAAATTGGCCCCCATTGTCCCTGCACTAAATCAAATTGGCCCCCAGAGTCCCTCCAGAAATAGTATTGTCCCCCATTGTCCCTCCACTAACATTGTCCCCCAGCGTCACTCCACAAAATCAAATTGGCAGCCAGCATCCGTCCACAAAATCAAATTGGCCCCCAGTGCCTCTTCAATAAATAATATTGTCCCCCATTGATGGCTAGTACAAATAAAATCGTTGGTGGTTTAGTGGATGAATGAATTATCCAAAGTACAAGTCCTCTCTGCGCCGCCCGATACAGAGTCCATGCTGCATACAGAGCATGCGCGGCTCTGTAGCAGACACGGCAGAGAGGAAACAGGATGCGCGCGAGCGTCTTTGAAAATTGATCAAAATTGTGGGGGACCCATTTACCAGCGACAAGGTGGCTTCCACAGATGGGACGTGAAGCCCACAGTAATGAGAGCAGTGTAGAATCCAGTTATTTTATACTCTGGTTAGAAGCCCTGGACAGGAGTGCATGGTCCAAGTGGAGGCAGCCACTTCCCCAAATGTACAATGCAAAAAACACAGTTAGAACAGCACCTCTGCATACTATGAAATAAAGTACAGGTGCACGGTACCATGGCTGCAATGTAAAAGCCACTTTGTCACTGATAGATGGGCCCAACACAATTTTGATTAACGCAATACAGATTTCTTCATGTTTCCAGTGTTTGCATATGCTTTTGTGGATGGAGTAGTGTGCTGCTGCATATAGCGTGTGTGCATATGCCTTCGTAGATGGAGTAGTGTGCTGCTGTGTATAGTGTGTGTTTGCTTTTGCATGGCTTTGTTTTGGATCATTGGCTAAGCTTTATGTTAATTACCAGGATATTGCTTTAATTGGCTTTTGTGCATACATTGTACTGTGCTTCCAGAGAGCAAGTGTCATTTAAAACAATTATGAGTGTTGTTTCTATATAGTAAATCACAGGATCGTAATTAATCCAGTGTTTTTGCATTTTTTTGTATCTAATTAACGGAAAAACTATTTTAGAAGGTAGACGTCCCTAATAATTAGAGGGATTCACTGTACAAAGGGAACGTTAAAATATACTTTTATTCAAAAATACATTAAAATGATAATCCTTGGGGGAAAGATCAAAAGTCGACACACTAACAAAAAATTGATGTGTCCCTGGTGAATCGATTGATAGTCCATCCAGCGGATTGGGAACACATAAATCATGGATGGGTATCCAGAAGCCCAAAAATGGTGATTTATGGACTACAATTCACCTAGGGAGTAACAATCATACTGGTATGTGATCACTATTATACTGGCAGAAAAGTGAACAATCTGAGGGGTACAGCACTTCCCCTGCTGTCAGAAATCACTGCCTAATAGTAGACCACATATCATTGGAGGTGAGGTTGCACATTGCTAATGGACATAAACGCCCTGAGCCCTGGTTACCACACTGTGTGTGGGAAGGACGCTATTGAAATGCCCAAAGCAGTGGAGACTGCAAAAATTCACCTGACTACCTAGCATATAGAGACTAGGTTGCCACCTCACTAAACTAGCGTCTGACTCGACGCGTTTCTTGTGCAAATTCATCAGGAGTAATAGCGCTACTGGAGTGGGTGAACAAACGCCGTCACACTGATGGTGTGTGACAGCTAGTCCGGCGCTTGAATGGCCGTGAAACGGCCGCTTCTGGCGCCAGGATATAAGGACATAAGACCGCCCACAAGGGGAGGGACCAGGGCTGGGCACAACCAATCAGGACATGAGGGGGCGGTAACAGGTACACAGTGCCCGCCCAAGTCCTGACGTCGTGAAATATCAGCCCCGTCACTTGGATTAAAGTATGGCAAGCTAGAAAACTTTACTTACAGTGGCGACAAGGAGAAGAAGGACAAGTGAGAGAGGTAGCGATCACCAGTGTATATTATCTGATGTTATAGATGATGATGTTAAAGAGGCTATCTATCCATCAATGTATACTGTTAAAGACAGCCTCATCATCGGAGTGTCATTCAATAACAACAGAGAAGGGGGGAATTACTGAAGATCTAATGGACAGTGGTTTGGTCACAATTAATGATGTGTAGTGGGGAAGCATGGTGTGTTATCACATGCCACCTATGATGTCTAGGTATAATCCACTACTATATTTGTGCAATAGTACGGCAATGTAGATACAGTAACCCCACCATAATTGGATCGCCCCCATATGTCACAATTTACATAATGGTCATGGGGAAAGAAGATAGCAGAGAGGACCTGTTGGTATAAAAACGACCGATAGGACTATTCAATAAAGCTGGTAAATTAAATATATTCATTTAACCCACGCGGTCGAACTGTGTCCAGTCTGTAGGTCCATTGTGCTTCATTTTGTAGGACCAGACGGTCCAGGTCACCACCTCTGGGTGAGGGTCTGATGACCTCAAGACCCTGAAATTTGATCGAGCGGAGATCACCAGAATGTTGCACATCAATGTGGCGTGCAAAGGGGGTATCTGACCGCTTTCTGATGTCTTTCAGATGTTCGCCAATCCGTCTGCGAAACTCCCGGATCGTCTTTCCCACATATTGCAAGCCACAAACACACGTACCCAAGTACACCAAACCTGACGTCCTACAATTAATAAATGATCTTATTGTGTAGGATCTGGATGTGGTTGTACTGGTGAACGTGCGTCCCTTCTGAATGGAACCACAAGCTATACAGTCCCCGGCGAGGAGGTTGGAAGAAACTGTGGACCAGACGGTCCTTTAAATTGCGACCTCTACGAAATGTAACCGCTGGTTTATCACCCATCAGATGTCCAATATCTTTGTCCATCTGCAGGATGCCCCAATGTTTTCGTAGACAATCCATAATGGGTCCATTTGCGGCGTCGAAGGTTGCAATTAGTCGGATCTGGTCCTCCCCTTTTGTTAGGGCCCTCAATATTAACAACTGTGGGCTGTTCCTTACATCTGTGATTGATCCTGTACATATTACCTTCCTTGATCTCACCATTACCAAGGACTGTGATGGTAAAATCCATACGGACCTGTATCGTAAATAGACGGCTACCAACAGCCTTCTCCATTGGGGGAGCAGTCATCCCCCTGCTTTGAAAAGAGACATTCCTAAGGGGCAATTTTTGCGTGTTCGCCGCAATTGCTCCTCTTTTTCAGGCTTCCAAAATAAAGCTGCTTTCGTAGAGGTCGCAATTTAACCACTTGAAGACCACAGGTTTATACCCCCCTAGTGACCAGGCCCTTTTTTACAAATCCGCACTACACTACTTTCACCGTTTATTGCTCGGTAATACAACTTACCACCCAAATGAATTTTACCTCCTTTTCTTCTCACTAATAGAGCTTTCATTTGGTGGTATTTCATTCTTGCTGACATTTTTACTTTTTTTGCTATTAATAAAAATGTAACGACATTTTTGCAAAAAAATGACATTTTTGACTTTCTGTTGTAATTTTTTTTTTAAAAACTACATTTCTATATAAATTTTTCACAAAATTTATTGTTCTACATGTCTTTGATAAAAAAAAATCCAATAAGTGTATATTTATTGGTTTGGGTAAAATTTATAGCGTTTACAAACTATGGTGCAAAAAATAGAATTTCGGCATTTTGAAGCAGCTCTGACTTTCTGAGCACCTGTCATGTTTCTTCAGGTGCTAGAATGCCAGGATAGTATAAATACCCCCCAAATGACACCATTTTAGATAGAAGACACCCCAAAGTATTCACGGAGGGGCATGGTGAGTTCATGTATCATTTCATTTTTTTTCACAAGTTAGCGGAAAATGACACTTTCTGAGGAAAAAAATAATAATAAAGTTTCCATTTCTGCTAACTTCTGGCAAAAAAATATAAAATCTCAGACGGACTCACTATGCCCCTCAATGAATACCTTGGGGTGTCTACTTTCCGAAATGGGGTCATTTGTGGGGTGTGTTTACTGTTCTGGCATTTTGGGCGGGGCTAAATTGTGAGCAGCCCAGTAAAACCCAAAGGTACTCGTTGGAATTTGGGCACCTTTGTGCACCCAGGCAGCAAAAAAGTGTCACACACGTGGTATTGCCGTACTCAGGAGAAGTAGGGCAATATGTTTTGGGGTGTATTTTTACATATACCCATGCTGGGTGAGAGAAATATCTCTGTAAATTGTCAACTTTGTATAAAAAAATTTAAAAAGTTGTCGTTTACAGAGATATTTCTCACACCCAGCATGGGTATATATAAAAATACACCCCAAAACTCATTGCCCTACTTCTCCTGAGTACGGCGATACCACATGAGTGACACTTTTTTTGCAGCCTGGGTGCGCAAAGGGGCCCTAAAACCAATGAGTACCTTTAGGATTTCACTGGACATTTTTACGCATTTGGATTCCAGACTTCTTCTCAGGCTTTAGAGACCCCTAAAATGCCAGGGCAGTATAAATACCCCACAAGTGACCCCATTTTGGAAAGAAGACACCCCAAGGTATTCTGTGAGGGGTATGGTGAGTTCATGTAAAATTTTATTTTTTGTCACAAGTTAGTGGAATATGAGACTTTGTAAAAAAATTTAAAAAAATAAAAAAAAATCAATTTCCGCTAACTTGTGCCAAAAAAAAAAAACTTTCTGTGAACTCGCCATGACCCTCATACCTTGGGGTGTCTTCTTTCCAAAATGGGGTCACATGTGGGGTATTTATACTGACCTGGCATTTTAAGGGGCCCCTAAAGCGTGAGAATCCAAATGCGAAAAAATGGCCTGTGAAATCCTAAAGGTACTCATTGGTTTTAGGGCCCCTTTGCGCACCCAGGCTGCAAAAAAGTGTCACACATGTGGTATCTCCGTACTCAGGAGAAGTAGGGCAACGTGTTTTGGGGTGTATTTTTATATATACCCATACTTTGTGTGAGAAATATCTCTGTAAATGACAACTTTTAAAAAAAAATTATTCAAAGTTGTCAATTTACAGAGATATTTCTCTCACCCAGCATGGGTATATGTAAAAATACACCCCAAAACACATTGCCCTACTTCTATTTAGTACGGCGATACCACATGAGTGACACTTTTTTGCAGCCAAGATGCGCAAAGGGGCCCTAAAACCAATGAGTACCTTTTAGGAGGGCATTTTTACGCATTTTTCTTCTCACGCTTTAGGGCCCCTAAAATGCCAGGTCAGTAGAAATACCCCACATGTGACCCCATTTTGGAAAGAAGACACCCCAAGGTATTCCGTGAGGGGCATGGCGAGTTCACAGAAGATTTTTTTTTGGCACAAGTTAGCGGAAATTGATTTTGTATTGTTTTTTCTCACAAAGTCTCCCTTTCCGCTAACTTTTGACAAAAAGTTCAATTTTTCAAGGTACTTGTTGGAATTTGGGCCCCTTTGCGCACCCAGGCTGCAAAAAAGTGTCACTCATGTGGTATCGCCGTACTCAGGAGAAGTAGGGCAATGTGTTTTGGGGTGTATTTTTACATATACCCATGTTAGGTGAGAGAAATATCTCTGTAAATTGACAACTTTGTATAAAAAAATTTAAAAAGTTGTCGTTTACAGTGATATTTCTCACACAAAGTATGGGTATGTGTAAAAATACACCCCAAAACACATTGCCCTACTTCTCCTGAGTACGGCGATACCACATGTGTGACACTTTTTTGCAGCCAAGATGCGCAAAGGGGCCCTAAAACCAATGAGTACCTTTAGGATTTCACAGGGCATTTTTACGTATTTGGATTCTCACGCTTTAGGACCCCTAAAATGCCAGGGCAGTATAAATACCCCACAAGTGACCCCATTGTGGAAAGAAGACACCCCAAGGTTTTCTGTGAGGGGCATGGCGAGTTCACATAAAAAAAAAAATAATTTGACACAAGTTAGCGGAAATTGATATATATATATATTTTTTTTTTACAAAGTCTCATATTCCACTAACTTGTGACAAAAAATACAATTTTACATGAACTCCCCATACCCCTCACGGAATACCTTGGGGTGTCTTCTTTCTAAAATGGGGTCACATGTGAGGTTTTTGTACTGCCCTGGCATTTGAGGGTCTCCGCAATCATTACACGTATGGCCAGCATTAGTTCAGCCGTTCAGCCTCTGCGCTGAAAAAAAAATAAAAAATGAACGGCACAGATTTTTTCATTCGCATCGATCAATGTGGATGAAAAAATCTCTGCCAAAATCAGTGACTGCGGTGCGGTGGGCGCTAACTACCCAACAAGTAGCTAACTAACTGGCGGTGATAAGGGACCCTTATGCCCCATTCACACGTCTGAAATTCTGTTTGCGGAACGGAATTGCGGACCCATTCATTTCTATGGGGACAGACTTTGTCCCGCTCGGATCCGGAATTACGGATCAGGCGCTTCCGCGTCTGCACTTCCGTTCCGCAAAAATATAGAACATGTCCTATTCTTGTCCGCAATTGCGGACAAGAAAAAGCATTTTCTATATAGTTCTGTGCGGATCTGCAAAATGCGGAAAGCGCATTGCCGGTGTCCGTATTTTGCGGATCTGTAAATCCATGGATCCGCAGATCCATGGATCCGCATATCCATGGATCCGCAAAACACATACGGACGTCTGAATGAGCCTGTAGGGGGTGATTAGTGACAAGGGGGTGACAGGGGTGATCAGGGGGTGACATGGGTGATCAGGGGTTAATCAGTGATGGGGGTGGGGGTGTGTGTGTGTAGTGATTGGTGCACTTTTTCTATGTTTCCTCTGGTGGTCCCAAACAAACAGACAGCAGGCATATCAGACGCTGTTTAAAAAACAGCGTCTGATATGCGATTTAAATGCGTTTTTCAAGATCTACAGCCTGCCAGCGCATGATCAGCGCTGGCAGGCTGTAGTTTCAGTTGTCCCGGCTCCGATCACATGAACGCGCGCGCACGACGCGCGCGCGTTCATGTGAAATCTCAGGTCTCACGAGATGACGCCGATAGGCGTGACTGAGACCTGAGAGAGCCGCCGCGCTGACGCCCATCGGCGTTAGCGTGGCAGCAAGAGGTTAAAGGACCGTCTGGTCCACAGTTTCTTCCAACCTCCTCGCCCGAGTACATGGCTTACCAGTTCTGCCACAGGTACATTTCGATGCGGGGACTGTATAGCTTGTGGTTCCATTCAGACGGGACGCACGTTCACCAGTACAACCACATCCAGATCCTACACAATTAGATAATTTATTAATTGTAGGACGTCAGGTTTGGTGTAATTTCATTTACCAGCTTCATTGAATAGTCCTATCGGTCGTTTTTATACCAACAGGTCCTCTCTGCTATCTTCTTTCCCCATGACCATTATGTAAATTGAGATATATAGGGGCGATCCAATTATGGTGGGGTTACTGTATCTACATTGCCGTAGTATTGCACAAATATAGTAGTGGATTATACCTAGACATCATAGGTGGCATGTTATAACACACCATGCTTCCCCACTACACATCATTAATTGTGACCAAACCACTGTCCATTAGATCTTCAGTAATTCCCCCCTTCTCTGTTGTTATTGAATGACACTCCGATGATGAGGCTGTCTTTAACAGTATACATTGATGGATAGATAGCCTCTTTAACATCATCATCTATAACATCAGATAATATACACTGGTGATCGCTACCTCTCTCACTTGTCCTTCTTCTCCTTGTCGCCACTGTAAGTAAAGTTTTCTAGCTTGCCATACTTTAATCCAAGTGACGGGGCTGATATTTCACGACGTCAGGACTTGGGCGGGCACTGTGTACCTGTTACCGCCCCCTCATGTCCTGATTGGTTGTGCCCAGCCCTGGTCCCTCCCCTTGTGGGCGGTCTTATGTCCTTATATCCTGGCGCCAGAAGCGGCCGTTTCACGGCCATTCAAGCGCCGGACTAGCTGTCACACACCATCAGTGTGACGGCGTTTGTTCACCCACTCCAGTAGCGCTATTACTCCTGATGAATTTGCACAAGAAACGCGTCGAGTCAGACGCTAGTTTAGTGAGGTGGCAATCTAGTCTCTATATGCTAGGTAGTCAGGTGAATTTTTGCAGTCTCCACTGCTTCGGGCATGTCAATAGCGTCCTTCCCACACACAGTGTGGTAACCAGGGCTCAGGGCGTTTATGTCCATTAGCAATGTGCAACCTCACCTCCAATGATATGTGGTCTACTATTAGGCAGTGATTTCTGACAGCAGGGGAAGTGCTGTACCCCTCAGATTGTTCACTTTTCTGCCAGTATAATAGTGATCACATACCAGTATGATTGTTACTCCCTAGGTGAATTGTAGTCCATAAATCACCATTTTTGGGCTTCTGGATACCCATCCATGATTTATGTGTTCCCAATCCGCTGGATGGACTATCAATCGATTCACCAGGGACACATCAATTTTTTGTTAGTGTGTCGACTTTTGATCTTTCCCCCAAGGATTATCATTTTAATGTATTTTTGAATAAAAGTATATTTTAACGTTCCCTTTGTACAGTGAATCCCTCTAATTATTAGGGACGTCTACCTTCTAAAATAGTTTTTCCTTTAATTAGATACAAAAAAATGCAAAAACACTGGATTAATTAGGATCCTGTGATTTACTATATAGAAACAACACTCATAATTGTTTTAAATGACACTTGCTCTCTGGAAGCACAGTACAATGTATGCACAAAAGCCAATTAAAGCAATATCCTGGTAATTAACATAAAGCTTAGCCAATGATCCAAAACAAAGCCATGCAAAAGCAAACACACACTATACACAGCAGCACACTACTCCATCTACGAAGGCATATGCACACACGCTATATGCAGCAGCACACTACTCCATCCACAAAAGCATATGCAAACACTGGAAACATGAAGAAATCTGTATTGCGTTAATCAAAATTGTGTTGGGCCCATCTATCAGTGACAAAGTGGCTTTTACATTGCAGCCATGGTACCGTGCACCTGTACTTTATTTCATAGTATGCAGAGGTGCTGTTCTAACTGTGTTTTTTGCATTGTACATTTGGGGAAGTGGCTGCCTCCACTTGGACCATGCACTCCCAAATGGCCCCTGGGGGGTTCAGATATCTTGCTTTGGAGGCAGAAGAACGTTGGTGGTAGTCATAGTCAACCGTCATATACAATCAAATAGAGGCATCAAATCGATTCGCAAAGCGATTAATAATTGTAAGCATTATTCGCATTGCGATTACAACTTAGAGCTCAGTTCCTAATGGTTGTATTGCTAGAATATAACGTATATTAAAGCAATACAACAACCATTAGGAACTCAGCTCTAAGTTAAATTCGCAATGCGATTAATGCAGGTTATATTAATCGCATTGCGAATTAAACTTAGATCTGAGTTCCTAATGGTTGTTGTATTGCTAGAATATGACGAAGATTAAGAATATAGCGCTAAATTCTCAATCTTCGTTATATTCTAGCAATACAACCATTAGGAACCCAGCTCTAAGTTGAATTCGCAAATAAGATGTCCCAAACTATTCACCGGCGGACAGTTCCCGGCGAACATGGCTTGTGCGCGTTCGTCGCGGCGAGCGAACATATGCGATGTTCGGTCCACCCCCTATCATTAAGTAAACTTTGACCCTTTACCTCACAGTCAGCAGACACATTCCAGCCAATCAGCATACCCTCCCTCCCGGACCCTCCCATCTCCTGGAGAGCTTCCATTTTAGATTCATTCGGAAGCTGCAGTCTTAGTGAGAGGAGGGACAATGTAGCTGCTGCTGATTTAAAAGGAAATCGATAGCTAGGCTAGTGTATTCAGTGTCCACTCCAGTCCTGAAAGACTCATCAGATCTCTGCTGTAAGGACAGCGTCCCGACAGCACCCCAAAAAGCCCTTTTTAGGGCTAGTACATCAGTCTCCCTCCCAGACCCTCCCACCTCCTATCAAAAAGCAAGGATGGCATCCATCTTAGATTCATTCTGAAGCTGCAGTGTTAGTAGTTGTAATTGCAATGCGATTAATATAACCTGTATTAACCACTTCAGCCCCCCTAGCTTAAACACCCTTAATGACCATTAATTACAATTCCGCACTACACTAGTTTCACCGTTTATTGCTCCGTCATGCAACTTACCACCCAAATGAATTTTGCCTCCTTTTCTTCTCACTAATAGAGCTTTCATTTGGTGCTATTTCATTGTTGCTGACATTTTTACTTTTTTTGCTATTAATAAAAATTTAAAGACATTTTTGCAAAAAAATGACATTTTTCACTTTCTGTTGTAAAATTTTTCGAAAAAAACTACATTTCTATATACATTTTTTTCTAAATTTATTGTTCTACATGTCTTTGATAAAAAAAAGTCCAATAAGTGTATATTTATTGGTTTGGGTAAAAGTTATAGCGTTTACAAACTATGGTGCAAAAAAGTGAATTTCGGCATTTTGAAGCAGCTCTGACTTTCTGAGCACCTGTCATGTTTCTTCAGGTGCTAGAATGCCAGGATAGTATAAATACCCCCCAAATGACACCATTTTAGAAAGAAGACACCACAAAGTATTCGCGGAGGGGCATCGTGAGTTCATGTATCATTTCATTTTTTTTCACAAGTTAGCGGAAAATGACACTTTCTGAGGAAAAAAATAAAAATAATAAAGTTTCCATTTCTGCTAACTTCTGGCAAAAAAATAAAATCTCCCACGGACTCACTATGCCCCTCAGTGAATACCTTGGGGTGTCTACTTTCCGAAATGGGGTCATTTGTGGGGCGTGTTTACTGTTCTGGCATTTTGGGCGGGGCTAAATTGTGAGCAGCCATGTAAAAGCTAAAGGTACTCGTTGGAATTTGGGCCCCTTTGCACCCAGGCTGCAAAAAAGTGTCACTCATGTGGTATTGCCGTACTCAGGAGAAGTAGGGCAATGTGTTTTGGGGTGTATTTTTACATATACCCATGTTGGGTGAGAGAAATATCTCTGTAAACTGACAACTTTGTATAAAATTTTTTTAAAAGTTGTCGTTTACAGCGATATTTCTCACACAAAGTATGGGTATATATAAAAATACACCCCAAAACTTATTGCCCTACTTCTCCTGAGTACGGCAATACCACATGTGTGACACTTTTTTTGCAGCCATGATGCGCAAAGGGGCCCTAAAACAAATGAGTACCTTTAGGATTTCACAGGGCATTTTTACGCATTTGGATTCCAGACTTCTTCTCATGCTTTAGGGGCCCCTAAAATGCCAGGACAGTATAAATACCCCACATGTGACCCCATTTTAGAAAGAAGACACCCCAAGGTATTCTGTGAGGGGTATGGTGAGTTCATGTAAAATTTAATTTTTTGTCACAAGTTAGTGAAATAAGAGACTTTGTAAAAAAAAAAAAAATATATCAATTTCCGCTAACTTGTGCCAAAAAAAAAAAAATTCTGTGAACTCGCCATGCCCCTCACGGAATACCTTGGGGTGTCTTCTTTCCAAAATGGGGTCACATGTGGGGTATTTATACTGACCTGGCATTTTAGGGGCCCTAAAGCGTGAGAATCCAAATGCGTAAAAATGCCCTGTGAAATCCTAAATGTACTCATTGGTTTTAGGGCCCCTTTGCGCATCTTGGCTGCAAAAAAGTGTCACTCATGTGGTATCGCCGTACTCAGGAGAAGTAGGGCAATGTGTTTTGGGGTGTATTTTTATATATACCCATACTGTGTGTGAGAAATATTGCTGTAAACGACAACTTTTTACATTTTTTTATTCAAAGTTGTCAATTTACAGAGATATTTCTCTCACCCAGCGTGGGTATATGTAAAAATACACCCAAAAACACATTGCCCTACTTCTCCTGAGTACGGCGATACCACATGTGTGCCACTTTTTTGCAGCCAAGATGCGCAAAGGGGCCCTAAAACCAATGAGTACCTTTTAGGATGGCATTTTTACGCATTTTTCTTCTCACGCTTTACGGCCCCTAAAATGCCAGGGCAGTATAAATATCCCACCTGTGACCCCATTTTGGAAAGAAGACACCCCAAGGTATTCCATGAGGAGCATGGCGAGTTCATAGAAGATTTTTTTTTTTGGCACAAGTTAGCGGAAATTGATTTTTTATAGTTTTTTCTCATAAAGTCTCCCTTTCTGCTAACTTTTGACAAAAAGTTAAATTTTTCACGGACTCACTATGCCCCTCGGTGAATACCTTGGGGTGTCTTCTTTCCAAAATGGGGTCATTTGTGGGGTGTTTGTACTGTTCTGGCATTTTGGGCGGGGCTAAAGGGAGCAGCCATGTAAAAGCTAAAGGTACTCGTTGGAATTTGGGCCCCTTTGCGCACCCAGGCTGCAAAAAAGTGTCACTCATGTGGTATTGCCTTACTCAGGACAAGTAGGGCAATGTGTTTTGGGGTGTATTTTTACATATACCCATACTTTGTGTGAAAAATATCGCTGTAAATTGACAACTTTGTATAAAAAAAAATTAAAAAGTTGTCATTTACAGAGATATTTCTCTCACCCAGTATGGGTATATGTAAAAATACACCCCAAAACACATTGCCCTACTTCTTCTGAGTACGGCAATACTACATGTGTGACACTTTTTTGCAGCCAAGATGCGCAAAGGGGCCCAAATTCCAATGAGTACCTTTAGGATTTCACAGGGCATTTTTACGCATTTGGATTCTCACGCTTTAGGACCCTAAAATGCCAGGGCAGTATAAATACCCCACAAGTGACCCCATTGTGGAAAGAAGACACCCCAAGGTATTCCGTGAGGGGCATGACGAGTTCACTGAAAAAATAAAAAATTTGGCACAAGTTAGCGGAAATTGATTTTTTTTTTTTTTTTTTTTTTAACAAAGTCTCATATTCCACTAACTTGTGACAAAAAAATAAAATTTTGCATGAACTCACCATACCCCTCAGCGAATACCTTGGGGTGTCTTCTTTCTAAAATGGGGTCACATGTGAGGTTTTTGTACTGCTCTGGCATTTGAGGGTCTCCGCAATCATTACACGTATGGCCAGCATTAGGAGTTTCTGCGATTCTCCGTATATTGAGCATACGGGTAATGAGATTTTTTTTTTCCGTTCAGCCTCTGGGCTGAAAAAAGAAAAAAAATGAACGGCACAGATTTTTTCATTCGCATCAATCAATGTGGATGGAAAAATCTCTGCCAAAATCAGTGACTGCGGTGCGGTGGGCTGGGCGCTAACTACCTAACAAGTAGCTAACTAACTGGAGGTGATAAGGGACCCTTATGCCCCATTCACACGTCTGAAATTCTGTTTGCGGAACGGAATTGCGGACCCATTCATTTCTATGGGGACAGACTTTGTCCCGCTCGGATCCGGAATTGCGGATCCGCACTTACGGGTCTGCACTTCCGTTCCGCAAAAATATAGAACATGTCCTTTTCTTGTCCGCAATTGCGTACAAGAAAAAGCATTTTCTATATAGTTCTGGCAATGTGCGGATCTGCAAAATGCGGAAAGCACATTGCCGGTGTCCGTGTTTTGCGGATCCGCGTCGCGGATCCGCGGATCCGCAAAACACATATGGACATGTGAATAGAGCCTTACAGGGGGGTGATCAGTGACAGGGGGGTGATCATGAAGTCTATATGGGGTGATCAGGGGTTAACAAAGGGTTAATAGTGGTTATAAAGTGAGGGGGTGGGGGGTTAGTGTAGTGTTTGGTGCAACTTTACATTGTTACCTGGTCCTCTGGTGGTCGATCTCAGTAAATGGGACCACCAGAGGACCAGGTATTAGGTATATCAGACGCTGTTAACAACACAGCGTCTGATATACCACTTTGATCTAATTTATTTTACATTTACAGCCTGCCAGCGATTGATCATCGCTGGCAGACTGTAGTACAACTGCAGAGCCGCGCTCTGCTGTGAACGCGCGCGCGCGTGCGCGCGTTCACAGCAGATCTCGGCTCTCGCGAGATGACGCACGGATGCGTCCAGGAGGAATAAACCTGCCGCCGCCAGGACGCATCGTGCGTTCGGCGGTCGGGAACAGGTTAATCGCATTGCGAATTCAACTTAGAACTGGGTTCCTAATGGTTGTATTGCTAGAATATAACGAACATTGAGAATATAGCACTATATTCTCAATCTTCGTTATATTCTAGCAATACAACCATTAGGAACTCAGCTCTAACACTCAGTTCACACTTTCGCGTAAAACGCCGCTTTCGAACGCGCAAAAAACCGCACAACAGTACAGGAACCATGCATTCCAATGGAGGTGGTTCACACTTGCGCGTTTTAATGCGCGTTCGTAGGCGCCTATAAACGTCCGACGCATAGGCAAGTATGTTCGCGTTAATTTGGGTGTTTATCCAGCGTTTGGTTCCAATAGACTTCAATGGGAAACGCCATAGGCGTGTTGTTCGGGCGTTTGTGCCGCGTAAAACGCGCCTATGGATGCGCGTTTTACAAAGTTTGCAACATGCTGAATCAGCCACCATGGAATGTCACACCTCTAAAGCACTCAGATTGGCCAAACTATATCATTGATCATTGGCCAACTATGCAGTCAATCACATAAACGCGCGTCAAACGCGCCTACACTATTTACCAAAACGCTTGAAAAAACGCGCCTACACGCCAGTCTTGAACGCACCAAAAACGCTAGGCTTCAAAACGCTCAGGTCTGAACCCAGTGTAAGTTGTAATCGCAATGCGATTAATACAGGTTATATTAATCACATTGCGAATTCTACTTACCACACTCTGCGTCAACTACGTAATTTTCCATGGGAGTTTTGCCATGGATCCCCCTCCGGCATGCCACAGTCCAGGTGTTAGTCCCCTTGAAACAACTTTTCCATTACTGTTGTGGCCAGAAAGAGTCCCTGTGGGTATTAAAATTCGCCTGTCTATTGAAGTCTATGGCGGTTCGCCCTGTTCGCATGTTCGCGAACATTTGCGGATGTTTGCGTTCGCCGTTTGCAAACGGAAAAATTTATGTCCGCGACATCACTACAGATAAGATGCTGTGTATAGGGTTCCCATCCCAATCGTAGACTAATACAAATCACAGCAGAGGAAGGATATCTTGCAAATTCTTGTGCTTTATTATAGCGCAGAAATATAGTGACAAATGGCAGTTCATGCGTGTGTTAACGATTTCAGCTAAAATAGCCTTCATCAGACACTGTGCCACAGTCAAGTTAAAATGGAAGCTGGAGAAACAGAGTGATGCACACAATAGTGGTTCGGTGCCTATGGCACCAGTAGTTCCTGGTGTCATAGGCACCGAACCACTATTGTGTGAAGGCTATTTTAGCCGAAAACGTTAACATACGCACGAACTGCCATTTGTCACTATTATTCTGCGATATAATAAAGCACAAGAATTCGCAAGATATCCTTCCTCTGCTGTGATTTGTATAAGTCTATTAGGATTTGTATTACCAGAATTTCATATGCGGAAATGTGCACTTTTAATATACATTTATGAGAGGTGGTGTGAGTAATACAGTATTAGTGAAGTCCCCCGGAGCAGGGGAACTTTGAAGTCTGGACATTTGTGGACATTTGCCCCTATTTCCACTATGCAAAGGCATCACCTCTACTTTATTTCACTTTGAAGGGTTAACTTGCACTGACTTATACTGCTTAATACTATGTAACAGCATTTTAAATGTTTGTTGTGATAGATATCCTGCTCATTTGCACTGTATTTGCACAGCACTGTGGGAAGGTTAATGAATACTGAAACACTTTTTGGACTTTCTAGCTAATAATGAGATGCTAGTAAATTTCCACAGTTACCACAGGGTTTAAAGATAAGCATGTTTTAGAAGGAAAAAGTCACATTGTTTCTGACCAAAACCAGACACACTGACATTTTGAATGTCTGGTTTAGCTATATTATTATGTTTAAAAACCTGTTATTGTCTGCCATTGCCATTGAGTATCACTGAAGCTGTAATGCAAGTCTATAAGAGACTGAAAATGTAACATTGCGTTTGTTTGTGCTGAGTTTCTCCACTCTACCTTTCCCAGGTTCTAGTTCAGCTAGAAACTATATATAAAGAGAGCAGTCAGAGCCCTAGTGTTCTGCAGTTCGGTAACACTGCTTAGAAGAGGAGACTCTAAAAGACTACTTGATTGACCAGAAGAAGACGCTGAGATGGTGATACTCTGCCACAGACCTTGAATGACCAGCCTTTGGCCAGGGTACCAGATTTTTGAAAGAGAGAAAGGGACAGCTAGCTCAGGCCTTTCCTCAGCATCAAACATTTATTCTGCCAGGGAGGAGCCTGGAGAAGCCAGCCCCATGACTCGCCTGTATTGTTTTGCACCTAAATTCCTCCAGTAAAGAAGCAGACTGGTTTACTGCAGACCCTGACTCTCTGGGCTTAATTCCCATTGGGGTGCACCTTACCATCCCTTGAGGAGAGCAGCAACACGTGGTGACACCTCCACAGTGTCCGGGGAACCCAGTGTAGTGCCTAGGCCCTCCAAAGGAACAGGCAGTGGCCAAAATGATATTGTAGGCAGGCACAAGTACCAGCAGATGAAGGGGTGGGTTTTAGCAGCCACATCAACAGGTCAGAACAGCCACTATTAGTGTTGAGAGAGCATGCTCGGCCGAACACCAGTTCGGCTCGAGCATCGCTATGCTCGACACATGGCGGTATTTAGCCGAATATCGTGTGTGCTCGAGTGCAATGCTCGAGTCTCCTCCCCGCACGTTTCTTGGCAAATAAACTTGCATTTAAGTACTGCCCTCACTATAATGCCATAGCCATGTTGGTTACTAGCATTACAGTTATTGGCTGGCCGGAACGCATCATGGTGCGTGTTCGGCTCAGTCTTAGTCAGGGAGAGCTATGCATAGGAAGGGACAGACAGTGTAGGGAGTGATATTGCACTTTTTAATCAGAAAAACTTTTCAGAGACCCAAAAGTCCTTTTGAGGACTATTGTGTGTGACAGCAGCAATATATATTTGTAGCACAACCTGCGCTAAATTGCTAAAACGTTACAGACCCAAAAGTCCTTTTAAGGACTATTTTGTGTGTAGCTGCAGCAATATGAAAAGCAATGGAGCGGGGAGCTGACGTAGCGAAATGCGGTTTGACTTAGGGGGAAGAAAGTGGCGGATAGGGTTAATTTTGAGGAGAGTGGAGTGTTCCGGTAGGAGAAAGGAAGGGGTGCAGCAGGTTATAGGATGTGAGTTTAGAGGATAGCGGGGAGGGGCTTATTCAGTCAGAGGAAAGCGTGGGTAGAAGTTGCACGTGCATCATGTCCACCTTGGAAATGTTGTTGGAGCAGGTTAGGGCAGCTGCAGTGGATCGGGGGTCGCTGTGGGTGCAGGAGACGCTGCCGGCAGTGTTGCAGGGGACCAGCCCGGTCACAGTCCCTGCTGTTCCTGAGGTGCGAGCGCGGAGGTCTCGGCCCCCAGTGAGATTGAGACCCGGGGATTACCCCCCGGACCGGGCGGTGCTTAGGGAGCCCCGTTAGGGACCCTCCGGCACGGCAGCGTGTTAGTGAAGCCAGCGCTGCTCGCGGCCGTGCAGCGAGGAATCCTGTTCGGCAGTCGGGTCATGCGGGAGAGGTAAAGGTTAACCCCCCTCCTGTCTCCCAGCCAACGGTAGCAGTCAGGCCAGGTGTGACGGCGGGCCGGTGCTGGAGTGCCTCAGCAGGGGACGAGCCTTAGACTTACCTCGGTCTCCGGTGGTGGGAAGGAGCCAGCAGCAGGGTCGTAGCAGAGGAGTGCAGACGGCCTTCAGCATGGTAGACCAGAGCAGCAGGCAGCAGGAGCAGGAAGATCTTGGCGCGCTGAGGGCCTCTAGTGGGCGCCGGAGGCAATTGCAGCATCAGCAGGAGGAGGAAGATCTTGGCATGCTGAGGGCCCCTAGTGGACGCCGGAGGCAATTGCAGCATGTCAGCAGTAAGTGGCAGGTGGCTCCGCCCCCTAAAAGGGCATCTGCGGAGGGTGCTGCATTTAGAGGACCTGCCCCTGGTGAAGGCGCTGCGGTGATTGGTGCTGTGCGGCCACCATCCGGTGGGCCTGGACGCGTTGAGGATGACGTCGCGGCGGTGGATTCTGGAGTACCTGCTTCCGGTTTTCCTGCGGAGGGGTCGGATGAAGAAGAGGAGCTTGCCCAGGAGTCAACAGAGGATGACGATGTCCGATCGGCGACCTGCGGGGACGCTGCTGAGTCGGTTGCGGCGGCAGTTGGTTCCGCGAGTGTCCGTGAGCAGGAGTCCAGGCGTGCGGCGGCTGCTGGGATCCATGCCCAGGGACAGCCAGGTGAGAGGATGCCACGGGCGGGTCAGTGTGGGGGGGAGGGTGTTGTGGCGGGGACGTCTGTGGGTGGAGGGGGTACTCAGGTAGTCCAGGAGTTGTTATCCGGTTTGTCGGCATTGTTAGCACGGGTAGGTTCTGGGATCGGACAATCGCCTGCGGCGGTGTGGTCGACAGGGGTGCCGGCCTGTTTGGGAGCGACTGGTCCGGTCGCACAATCTGTAGCGGGGAGTGGGTCTGGGGATTCTGTGGCTGTGGCAGTTCCCGCGGTTATGGCTTCTTCGGCATCAGTGGTGGCGACTGGTAGTGGTGGTTAAACGGGTATGGAGGACGTGGTACGGTTGGCGGACGCGGCTAGGGGAGAAGTGTATGTCTGTTTTGAGGGGCTCTGAAACCAGAAGTGAGGGAGAAGATTTATAGGGACGAATATGTCAAAAAATTTTCATTTTTGCCCCTAGAGAAGTTTAATTTGGATAGGGTCAAGCTGGATGATTGCAAGAAGGAGGAGGAGGAGCGTCGTCGGTATCGACTGATACCGCGTACGTTCATGAATTGGTTACAGGCATTTGCAATTTTGGCAAGCGTAGTGGGGGAGAAAGCGCTGGAGCATTGTTCCGCGCTTTTTGGATATATGGATTCTATCGGGGAGGCTTATAGGGTGTATGGGGGGGTAGCGTGGTTGCCGTATGACGAGCAGTTCCATCAACGTAAGGCTATCTGACCCACGTATTAGGTGGGATCACAAAGATATCAGCCTCTGGATGCTCCTTATGGCGGCCCAGAAGGTGGGTGGTCAGCCCATTTGTGGGGCGTCAGGGGGTACGTCAGCGGCAGAGTCGCCCTCTGGTGGGAAAAAAGGATTCTGCTGGCAGTTTAATGAGGGGTACTGTAAGTTCCTGCCGTTTTAAGCATGAATGCTCCGGGTGTGGGGGTGCCCATAGTTTCTCCCGGTGTTTTAAGAAGGGAAAGAGAAGGGGACAGGAAGTTGTGCAGAAGAGGTTCGACACCGGTGAAGGTGGACGCGATGCTTCCCTTCCTAAATGAGTACCCTAATAGGGCGGCGGCGGAGTTGTTGCGTCAGGGGTTTGTTGATGGTTTTCGTATTCCGTGCTCTTCGGTTTGGGGGGGCGGTGTGGTTCGGAACCTGGCGTCCGCGTTGGCGAGGCCTGGGGTTGTCAAGGATAAGATTAAGAAGGAGGTTAACGCAGGGCGGGTTGCTGTCCCGCCGTTGCCGGGGTTGCGTGTTTCACCGTTAGGGTTGGTTCCTAAGAAGGAGCCGAACAAGTTTCGGCTCATTCACCATTTGTCTTACCCGGCTGGAAGTTCGGTGAATGATGGGATTGACCCGGAGTTGTGTTCTGTGTCCTACACATCCTTTGATGCGGCGGTGGCGTGGGTGCGTTGTTTCGGGAAGGGGGCGCTGCTGGCCAAGACAGATATAGAGGCGGCATTTCGTTTACTGCCTATACATCCGGAGAGCTTTCACTTGTTGGGTTTTGTTTGGGAGGGGCAGTTTTATGTTGATTGTTGTTTGCCGATGGGTTGCGCAATTTCGTGTTCATTGTTTGAGAAGTTCAGATCATTTTTGGAATGGGTAGTAAAGCAAGAGGCTGGTTGGAAACCGGTGCTGCACTATTTGGATAATTTTTTATTCGTTGGGCCAGCGGGTTCCCGGGTTTGTTCCATTTTATTTCACCGCCGGTGATTCGTTTGTTGCGGCTTTTGGTGTTGAGGGGTTTGGAGTTGAATGCGTGTTTTGTGGCGGTTCATGTTCCAGGTGTTGAGAATTCGGTGGCTGATGTTCTTTCTCGTTTCCAGTGGGATCGTTTTCGTCGACTGGAGCCGATGGCGGAGGAGCACAGCCGTCCTTGTCCTCAGTGGCTCTGGAGCGTGGCCTTGGGGTCTCGGTTGCGTTGCTTCGGCGATCTGTAAGTACAGGTATGTGGTCGGCTTATGCTTCGGTTTGGTCCCAGTGGGAGCAGTTGATTGAGCAGGTTGGGGGTTGTAGTACTGATGAGGAGTTTCGGGTGCTTTTGATTTATATGGTGGGATTGGCGTTTAGCGCGGGTTCGTCTCATTCAGTGGTTTCGAAACGGGTGTCGGCGATATCCTTCTGGTTGCGTATGAGGGGCATGGCGGATGTGTCTAAATGTTTTATGGTGCGCCAGGCATTGAAGGGGTATCCGAGACATGTATTTAGGGATACACGCCGTCCAGTTTCTTTTGAAATATTGAATTTGTTGTGGAGCCAGGTGGGGGTTACTTGTGTGTATGAGGTGTGTCTGTTTCGTGCGGTTTTTTCACTGGCATTTTTTGGGGCTTTCCGAGTGTCTGAGTTGGTGGCAAGGAATAGAAGCGGAGATGGAGGTTTGAGGCAGGGGGATGTGGTGCGCTGCTCGGAGGGATTGGATTGTTTTGTGCGTAGATCTAAAACGGATCCGGAGGGGCGAGGGAGGCGTTTTGTGCTGCGTCCCTTGTGGGGTTCTGTGGTTTGCCCCATCAGATGTCTCGAGGAGTTCTGGGGGGTCCGTCCTGATGTGGAGGGGGCATTGTTCGTGCACTTGGACGGTTCGGCCTTGTCGCGGTATCAGTTTGTGGCAGTTTTTAGGAAGTGTTTGGGGGCGGCGGGTTTCAGGGCCACGGAGTTTGCATCGCACTCCTTTCGGATTGGAGCTGCTACCGAGGCTGCTCGGTGGGGCTTGGGAGACGATGTGATTCGGCGTATTGGTAGGTGGGAATCTGCTTGTTTCCGTTTTTATGTTCGGCCTCATTTATTGTGACATGTTGATTTGTGAGTTAGCCGGTTGGTGAGTCTCGGTGGGGGTTCGGGTATGATGGGTTGCACTTTGTTAACTGCTGTTTTGCTCATTGGTTATTCTGTAATTTTTTGTAGTGCCCACCGCGTGCCTGGCTTGGATTGTTGGCCACTCGTACGTTTATTGGGGAGCCCAGAGAGCGGATGTGCGGAGGAACGTCAGGCAGTTGGGTTTTGAGTCTCATGAGCTTCAGGTCCGCTGGATTGGATTGCGAGGTTTGTTGTGGGGACGGGTGTTGCCGGAATTCAGTTTTTATGTTTCTCTTGATCGCCCTCCGGATATAGTGGTCATACATGCTGCAGGGAATGATTTGGGTGTTCGTCATTCCAGAGACATCATTAGGGATATAAAATTGGACTATCTGCGGTTGTGGGCTGATTACCTGTCCTTATTGGTGTTGTGGTCGGATATAGTGGCGAGGAGAGCTTGGCGGATGGCGCGGTCTGTAGAGAAGCTGAACAGGGCTAGGGCCAAGGTCAATAGGGAGGTGGGCCGATTTGTGAAGCGGCATGGGGGGTTTGTGGTTCGACATAAGGACTTGGAGGAGGCTTCCTCTTTGTTTTTGAGATCTGATGGAGTACATCTTAATGACATTGGGATTGACATGTGGATGTTAGGCCTGCGTGACGGTTTGGAGACTGCTTTGAAGGTGTGGAGGGACGAGCATAGGTGAGGTGACACCTATGTCGTCTGGTGGCAGTAAAGAAGGGGATCCTGGGAGGCAATATTTTGGTATAGGTGCCTGGCTTTATCTTTACGGCGTGCATCTATGAGGTTTTGGTGCTAAATGGAAAACTGGGGACCCTGATGGGGCTAATAGCCTTGCAGGGGTATAAGTCGTAGATTTGGGGCCCTTGGGTCGGAGAGTGCGGCCGAGGGTAAAAGTGAGTTAAAACATGGACCGGATGCTCAGATTGCCTTCTAGGATCCCTCTGTGTTTTATGGTTATATATATATATATATATGTTAAAAGTATTAAGTTTAAAGTGGTTATAATGTATGTTAAAGTATGGTATTTTATTTATGGTTGGTTAATAAATTGCCGCTACGGCCTTTACACCAAGTATAGTTGTTGTGTTTTATTGATCAGGGGTGGTGGAAATACGGTAGAGGGTAGAAGGCCGAATCTCTTCCATCCCTTGAAGTCAGAAAAGCAATGGAGCGGGGCACAGACGTAGCGAAATGCGGCTTGACTTAGGGGGAAGAAAGTGGCGGATAGGGTTAATTTTGAGGAGAGTGGAGTGTTCCGGTAGGAGAAAGGAAGGGGTGGAGCAGGTTATAGGATGTGAGTTTAGAGGATAGCGGGGAGGGGCTTATTCAGTCAGAGGAAAGCGTGGGTAGAAGTTGCCCACCCGCCCTCCCTTATGTGTTGCTTCTTTGTCGCAGCGGGCAGTAAAGAAGGGGATTCTGGGAGGCAATATTTTGGTATAGGTGCATGGCTTTATCTTTACGGCATGCATCTATGAGGTTTTGGTGCTAAGTGGAAAACGGGACCCTGATGGGGCTAATAGCCTTGCAGTTGTATAAGTCGTGGATTTGGAGCCCTTGGGTCGGAGAGTGCGGCCGAGGGTAAAAGTGAGTTAAAACATGGACCGGATGCTCAGATTGCCTTCTAGGATCCCTCTGTGTTTTATGGTTATATATATATGTTAAAAGTATTAAGTTTAAAGTGGTTATATTATATGTTAAAGTATGGTATTTTATTTATGGTTGGTTAATAAATTGCCGCTACGGCCTTTACACCAAGTTTGGTTGTTGTGTTTTATTGATCAGGGGTGGTGGAAAAAGGGTAGGGGGTAGGAGCCCGAATCTCTTCCATCCCTTGAAGTCAATATTTTTAGCGCAACCTGTGCTAAATTGCTAAAACGTATAAAATATAATGTTTTACAGGATCAGCTCACCTGCAGCCCCTCACCTACAACTTTTTAGAGGGTCAGCTCACCAGCAGGCCCGTACCTGCAATCTTTAACAGAGTCAGCTCACCAGCAGACCCTCACCTCTAATGTTTTAGAGGGTCAGCTCAGCAGCAGGCCCTCGCCCCTAATGTTTTAGATGGTTAGATCAGCAGGCCCTTACTCCAAATATTTTTAAGGGTCACCAGCAGGCCATCAATCATCATTTTTCAAGGGTGTCTATGATGCCCTCCTTTATGTGTAACAAATGATGCATTGGAGTGCCGGTTCCTTGTAATTTTTGGCAGCCCTTTCACTTAGTGCATAGGCCTTATGAGTGTAGGAGTCCCACTACATGAACAATTGTACCACAATGGGAATGAGGCCCTCCTTTATGTGATATACAGGTTGTATCAGAGTGCCTCTTGCTTGAAATTTTTGGCAGCACTTGCACTTTATATACAAGTAAATATACAGGAAAGAATGTTTCCTTCCTTTGTCTCGATTTTATCTTTAGTTTAGTGCGTATTATTGTCAGTCTGTAAAAGTGGCGTACTACTCGGACAATGAAAACAGAAAAAGGAAGTTATTCCAATCCAGAGGGATCAGAAAAATCCCAAGGGAAGTGCGGGAATAAGGCGCCGACAAGGGAAGGATATTCAGAATGAAACTATTGGTAGAAAATAGAACAATCAGTGGAGAATAGGTTTAGGGAAGGCAGCTGTATGAAAGTATTTGATAAAATCAAACACCTAAAAAATAAATACTTAGAGGGTATGGCACTGGTTGCCATGTGGTGGAAGAACCTCATCTACACTGCTGTGACAGTCCATACTAAAGAAAAAAAAGAGGAGGTGACAAGCGCCACTCCCTTAAAAGGGGGATAACAGGTTTGTGGTAAGTGGTAATATTAAGAAAGGGACCAAGCAGGTAAAATGGTGTTATAAGCCCCCAGTAAAAATAGGTGATCTATTTACCACTGTAGGGAGAATACAAAGACTATATATAAAGTAAAAAATACATACACACAATTAATAGAAAGATAATAAAAGCAATGTAAGTAATAACATTTTTAGCACTAATATCGCTGGGGCGTAGTCACCATGATAAACTCATGACACCTGTGACTTTCCTCCGGCCCAGCCAGCCCCCCACCCGGCCAGAATTGCATGTAGAAGCGGCAGTGATTGATGGCAGCATTCAATCAAGCAGCTTCTGATCAATCGCTTTATTTCAATGACATCAAGTCTCAATGCAGTTCGGCGAACAATCCTCCCCTTCTTCAGGAGCAGGTGCTAATAAAAATGCATATAGGGATACATAGAACACATGCTGCTTATATATACATGCCAGCTGTTTCTGTCTTTCAAAAAGCGCGCCAAAGTGCAGGAACCGGAAGTAACACCCTGGAACGCAAGAAGGTGCATGAATCGTCGCCGGTGTTCTGTCAAGATCTGCTGCCCGTCAGAATCTGCTGCCCTCGTCATTTCCGGTCATGACGCATATCCTTTGAGGGAGCAGTTTCGCGCAGCGCGTCACCTGGCTAAAAAGAAGGTATGTTTGTGACTGCGCACAATTGCTCAGAGTAGCAGTATTTAACAGCCGATGGATGTGAACGTGCCAGGGCAGCTTAAATTGACTGGCTAGCACACATGCACGCTATGTGAATGTGCCCAGAGTGCCATGAACTTGCTGCCCTGGTGCATTCATGGCACTTCCTGGGCGTGATCACATAGCGCGCAGTCGTACTAGCCCGTCAATTTAAGCTACCCTGGCACTCTGGGCGCGTTTACATAGCGCGCATGCACGCTAGCCCATCAATTTAATCTGCCCTGGCACTCTGGGCGCGATCACATAACGAGCATGCGTGCTAGCCGTCAATTTAAGCTGCCCTGGCACTCTGGGCGCGTTTACATAGCATGCATGCGTGCTAGCCAGTCAATTTTAGCTGCTCTGGCGCATTCCTGGCACTCTGGGCGCGTTCACACAGTGCGCATGCGAGCTAGCCTGTCAATTTAAGCTGCTCTGGCGCGTTCACATCCATCGGCTGTAAAAAACTGCTACTCTAAGCAATTGCGCGCAGTTGCAAACACACCTTCTTTTTAGCCTATCAGGTGGCGCGCTGCGTGAAACTCCTCCCTCAAAGGTGATGTGTCATGACCGGAAATTACGAGGGCAGCAGATTCTGACGGGCGGCAGATTTTGACAGAACACCGGAAGTGTCACTGCGTTCCAAGCTGGAGCGCAAGGAACAAGATATGCGCTCCAGGTCAGAGCGCACCAAGACAAATTCTAACCAGACAGGGGAGTGGCTTGAGGCAGATATCGGAAGAGTGGCTGCATAAGGCATGCCACAACGGAAAATGATAGCTACTAGATGACATGGGAACATGCCTAACATAGGGATAGCAGGGCACAAATTTACAAGGGGTTGGAAACCAGGAGTCCCAGCTACCTTATGTGTTGCATAGACTAGGAGACAAGCCAGAAGGCCAGCTATCTTACACCAAGTTAAAATTAACACACTCATTAAGGAGTCACACTGTGTATTGCAGTTATTTTATGCATTATTCATTTATTTATTCATTTCTGTTCATTTTCTGTGGCATATCCTTATCTGCCACTTTTTTGCCTGATGTTAGGCATGTTCCCATGTCATCTAGTAGCTATCATTTTCCGTTGTGGCATGCCTTATGCAGCCACTCTTCCGATATCTGCCTCAAGCCACTCCTCTGTTTGGTTACCATTTGTCTTGGTACACTCTGACCTGTAGCACATATCTCGTTCCTTGTGTTCCTTGCGCTATGCATTTTTATTAGCACCTGCTCCTGAAACGCGTTGAGCCTTGATGTTATTGAAATAAAGCGATTGATGACAGAAGCTGCTTGTTTGGATGCTGCCATCAATAACTGCCACTTCTACACGCGATCCTGGCCGGGGGGGGGTAGAAATTCACAGGTGTCATGAGTTTATCGTGGAGACTACACCGAAGCAAAGTGAGTGCTGACAATTTTATTACTTGCATTGCTTTTATTATCTTTCTAATAATTGTGTGTATGTATTTTTACTTTATATATAGTCTTTGTATTCTCCCTACAGTGGTAAATAGATCACCTATTTTTACTGGGTGATTATAACACCATTTTACCTGCTTGGTCCCTTTCTTACTATTACCACCTACCACAAATTGTTACCCCCCTTTTAAGGGAGTGGCGCTTGTTACCTCCTCTTTCTTTCCCACCACATGGCGACCAGTGCCATATCCTCTAAGTACTTATGTACTACTGGGATAATATTATTCCCAGAAGCGACCTGGGAGTCCAAGATGCTTCCAGACAACCATTTCGGTGGTGCTTCCATCAATTAGTGACCTTTTCCTATGAACCAGGCACCCTCCCCTTTTCAGAGCAGGGGGTGCCTGGTTTAATAATTGGGTTCTCCCATTGACTTCCATTATACTCTGGTGCTCTGTAGAGCATCCGAGCATCCTGATGTGTTCGGCCCGAGCACCCGAGCACTTGGGTGCTTGATCAACACTAGCGACTATCATTTAGCGGTCAGGTTTTGACCAACATTCTAGCTGTACATCAATGGTTGACTCGCTCTTCATAATCCTCTCAAGTGACATCAGATACACACAGCAAGGAATTGGTGGGTTCTTATGACACCACGCTTAGTTGGCATGGCACAGGAACTGCCTCTATTCCCTTACTTGTCGTGAACCTGCCTCTTTCTTTTGATTTTGCTGATATCTGCTGGCTCTTTTCTACTTTTCAGCAACAATGAGCTTTGTAAGGACAGTCAGCAGTTACAGGCCAGCCCAGACTTGGAGGAGAGGTCCACTGCAGACTCCTTTAGGTGTGCAACTACTGATGATGACAGTCGGGTGGGAGCATATGTTGCGAGAGGTCAGGGATGTGCATAAAAGACAGGTGAGGGTGACTCAAGTGACAAGCAAACATATGTGGATGATGTAGCCAATCGCGTATGGCAGTCGAGTGAAGTGGGGGCATCGTGATCATCAGGGAGTTAAGGTAGCAAGGGTGGCATCGTGCCTGTGAAACAGCAGGGTGGAAGCAGTGGGAGATCTAGAGCCAAATGTGGGAGGGGTACAACGTCTGCTACTCAGGAGACTACCTGTGAGGAACACACTAACAGTGCATGGGTTTATATCAGCAGCGGCAAGTAGGCATTACACAGTGGTGGAGGGAAAATGCGATAGTATGAGAATTGTTTGCGGGATATCACTGGATTACATTAGCGTGGTGGTATGGTATGTAGGGTATGTGGGCAGAAGGTGTGGCGTGGCCTGGGTGCTAATACTGGCACACCGGCCCTGCGTGAACACATGGAGTATTACTATAAAGTGGGGTGGTAAACCGTGCCACTTATTTAGTGTGTCAGGTTCCTCAAGTCTTCCACTTAACTGCACTTCAGCCACTCTTACTCTGCAAAATACACCTTTTTTAAGCTACAAAGGCAAAATGCTTGATTCATGTGATGTAAATAAAAGACAGCACACGGGATTACTGCACAGAAGCCATGTTGGTAAAATAAGCATAATGACAGGCAACTGCCAACAGGAAACAGGAAGTAAACCCCACAGTGATATATCATAGAGTTGTACCCACACAAACATAACATCTATAACATCTCCCCCTTTTTAGTGTTAATGAATGAACATTGTAAATTTTGAAGAGACATAACAATAACGCATTCAATATTCTATAGGTTAAGTCTCATAGGTGATTTTGAACATCTGCTAATACGGTTGATGACTTGCCCTTGTAGACAGAGTCCATTAGCCCTCTCGGTAGTTACTGGGCTCTTTTCACCTTCTACTGGCAAGTTCTGTGCGTGGCTTCTAGTAGATGTACTAGCGTGCTCAGAATTGCCAGTACCATTGGACTGTGGCCCCACCTCTGTAGATTCCTCACAGTCAATGGGCACACATGTCCCAGTTATACCAAGCGAGTCTGGCTTATCAATGAGATATTGTGACGTAGGTTTTTCTGACACTCGTAAATCCACACGATTGCAGCGATAGAGAGTTCAGTCAACGTCCACTAGATACGAGCGTGGTGCAACTTTTTGCAAACAAGTACCCATTCTCGAACGGCCTTTTCGATCCCCAGATAAGGGTTTCATATGGATTTGTTGTCCAATAATCAACTCTGGCAAATCCCTGGCTGATGTATCATAATGTGCCTTTGACATTTGTCTCTTAAGCCTTAACTTTTCCGCAACAACTTGTACAACACAAGGTTCCAGAAGCTTATTCGCTGCCGGTAAGCAAGTATTTAGCCTCATTTACATCAGTCTTTGTGCCGGACTACAATCTATGTCTTCGGTTGGAGTTTTTCTCCAATGCAAAATGGCCTTCCACGAGTCTTTACTATCACTGTGTGCTTTCTTGCATAAGTTCTTAACAATCTTTACAGCTGCTTCAGCTTTTCCATTCGACTTTGGATGACATGGTGAGGAAGCAACGTGCTCAAACTCCCATTCAATGGCAAATCTTCTAAATTGTAATAACGGGCACACTGAGCCTTGCACCGCTTAATTGTGGTTTCTGTGGACAAATAAGGAAGAAGGTCAATTTCCCAGAAGTCCAAATAATGGTCAACTAATATCAGGTATTCTTTGCCTGCGTAGTTGAATAAGTCCATACTTATGATCTGCCATGTACGTGTCGGTATCTCATGCAACATCATAGTTTCCTTTTGTTCTAAGTGGGCATATTAATTTCAAATGGGACAATTACTTACAAAATCTTTGATTTCACCTTGCATGTTAGTGCAGCGTCCCACTCCAAGATACGTGGGCACTGCCAAATCACTGTAAACTGTATTTCTGTGTTGCATGTAATTTTGTATGTATCCTGTTGTATCCCTGTTCATAGGCTGGTTAGGTGTAATTTATACATCCCGACACAAGAGGGGGATAGCACTTAGTCTATATAAATATCTTAGTCAGTCCTGAGAGAGTGAAGAGTTCAGGTCATCCCTGGAGATGCAGGGAGACTGAAATCTCAGGAAGATGTAGCACCAAGGTATGAGGATCAGGAGAGTGTTTTCCTCCTGTTGCCGGAATATATCCTTACATCCTGACCAGAGGAGAGTGTTTTCCTCAATGGAAAACAACCAAGCAGAGTAAGTTAATCATCGGTGATAACAGCCAATACCTAAGGCTAATTGGCACCTTTGCGCTTGGTGGAGGACAATCTAGCTACAGGCAGCCTCACCATAAAGAATAGAAGACAGACTAGCTACCTGTCCTAAAAACTTGGAAGAAACAGGAAAGATATAGGACTGAGCATGCCAGAAAGAAAAAGGTGCTATATTACCACAGCCTGAGTCAGGACCTAACCAAATCTATAAACAGTGGATCAACAGAATTCCTCTAATTTCATCAGAGACTGTATTCTGTATGGAGCAGCCAAAACCAGTCACAGTAAAAGTTGTCAGTTGTATCCTACCACTGTCTACCTCATTCTTCAATACTACAATTTGTTGTACCACCATTAACGGTACTGGCATCACGACAAATACCATCAAGGGACCCAGCCACCACAAGCACCCTAAGCACCCCTGTCATCAAGGGCACCTCAACCACCATCTTGGCTTGCGTTTTCCCTATTACAGAGTGTGCCCTGGAGGATTTTGTGCTGTCTTCCTCATCACTGTGCGACCGGCCCAGGGAGGCTTTCTGCTAACCGTTAGTAAACCAATGAACTGTGTTATTGCTGTCCCCTCATCGGCCCACCGTGCACCTCACGTGTCGCCTTTGTGGGTCTGGCCAGTTGCATATCACATTAGGCCAGCTTGTCTGTAGAGTGCTTCACCTCCAATGTGGCTAGAGTGTATTTATGATTACATCTCTGCTCTCAGGGATTTTGGCACTATGACCCTTGGGCCTTTGTACAAGATACAATTTTGTACGCTGATCTAATCTCTGAAGGACCAATATTCCCGTAAAGTTGCAGGAATTGCCTCTTTATCATCTGGTCACCCACTCAAGATAACAGACTTCAGAGCTTGTAATGTTGCTTCACCGTCAGTGTGTTGTATGAGTTGCTGCAGACGCTGAGCAGTGACATTAAGATAGTCTGCTTGATTGATATCGACAAGAAAATTTGTTCCTGTTGCAGCAGACAAATTGTTTGACGCTCGTGCTCACCTCCAGGTGCCATATTATCTAACGTAGCTCTGCTCAAAGCATCACTCATATACATTTCACTTCTTGGCTTGTAGACAACATTGAAGTTGTAATTCTGCAATGTAAGCATCATGCTCTGCAAACACTTGGGAGCACCCAAAGAGGCTTCTTGAATATGGCTATCAGAGGTTTGTGGTCAGTTTCAGCGGTAACGGCGTCCCGCCCATAGAGATAATGATGGAAGCGTTGGTATGCAAATACAATACTTAAACATTCCTTCTCAATCTGAGCATAGTTTCGCTCAGCTGATAAAAGAGCCATGGACGCATATTCAACCTTCCTGCAAAAGACAACAACCCAGGCCATTTTTGCTAGAGTCACTTTGTATGGCAACATGCTTAGTGACATCATAGTATTTCAACACTGGTGCAGAGGTGACCAAGCGTTTAATATCCTCTACCGCCTGGTCATGTTTGGGAAGCCAGTGCCATACCGCATCTCTGTCCACAAGTCATCAACGGCTCACACACCTCAGATAAATGTGGCAGGAATTTTGCTAGATATGTAACTGTGGCATATCCATAATCGCTTTAATCGTGTCCGGGTCAGCTTTTAAGCCTTGTGAAGACAGGACATGTCCATGGAAATTTTTTCACGCTAAGTCTCAGCATCACCTGTCTGCAACGATCTAGTGGCGCTATTAACTTTTCGTCATGGTCCCGCTCAGCTTCTTGATCAGTGTTACCACAGCCAACTATAAAAATGTCATCAGCTATTGGCTCAATTCCATGGAGCCCACTCAATAGTTTGTTGCTTATGCAGTTAGATCTCTGGTGCCATGGAAACCCCAAATGGAAGTTTAAGCCATCTCTTTCTGCCCCAAGGAGTCCAGAAAGTGGTCATGTAACTGCTTTTTTCATCTAGTTTGCACTGTAAAAAAGGTATCTCTTGCATTGACATGTGTGAAAATACGCGCTTTTGGAAGTTTGTGCATATTGAGGAACTTGGGATCGATACAGATTCTAATCTTTTCAGGCTTTCTGATAACCACCATATTGCTTATCCAATCCGTGGGTTCTGATACTGAAATTAGATGTCCCTCAGCTTCACACTTGTCCAGTTGTGCTTTGACCTGTGGCTTAATAGCTATTGGTACATTCCATGGGGCACATTGAACTGGTGGAATGGTAAGGTTAAGTCCCAACGATTTCATTATTTCCCCTCAATACAGCTTTAGTCTAGTGCTGCTAGGCTGAAGGGATGTTTTGGGCGGCAGCCTCGCTTTGCCCTTTAAACTAATTACATCACATGTTGCACCTGAATCCAACTGACAAGGTTGGATTACATTATTTGAATTGAGGTTTACACACCATTTCTTGCCTTTTGTGTTTACAGCACCAATGCATTCTGAGGAGTAAAGCATACCAGTGCTAAACAGTTGTGCATCCTCAGAATCAGGCATTTGCTGAATTGTGTGTAGCTTCCTTACTTTCATGTCACGGGAGAGACACACCCTTGCAAAGTGATTTGGCTTACCGCATGCAGTACAGAATTTCCCATATGCAGGGCACTTTTCTTTCACTCGTAAATGCAAACTGCCACAATACTTGCATGATGCAGGCTTCTCAGGTGAGTTGCGTGAGCGACTCTTGCTTGTCAGTAAGTTCTGCAGTATGACATATCGCAGGCGCTGTTTGCAAGTCTAATTTGCGTTTCCTCAACAAGTGGCGGCGTGCATTTTCATCGATGATACCCAGAACCATTTTATCATGAATAGATTTATCTCTCAAAGAGCTATACTCACAGCTAGACAAACTTGTCTATCGATTCACCGTTTTCTATCTTGCAGCAGCCAAATATATACATTTCATATATGACATTTTTAGAAGGCCTGAAGAATGTTTCTAATATATCTAGGATGGCTTTGGTGTCACTAATTTGCTCTTCTGTAAGGTTTAGATTATGCTTATAAACATGGAGGCATTCACTGCCCATCACCCTCCTCAGAGGGGCTGCTTGCACTGCAGCAGGCTTCTCATTTAACCCTGTGGCAAGGCAGTAGTCATCAAACTCAGCCCTGAAGTTGTCCCAGTTATCACAAACGTTGCTGCTTACCCTCATCATCTCAGGCAGTGGAATGCTGTTAGCCTCCATGATGCTGCTATTGTTTGCGTCAAATGCTCAATTTGACAGACAGGAGATACGATCACACTGCAAGGCTGGCAGGCTCTCAGCGGCAAATGTGCAGAAGCAGTACAGATCCAGATACTTCTGACACCATGTTTCATGTGATGTAAATAAAAGACAGCACATGGGATTACTGCACAGAAGCCATGTTGGTAACATACTGTAAGCATAACGACAGGCAACTGCCAACAGGAAACAGGAGGTAAACCCCACAGTGATATATCATAGAGTTGCACCCACTCAAAAATAACATCCATATCAATGCTTTTCCCCTAATTAGCCTTATATGCAATATATCTACCCATTGGAACTCCACGCTCAATATGTTAGACTGCCTGTACGAGCAGAGGAAGGCAACCAATGATTTCTTAATGCAGCAGATGGGCAGTTCTACTCCCTGGTGCAACCAGTGGCAGCTCAGGCATGACACATGCCGTTTTTTCAGGCCCTTTAGGAGCCACTTTATTTGTCAGTCAGCAGAACTACAGGATGAATTATGTCATTGTACTCCTTCACATGCTCATTTTGGACAGCTCATTTGTAAAATGAAAGGAAGAATCTGGTTGGTTGCTATGGGCAACTAAGCCAGTTCTACTTTAAGCCAGTTTGATAAATCTCCTCCCATGTGCTTGGACTGCCAAAACATGGATTAAAAGAACCTTTTTTCACCACTATTTTATTGGAACTGCCTCAATTTCTATTATGTTCCACTAAGGAGTCATTTGGACAAAGCTCCTGCAGGGGTGCGCACCGTTTTGTTTTTTTTGGCCTTATGTGTTTTCTGTATGAATTTCTTTTTGTTTTACAGAAGAGATTAGCTTTGAATCTTGTAGCACAATGTTACTGCCACTGCTGCTGACTACTCGAATCTTGGTGCACTGCGCTAAATTAGACCTGACCGTAACATTGATCTGTAATACTGACGCACAGTAAATCTACAGCTAACAGAAGAGATTAGTTATGAATCTTGGTAATGTACACAACAATAAACTCTCCTTGCAGTCTCCCTGCACTCTCACAGCCATTTCACTTTTAAAACTTCACTTTGAGATTGGGCCACCAAGTGGGAAGAATATGATTAGGCAGATTTGGCTATACCAAATTTATAGCAATTTGTGACAAATTAATTCAGGACTAATCAAATTTCTTGGCGAACTTCGGCAAAGCTGATGAATCGAATTTTTCAAAACTTCATTCGTATCTATTTTATCATCAACTGTTGATGATTACCACTTTAGCAGCCTCATGTTGGCTAAATGTCAATTCATTTTATGCTTTGAGCTGCTAATATTGTTCGTCTATATATTCAATATACCCCTACCAGGATTTGCTCTGACATTTATAAATTACTTCAAAAACATGCATGATACTAATGTTATGTATTTTAAGCAGTATGTCAATTTTAATTGTGTTTAATAACGTCTCTTTTATTGGTCTCCCCTGTGCTGTTTTTTTGTTGGAGCTTCATATTACAAAGTTTCTTAAGGTCACTTCACCTGTACTATTGATTTGTGTGAAGTTGACTGAAAAAGTTGGTGAACATTTAAATAATGTTTAAAGTCTCCAGATCTAGTTAAGATTAAGTATGGTAGAAAGGAGTATAAAACAGATTAAAATGTAATTCATTTGCAAGCCAAGAAATTTCTTAGAAAATGGAATACCTCACTATAGCTTTCGGTGAAGGACAAATCTGTAAGTATTGGATGGCCATTACTCGCTACTTGACCTTAAGATGGTTATATAGTCATTGTGTAAGTGTTCATTGCTTTAAATTGTGTTTGTACTTTTCATGACCTTGGTTGTGTTGCATATAGTATGTTCCCTAGTTGTATAACATTTCTGTTTAAATGCTATTTTCCATTCATCTCTCTCACTCTTCTTTATTAGGGGGCTCATCTTATGCTACGACTTCCTGTGGGTCTCCTGGGAGCAAAATATAGAAATAGAATGTAGACTGCATTTAAAAGTTCCAAATGTATTTTTGAATTACAGTAAGTTTATATTTTCTCAAATTTGCATAGTAAAACTGTACAATTTCTGTTAAATGGAGCCATAATACAATAGCATGATAATCTTATCATAAGGAGGTTTCCATACCGATCACATCATTAGAAGGCTAATACATCACAGTGCAACAGTAAATTTTTTTACAGATATATAATGGTGTGTTTGTATACTCCATGCATGTCCAAACTCTGGCCCTCCAGGTGTTGCAGAACTACAACTCCCATCATGCTCTTCTGTAGGTTGATAGCTGTAGGTTGTCCAGGAATGATGGGAGTTGTAGTTTTGCAACATCTGGAGGGCTGGAGTTTGGACATGCCTGGTATACTCTATTAAAGAGGTATAATGGAATTGATTTACCTTGGTGTTAGTTAGTTACCTTGTTCAAGTTCTGGAGTACAAGAGATAGTCTGAATTGACAAGCCAAATCTGGAGGGAAACGCATCTCTACATAAGAACACAGGGGGATATTAACAGTAGGATAACATCATTTTAAAGGCTGAAAAGAAAGATGTCCAGTTAAGTCTATTATCCTGAAAAGTTTATCCAGAGGAAGGAAAAAAATACTCCTCATATTCCTCATTTTAGGGGAAAAATTCCTTCCCAACTGCAATCTGGCAGGCAGAATAACTTCCTGGATCAACGACCCTTTTCCAGAATTCTAGTAACTATAACCTATAATATTATTACACTCCAGAAATACATCCAGGCTTCTCTTGAAACTCTTTCTGGCAAAAAATTCAATAGTCTTACTTCTCTTAATAATCTGCTTTTATTTTCATGTAGAAACCTTCTTTCCCCTAGATGTAGAGAATGTCCCTTTGCCAAAGATACAGTCTTGGGTATAAATAATTGATGAGAGAGATCTGTGTAAGGATCTCACAAAAGCGAGTACACCCCATACATTTTTCTAAATATTTTATTCTATCTTTTCATGGGACAACACTGAATATATAACACTTTGATATTATTGTTAAGTAGCCAGTGTACTGATTGTATAACAGTGTAAATTTGGTGTGCCCTCAAAAAAAACGCAACACACAGCCATTAATGTCTAAATCGCTGGCAACAAAAGTGAGTACACCCCTAAGTAAAAATGTCCAAATTGTGCCCAAAGTGTCAATATTTTGTGTGGCCGCAATTATTTTCCAGCACTGCCTTAACTCTCTTGGACATGGAGTCCTCTCCACTCCTTCATGATGACATCACGGGGCTGATGGATATTAGAGACCTTGTGTTCCTCCATTTTCCATTTGAGGATCCCCCACAGATGCTCAATAGGGTTTAGGTCTAGAGACATGCTTGGCCAGTCCAGCACCTTTAGGCCACTTGCAGACGAGCATTCCTCCCGCAGCAAGTCCGCATCGCAGCTCCTGGCCTGAACTCTCAGCGCTGCCGGGGGTCACATTGCATTATATTGATTTATGATGCTATGTAACCCATACAGTTTTGGGATGTATTGGATAACACTGACATAATGCTGTCAGTGTTATCCAATACATTCCAGAATATGTAATTGTTACATAGCATCATAAATAAAAATAATGCTATGTGAATCCCGTCAGTACTGGGAGGTCAGGCTGGGAGCTGCGATGGGGACTCGCTGCAAGAGGAACGCTCGTCTGCAAGGGGCCTTACCCTCAGTTTCTTTAGAAAGGCAGTGGTCGTCCTGGAGATGTGTATGGGGTCATTATCATGTTAGAATACTGCTCTGCGGCCCAGTTTCTGAAGGGAGGAGATCATGCTCTGCTTCAGTATGTCACAGTACATGTTGGCATCCATGGTTCCCTCAATGAATTGTAGGCAGCATTCATCCAGCCCCAAACTATGACACTCCCACGACCATGCTTGACTGTAGGCAAGATACACTTGTCTTTGTACTCCTCACCTGGTTGCCGCCTCACACACTTAACACCATCTAAAGTTTATCTTGGCCTCATCAGAACACATGTCCTTAGTCTGTTTGTCTTCAGCAAACTGTTTGGAGGCTTTCTTGTGCATTATCTTTAGAAGAGGCTTCCTTCTGAGACAACAGCCATGCAGACTAATTTGATGCAGTGTGCGGCGTATGGTCTGAACACTGACAGGCTGACCCCCCACCCCTTTAACTCTGCAGCAATGCTGGCAGTACTCATGCATCCATTTTGAAAAGACAATCTTTGCATATGACACTGAGCACGTGCACTCAAGTTCTTTGGTCAACCATGGCGAGGCCTGTTCTGAGTGGAACCTGTCTTGTTAAACCGCTGTATGGTCTTGGCCACTGTGCTGCAGCTCAGTTTCAGGGTGTTGGCAATCTTCTTATAGCTTAGGCCATCTTTATGTAGGGTAAAAAATTTTTTTTTTTTTCAGATCCTCATTGCCATAAGGTGACGTGTTGAACTTCCAGTGACCAGTATTAGAGAGCGTGAAAGCAATAACACCAAAGTTAACACACCTGCTCCCTATTCACACCTTAGACCTTGTAGTCACATATCATGGCTAATTGGGCACAATTTGGCCATTTTCACTTAGTGGTGAGTGGTACTCACTTTTGTTGCAAGCGGTTTACACATTAATGGCTGTGTGTTGAGTTATTGTGAGGGCACACCAAATTTAAACCGTTATACAAGCTGCCCACTGACTATTGTACATTGTATCAAAGTGTCATATCTTCAGTGTTGTCCTATGAAAAGAAATAATAAAATATTTGCAAAAATGTGACTGGTGTACTCACTTTTGTGAGATACTGTATTTATGCACCGTTATTTCAATATTCTTACTGGGTCCTGTAGTCCATTCATTCCATTTATTACTTTAGTTGCCCTCCTCTGAACCCTCTTAAGCTCTGCCATGTCTTTCTTTTGCACAGGAGCCCATAATTGTACACAATACTCTGTGATTAATAATTTTTAAAGTGGCAGGGCTGTGTTCTCATCATGAGCATCTATGCTCCCTTTTGATGCAATCCATAATCGTATTCACCTGGGGGCAGCTGCCTGATACTGCTTACTACATTTGAGTTTTTACTTTAAATTAAAAATGTATTTAGTAACATCAGTAATTTTTTTTTACTGTGCAATCCCTCTACAAGATCATTCATAAGTATACTGAAGAGAATATGGCCCAATACTGACCCCTGTGGTACCCCACTAGTAACGGTGACTCAATCTGAGTATGAGCCGATAATACCCATCCTCTGTTTTCTATCACTGAGCCAGTTACTTACCCACATACAGACATTTTTTCCTAGTCCAAGCATTGCCATTTTATGCATTAACCTTTTAGTTTTGAACACAGAAACTGATTAGATTAGTTTGACAGGACCTCCTATCCCTCATAAATCCAAAAAAGGACTCTTTTTTTTACCACCTTTTGAATTTTGGCACCACTTTTGCTAATCAGAAATCCTCATTATAGAGTCCTTAAATATTAGAAAAAAGGGTCTGTCAATGACAGTAATTCATTCTCTTAGGGGTGTATGCCATCTGGATCCAGTGATTTGTCTATTTTAATTTTTTTAAGATGTTACTAGACTTCTTCCTTGGTCACACAGGTCACAGTTAATGGGGCATTTATTTCATTTTGCATTTCATTTTCAGTGAATACAGTGGAGAAAAAAAATATTTAATAATTTTGCTTTCTCCTCATTAGCCTCTACAACTTCTACCTTCTCACTTTTTAAAGGGCCAACACTTTCAGGTTTTTTTCCGATCTATATAATTAAGACCCTTATCAAAATTGGGGACATAACACTGACACTAGCACCACAAGTTAATGAAATATTTCATCTTCATTAGCAATTCATGATTAATAAAAGAAAATAAGGATGGATAGACAAAAATACCACAAAAAGGTGCCATACTGTGGTCAAAGTAAAGCGCAGATGAAGAAGTATATTCATGTCAATTAGTAATCCAAAAATGGAGAACAAGTAAAAGATCCACCTAAACAAAATATCATATAATACATTATATATCCAGAAATGGCACCCATGCATTCCCAAAGGGACAGTATGGGACCTTTTGTTTATGTGGAATTTGTGTATATCCATCCTTATTGTCATTAATCGTGTATTTCTAATAAAGATTAAATATTTTATTAACCTGTGGTGGCAGTGTGTATTCATTTTGTACATTGGGGTTTGTCATTTATATAATTAAAGGGGTTATTCAATCCTAGAAAAAAGCCCCCTCATATGCCGGCCCCCCACACTGAATATATTTTCCCGGGTCACCGCTCCCTGCACTGCTCCTGGACCCCGCACTATTTCTGCTGCTTCTCTCTATGCCCGGATGAAAACATCTGGTGTCCGTGGGGGAGTGGGGGCAGCCAATAGCAGGAAGGGATGGGGACAAGCCTCCCTTGCATCGTAGGTGATGCTAGGGAGGCTTGTCCCCATCCATGCCTGCCATTGGCTGCTCCCCCCGATACCTGATGTTTTCATCCGGCCGTGTGGGGACCAAGAGTGGTGCGGGGAGCCAGGTAAGTATATTCAGTGTGGTGGGCCCGGCATATGTGGGGGCTTTTTTAAAATTGCATAACCCCTTTATAGAACATTATGGCGTTAGTTTTAATCTCTTTTGCAATGAGTTGCTGTGTCTCCAGCCTGGCTACCTTTTTTTGAATATTCAGTTTTTTTCTTCATAATTTTTCACTGCTCCTTCACTATATTCCTGCTTTAGAAATCTAAATACTTATTTGAATTCTTTTTGAAGTGATCGATCCTCACAAACCAGAAAACTGGTGTTAAGAAATCTCAATCCACAGATCATTCTAGGTGTATGGACTGCCGAAAGAGGTGCTTAATTTATAATGAGGCCTTCCTCTTGTCATAAATGAAGAATATAATTTATAGTAGACTAGAACTCCTCATGTGTATATTATCTGCGCAAATAGTTACTGTTAAAACTATACGGTGATTTATTTGTATACAGTCATAAAACACATTGAGCGTAAACAATAAAAATAGAAATAAAAATAAGGTAGAAATCTAAGTACAGCATCAACCTAAAAATATACAATAAAATATAGAAAATAAAAATTAAAAGATAACCAAAAGTGTTTGAGTCAATATAAGATATAAGAGTCAAGGTGGATGCCCCCTATCAATGTATGGCAAGTTCAATAAATGACGTCTGAGGGGTTGTATTAACAATAATCCCATCTCCTATTAATAGGATATATCTATACAAAGTTGTGCACAAAGATGGCAGTTGTTGTTCTTCTGATTATATTATTTATTGTTATGTTGTTTGTTAATAAACTTTCTCAAAGGAACGGCAGTTGTGTTATTTCAATTATAGTCTTGTCGTATCTCTGTGTCTGGTGTCTCACCAATGGTAGCTGGATACATATAGTAATAGTTGGACCGCCATGGGCACCAGGTTTGCCCCCAGTTATGCAAATTTTTTTTTGGCTTATTGGGAAAAGATCTATATCGATCCCAAACGTGGGGGCAACCTGGTGCTCTGGCAGAGATATATTGACGATGTCATCCTGATCTGGAGGGGAAAAGAAGACCCCCTACAAATATTTATCTCTGGACTAAATGATAACCCATATAACCTGGTCTTTATGGCCAATATCAATGAAAAAGAAATAGAATTTCTGGACTTGCTCATTTCCAAAAAAGATAATAGGTTCATATCAGAAACCTACAGCTAAGAATGGATATAATATGAGTATAAATAGAGGGATGGCACTCTAGTCATAGGTTGTGCATGGAGTTAAATATTTAATTAAGCATGGCCATATGGCCATAAGGTAAACAATAAAAGTAAGGTTAAAATGGTCATATACGGAAATTATAGAGGAATACCTGCGTAGGTAAAAAGAAAATTATAGAAACCCACTCAGAGAAAATAAAAGTTTCAGAATGTATTTAAAAAAAATTAAATTAATAAGCTCTAGATCAGCTGGAGATCAATAAAAGTCCAGTGTAGTTTAGATTCTCCAGAAATGAGTAATCTGTATACTTTGATTTACTCACAAAATTAGTTTATTCAACAAATTGCACCCAAAAATGCGCAAGGGATATGTAGAAATGATATAGTCTGTGACTTCTATTGCGTAGCCACTGTATTAAAATTCTGTAGTCACTGTATTGGTAGCCACTGAATTAGTATTATAGCTTGTACCCAAGATAGATTTTTGGTCGGTAGTAGTAGGTATAACATTTAGAATATTGTACTTAGTGGTATCGGCATCCAATTAGTGCATTACCACTCCTGATATCTGGTGTTGAACTTCCAGGGATCGTTGTCGGCTGGAGAGTGGCATCCTCGTGTGGCGTCTCCACGCGCTGGACGGACCGCTCTGGTTAGCGATGTCAGGTGATACATCACTTCCAGTGACGTCACTTCCGCTTGCTCATAGTCAGCGTTCCTCGTGGAGATAAATAGCGGGAAGACCAGTGGTAGCCGATAGTAAGAAATTTGTAAGTTGTATCCAAATTGATATTCCGGAGCTCCAGGACAATAGAATATTTAAGTGTGACTTGCTCAATGGTCCAAACGCGTTTTGGAGCTTACTGCTCCTTCTTCAGCTAAGAATGGATATATACTTTATTTGAGTTGTCATTTGCCTAATTGGCTTATCAAAGTTTCATTCAAACAGTTCCGTCGAATCAAACGGAACTGTACCGAAGATCTACAATTTGAAGAGGAAGCCATAGTAATGAAAGAAAAATTCATGGCAAAAGAATATCCTATAAAAATTATAGATCAAGCCTTAGTAAAAGTAAGAGAGTTACCTAGAGAGTCCTTTTTTTCACAGAAACCTGAACAAGAAAAGAACGTCCTTTGACGTACAGTATTAAACTTAGCCAGCCACAGCTGGAACACCAGATTTAGGGGATTGGTATTTTGGCAATTGAATTTCACCCCAGAAATAAAATCTATCCTTTTACGCACAGTATTACACTTGGCCATCAACAGCTAAAACCACTGATTTAGGGGATTGGCATTTTGGCAATTGAATTTCACCCCACAAAAAAATCTATCCTTTGACAGACAGTATTAAACTTAGCTAGCCACAGCTGGAACACTAGATTTAGGGGATTGGTATTTTGGCAATTGAATTTCACCCCAGAAAAAAATCTATCCTTTGACAGACAGAATAAAACTTAGCCAGCCACAGCTGGAACCCCATATTTAGGGGATTGGTATTTTGGCAATTTTACTTCACCCCAGAAATAAAATCTATCCTTTTACGCACAGTATTACACTTGGCCAGCAACAGCTAAAACCACTGATTTAGGGGATTGGCATTTTGGCAATTGAATTTCACCCCACAAAAAAATCTATCTTTTGACAGACAGTATTAAACTTAGCTAGCCACAGCTGGAACACCAGATTTAGGGGATTGGTATTTTGGCAATTGAATTTCACCCCAGAAAAAAAATCTATCCTTTGACAGACAGTATTACCCTTGGCCAGCCACAGCTGGAACCCCAGATTTAGGGGATTGTTATTTTGGCAATTGAATTTCACCCCAGAACAAAAGCTATCCTTTGACGTACAGTATTAAACGTAGCCAGCCACAGCTGGAACACCAGTTTTAGGGGATTGGTATTTTGGCAATTGAATTTCACCCCTTAATAAAATATAGCAATTTCTATTCTGTGTTTCAAGGTGTGACAATAAGCATAACCCCTGATGTAGCATATTGCAAAAAAAAAAGACTACTATTGAACCCAAAAATGTATGTTGAACTTGGTGGCAGCTCAAAACATGTGCTGGTGCACCAAAAGATCACAAAATGACCGCCGATCACCCCAGAAAAAAGTGACAGTAAAACGCTCTGGGCAGCCGAAAAACCAGTGAGCAATGAACTAACAGAAGTTGAATGATTCACAGCTGTAGATCAATCACTTCATTTAGTGGTTTAGCTGAGTCTTCCCTGCCTAATCTCGCCCTCACAGCAGCTGCATCCTATCCCTACACTAATCAGAGCAGAGTGACGGGCGGCGCTACGTGACTCCAGCTTAAATAGAGGCTGGGTCACATGCTGCACTTTGCCAATCACAGCCATGCCATTAGTAGGCATGGCTGTGATGGCTTTTTAGGGCAAGAACTAAAACGCTACCTGATTGGCTGTTGTGCAGCCCTTCAGAAAGTGGGAAGAATTCGCCGAACAACAAACCCGAACCCAAACTTTTTTGAAAATGTTCGGGTCCGGGTTCATGTCCCGAACACCCCAAAATTCGGTACGAACCCGAACTATACAGTTCGAGTTCGCTCAACTCTACCCTTTAGGTGTTCCACAAGAATTAATGGAAAATGGAGATGAAATTTCAGAATTTCACTTTTTTGTCAGATTTTCCATTTTAATAATTTTTTTCAGTAACAAAGCAAGGGTTAACAGCCAAACATAACTCAATATTTATTGCCCTGATTCTGTAGTTTACAGAAACACCCTATATGTGGTCGTAAACTCCTGTACGAGAACACGGCAGGGCGCAGAAGGAATGCCATACAGTTTTTGAAGACAGATTTTGCTGGATTGTTTTTTTTAACACCATATCCCATTTGAAGCCCCCCTGATGCACCCCTAGAGTAGAAACTCCAAAAAAGTGACAGTTTTTGACAGTTTTATTGCTACTATTTTAGGGTACATATGATTTTTGGTTGCTCTGTATTACACTTTGTGAAGCAAGGTAACAAAAAAATAGCTGTTTTGGCACCGTTTTTATTTTTTGTTATTTACAGTGTTCATCTGACAGGTTAGATCATGTAGTATTTTTATATATTTAAAATATTCAGGAACCGCGCTGCATCATCCGAGAAAGAACTAAAGGTTATTACCCACGGACCTCCTTGGAAACCAGGAGCAGTTTATCTACAGAACCACTAAGATCTTCGAACCAATATAAACATTAAATGAAAGAACAGTGAGTGTGCAGACAAGACTAAAGAAGTACGAGTATAAGAACATACCTGGCAAGATCTTCATCCTGGTTCTGGGTGTTTAACTGACCCACGGACATTGAAACCTGTTGGGTCTGAACCTGTTTCCACTTGATGCAGCGCGGTTCCTGAATATTTTAAATGGATTGTTAAGTGTTTTTTCCCACAACACTACTTGGAACCTGCAGCAGCGTGTTATCGTATCCCGGACGTGATTGGTACTTTTCTTAAGTGTTTTTATATAGCAGTTTGTTTTGGACGCGACAATACCAAATATGTGTACTTTTTTTGGTTGTTTGTTTCAGTTTTACATAATAAATCATTTCTGTAAAAAAATCATGTTTTAGTGTCTCCATAGTCTGAGAGTCATAGTTTTTATATTCTTTGGACGATTGTCTTAGTTAGGGTCTTATTTTTTGCAGACTGAGATGACGGTTTGATTGCTATGATTTTGGGCTGTGGATGACTTTTTGATCACTTGGTATTACACTTTTTCTGATGTAAGGTGACAAAAAATAGCTTTTCCTTGTTCACCCGAGGGGTTAGGTCGTGTGGTATTTTTATAGAGAAGGTCGGGTTGTTACGGAAGCGACGATAACTAATATGTCAACTTTTTATTTATTTATTTAAGTTTTACACAATAATATAATTTTTGAAACAAAAAAAAAACATGTTTTAGTGTCTCCATAGTATGAGAGCCTTAGTTTTTTCAGTTTTTAGGTCATCGTTTCAGGTTGGGTATCATTTTTGAGGAATGATATGACAGTTAGATTGTCACTATTTTGGGGTGCATATGACTTTTTGATCGCTTGCTATTACACTTTTTGTGATGTAAGGTGACCAAAAAAATAGCTTTTTTGACATCGTTTTTATTTTTTATTTTTTGCGGTGTTTACCTGAGGGGTTAGGTCATGTGATATTTTCATACAGCAGGTTCTTACAGACGAGTCGATACCTAATATGTATACTTTATTTTTATTTATTTACATTTTACACAATAACAACACTTTTGAAACTAAAAAAATCATATTTTAGTGTCTCCATATTCTGAGTGCCATAGTTTTTTTAATTTTTTTGGCGATTGTCTTTGTTAAGGTCTAATTTTTTGCGGAATGAGATGCCGGTTTCATTTGTTTGATTTTGGGGTGCGTTTGACTTTTTGATTGCTTGGTATTACACTTTTTGTGATGTAAGGTGACAAAAAAATTCTTTTTTTACACATTTTTTTTATTTTTATTTTTACGTTGTTCACCTGAGAGGTTAGTTCATGTGATATTTTTATACTGTAGGTTCTTATGAACACGGCGATACCTAATATGTCTACTGTCTTTTTATTTATTTACGGTTTACACAAATAACATCACTTTTGAAACAAAAAAAAATCATGAGAGCCAAGGTTTTTTATACATATAGGTCCCCACTTGTAGAGGCTACCTTGTCGCGGTAAGTGGGCCTATGCTCTTTGATCAAACTGTATACTAATGCCTCTTATGCACAGCATAGAATGTATTACAAATTGGGCGGATATGCCACGTAATTATGCTGAAGGACAGTCGTTATATCAAAAGTAGAGTTACGCGAACTTGTGTTTTAAGTTCGGCGTCGAAAGTTCGGGTTCGGGTTATCCAAGCATCCCGTTATGGATTCCGCTAACACAAACCATAACGGCATTTGGAATCCATAAGGGGATTCTTCAATGAACCCGAACCTTGGACAACACGGAGGACCTGGGGTGACGTCACTGTCATGTGATCAGTGCAGGGGGCGTGACTCAGTACTGGATTAGATTAGAGGTGGTAGCCTACGACCTCTTATCCAATCCAGTACTGAGCCACGCCCCCTGCACTGATCACATGACGGTGATGTCACCACAGGTCCTTCACCCGTGTTCCAAATGCTGTTATGGTCCGTGGTAGCGGAATCCATAACGGGATGCTTGGATAACCCGAACCCGAACTTTGGACACCGAACTTAAAACACAAGTTCGCTCAACTCTAATCAAAAGCATAGTACTGAGGATGTGTGATCCAGATTCACTCTCCTGTATATATTTTTAGAATCTAATTTATTTTTCCCCTCTCTGGTGTCAGCACTCCTCCCCATTTGGACTAGGTGTTTTTAATTAGCCTTAGTCTGCAAAGGGTTTATAAACTCCTACTACCTCTCAGATGGATTTACTGTGGGTTGTGACTGGGTGAACTCTTTGCACTCATTCACATGGTGCAGTACTGCCTGTCTGCCATTGATGCCTCAGTGCTGTGCTGGTGGGGTGGTGGGGCCCAGAGCCAAGGAGGCTTTGCTGCACAGCGGGGATGCTGTATGGCTTCTGGGTCCCGCCGTCTGCTGCTGGTGCGTTGCTGGGGCGCCGGTGGTTGCCGCGCACTGCTGCGCAATTGAGGTTAGAGGAGGTCCCCACTTGTAGAGGCTACCTTGTCGCGGTAAGTGGGCTTATGCTCTTTGATCAAACTGTATAATAATGCCTCTTATGCACAGCATAGAATGTATTACAAATTGAGCGGATATGCCACGTAATTATGCTGAAGGACAGTCGTTATATCAAGAGCATAGTACTGAGGATGTGCGATCCAAATTCACTCTCCTGTATATATTGCCAAGGTTTTTTTTTTTTTGGGCGATTGTCTAGTGTAGGGGCTCATTTTTTGCGGGATGAGGTGACGGTTAGATTGGTACTATTTTAGGGGGCATACACATTTTTGATCCCTTGGTGTTGCACTTTTAGTGATGTAGTGTGACAAAAAAATTGCTTTTTTTACATCGTTTTTATTTTTTATTTTTTACAGTGTTTTCCTGAGGGGTTAGGTCATGTGACATTTTTATAGAGCCGGTCGATAGGGACTTGGTGATACCTAATATGTGTACTTTTCTTTTTTTTCCTATTTTTTACAATTTTTTTTACTTTATTTTGAGAAATGGGCACTTTTTTTTTTTTACTTGAAACTTTTAATATTTTTTTTTTTAAACTCTATTTTTTTAACTTCTTTTTTCACTTTATGTTTTGTCCCTTTATGGGACTTCAAAATTTCAGGGTCTGATCCCTGTTGCAATACAGCACAATACACCTGTTTAAGGCGTCGGGGCTGCCATAGCAACCATTGGGTCCCCACCACCACAGTGCGGGGACCTGATGGGGATGTAGAAACTGCCGCAAACTTCCTGTATGCGCGACAGCAGCATATAGGGGGTTAATCCGCCAGCATCTGTGTTTTCACCGATGCTGGCGGATACAGCAGGGGTCCGGCTGTCCGTATCAGCCAGGCTCCTGCTGCTGATTGCGGCAGGAGGTGTGGGGCAGTGCATTAACCCTAGGACAAGAATGCTCGTCCTAGTGCATTAAGTAGCCACAAGTTAGGGCTCTTGCAGACGAGTGGATCTCCTGCGTGTTATCCGCAGCGAGAATGAGAGCCAAGCTGCGCGGTGGACATCAGAGGCACGAAGCAGTAACATGATAGATACTGCTCCATGCCTCCCTGTGACCCTTTTACTACAAAATCACTGTGAGATAAAGTTGTCACAGGGATTTTGTAGTGAGAGGGTCACAGGGAGGCACGGAGCAGTATCTATCATGTTACTGCTTCGTACCTCGGATGTCCATCGCGCAGCTTGGCTCTCATTCTCGCTGCGGATAACACGCAAGAGATCCGCTCGTCTGCAAGGGCCCTTAGGACGAGTATTCTCGTCCTAGGTCCTGGAGGGATTAATACAGCCCCTCAGACGTCATTGATTGAACTTGCCTTACATTGATAAGGGGCATCCACCTTGACTCTTATATGCCAACACTTTTGGTTATATTTTATTTTTTATTTTCTATGCTTTATTGTATTTTTTTTGGTTAATGCTGTTGATGTTATTTTTATTGTTCACACTCAATGTGTTTTATGACTGTATACTAATTAATTACCGTATAGTTTAAACAGTAACTATTTGCGCAGATAATATACACATGAGGAGTGCCAGTCTACTATCAATAAGAATTTTTCAGTTCTGAAAGGGTGAATCAGTTTAAGCAACAATTACTAATCCCTAGGCGGGACTAGAGGGGGAATGATAAGGCTAAAACATAACTTTTAATGTTAAAGTGTATAAAATATTGCGCCAAGTAACAAGTGAAAATGTTACACCTATTCAGGTGAAAGCAAAGCTACAGGGCCCTAGGCCAAACACCAGGCTCAAAGGCTCGGATAGTCAGCCAGACACCAAGACATACAAAAATACATAAAACATAGCAACTACATTATCAGCCGGACAATAGCATGGAACGTGCTCACCAGATCCTCGATGTGGTCAAATGAGGAGAAAAGTGGACCGTTTTGATGGCTGCTATGGAGACCACGAGATGAGTGGAGAGAGTCAAGTACCGGTTGGTTGCTGCCAATATCCAGTACAATAGACAAACAAAGAAAAATTGGGGCTCTGTAGAGGAGGAGGTCAGTGGGAGCTGGAAATGTCCCTATATATAAACCCTGTAACAAGGGAAGGGGCTATCAGACACACTACCTACCTACACAGAGCACCCGCCCCGAAAGGGGTGACCCCGTCCGGATCCCTGTCCCTAGACCGGCGGAGTCCTGGTTATGCCCTAAGGAAAGAGAGAGCTCCCATACAATGGATATCTCCCGACGTGCCACGTTTCATTCGTGTCTAAAAAATCATCAGGGGAGTAGTGGACAAAAATGGGGCTACAGAGAGGGCTTGTGGAAATATACTGGGATCGATGCTCCCCCAATACACGGAGAGATCGATCAAAAAAGTGCAGGGAGAAACCACAAACGTGGACGACGCGGTGAACCACATAACATACCTCGTTTGTGGTTTCTCCCTGCACTTTTTTGAACGATCTCTCCGTGTATTGGGGCAGCATCGATCCCAGTATATTTCCACAAGCCCTCCCTGTAGCCCCATTTTTGTCCACTACTCCCCTGATGATTTTTTAGACACGAATGAAACGTGGCACGTCGGGAGATATCCATTGTATGGGAGCTCTCTCTTTTCCTTAGGGCATAACCAGGGACTCCGGCCGGTCTAGGGACAGGGATCCGGACGGGGTCACCCCTTTCGGGGCGGGTGCTCTGTGTAGGTAGGTAGTGTGTCTGATAGCCCCTTCCCTTGTTACAGGGTTTATATATAGGGACATTTCCAGCTCCCACTGACCTCCTCCTCTACAGAGCCCCAATTTTTCTTTGTTTGTCTATTGTACTGGATATTGGCAGCAACCAACCGGTACTTGACTCTCTCCACTCATCTCGTGGTCTCCATAGCAGCCATCAAAACGGTCCACTTTTCTCCTCATTTGACCACATCGAGGATCTGGTGAGCACGTTCCATGCTATTGTCCGGCTGATAATGTAGTTGCTATGTTTTATGTATTTTTGTATGTCTTGGTGTCTGGCTGACTATCCGAGCCTTTGAGCCTGGTGTTTGGCCTAGGGCCCTGTAGCTTTGCTTTCACCTGAATAGGTGTAACATTTTCACTTGTTACTTGGCGCAATATTTTATACACTTTAACATTAAAAGTTATGTTTTAGCCTTATCATTCCTCCTCTAGTCCCGCCTAGCGATTAGTAATGGTTGTTTGAGTTTTGGGAGAATCTAGGTTGGGGACAGCACTTATACCCCACCACCTGTGTGTTCCTTGAATCAGTTTAAGGCCTCATGCACACGACAGTTGTTTTTAGCGGGCCGCAAAATGGGGTTCCGTTGTTCCGTGTCCGTTTTTGGTTCCGTGGTCCGCCAGAAGGAAAGGAAGGGAAAAAATATTTAATCTTAATATTTCCAACCCAGGATAATAGAAAATATATGCAGGTCACGGACGCGAAGGACAGTCGGATGGGCCTCCGCATTTTTTCATAGTCCCATTGACTTGAATGGGTCTGCGAACCGTTTTTCGCGGACAAGAATAGGACAGGTTATATATTTTTTTTGACGGACAGTAATCACGGACCACAGATGCGGAGGACAAATGGTGCATTTGGCGAGTTTTTTTTAAATTAAGAGTATCCTCCTATGGTGCAGGGGATATGAAGACTGGAGTAGCAAATGCCAGTCTCAATAAATCTCTCCCACAATATCCAAACTGCACATTGCAGATACCTAAATAGTTTTGTATTATTAATTCAAAATAGAGATGGGAGATGCGATTCTAACTAACAGGGGCAAAGCTAGAAATGACTGGGCCCCATACACATCATTTGGTAGTGAATAGGATGTGAATTCATATGAAGCAAAAACCCTGATGCCCACATCACTCTCCCATTGAGCTGTTTTATTATGTTAAAGATCTCAGCTGTAAAGCAAATATCTGGGAATGCTGTTCACAGCTTGGGTAACATGGCTGTCCGCTTGAGGCCATCAGGCTCTAAGATAACGCTGCCGTGCCGCACCTCCACATTACCTCGCATCACGCCTGGCTGCGCCTCTCAGACAGTCCTCATTCCTCTCTTCTTCTTCCAATCAGAAAAAGGAGGAGCCGCAGCAGTAGCGCGGCAATATGCATAGGCGGCACTACGCTGAGCCACACAGGTCATATGGAAGGACCGGACGGACATCATCTTGAGTGGACATTTTGCCGGGGGCAGGGTAAGAGGTGCTGAGCAGACATGAGTAAGCTGCGGGTGCACAACAAATGCTGCGCGGCCACGAACCCGCACAGCTTAGAGGGAAGAGAACAGTCTGTACTCCGTAGCCACTTAATTTTAAAAAATAAAAATAAATCCTCAGTCACCCGGCGGCCCGGGCCCCCAGTGGCGTAGGGCCCCATAGCCATTGCTATGGCGATCCCTACACCACTGCTAACTAATCAATTTGTCTCATCAGCAGGGCTTCACCTATTGGGGCTGTCCCCACAAGTTAAGAAGCACACCCTTACCACAGAATGAACAAGGTAGGACCTTTAACCTGGTAAATTAGCAGAATTCATTCATTCATCCCTAAATCAAAAGTTTGGAATTCCAACCAAAATTTAAAGGGGGTTATCCTATGATTAGTGTAAAAAATTAAGATAAGGCCTCATATAGTACATGACAATCTCTTTCTAACAAAGCTAGAACCAGCTCTGTACTTCAAGCTGTTTAAGAAGTGTGTCCTGTCTCAGTGTTTGTCCTGTGTGCTACAGCTAGTGGCAATTGGATGGAACTGAGCATGTGCTTTTATTTCAGTGAGCAGGACAGAGAAATTAGAGAATGCTCAAACAGCAGGAGGCGCTATACAGATAGATGTCATTGAATATCTCAGATGCTATAATGCATTTTTATTTACATGCAGTTACAGAACTATTCAGATTCTGGTGCTGGTTTCAAAACTGTAGAATAGTTTTCATGGGACAACCCCTTTTTTAATTATTTTTTTTTCTTTATTTGTGGCATCATTTTTCTGATTTATAATGGCAGACATTTTTGCAAAAGTAAAAATGGGAAGTTTGGCTATATAAATGGCATATTGTAAATATTCCCCAGTCATCAAAAAGAATGTGGACGCTATTTACCCCTACAGGTTATGATTCTTATAAAGCATATTGTCTTCCTTTCCACTTAATAAGATGGGCTGAGCTTCCCTTTGGACCAAAATCATAAACCAAGCAAGTGCTGCTTTATTCCATGTGTTCCATGTGTTTAGTCGGTGCAGTTAACATAAAGATCATCTAACTCTAATGTGTATTTTAATATATATATATGAAGAGGTTGTCCATTTACGACATGTCCACAGCACGCTCAGCTATTATCAAAGGTCCCCGTAGCAGTGAATGCAGAGACCCGCTCATGCATAGCCATAGCCAACTCTCCTTTCCTGGCAGTGAGATAGTGCTCCGTTCTTGAGATAGAGACGGTAGCATTAGTACCCAGACCTATTGGACATGTTTGGCAAATGCTGAGACAATGTCTTAAATATCCAGATGAGAATAACCCTTTAATAATTATAGCATATGTTATATGCCCCATTTTACTTGCTGCAGAAACATGGAGAAATGATTTAATAACTTTTAGGTGTAATAAATTGCAAGCCAGTGTGTGCTCCCCAAAATGTGACAGTGACAGTATGCAGTGTGATGCCTCCTCCCATACAGTACTGGATGCAGTCCACTAAAACTGCCCAAATGTCCATAGGCTTCAGCCGCAATGGTCCTTGGTCTCAAACTCAAGAACAATGCATTCTAATGCAAGCCACGATGCTCAACCCCCCCCCCCCCCCCCTTCATTGTCAGCCTTTCAGCTATATCCCCCACACACATTCCTAGGAAGATCTTCCTCGGTTTCTTATTTGTTACTAGTCATGAGTGGCATAGGCAATATACTATTTCACGATATCTTGCGAATTTTTGTCATAATATTCGCAATAAATTTGCGAATTCTAGAATTCGTGATCTCCAGTCATTATTTTTGCGAGGTACATATTTGATGCACATATTTTTGCAATACATGCAACTTCACATTTTATCAGGTCTGAGTAGATATTACTGTTTGGTGCACTAAGTATTGTTGTAACATCACCGCATGTCTGTAGCATGTATGTATGGACAGCAGAAAACAGTAATTCCTATTACACTATCTAACACCCTGCACTGGAACCTCTTAGCTACACTATATCACTGTCTAACCTATACTGACTATCTCCCGCTAACTATCTGTATTACATAGATGAGATAACTATCTAATGTAGTTAGATAAGGAATAGGATCCAGATGAAAGCATAGAGCACAGCAATGTCAATGCTCTCTCTCTCTCAGAACTGCAAAAAAACAGCAGAAAATGGCTGCAGGGGAGTAAGGGGTTGGCAACTTTCCTATTGGTTGCTAGGGATGTTGCTAAGCTCTGACAAAGATATTGCAGCCTTCTCATTGGCCCACAAGCAAGAAGCAGGCAGGGATCATGGGTTCAGAGGAAAAAACACTAGAGTATACGCGATTACGAATATACAGCAATATAATCTACATCTTTGCAAATTCTCAAAGTGTCAATATTCACGATAAAAATTCTCGATTAGAATATCCGCAATCAACACTATTTGTTACAAGTACTTGATCCATTAATGGCTCAAGACAAGGAACTATTCTGTAAAAAGTTTTGAACTCGACTTAGTATGTCTTTTTTCAACCATACTAGCTATGAAAATTTGTTGACAGATTCACATTTTTTGCATGTAAGACATATTTGTTGAAGAAATGACAAACCTCTAGACAACTCTAGAGATCTTCTTATATGAAGTATTTAATGTAGCTGAAACATAGATGGGCCCAATATAACAGACTTTGTACTGATATTTTTTAGGAAAACTTGGTATCTCTTTTTGTTTATCTTTTATGAGTTTTATTTCCCTCCCCCCTCCCCAAGCAGCCGACCACAATGGAAGTCAATGGGAGAACCCAAGCATTAAACCAGACACCCCCTACTCTGTAGGATGTCTGGTTCACAGTAAAAGGTCAAAAATGGATGGAAACACCACTGAAATGGTCAGAAATTGATGGAAACACCACAGAAATGGTTCAGGAACAGCATGGGGAGGATGTCTGGATGCATCTTGGACTCCCAGGTCGCTGCTGGGAACGATGTTGTCCGAGTAGTATGCCACTTTTACAGACTGACAATAATACGCACAAAACGTAAGCTAAAATTGATTTTAGAGGAAAAATTATTAGGAAACATTCTTTCCTGTATATTTACTTGTATATAAAGTGCAACTGCTGCCAAAAATTGCAAGGAAGGGGCACTCCGATACAACCTGTATATCACATAAAGGAGGGCCTCATTCACATTGTGGTACAATTGTTCAGGTAGTGGGACTCTTACACTCATAAAGCCTGTGTAAAAGGGCTGCCAAAAATTACAAGGAACCGGCACTACAATACACCCTTTATTACACATAATTGAGGGCATGATACACACCCTTAAAATTATGATTGATGGCCTGCTGGTGACCCGCCAAAACATTAGGAGCAAGGGCCTGCTGGTGACCCTCTAAAACATTAGGGGAGAGGGCCTGCTGCTGAGATGACCATCTAAAAAATTAGGGGTGAGGTTCTGTTGCTGAGCTGACCCTCTAAAACATTAGGAATGAGTGCCTGATGCCGAGCTGACCATCTAAAACATTAGGGGCAAGGGCTGCTGATCTGACCATCTAAAACATTAGGGGCGAGGGCAGCTGCTGCTGATCTAACCATCTAAAACATTAGGGGTGAGGGCCTGCTGCTGAGCTGACAATCTAAAACATTATGGGCGAGGGCCTGCTGCAGAGCTGACAGCTAAAAAAATAGGGGTGAGGGTCTGCTGCTGAACTGACCATCTAAAACATTAGGGGTGAGGGCTTGCTGTTGAGCTGATCATCTAAAACATTATGGGCGAGGGCCTGCTACAGAGCTGATCATCTAAAAAATTAGGGGTGATGGTCTGCTGCTGAGCTGACCATCTAAAACATTATGGGCAAAAGTGCTCATCAGAGACTCAAGACTTCAGTTGCTGCTGATGGAGCTGGAGCTGCTCCTGCACCCCTGCCACCCCCCTCCAGCAGTCATGGTAGTGGAGTGTGAGCTCAGAGGGCCCCCCCGGTTGGACCTTCGTGAGGATGGGTGATGGGGCACATAGTCAGCGACCAACACTCTACAAAGGATGTTTCGATAGTAGTTGAATTTTTCTTCCCTCGCAGCAGGTGTAAAAAAGGCCCCCATTTTGGACTGGTGGCGAGGGTCTAACATTGTGGAGAGCCAGTAGTCATCCCTCTGCTAAATGGTGATAATGCCTGCATCTGGCCATTTTCACAAGGGACTCGGAGGGACTCCCTGCCTCCATGTCCACTTCCAATCCGCTACTGTCTGTCTGGGTCATCTGTGTTGTTTTCGTCATCGCCCTCTAGCTCCTCGTGCTTCTCCTGCTTGTCCTGATCCTCTCCTGTTGCTTGGGCTGATAAACCAACTAATTCTGTATAGAGTATCTGGGAGTTTATATACTCTTCCTCGTCCTCCCCCTCCTGTGAAAGTTCAGCCTTCACAGGGCTCAAGTGGCCATGAAATGTAGGTGCCACGTCTTCTGTCCCCTCGCCAGTCATATTTATAAGCATCCCCTCCAGAACATGAAGGAGTGAAATGCCATCATTCATCCCATAGTCCTAGCGGCTGACAAATAATGTGGCCCCCTCAAAGGCCCTGAGCAAACGGCAGGTGTCAAGCATTAGCTGCCACTGTCTAACGTCAAAGTTACATCCAGGAGTCATCCTGTTCATCTGCATCATCAAAAAAACGGTCACAGGTTTGCTCTGCTTATACTGTCACTCCAACATGTGGAGGGTGGAATTCCAACGTGTGGAAACTTCGCATATAAGGCGATGTAGGGCAACACCATTCTGCCTTTGTAGCTCAAGGAGGGCATGTTTTGCACAGTAAGAGTGGCTGAAGTGCATGCACAGTTTCCTTGACATTTTCAAGATGTCATGCAGTTGCGTGGAACTGGATGACACCCGAATTGAAGACGTCCGATATGTAAGGTGTATTTTTCACGTTATTGTTCACCCTTACGGTTGAGTGTAAATATTCGAATCGCGAATTTTAGTCGCGAATATCGCCACTTTGAGAATTTTTGAATATTTAGAATATAGTGCTATATATTCGTGTTCATGAATAGTGTTGAAAGCGAATATTCTAATCACGAATTTATCACGAATAGATCACAAATATCAGCACTTAGTAACATTCCTAGCAACCAATAGGAAAGTTGCCTACCCCTTAGTGTTGATCGTGAATATTCTAATCGCGATATTATATTGCTGATTTTTGCAATCAAGTAAATAATGACTGGAGATCACAAATTCTTGGCCAATATCGCAAATTCGAATATTGCCTATGCCACTCATCACTAGTCACCATGTTCACAAGCTGGCAAGGAGGATTTTTATTTCTTGGTTGATGATGCAGGGCAGTTCCTCCCAGATGTGACTCCCAGTTGTGACCAGGCACAGAACCACATGACAACAATAGGTGGTATGCTGGAGGAGACTGTGAATTGTGCTTACAGTGGAGGCTGAGGACAAGGTGTAAGATGAGGTCGTAAAGAAGGACATTGGCGCAGAGATCCCACGATTACAACGCAGAGGTGGCTTTGCATCCAACCAAGTTGCTGGTGTGCCTGGGCCAGAACCACATTTACCCAGTGGGCTGTAAAGAACATATATTGTCCTTGACCATTGTTACAGCTACACACCTCAGTGCCTGCATGAACTGTACCAGACATCAACAGGTTCAAAGACTGGCCCACTTTTTGCTCAACATACGTGTGCAGGGCTGATACAGCTTTTTTAAAGAAGTTCTCTGAAATGTTTAGAGTCTACGATATGGAAAGGGAGGGACTGTAGTACCAACAACTTGGCCAGGTGCACATTAAACTTCAGCACTATTAGATGAGTGCACGCATACTGTTGTCTCTTTGCAATCACCTCGGTGATCGATTGCAAGACGAGGAGGAGGAGCATCAGGAACAATGAATGAAAGGATTGAATGACAGCTTTCTTCTGAGGTTGAAGAGCGCTGACTGCTGGAGAAGGTGTGAGGGCCACTGGGAGATGAAAACATGACAGAGGAACCCACAGATTCCTGGCTGTGTGTATCTATTATCACCCGAGATGATTTTTAAGAGCGACTCAACCATTCAAGTACAGCTGGATTTTTTGTCAAAACTCCACCACGGGATGAAAGTGGCAGCTCTGGCCTGTTGCTGCGGCTGCTGCTACCATGACCCCTTCTTCTGCTGCTATTTGTTAAAGCTACAGCAACATTTTTGCCACTGCCCTTTCCTTTTGAGGGTAAAGGCAACTGTCTGTTGGCTGCAGTGTACAGTAACTGAATCAGTATTGTTACAGATATGGTATGAAGGGTGCAGCAGAAAAACGCGTCTATATATTATACTACCTGTTGACAGTGAGCCTGATGCACCTAACAACTATGCATAACTAAACAGATTAATTATTAATGGCGCAGCAGATTAACTAGGTACACACGCCTATCTATTAGACCAGCTGTTGAGACTAACAATGATACACAGTCAGTCTGTGTAATACAGAACAGATTCAAGTATAAATGGCCCAGCAGATGAACTATATAATTGTGCCTATATAATACACCGCCTGTTGACAATAAGTTTGATGCATCGTAGGTCTACAGTATGAATAACTGAACAAATTAATTATTAATGATGCAGCAAATTAACTAGGTCCACATGTCTATATATTAGACTGGCTGTTGAGACTAAGTCTGATGCATAGTTAGTCTATGTATAACAGAACAGATTAATGGGGTTATCCGATACTAACAAATGCTACCCCATATGCTGGGCCACTAACACTGATTCTACTTAACTGGCTCCCTGCGTCGCTCCTGGTCTCAGCACCACCGCTGCTGCTTCTCCCCATGTGCGGACGAATTGGCAGGCAGTGACGAGTATGAACCTCCCTACTGTCACCCACAATGCTAGGGAGGCTCATCTCTTCCACCGCCAAGTATTCGCTACCCCCCCCCACCTCCCGACACCCGATGTTTTCACCAGTGCACAGGGAGAAGCAGCAGCGAAGGTGCGAGGATCAGGAGTTATGCAGGGAGCGGGGAGCCAGTTAAGTAGAATCAGTGTGAGGGGCCTGGAATATGTGGGAACATTTGTCAATTGCTTGCTATGGGCAACTAAGCCTGTTTCCTTTACACCTGTTTTGGTGTGTAGAGATAATACTTCTTCTAGCAAATGCACCTTTATATTACAGTACAATCACTAAATGAATATATACTAAAAATTTATGAAACATTTTCGCAACCACAAGATAAATTTTTTTTACAATAAATTAATAAATTTTAGACTTCATGCAAATGACCATATTTTTCATCCTTGTGCTGTTTGCATTTGTTGAGAATAGCACACTGACCCATTCATTACTATGGGACCATGCACATTGCAGTGTTTTTAGCAGATCCGTTTCCCTGTTCCACAGATTATAGAATATGTCCTATTCTGGTCTGTTTTGCAGACGAGAATAGTATTTTTTCATTTATATGGTATATTAATTTTGAGGTACACTCCTAAACAATGAAATAGCAACACCAAGAAGGAGAAGCTGTTAAGGTTATGCAAATCCGGGAAGTAGCAGATGTTGCTAAAATCTCAAGATGATCACATTTTCAAGCATCTACAGTAGCTCCAATCTGTGACATGTGGGAAGGGCATAAAAGCCAAAAACTGAAAAATCATATCAAGTCATGGAATGACCCATTCATCGATGTGTCAGTTGTCACCAGTCATCGCAAACTGAGACGGACAGAATCCTTAAACTGAAAGTTCCTGGTTTATTACTCTGGTAGACTGCTACGCTTCTAGGCCCACATGTGAGATCTGTTCAATGTTGTGTGTCCCGGCGATTGGGAGAACAATGACAAATTGGAATGACAGCAAGAGGTGCGCAGAGGCAAACCTCTGTATGGACGGATCATCTGTAAGTGAAATTGGAAGTCACATCCCAAGCTTAGAGTGTCTTCACAAGTCACCAGAAGGGATTTGCACCACATTGGGCTATGAGCCAAACATCCAGCTACAGGTGTTTCATTGACCTCAACTGTGGGATAATTGGACTTGTGGTTCTTCACTGCAGCGTGACTGCTCCCTGTGGCTATTTCCAAGGCACAATGGTCTGGGCATACCTGTTTTTTAGCGATTTGTGACAAATTAATTCAGAGCAAATCGGCGAAGTTGCCGAATCCCATTTTTCAAATCTTCGCTCATTTCTAGTAGACAGTATCTATATGCATATACAGTTGTGTTCAAAATTATTCAACCCCCACTGAAATTGAGTGTTTTGGACAGTTTGACATTGATTTTGATCATTTCAGTCATCTTGTTTACAATTAAATCAAAGAGGCACTTGTAAGTCAGACAAATATAACATAACATTTATAATGAAATAACCATAAATGTCTTTTCTGTGCTCACATCATTATCAGTTTTATTCAACCCCCAAGTGACATTCAATCTTAGTACTTAGTACAACATGCTTTTCCAGTTATAACAGCTTTTAAACGAGAAGCATAGCTTGACACAAGTGTCTTACAGCGATCTACGGGTATCTTCGCCCATTCTTCATGGGCAAAAGCCTCCAGTTCAGTCACATTCTTAGGCTTGCGTGCTGTAACTGCTTTCTTTAAGTCCCACCAGAGGTTCTCAATCGGATTTAAGTCTGGTGACTGTGATGGCCACTTCAAAATGTTCCAGCCTTTAATCTGCAACCATGCTCTAGTGGACTTGGAGGTATGCTTGGGATCATTGTCCTGTTGAAAGGTCCAACGTCTCCCAAGCCTCCGGTTTGTGACGGACTGCATCACATTTTCATCCAATATCTCTTGGTACTGAAGAGAATTCATGGTACCTTGCCCACGCTGAAGCTTACCTGTACCTGTAGAAGCAAAACATCCCCAAAGCATGATTGACCCCCCGCCATGCTTCACTGTAGGCAAGGTGTTCTTTTCTTCATAGGCCTTGTTCTTCCTCCTCCAAACATAGCGTTGATCCATGGGCCCAAACAGTTCTCATTTTGCTTTATCAGTCCACAGAACACTGTCCCAAAATGTTTGTGGTTTGTCCACATGACTTTTGGCATACTGCAGTCGACTCTTCTTATTCTTTGGAGACAGCAAGGGGGTGCGCCTGGGAGTTCTTGCATGGATGCCTTCATTACGCAGTGTGCGCCTTATTGTCTGAGCTGAAACTTCAGTACCCGCATCTGACAAATCTTTTTTCAGTTCCTCAGCAGTCACACGGGGACTTTTCTCCACTTTGCGCTTTAGGTAGCGCACAGCAGTCGAAGTCAGCATCTTCTTTCTGCCACGACCAGGTAGCATTTCAACAGTGCCCTTTGCCTTGAATTAGCGAATTATGCTTCCTATGGTGTCTCTTGGTATGTTTAAAATCTTTGCAATCTTATTATAGCCATTGCCCTTACTATGAAGAGAAATCACCTCTTCTCTTGTCTTCCTGGACCATTCTCTTGACTTCACCATGTTTGTAAACACATCAGTAAATGTCTAGAAGGAGCTGAGTATTACAGTCATTTTAAATCTGCCTAATTGGTGCTTATTATGCTTGATTGCTGCTCATTGACATCCATGGGTGTTTTCAATACCTGATCGAAAACACTTGAATGAACCTCTGTTCTTAAGAGTGGTAGTCTTTAAGGGGTTGAATAATTGTATCAATGAAGAAATCACAAAAAAAAACATTTAATACTGTATTACAAAAACAATTGATGTCATTTTAGTTGCATTTGGTTCTTTAAAAAGTCCTTGTAAGATTTCATTCTGAACACAATTACAAATGTACACTAAATTCCCTAAAACCCTTTACAGCATTGGGGGTTGAATAATTTTCAACACAACTGTAGATCATGATGTGATTTTACAAAAAGGTTACCTGAATCTAATTAGCCACATATTGTCACTAAAAACTAAAACTATATATGTATATGTCCGTATGGATGTCATTTGTTTATATAATACTTTTAGTAGAGGGAATGAAAATAAAGCTTAAGTTCTACTTTTTTGTCATATTCTCAGTACTGCCAACAACTTTTTTAGACTTTGACATTTTTTTAAGAGCAAATACGTTTTCTTGGCAGAAGAGAGCTTTAGGGCTGGAATCAATAAAAAATAACAGCAATCAAAAGGGTTAGGGTTGTGAAAATTGTGCTTTAATATGAGAGCTGCAGATTGCACCACTTTCAATAGTTTACTTCTAACCTGAGGTTATATCGGTTTTTAATTTGCTGTTGTTTATGACAGTTTTCTGTAGTTTTCTTTTTTTTTTTTCCCGCATTTCCATTTTTTTTTACCATGTATTCTTTAAATACAAGCCAAAATGTATAGCTGGGTCCACTATTGTCGCAATCTTCGTTAACGACTCCCATTTCTCATAATCAAATTTAGTACATTAGAGCGACATGCTTGCTAAACCCTTGATAGTCTGCAATTCACATGACAAATTTAACCTGACATAGCAAAATCATGTTAACATACAATCACAGAAATGCAACAGCACTCTGCAATGCTGTTGCATTTCTGTGTTTGTATGTATAATTGCCATAGCTACGTGCACCTGCATACAGGTGGTGCTGACTGACCCTTGTGTTTCTGTATAGCAAAATCATGTTGTTTTTTTTAAAACCTTGGCTTCTCACTCCACTCTTCTTGGGATAGGTTGAGCCAAAAGGAATGGTAAGGAAGGACACATATGTATACCATATATATTAGTACTTATTGGATACTAACAATTCTTTGGAGATGTTCTTTTTCTATCCATAAAAAAAATCTAGCTTTACATGGTTAATTTTATAGTGCTAAAACAATCTGCATTGCAGTTTAGATTAGAAGAGTTTATATCCATATGTACTGGTTTTGTCTAGAGAGATTCTTCATTTAAACAGAATATGGACATGTAACAGAGCAAAAAAAAATTTGCAAACTGACTTTTTCTTACTTTTTTCATATAGTCAAATAAAAAGTTACAGTAGCTGCAATAATTGGTATCTACCTGTTTTGGTTTGAATCAATATCCTTTAAAATAAAAATCTATGAAAGTAGATGTAATATTGTAATGTATTTACTTTACCTATTGCTCCTATCTTCCATTCTGTATTGTGGTCACATGACTAGAGATGAGCGAATTTCCCAAAACTTCGATATGACGGGTTTGCAGAATTTTCCGGAAAAATTTGCTTTGATCCGAATTTATACGCAGCGAATCTCGGTAAAAAGCGGCTATTTCTGGGCTGCAGAGAGCCTTTATAGTGCTGTAGAACACTATGCCTTGCAGTAACACACATAGGGAGCCTACTTCGTCAGTATGACATGCAGATGACAGGGGTCTTTCTTAGAATCACTGCACACTTCACTTATTTGGGCAGTCACGTATAACTTAAGTATTAACTCAACCTTACAGGTCGATGTTAGCGACAAGAAGAAGCGCACTCCTTTTACACCCTCGTCAGCTCATTCCACATAGATGTTTACAGAACCAGTTCTATTAAACGCTTATACAAGTAGAGCCCCCCCTGACAGAGTGGAGAGGGTGTCAGCAGTGAGTTTGTGTTGACGTCACTGATTAATTTTCCCTACCTCTGATCCGTCAGAACAATAACCCACAAAAAACGGATCCTGTCTGTGGAGCATCTGCTTCACTCGGTCAGTGGATCTAAAACTGAGATGACGTGAATGGAATATTTGCATGTCTTCTGTGTTTTGTACCCACTGTTTTGGCTTCCAAATCATAAGCCAATTCTGATGGGACCATACAGGCCTTACAGCTGCTACACAGACAGGATCTGTTGTGCGTCTAATTTTTCCTTCCTTCTGACAGATCAGAAAAAAGGTCAAATAAATGATGATGTCAGCCAGGCCGAAAGGCAAAATAGTGGCCCAGTCATGAAGTGGGGAGAGTGGGAACAGCATGAGAAGTCCACAGAGTGGCCCTATGACATAGTGGTGAGGTGGAAGCCGCATGGGGAGACCACAGAGTGGCCTAATGACAGAGTCTGGAGGTGGCTGCAGCATAAGCAGCCCACATAGCGGCACAATGACAGAATCTGTAGGTGGCAGCAGCAGCAGTAGCAGCAACATCAGAAGGAGGCCACCAAGTGGCACAATGACGGAGTGTGGAGTTGGCATCAGTATAAGGAGGCCACCGAGTGGGACAATGACAGAATCTGGAGGTGGCACCAATATGAGGAGGCATTGAGTGGCACAATGGCAGAGTGTGGAGGTGGCAGCAGTATGAGGAGGCCACCAAGTGGCACAATGACAGAGTCTGGAGCTGGCAGCAGCATGAGGATGCCACCAGGTGGAAAAATGACAGAGTCTGGAGGTGGCGGCAGCAGCAGTAGCAGCATCAGGAAAAGTTCACCGAGTGGCACAATGACAGAGTCTGGAGGCAGCATCAAGAAGAGACCATAGAGTGGCAAGGTGACACAGTGTGGAGATGGCAGCAGCAGCATCATGACACCACAAAGTAACCCAGGGACAGAGTGGGGAGGTAGGTGGCAATACCAGTACCCGCTGATGAAGCTTGGTGAAAGAAGGAGCACTTGGCATCAGATGTGTGGCATCAGGTGGGTGGCAGCATCAGAGAAGTAGCTGAGGCAGGTAGCCAGAAGAAACTGGTCTCTTTTGTCAAGATTTGGGTGAGGAGTCATGGATGATCTAATCAGTAGTGTTGAGCGCGAATATTCGAATAGCGAATTTTGTATCGCGAATATCGGCACTTCGCTAATTTGCGAATATTTCGAATATAGCGCTATAAATTCGCAATTTCAAATATTCGGGTTTTTTTGTTTGTTTTTTTAGTTATATTTTTTTCTTTCCCACTTCCCAAAAGTAGTTCTTACCTGTCCTGAGGATTCCTGGCTTCCTGGCTGCTCCAGTCAGTGCCCGTTGCCGCTACTGCCGACTTCCGTGCTCATGGAGCGTCCCCATCACCATGGGAACGTCTCCATATACTAAAATGTACTGTCGGATTTGAGAATTACGTTGAAATCGCAATGCGATTAATTCAAGTTATTTTAATCGCATTGCGATTACAACTTAGCAGTGCACTGCTATCTTACATATTAGGCTATAATTAACGAATATGGAATATAGCAGCAGTGCTAAGTAGAAATTGCAATGTGGTTACTCCAAGTTACATTAATCGCATTGCGATTTCAATTAGCACTGCTATAATATATTCCATATTCGTTAACTTCGTTAATTCTAGCAAGCTGACCCATTATAAACCCAGCTCTAAGTTGAAATCGTAATGCGATTAATTCAAGTTATATTAATCGCATTGCGATTTAAACGTAATTCTCAAATCCGACAGTACATTTTAGTATAGAGACGTTCTTGGCTTGGTAGAATTAGCAAATATGACGAATGTCATTATTCTAATAAATAGAATAATTATATATATTATCGCATAGCGAATTAAACACAGCTGTCTCTATAGTCAACCTTCCTATTTGATTGCTAGAATTAGCAAAGTTGACGAATAGGTTGCTAAAACGAAGATGGAGAATACTTTGTTATCTTCGTTTTGAGGAATATGACAAATACATTCGTCATATTCGTCATCTTCGCTATAATTCTAGATATGAAACCAATAGGAAAGTAGCCTAAGTTAAAATCGCAATACGCAATTATTTAAATCGCATATTAATCGCGATAACTAGAATAATGACGAATATTCGATTTAGACGAATATAAAAAAAAATATTCTTTCGAATAATCGCGAATTTCGTCGAAATCGAATATGGCACCTGCCGCTCATCACTACTAATCAAAGGCATTGGTGGGTGGAAATCCTGGCTGATCCAGGCCTGATTCATCTTGACAAAGGTCAGTCTCTCCTCATTTTGTGGACAGGCAAGTTCTTCATGGGGTAACTATGGCCCCTGCCGCACTAAATTCCCGATCTGATGCCACACTACTGGCTGGGCAGTACAACTTTTCCAGGGCAAACTCGGCAAGTTGTGGCCACAAATCCAGTTTGGCTGCCCAGTAGTCCAGAGCATCTTCAATGATGGCTGGCAGGATGCTGTCTAACTATGCCACCACCTACTGGTTCAGGTCCTGCTCCAGGTCTACCTGCTGCTGGTGAGTAGTTTCTTCATTATTCAGGTGAAAAAATCTGCTCATCAGCGACTGTAGACTCAGGCTGCTGCTGATGGGGCTGGTACTGCTCTTTATACCCCACCCCTCCCCAGCAGCCATGGCAGTGGAACATGAGCGCAGTGGGCTCCCCTGGTCAGACCTGCGAGAGGATGGACGATGGCGCAGATAGCCAGCGGCCAACTGACTACATACAATGTCTCTGTAGTAATTAAGTTTGTCCTCCCTCTCAGTGGGTGTAAAAAAGGACCCCATTTTGGACCGGTAGCGAGGGTCCAACAAGGAGGAGAGCCAGCAGTCATCCCTCTGCCGAATGGTGACAATTCAGCTGTCACTATGCAAGCAAGTGAGCATGCATCGGGCCATTTGTGCAAGTGACTCGGAGGGACTTCCTGCCTCAATCTCCACTGTATACTGCCACGGTGTGTCATGGTCCTCTGTCTCATCTTCCTCATCGCCCTGTAGCTTCTCTGGCTGCTCCTGCGCCTCCTCTCCAGTCAGCTGAGTAGTAAAACCACCCATTTAGCTAAACATTGCCTGTGCTCCAATGTCATCCTCCCCCTCCTCCTCCTCTTCCAGTTCAGCCCCCACAGGGCTCATGTGGCCTTGAGATCTAGTCACCACGTCTTCTGTCCCCCGACCAGCCATTTTTACCACCATCTGTTCCAGGACATGAAGCACTGGAATGACGTTGTTCATCCCGTACTCATGGCGAATGACAAATAACATGGCGTCCTCAAAGGGCCTGAGCAAACGGCAGGTGTCACGCATGAGCTTCCAATGGCTGACATCAAAGTTACACAGGCGAGTACTCCTACCCACTTGGATCATCAAGAAATCGTTGATTGCCTTTCTCTGTTCATATAGTTGGTCCAACATATGGAGAGTGGAATTCCAACGGGTTGAAACGTTGCATATCAGCCTATGTTGCTGGGTGCCATTCTGCGTCTGCAGCTCAAGGAGGGTGTGCTTTGCGGTGTACGAGTGGCTGAAGTGCATGCAAAGTTTGCTAGCCATTTATAGGATGTTTGCAGATGCATGGAAGACTTCAAGAACAACTTGACAACCAGATTGAACACCTGTGCCTCGCAGGGTGCATGGCTGAGCCTACCTTGATGCAGCACCGACACTATGTTCTATTCATTATCGGTCACCATGGTTCCGATTTTTTGTTGTTGCAGAGAAAGCCAGGATTCTATTTCTTGATGAATCACATGGAGCAGTTCCTCACCTGTGTGACTCAGTTCGCCAAGGCAAATAAGGTGCAGAACAGCGTGACACCGCCCTGCCCTGCACATGTGGTATGCTGGAGGGGCACTGTGACTTGTCCCTGCAGAGGAGGCTGAGGACACAGTGGAGGATGAGGAGGCAGAGGTGGACATTGTTGCAGGACCAACGGCGTGACAACTTGGAGACGGAAGCAGCGTGACCTGGCCAAGTTGCTGGTGTGGCTGTGCAGGAATCACATTCACCCAGTGGGCCGTAAAGGAAATGTATTGTTCCTGACCGTAGTTACAGCTCCACACGTCAGCGCTGCCATGCACTTTGGCAGACCACGACAGGCTCAAGAACTGGCCAACCTTCTGTTCTACATATTTGTGCAGGGCTGGTACTGCCTCTTTTGCAAAGAAATGACAGCTTGGGACTCTCTAACTTCAGTCCTCTGAAAGGTGCAGAGTAGAGTTGAGCGAACACCTGGAAGTTCGGGTTTTCCGGGTTAGGCCGAACTTCACTGCAAAGTTAGAACTTAAGCCGAACTTGACCCTGAAGCCCATTGAAGTCAATGGGGACCCAAACTTTGGGGCACTAAAATGGCTCTAAAACGTAATGGAAAGTTCTAGAGGGCTGCAAAAGGAAGAAAAATGGGGGTAAGAGCTGTACAATTGCCCTGCAAACAAATGTGGATAGGGAAATTGTGACGAATGCCCGGCCTTGTGCCCACGTGACGTCACTTCGTCGAGCTCACAAGATCGGATATGAGTCACTGGGTGCCAAGCAGAGACGTTACGACTTCCATAAGGAACACGTAAGGTAGCCCTGGCACAGTCTTATACAATCTCCTTCTGCCCAACCAGGCACAGAAAGGACTTACTAGCCGAGAAAGCCCCGTCACTGCCGCAGTGAAACAGCGCTTCTCGGCTCGGTAGTACTGCCACCAGCTCTAGTTGGATATAAACCCGGTCCGTTAACGGAATTATATAGGGTCAGAAGCCAACCCACGGTAGCTATAATTAGGCCAAAACACGAACGTAGGGATTTCGTTATCGAGATACAAGCCAGCACAATATTAAATTATATATTTAATCGCCTTAAGGGCACACTAGACAAACACAATATACACAATGAATATATCAGCGGTCTGAGGTACAAAATACAGGTGATGGGGTACAGACAGGATTAAACAGTATGAAAGTCAATTACCGGGTAGATGAATGTCCTTGTTGTGAAATAGTCCTTTTGGCTGTAATCACATGGGAGCAGTGATTTCCAGGGTTTCTCGGTCTCTCCCAAACACAGGACACGATGTGGCCCCCTTCGGAAAAGACACCGCCTGCTGGCTAGCATGGGCTTATGACTGGTAGCCAGCCACTCCCCTTGACGCCTCTGGGAAAGGTTCAACTCCTCCTTTCTGGGCTGGCAGCCCAGAAGCCTCAAAACCCATTCGGGCCCCTAGCTCCAGACCCGGAGGTCCCAGTGAGGTGGTCCTGGGACCAACAGATCCGCCTGGGTCCCGGCTACAACTAGAGTCCAAACATGGGACTGTTCTGTGGTTTCTGTGGGGATATATGCATATCTCCTCTCCCAGGCCTGCCACAGTTAAATGGAGACCACCGGCCCGTTCCTCATGGCCACAGGGACACAAAAATATATTTTGTTCCAGTCTGAGATGGATCGGCGATTCATAATTCCTCATAAGCCGCTGGTGCCAACCTGTCTGTGAGATTTGATTGAACTGGACGAGGCGGAGGACCCCATACTGAGACATCCTTCCTGGTAGCTTGGCCTGGGCTCCTGGCTGACTGTAGGACATGTGAACTGTAAACTAGTGAAGAGTTTGAGCCATGACCCCCTGTGGAGTTTCTCCTGGGCAATCTAACAAGCAAATGGCTAGGGTGTGAATTTATTTTGCATGTACAGACACAATGGTGAAGGAAATGCATCTTGAGGTGAATTGAATGAAAAGTATAACTGTCATCAAATGATCTTCCATATTCCTCACAGAAATAACTTAAAATAACATAAAAATAATAAACTTAAACTAGGAGTAGGGGGACAATATGGAGTAGGAAGTTGAGGAGGCTATGGACGTGGCGGTGTAGGTGGAAGCGATGGTGAAGGAAGTAGTCGCGAAACAACACTGTTTTTTGTTTTGTTTTTTAATTTGGGTAGATCCCAAAACATTGGGATATATAGAAAAGAAGACAAAGAGAAAGTGCGCTGGAGTATAACAAAGGCTGGGTGAGGCCGGTATGCCCAATTTGGAGACCCAGAAGTTTAATGGGGCAGACAAAACAGTCAGTACATGTAGGCGTGTTCCACCATATTGCTGAAAGGCTGTCTCCTGCTAAGATGTTCCATATCAGCTGGTGGTGCTGGTTCTTGTGGCGTGCTGACAAAGCTTTTCCACATTTCGGCCATACTAACCCTGCCTTCTTAGGTGCTGGCGGTGCCCCAGCTGGTTTGGAGAAATCTTCCTCCTGCTCTGCTTTCACCAAATTTACAGAATATATTTCCCAGTCAGGTATGCAGTGCAGGGGTAGTTTGAAAAGAAAAAGGGGTACAGATCACCCAACAATCTAAACGCCGCCGAATTTACAGAATATATTTACTAGTCAGGTATGCAGTGCAGGGGTAGTTTGAAAGAATAAAGGGGTACAGATCACCCAGCCAGCAAGCTAAACGCCGCAGAATTTACAGAATATATTTCCCAGTCAGGTATGCAGTGCAGGGGTAGTTTGAAAGAATAAAGGGGTCCAGATCACCAAGCCAGCAATCTAAACGCCGCTGAATTTACAGAATATATTTTCCAGTCAGGTATGCAGTACAGGGGTAGTTTGAAAGAAAAAAGGGGTACATATCACCCAGCCAGCAATCTAAACGCCGCCGAATTTACAGAATATATTTCCCAGTCAGGTATGCAGTGCAGGGTTAGTTTGAAAGAAAAAAAGGGTACAAATCACCTAGCAATCTAAACGCCGCCGAATTTACAGAATATATTTCCCTGTCAGGTATGCAGTGCAGCAGGAACTTCAAGCCACTTGTGAATTACTGGCCTGATAACCATGGAAATGTCCACCCACAATCTAAGAGCCAAATTTACTGATTCTATTTCACTCTCAGAAATGGAGTGCAGGCCGCAAAGGTACATTATGGAAAAAAAAAAAAGTGATTATTTTTTTCCACCCACAATGTCAAATTTGTACTTGCTGATTATATTCCACTTTCAGAAATGGAGTGCAGGCCGCAAAGGTACTTTATGGCAAAAAAAGTGATTTTTTTTTTCACCCACAATGTCACAGTTGTATTTACTGATTATATTTAAGTTTCAGAAATGCAGTGCAGGCCGCAAAGGTACTTTATGGCAAAAAAAGTGATTTTTTTTTTTCCACCCACAATGTCACAGTTGTATTTACTGATTTTATTTCACTCTCAGAAATGCAGTGCAGGCCGCAAACGCACTTTTTAGCAAAAAAATTTAATTTGTCCCCCCAGAATCTAACAGATGGATTTACTGAATTGATTACACTGTCAGATATGCAGCACAGGGATACTTTACAGAAAAAAATGTGAATATGTCACCGCCTCGGTCTCTGAACTCACAGATGGATTACCTATTTTATTTTCCCTTCCCCTGGCACATATGCAGTGCAGGTGCACTTAAAAAAATGATATATGTCGCCCACTGAACTACAAAAACAGGATTAAATTATCATCCCTGGCACATATGCAGGTGCAAGTGCACTGCACTTACACAAAAAGGCCGCCAATGCCCACCTAACTAACAGAGGGATTAAAACTTATTTTTCTGTGTCACTGGGCTCAGGGCAGGGTACAAAAATGTTGCATTGCACCCACAAAAAAAATCGCTGTAGATCGCAGACTTAACACCAAGCTTTTATATCAGATTCTTTCCTAATCTCTCCCTCACATCAGCACCATCCTATCCCTACACCAGTAAGAGCTGACGTGATGTGAGGCACTACGTGACACCAGCTTATATAGAGGCTGGGTCACATGCTGCACTGGCAAATCACAGCCATGCCATTAGTAGTCATCGCTGTGATGGCTTCTAAGGGCACACATCTTAAATGCTTGTTGATTGGGTGCCCTGCAGCTTTTCAACAAGCTTTATTAAATGGCCTAACACCGAACTCGAACACAAACTTTTACAGAAAAGTTCGGGTTTGGGTCCGGGTCCAGGTACATAAAACCTTAAAGTAGTGTCAGCACGTCACTGATGTCCTCCTCAACGGTCTCTGTGTCAGTAGCCTGACCGCTCGAAACACCACCTACCAACCCAATCTCCTCATAACTACTTGCCGGCCAAGCGGAGGAAGTGGTGGATGTCTCCTCCAGATCTTGGCTGGGCAGTAGCTGCTGACTGTCCTCTAGTAGCTTGTTCTCGCTGTATAGTGGATCTGAGCCCACAGCATACAATACTTCTGTGGCTGAGGGAACAGCAAAGACAAAGGCAGGTTAAGGACAAGTGAAGGCACAGGGCCTGCTCCCGGGCCATGCCAACCAAGGGTTGTGTCTGATGAACCCATGGACTGTTTGCTAAGGGTGTCTGATGTCACTTGGGATGAAGTGGATGAACAAGTTAACCAGTCAAGAACCGCTGGGTTGCTGGTCAAGACACAACCGGTAGATGACTCCGGGAGCTCAGGACTCTCGCTGCCACGCCCCGTACTCTGCTGAGACCTCTGCCTGCACCAAAACATTAAGGCCTCTGCCACTCCTCTGTGCATGGCCTGGCACTTCTGTCTGACATACTTTTAGCTTTCACCACAAACAACTGCAACAGTAAAGTGCATATATATTTTCCTTACAGTACTAAAATAGACCACTAAATGCATTCACCACAAATAACTACAACAGCGAAATGCGTAAACATTTTTCTTTTTATACTGAAATAGGCCACTAAACACTTTTACCACAAAAAACTGCAACAGTGAAATGTGTATATATTTTTCTTTTTGTACTGAAATAGGCTACTAAAAATTTCTCTACAAATAACTGCAACAGTGAAATGCGTATTTATTTTTATTTTTGTACTGAAATAGGCCGCTAAACGCTTTCACCACAAATAACTGAAACAGTGAAGTGTGTATATATTTTTCTTTTTGTACTGAAATAGGCCACTTAACGCTTTCACCAGAAATAACTGAAACAGAGAAGTGCGTATATATTTTTCTTTTTGTACTGAAATAGGCCACTAAACACTTTCAACACATATAACTGCAGAAGTGAACACAGAATATATTTTTATTTTTATACTGAAATAGGCCACTAAACGCTTTCACCACAAATAAATGCAACCGTGAAGTGCGTATATATATTTTTATTTTTGTACTGAAATATGCAACTAAATGTTTTCGCCACGTATAACTGCAGAAGTGAACTGAGAATGTATTTTTATTTTTGTATTGAAATTGGCCACTAAACACTTTCACCACAAATTACTGCAACAGTGAAGTGCGTATATATTTTTCTTTCTGTACTGAAATAGCCCACTAAACATTTTCACCACAAATTACTGCAACAGTGAAGTGCATATTTATTTTTCTTTTTGTACTGAAATAGGCCACTAAACGCTTTAATCACATATAACTGCAGAAGTGAAGTGCGTATATATTTTTCTTTTTGCAATGAAATAGGCCACTAAACTCTTTCACCACATATAACTGCAACAGTGAAGTGCGTATATATTTTTCATTTTGTACTGAAATAAGCCATTAAATCAGGGATGGCAAACCTGCGGCTCTCCAGCTGTTGTAAAACTACAACTCCCAGCATGCAAATACGGCCTACAGCTATCAGCCTACAGCAGGGCATGGTGGGAATTGTAGTTTTACAACAGCTGGAGAGCCGCAGGTTGGCCATCTCTGCATTAAATGCTTTTAAACATAGCACTTTGCACCCGAATAACAAGAACAAATTGCTGGCATGACAGAGCTTTATAATGGCTATTTTGGATCCCCTAATAATCTTTCCCTGCACTTGTATATTGCTTTTCTATTACTGTCCCCAGCGCCTTCTGTCTCTCCCTGCACTAAGATACTGTGAAATGATTTCTCGCTAACCTTTCCCTGCACATATAAATCGTTTTTTTCAGGGTTTTTATTTCACAATAAGATTTTTCCTATTGCTGTCCCTAGCGCTTCCGCACATCTGTCCCTGCATTCAGAACGCTGTAAAATGTCTGAATCAAAGATAGGGCTGTGACATCACAGGGCTGGCTGGCTGCTGATTGGCTGCATGCATGACATTATGCATCATTCCGCCTTCCCAGAGTTCCTTGCCCCATGTCCTCACATGTGTAGCCACTATTTTAGGAAAAATTGCGATTCGTTGCCACGAAGCCTGAGGAAATTCGCATTCTTTGCAAATCGAATTTTTCCAGAAATTCTGAATGAATTCCACTTCATCAGCTTCGATTTGCTCATCTCTACACATGACCAAGTCCATGCAGTGCCTTCTTATTTCCTATGATATGTCCATGGGAGTGTGAAAGCAGCATCAGGGGCACTGATTGGGGAGGGATATATAAACTAGCTGGGTGAAAGTGGCAAAAAACAAGCTGAGCATTACTAGGAACAGTGCTGGAGGTGTGGCAGAGAAAGGAGAAGTGCATCATGGGTATGGTTGGATACAGGAAGGAACCAGAGTAATTTGTAACATGGTAAAACAGATCTTGATGAGAGTACATATTCACAAAAAAAGCATGGGGAAAATGTACATGAGGTAGGCAACTATATGACCATATCTGTTAAAAAAACATAATAATCCCAGAAAACCTATTTAAAGTTTTAAAATTAGAAACATTGCACATATCATGTAAAAATAATCAGAAAATTGTTAATGGCTGTCATTATTTACTTTCTATAAGCTGCTGTCCATGCATAGTGGACAATATGGGGTCTGCAGTAGAGATGAGCGAACTTTAAAAAAAAGTCCGGTGTTCGGCGTTCGGGTTGTGGTAAGTCGCGCAACCCATTATGGATTCCACTATAGCGGCATATGGAATCCATAAGGGGCGGCTGCCACCAACCCGAACTGTTGAACAGCCAAAGGACCTGGGGTGATGTCACTGTCATGTGATCAGTGCAGGGGGCGTGGCTCAGCACGGGATCAAATCCAGTGTTTGCGTACGCACGTTTGCGTACGCACGTTTGCGTACGCTGAAAAACCTGTTTTATAATTTTTGGGGTGACATCCTGCATTTCTGTAGCTTGTTGCAATAAACACTGGTTTTGTGCTACATAGCAGATCTGAGGCCTATCCTGTATTTAAGTCATTTTAAGTAACCTGTGCAACTCCACATTTACATACTTGGTTGCAAAAACACCGGTTTTGTGGTAGATAGCACATTTGCGGTGTACACTGCATTTCTGACAGTCAAATTAAACCGTTAACCTCTGCTGTTACATTGTTGGTTTGAAAAATCTAATTTTTATTGATAGTGAAGTAATTGTATTGAATTGCTTTGTTACACTGATGTGTGACCTAAATAAATGTATTCTGTTTATGACACAGGCACGTGAACTTAATTGTTGACTTTTGGAAGTTAAATTGACACCTCCATCCTCATAGCCCTGCCCCAGAAGTGGAAGACATTGAATGCACTGATGCCCACCCACTTATGTTGCAGGATGAGGACATGGGAATACCACTGCAGCACGTCTCTGATGATGACGAAACACAGATGCCAACTGCTGCAGCTTTCTGCAGTGTGCAGACGGACAAGGAGGGCAGGGGTCAAGAATGGGTGGAAGAGAATGTGGAGGACAATGAGTTCCTAGACCCTGACTGGACTCAAGTTCATGCTAGTGACCATCCAGTTCTGAGGAAGAGACGGTAGTTGCACGGAGGCAACAGCACAGTAAAAGAGGGAGCAGGGTGCAAAAGCGGAGCGGCCGTCCCCGAGACAGTACGCCTGCTACTGCTGACCGCACCCAGGGACCTAGCACACCAAAGCCAGCTCCAAGAAGTTAATTGGCATAGCACTTCTTCAGACAATGTCCTGACGAAAAGACACGAGTGGTTTGCACATTGTGCCATCAGAGCCTGAAGCGAGGCATAGACGTTCTGAACCTGAGCACAACCTGCATGACCAGGCATCTACATGCAAAGCCCGAACTGCAGTGGAGTAAACACCTTAAAAACCAAGAAAGGTCTCAGGCTCCTCCTGCTTCCTCTTCTGCAGAAGTCTTTGCCTCTTCTTCCACCTCTGGAGTCACAGTGGCACCTGCCACCCAGCAAACAGAGAATGTGCCACCAACACCACCACCCCCGTCATCATCATCAAGCATCTCCACCATGTCACGCGCAAGCGTTCAGCTGTCCATCTCCCAAACACTGGAGAGAAAGAGAAAATACCCACCTACCCACCATTAATCCCTGGCCCTGAATGCCAGCATTTCAAAATTACTGGCCTTTGAAATGCTGTCATTCTGTCTGGGGGAGACGGACTGTTTTAAGCAGCTGATGGCAGTGGCTGTCCCACAGTACATCGTTCCCAGCCAACACTACTTTTACAGACGAGCCGTCCCTTCCCTGCACAAACAAGTGGAGGATAAAATCAAGTGTGCACTGTGCAACACCATCTGTGGCAAGGCCCACAGAACCACAGATACATGGACCAGTAAGCACAGGCAGGTTCGCTACATCTCCCTAACTGCACACTAGGTAAATGTAGTGGCGGCTGGGCCCGAGGCCCGTAGTGGCGCATGTCCTTCCACCACCGATGATCGCAGGGCATTATTCTTTGCCTCCTGTTGCCTCCTCCTCTTACTCTGCTTCCTCCTCCTCCTCTTCTACCACCTCTCATCCGGTCAGCGAAAGAGCTTCACCACCAACTTTAGCACAGCTAGGGGTAAACGTCAGCAGGCGGTTTTAAAACTCCTGTGTTTGGGGCACAACACCAAAAAAACTAAGTGGACACATATATAAATTGATACAACATATTTATTAAATAATGAATATTACAAAAGACATAACAAAACAATAATTATATAAGCAGCAGCAAAGCAGGGTAGCGCTGCGACGAGCAGCTCATTTGCCGGACAAGGGATAGCCTGATCTACATGTGGGGGAACAAGCGCCAAAAGAAGGGGCTATAATTAGAGAGTGCCTAAAAAAGGCAGACAATATACCGCAAACCCCCACTAAATGTGAACCTACTCAATAGTACAGGACCTGTTGCACTGTAGGCCTAATATGAATGCCAAAGTACAAATCACCCCAAGTACATGACTACAAATGGGTGAAAAAAAGGATAAACAAAAGTATATAATAAACACATATTACTTGAGGAATGTAGGACCACAGAAAGATCGTGTGTTTGGGGGACAAACCCCACACCGCACAGGAGCTGTGGAGTGGCATAGAAGAACAGAAAGATGAGTGGTTGCTGCCAATGAGCCTCAAGCCCGGCCTGGTGGTGTGCGATAATAGGAGAAATCTCGTAGCAGCTCTGGGACAAGCCGGTTTGACGCACATCCCTTTCCTGGCACATGTGCTGAATTTGGGGGTGCAGAAATGCCTTAAAAACTACCCAGACATTTCAGAGCTGCTGCAGAAAGTGCGGTCCGTCTGTGCTCACTTTCGGCATTGGCACCCTGCTGCTGTTAGCCTGTCTGCACTGCAGCGTAACTTCAACCTTCCCGCTCACCGCCTCATATGTGACGTGCCCACCAGGTGGAACTCCACCTTGCATATGCTGGAGAGACTGTTCGAGCAGCAGCAGGGGATAGTGGAGTTTCAGCAGCAGCACCCACGGGTCAGTCGCTCTGCAGAAACACTTCACCACCAATAAGTCGGCCCTAATGCGAGACCTGTGCGCCTTGTTGAGGTGTTTCGAGTACTCAACCAACATGGCCAGTGCCGATGATGCCGTTCTTAACGTTACAATACCACTTCTATGTCTCCCTGAAAAAACACTTAGGGCGATGATGGAAGAGTATGTGACACAGGAGGAAGAGAAGGAGGAAGAGGGAGCATTTCACAGGGTTTCAGTCAGTCAGTCAGAAGTGGCTCAAAGGGTGGGTTCCTGCACCAGCAGAGGCCAGGTACATATGTAGCAAACCAGGGCACAGTTCTGAAGGAGGCGGAGGTAGAGGAGGAGGACCGGCTTCACTGCAGGGTGGCACCCAACGCAGCTCATGGCCATCACTGGCGCGTAGTTGGGGGATACGGAGGACACAGATGATACACCACCTACAGAGGACAGCTTATCCTTACCTCTGGGCAGCCTGGCACACATGAGTGACTACATGCTGCAGTCCCTGCGCAATGACAGCAGAGTTGCCCACATTGTAACTTGTGCTGACTACTGGGTTGCCACCCTGGTGGATCCCCGATACAAAGACAACGTGCCCTCCTTAATTCCCGCAGTGGAACGTGATAGGGAAATGTGCGACTACAAGCGCACACTGGTAGAGGCGCTCCTGAGGGCATTCTTAACTGACACTGGGGGACAAGTGGAAGCACAAGGCGAAGGCAGAGGAGGAGGAGGAAGAGGTTGCCAATGCAGCTGTGTTACAGGCAGCACCTCAGAAGGCAGGGTTAGCATGGCCGATATGTGGAAAAGCTTTGTCACCGCGCCACAGCAACCTGCACCACCAGCTGATATGGAACGTCTTAGCAGGAGGCAGCATTTGAACAACATTGTCGAACAGTATGTGTGCACATGCCTACATGTACTGACTAAGGGTTCTGCCCCATTCAACTTCTGGGTCTCCAAATTGTCCACATGGCCTGAGCTTTCCCTTTATGCCTTGGAGGTGCTGCCCTGCAGCCAGTGTATTGTCCTCCTTTTTTTTAATTTGTACCATTATTTGGGGGGCTATGTACCCCAATTTTAAAAACCTCCAAAAAATAAAATAAATAAAACCTTTTAAGATACCCCCTCCTCCTCCTCCTTCATCGCTGCTTCCACCAACAACACAACATTCGCCGTCTCCTCAAACTCCGACTCCGCATCCACCTTCTCCTCCAAATTGCTGGCTAATAATGTTTAAATTTTTTTTGTTTTATTTTATTTTAAGCTATTTCTCTATCCACATTTGTTTGCAGGGCACTTGTTTGTGTTGAAGCCTGTGTTGCTGTGAATAAACCTCTCCTCTGTCTGGGTGACAGGGGCCTACATTAGTGAAAAACGCTTGTTCCATTGGTGTGTGACATGAAGCCTTTTTTGCCGTGAATGAACCTATCCTCTGTTTTGTTGCCAAAGGCCTACATTTCTGAAAATCGCCTGTTCCATTGGTGGGTGACATTAACCTCTTTTTGCCGTGAATGAACCTCTCCTCTGTCTAAGTGCCAGGGGCCTACGTTTCTGAAGATCGCCTGTTCCATTGGTGGGTCACAATTAACCTCTTTTTGCCATGAATGAACCTATCCTCTGTCTGGGTGCCAGAGGACGACATTTCTGAAAATCGCCTGTTGCATTGGTGGATGACATGAAGCCTGTTTTGCTGTGAATGAACCTCTCCTCTGTCTGAGTGCCAGGGGCCTACATTTCTGAAAATCGCCTGTTGCATTGGTGGATGACATGATGAAGCCATTTTTGTCGCGAATGAACCTCTGTCTGGGTGGCAGGGGCCTAACTTACTGAAAATCACCTGTTCCATTGGTGGGTGACATTAACCTCTTTTTGCCGTGAATGAACCTCTCCTCTGTCTGGGTGCCAGGGGCCTATATTGGTGTCAATCACCTGTTCCATTAGTGGGTGACATGAAGCCTATTTTGCCGTGAATGAACCTATCCTCTAACTGGGTGCCAGGGCCTACATTTCTGAAAATCGCTTGTTGCTTTGGTGGATGACATGAAGCCTGTTTTGCCATGAATGAACCTCTCCTCTGTCTGGGTGCCAGGAGCCTACATTTCTGAATATCACCTGTTCAATTGGTGGGTGACATTAACCCAGTTTTGCCAGTGATAAGCCCCTGCAGGAAACCAAATTTTGTAAAAAAAAAGTCTGTTACTGATCAAAAGATGCGTGACTACAAAAGTACGCTGGTAGATGCACTGCTGATGGCATTTCCACCTGACGCCTCCTCAACCTCCTACTCCACATCCACCTCCTCCTCCGAGTTGCCAATTAATAATCTTTAATTGTTCTTTATTTTATTTTATTTTAAGTCATTTCCCTATCCACATTTGTTTGCAGGGCATTTACCTACATTTTGCAGCCTTTTGAAGCCCTCTAGCCCTTTACAGGGCTATTTTACAGCCATTTTAGTGCCCAAAAGTTTGGGTCCCCATTGACTTCAATGGGGTTCGGGATCAAGTTCGGGTTAAGTTCGGATCCCGAACGCGAACAATTTGGTGAAGTTCAGCCGAACTCGTTGAACCCGAACATCCAGGTGTCCGCTCAACTCTAATCATATACAGTTGTGTTCAAAATTATTCAACCCACACTGAAATTTAGTGTTTTGGCCAGTTTGACATTGATTTTGATCATTTTAGTCATCTTGTTTACAATTAAAACAAAGAGGCACTTGTAAGTCAGACAAATATAACATAACATTTATAATGAAATAACCACAAATGTCTTTTCTGTGCTCACATCATTATCGGTTTTATTCAACCCCCAAGTGACATTCAATCTTAGTACTTAGTACAACATCCTTTTCCAGTTATAACAGCTTTTAAACGTGAAGCATAGCTTGACACAAGTGTCTTGCAGCGATCTACGGGTATCTTCGCCCATTCTTCAAGGGCAAAAGCTTCTAGTTCAGTCACATTCTTAGGCTTGTGCGCTGCAACTGCTTTCTTTAAGTCCCACCAGAGGTTCTCAATCGGATTTAAGTCTGGTGACTGCGATGGCCACTTCAAAATGTTCCAGCCTTTAATCTGCAACCATGCTCTAGTGGACTTGGAGGTATGCTTGGGATCATTGCCCTGTTGAAAGGTCCAACGTCTCCCAAGCCTCAGGTCTGTGACGGACTGCATCACATTTTCATCCAATATCTCCTGGTGCTGAAGAGAATTCATGGTACCTTGCACACGCTGAAGCTTCCCTGTACCTGTAGAAGCAAAACAGCCCCAAAGCATGATTGACCCCCCGCCATGCTTCACAGTAGGCAAGGTGTTCTTTTCTTCATAGGCCTTGTTCTTCCTCCTCCAAACATCCATGGGCCCAAACAGTTCTAATTTTGTTTCATCAGTCCACAGAACACTATCCCAAAACTTTTTGTGGTTTGTCCACATGACTTTTGGCATACTGCAGTCGACTCTTCTTATTCTTTGGAGACAGCAAGGCGGTGCGCCTGGGAGTTCTGGCATGGAGGCCTTCATTACGCAGTGTGCGCCTTATTGTCTGAGCTGAAACTTCAGTACCCGCATCTGACAAATCTTTTTTCAGTTCCTCAGCAGTCACACGGGGACTTTTCTCCACTTTGCGCTTCAGGTAGCACACAGCAGTCGAAGTCAGCATCTTCTTTCTGCCACGACCAGGTAGCGTTTCAACAGTGCCCTTTGCCTTGAATTTGCAAATGATGCTTCCTATGGTGTCTCTTGGTATGTTTAACATCTTTGCAATCTTCTTATAGCCATTGCCCTTCCTGTGAAGAGAAATCACCTCATCTCTTGTCTTCCTGGACCATTCTCTTGACTGCACCATGTTTGTAAACACACAAGTAAATGTCTAGAAGGAGCTGAGTATCACAGTCATTTTACATCTGCCTAATTGGTGCTTATTATGCTTGATTGCTGCTCCTTAACATCCACAAATGTTTTCAATACCTGATCGAAAACACTTGAATGAACCTCTGTTCTTAAGAGTGGTAGTCTTTAAGGGGTTAAATAATTGTGTCAATGAAGAAATCACAAAAAAAACATTTAATACTGTATTACAAAAACAATTGATGTCATTTTAGTTGCATTTGGTTCTTTAAAAAGTCCTTGTAAGATTTCATTCTGAACACAATTACAAATGTACACTAAATTCCCTAAAACCCTTTACAGCTTCGGGGGTTGAATAATTTTGAACACAACTGTACAAGTTGAATAGATTTCAAACAGCTGCCAACTTTCACATGCCTGGCCATCCAAGAAAGTTCCATCTGAGAACAGAAAACACAAACTTAAAAGAAGTCTTTAGGAGACCCATAATGCATACCAAAAATTTCATTTTTTGTGTTCAAAGAGGAACTATCTGAAAATAAAAACTGGCAAATTCAAAGAAAATGGGCACATATATCATTAAAATATGACACTTTACTAGAGTGAAAAAGTTGCAAACTGCATAAATATAGAGTTCATTCTGAACATTATATGTCTCAGTGTATTTACACCAGACAACTGGCATAAATACAGTGAAAATTTTTCATCACTCCAAATAGTAACTAGCTGCCTGCAGTCACCACTAGGTGGAGCCTAGTGCTTAAAAACTTACCACTGACTTAAATGGAAGCTGTAAATATTCTCTATGCACTGAGCTTCCCCTAGTGGCAACTAATGGAAAATGCAGTAAATCTATGTCAATAACAGAAGAAGTTCACCACCCCCATAGCAGTCACGTGCTCTGCCTCTGTAGTAGGTATGCCGCTGACTATAAAACAGCTTATATTTTCTGCCCTCCTTGAATATTTAGATACTGCCACTGGTAGTAGGGATGGAATATAACTCTAGAGGCCACATGCTGATATAGTACATCACTGCTGGTAACTGTCAACAAAGACTTGTGGGGGACCTGTAGTGCATCTATGCTGGATTGGCAGGGGATGAGTTCTGTTTTGCTGCTCCTTTTTAAAAAAATATCTGACAACTCCAAATATCTGACAACTACAAAGCCTACAGTGGTGCTTGAAAGTTTATGAACCTTTCAAAATTTCATATATTTCTGAATAAATTTTAGCTAAAACTACATCAGATTTTCACACAAGACCAAAAAAAATAGATATAGTTTCATATCATACAAATAAGTAAAAAAAATTAGACTTGGCCATTTATTTAAATGATCCAGTATCACATGTCTGTGAATTGCAAAAATATGTAACCTTTAGGATAAGCAGATAATTTCAAGATTAAATTAGAGTCAGGTATTTTAATAAATGGGATGACAATTAGAGACGAGCGAATTGAAGCTGACAAAGTCGAATTGGTTTCGAATTTCATGAAAAATTAGATTCTGAACGAATGCGAATTCACTTGCGCTTCGTGGTAACAAATCACTTTATTTTTTTCCTATAATGGCGTCTAAAATGGCGGCTACACATGTGAGGACGTGGAGCAAGGAACTCTAGGAAGGCATCATGTGTCATGCATGCAGCCAATCAAGAGCCAGCCAGCCCCGTGATATCACAGCCCTATAAATACGGCAGCCATCTTAGACGCTGCCATTCTTGCATTGTTCAGGGACAGACGTGTATGCAGGCGCTAGGGAGAGTGTCGGTGAAAGAAAATCTACTTTACAAGTGCAGAGAAAGGACAGTGAGAGGAGGAATCATTTCACAGTCAGGGAGACACGTGTGCAGATGCTAGTGGGGAGACTAATCTGAATTTCATCATTGTGCAAACCAGCGATTTACAAGAGCAGGGAAAGGACAGTGAGAGGAGTAATCATTTCACAGTCAGGGATAGACGTATGCAGATGCAATTAGGGAGAATTATAGTTAATTCCTCATTGTGAAAACTAGCGATTTGTAAGTGCAGTGAAACATTACATGGGGATCCAGATATTGTCATGATACCAGTCTCTGTCATTCCAGCAATTAGTTATTGGGGTGCAAGTGCTCTGTTGAAAAGCCTTTAGTGGCTTTTATTTGTGAAAAAAAGATATATATACATACACCGGTCACTTTTGCTGTTAACTGCGCTGATATCATTTAGTGGCCTATTTCAATACAATAAAAGATATATATACGCAGGGCACTTTTGTTGTTATTCACGCTAAAATCATTTGCAATAATTTCAGGTGAAAGCGTATATTGGCCTTGTTTCACAAAAAAAAAAAAAGTAATATATACACACTGCTATGTCGCAGTCATTTCTGTTGAAAGCACATAGTGGCCTTGTTTCACTAAAAAAGCGTAATATATACACACTGCTCTGTCGCAGTAATTTCTGTTTAAAGCGCATAGTGGCCTGGTTTATTTAAAATAAGCGTAATATATACACACTGCTCTGTTGCAGTAATTTCTGTTTAAAGTGCATAGTGGCCTTGTTTCACAAAAAAAAGTGTAATATATACACACTACTCTGTTGCAGTAATTTCTGTTAAAAGAGCATAGTGGCTTGGTTTCACAAAAAAAGCATAGTATATACACACTGCTCTGTTGCATTCATTTCTGGTGAAAGCGCATTGTGGCCCTGTTTCACTAAAAACAGCGTAATATATACCCAGTGCTCTGTCGCAGTAATTTCTGGTGAAAGCACATTTTGGCCTAGTTTATTTAAATTAAGCTTAATATATACACACTGCTCTCACAGTAATTTCTGTTGAAAGCGCATTTTGGCCTGGTTTATTTAAACATCTTTCTCTGCAAAATTGCCCCCACATTAAAAAGCTTCTGGGCAAATTCCCCAGCGCAGAGGTCCTCCTGCTGACTCCAGAGTGTTCAATGGCTTGCCTGCGGGCTGCGGCTGTTCTGGGACTGGGTCTGGGACCTAGGTGAGATCAGACTGTGTGGCGCACTGGTGACGTGATTCTCCCGCCTCCGTTGCGCACACTGGCCAATCAGCAGCTGCCCTACCAGAGTTGCCTTGCGCTGATTGGCCAGCAAGCGTTACTTGCAGGCTGGCTGCAGAATGAAAAGCGCCAGGCCGGGGCCCGCCGCTGCCGCATGTTAATTCAATTTTTACATAAAATGGTGAGTCGGCAGAGCCAAATAGTGTGGGCGGGGCCTTCTCTGCACTCCGGGCCCCCCAGTGCCGTGGGCCCTATAGCAACGGTGTGGTCTACCTCTATGGGCGGTACGCCATTGGGTAGGAGGTACAGCAATAGGGTAAGAAGCTTTTTAATGTGGTTGCAATTTTGCAGAGAAAGATGTGAGTGTTGAAAAATGGGTTTTTGGGGTGAAAGACTCCCTTTAAAATAAGCGTAATATATGCACACTGCTCTACATAGTAACATAGTAACATAGTATATAACACCGAAAAAAGACATTTGTCCATCCAGTTCGGCCTGTTTCCTACAAGTTGATCCAGAGGAAGGCAAAAAACCCCTGTGAGGCAGAAGCCAATTTTCCCCACTTAAGGGGAAAAAAATTCCTTCCCGACTCCAATCAGGCAATCAGAATAACTCCCTGGATCAACGACCCCTCTCTAGTAGTTGTAGCTTGTAATATTATTACACTCCAGAAATAAATCTAGTCCCCTCTTGAATTCCTTTATTGTACTCACCATCACCACCTCCTCAGGCAGAGAGTTCCATAGTCTCACTGCTCTTACAGTGAAGAATCCTTTTCTATGTTTGTGTACAAACCTTCTTTCCTCCAGACGCAGAGGATGTCCCCTTGTCACAGTCACAGTTCTGGGGATAAATAGATGATGGGACAGATCTTTGTACTGACCCCTGATATATTTATACATAGTTATTAGATCTCCCCTCAGTCGTCTTTTTTCTGAAGTGAATAACCCTAATTTTGATAACCTTTCAGGGTACTGTAGATCCCTCATTCCAGTTATTACTTTAGTTGCCCTCCTCTGAACCCTCTCCAGCTCTGCTATGTCTGTCTTGTTCACAGTAGCCCAGAACTGTTCACTGTACTCCATGTGTGGTCTGACTAGTGATTTGTAAAGTGGTAGGACTATGTTCTCATCACGGGCATTTATGCCCCTTTTGATGCAACCCATTATCTTATTGGCCTTGGCAGTAGCTGCCTGACACTAATTTTTGCAGCTTGATTTGCTGTTTATTAAAATTCCTAGATCCTTTTCCATGTCAGTGTTACCGAGTGTTTTACCATTTAATATGTACGGGTGACTTGCATTATTCCTTCCCATGTGCATAACTTTACATTTGTCAGTGTTAAACCTCATCTGCCATTTTTCTGCCCAAGCCTCCAATCTATCCAGATCCCTCTGTAGCAGAAAACTGTCCTCTTCAGTGTTAATTACTTTACACAGTTTAGTGTCATCTGCAAAAATAGATATTTTACTGTGCTGGACTTCTACAAGATCATTAATAAATATTTTGAAGAGAATAGGGCCCAATACTGACCCCTGAGGTACCCCACTAGTTACAGTGACCCAAACTGAGTATCTACAGTTAATAACCACCCTCTGTTTTCTGTCACTTAGCCAGTTACTTACCCACATACAGACATTTTCTCCCAGTCCGAGCATCCTCATTTTATATACTGCTCTGTTGCAGTAATTTCTGTTAAAAGCGCATAGTGGCCTTGCTTCACTAAAAAAAGCATAATATATACCCAGTGCTCTGTCACGGTAATTTCTGTTGAAAGCGCATTTTGGCCTTGTTTATATAAATAAGCGTAATATATACACATTGATCTGTTGCAGTAATTTCTGTTGAAAGCACATAGTGGCCTGGTTTCACAAAAAAAGCATAATATATACACACTGCTCTGTTGCAGTAATTTCTGGTGAAAGCGCATTGTGGCCTGGTTTCACAAAAAAAAGCATAATATATATCCACTGCTCTGGTACAGTAATTTCTGGTGAAAGTGCATATTGGGCTTGTTTCAGTAAAAAAAAAAGCATGATATATACACACTGCTCTGTTGCAGTAATTTCTGTTGAAAGCGCATAGTGGCCCTGTTTTACTAAAAAAAACATAATATATACCCACTGCTCTGTCGCAGTAATTTCTGATGAAAACACATAGTGGCCTGGTTTATTTAAAATAAGCTTAATATATACACACTGCTCTGTTGCAGTAATTTCTGCTGAAAGCACATAGTGGCCTTGTTTCACAACAAAAAAAAGCGTAATACATACGTACTGCTCTGTCGCAGTAATTTCTGTTAAAAAAGCATTTTGGCATGGTTTATTTAAAATATGCGTAATATATACACTGCTCTGTTGCAGCAACTTCTGGTGAAAGCGCATATTGGGCTTGTTTCACTTAAACGTAATATATACACACTGCAGTGTTGCAGTAATTTCTGGCGAAAGAGTATATTGGTCTTATTTCAGAACTACTAGAAAAATATTTTCTCAGTTCACTGTTGCAGTTATATCTGGTAAAGCTTTTACTAGACTATTGCAATATTTAACGAAATATACATTTGCCATTCGCTGGTGCACTTATTTGTAGAAAAACCTTTATTGAAGTATGTCATTAGAAAAATATATATATACATTCGCCATTCGCTGCTGCACTTATATCTTGGAAAAACTTTATTCACGTATATCGTTAGAAAAATGAAAAAAATATTCAGCGTTCGCTGTTGCAGTTATATATGCGGTAAAGCCTTTAGTGTCGTATTTCTGTACAAAAATCAAGATATATTCAGCGTTGAGCACTGCAGTTATATGTGGGAAAGTACTTTTTGCAGGTATAGACTGAATTTACGTTGTGTAATGTTAAAATTTTGTATTTACGTTTCACACACTGAGCACTTACATGACGACGTCCATAATAGCGGCACACCAATACAGGTGAATACACTATGCACTAACCCTGCACAAAAATGTGAAATACTTCACACCAGTCCAGCATCTATCTGCAGTGTTGCTTACTCGACACTACAGGGACTATTCTGCAGCACAGAAACCGCACGAGGTCCGCGTCTCGCTCTTCCATCGGGTACCTACTTCCTCCACTACGTCCCGTTCACTTCATAAATAAATCATGTATTCTGCGTTAAGCACTGCATTTATAGGCAGTAAAATCTCAATTGAAATATTTTGGTGTTAAAAATCTTGTATTCTGTGTTAAGGGCTGCACTGATATGTGGTAAAATCTGTATTGAAAAATTTTGGTCGGTAAAAATCTTCTATTCTGCATTAAGGGCTGTACTAATATGCGGTAAAATCTCTATTGAAATATTTTGGCGGAATTTTTTTTTTCCACCTCCTCCACTAACTTCCTCATCTCTTTATTAACACCAGCCTGTTAAAGGGAATTACAGCATGATACCACAATACATTTGATATGCCATTTAGCAAGAGCTTAAAGTGGTCACATAATGCACATATTGGGACACTGCATCAAGATGATTCAGGCATGGATCAGCCAGGATTTCCACACACCAATGCCTGATGCATAAGACTAGATCAGTCGTGGTGCCACACCAACATTTTGACAAAAGAGACCGTTTTCTTCTGGCTACCGGCCTCAGCTACTTTTCTGATGCTGTTACCCGCCTGATGCCAAACATCTGATGCCAAGTGCTCCATCTTTCACCCACTATATTCAGCAAGTACTAGTATTGCCACCCACCTCCACACTACATTATCTTGCCACTTTGTGGCCTACTCATGTTGCCATCTCCACACTATGTCACCTTGCCAATCTGTGTTATCATGATGCTGTTGCGGTCATCTCCACACTATGTCACCTTGCCAATCTGTGGTATCATGCTGCTGCTGTTTCAGCCATCTCCACACTATGTCACCTTGCCACTTTGTGGCCTACTCATACTGCCATCTCCACACTATGTCACCTTTCTATTTTGTGGCCTACTCATGCTGCTATCTCCACACTATGTCACCTTGACACTTTGTGGCCTACTCTTGCTGCCATCTCCACACTATGTCACCTTGCCAATCTGTGTTATCATGCTGCTGCTGTTGCTGCCATCTCAACACTATGTCACCTTGCCAATCTGTGGTATGATGCTGCTGCTTGAATCGGTCTTGGATTGATCACCCGCCACACGATCTAATTTATGTTTTGGAACCGATAAACCCAACTTGCTTTTGAGGGCTGCATAAATCTGCAGGTTACCGTCATACAGCTCTACAGATAACTTTCTGCATCTTTCTCAACAATCTGTGCCCACAATCTTTTGTCCACACTATGTCACCTTGCCACTCTGTGGCCTACTCATGCTGCCACCACCTCCAGACTCTGTCATTGTGCCACTCTGTTGCCTTCTCATACTGCTGCGAACTCCACACTGTGTCATTGCAGCCCACTCTGTAGCCTCCTCATGCTGCCGCCACCTCCAGACTCATTCATTTTGAAACTCTGTACTCTTCTTGACGCTAACATGGACCTGTAAGAGTTAATACTTAAGTTATTTGATCAGTTTTGACCACATGACTGCACAAATAAGTGAAGTGTGCAGTGATTCTTATAACGACGCCTGTCATCTGCATGTCATCCTCACTGACAGTATTATTTCACTACCCAAGCACCCTCCCTATGCATGTTACTGCAAGGCAAAGTGTTCCACACCCCTAAAAAGGCTCTCTGTAGCCCGTAAATAGCAGTTTTTTAACGTGATTCGCCGAATTCGCTCATCTCTAATGACAATCAGGTATGAACAGGTAACCTGTTTAAAGAACAGGTATCTATCAAAGTCTAATCTTCACAACATGTTTGTGGAAGTATTTAATGAAATTTAACAAATATTATGTAGCTCATAAAACTTAACTTTTATTCAAGTCTATATAACCCATATATAGAACCCATATAGTTAGAGTCCATGGCAATAAAGCAGAGTTTATTTGGCATGTTTCATATTAATGCTATAGTTATGTTGACGCTGCAGAATTAAATACCAAAAAGAAGAGGTATTCAGATTAATACTAGATTAGCCTGCAAAAAGTTAAAACACATGAAGCTAGCACAGTCTATCAAGAAAAGCCATAGAGGAAATTTTTTGGCTATCTCTAGAGGGGTCCTCAATTTATTCTCTGCGGTTTGAAACCAAAACTCCGGCAGAGAGTATTGTTCCTTCTAACATTATTTACATTGTAATGAGCCTTATTTATATAGACATAAATAAAAGTTCAGTTTTATGAGCTACCTAATATTTGTTAAATTTGTTTAATTTTTGAGTTTACCCTAATTCCAGTATCTGATTGACCAATTTGTACCTGGTTTAGTAAATTTGAAGTATTTAATGGCATGAAGAAAGGAGATTTCTAAGCACCTCAGAAGAAGAGTGGTTGATGCATCATGGCTGGAAATGGTTACAAAACCATCTCTCTAGAGTTTAGACTCCACCAATCAGCAGTCAAACGATTGTGTACAAATGAAGGAAATTCAAAACCATTATTATCCTCCCCAGGAGAAGTCAACCACCAAAGATCATGCAAACAGCAAGGCACAAGGTCACAGAGGAATCCAAGGTAACTTCTAAGCTTTCTCATTTTAGCTAATGTTAATGGTTAAGGGTCTACCATCAGGAGTACACAGAACAATGGTGTACAATGCAGGACCGCAAAGGGAAATCCACTGCTCTCCCCAAAAAAAAAAAAAAAACATCGCTGCCCGTCTTAAGTTTGCTAACGATCACCTGGACAAGCCAGAATGCTATTGTTACGAATGAGACCAAAATAGAATTTTTTATTTAAATGAGAAGTGTCCTATTTGGAGAAAGGAATGTACATTCCAAAATAAATACCTTGTCCCATTTGTGAAGCATGGTGGTTATAGTATCATGGTTTGGGCCTGCTGTGCTGCATCTGGGCAAGGACAGCTATCCACGATTAATGGAACAATTAATTCTGAAATATACCACAGGCAGGGCTTAACAGGCAGTTTGCTATAGCAGGCTCAGGCTTCGCAAGGATTTCGCTATCTGAGGTAGCCCTTCCCTCTGTCTAACCATTCAGATGCCACTGGCACCCACCGCATATGGAGTGGGCTGAGCTCTATACATTAGCTCAGCACCAGCGACATACTGTTACATCATGGTACATAGAAGAGTTAAATGTTTGCCTATGGTAAGCTTGCAATTTTCTGCACAAAGAAGTACAACAATGTTTTTAGGTTATGATTTTTATTGTGTATAAGTCAAGTACATGCCTCGTCTTTATATGCCTAAACTGTAAAGGCCCTATGGAATTTCTTTACATGAATAAAATAACGACATCCCGTTTAGGCTTTATTAACATACTGAATGAGTAGTCAACTTTATTGATCTTGCTGAAATAGGTTTTGAAAAATAATTAACTCATTTTTCCTTTCACATAATAGATTTTCTGGCTCACTTGAAACCTGCTGAAGAGTAAAATGTATCTGGATATCCATTATAACTATGATCATGTGTACTGTCATTCCATCAATATTTTTTTTTAAATGGAACAATTGCTATGTAAATGATTGAATTAAAAATGAAATTTAATATTGGATTACCTACGGTAAGTATCTTCTCATGAGGCCAAAGCAATTGTGTTCATAATTTTACTTTACTTTTACTGTTTTCTATATATTGAGGAAATGAAGCAATTCATTTCAATCAGTCATATAGTATATTGTAATAGAAGTACGGTAACTTATATACCGTACATCACTGAATTGTAAAATGAGCTACAGTATCTATAAACTTAAAAAATGAATCTAAACTCATTATCCTTTTGTTAAGGAAGAGAGTGATTCCAACAAAGGTTTATTTGAGATCATTGCTTTTGATGCACCAAAGGTATATGTACAGTTTATGGTAATATTTATATTATATCCCAGTAATTTGCACATGATCATTACTTGGCTTAGGTGGCTAACCTCCACCCAAGGCCATTCAGCACAAGATAAAGCAGCTCTGAACAGTATTTTGCCTCTCAAATCATTTTCAATGTACAAAGCACCTAAGCTTGTTTAGGTTGAATGTTTACTACCATGAGCAAATTTTTTTTTGATTTGCATTTTACTTATTTTGGGCTAAACATTTTTTCAATTGCTCTTTATTTAAAACATTGAGCCATTCCTTCACAACAGGTTAACTGTTTGTCTAGCTGTGTGACTGGTACTTCCACCTTTACTAAAAGGTCATAAACACTTATTTAAGCCACATTATTATCAGTAAGATAAGAATTAAGCTATAATGAGTGTTTAGGAGGTCAGACTTCAGAGAAAAGGAGCCGTCAGCTGAACTGCCTGATGGAACAGATCGAAAATTCAAAAACTACTACTAGAGAATCTCAAGTCTCCACAGAGACAGGGGTTAATATTTTTAATAAATACCAATTAAAAAATTTTTTTTAGCTCAAATTGAGAACAATGCATAAAAAAAAAAAAAAAAAATACATAGCCTTTAAGGTAAATTTAGCTTTTGGTGCACTTTAAATGGATATGCCAGCTAATCATGCTGCTCTATGGGAGGCATATTAAAAATACAGATGCAAACTCCTGATAGCCAGAATGGCACAAAGTATGTTGGCTACTAGAAGCATGGACAATAAGCACATTAAGATCTACTTTTTGATTGTACAGACAAACAAAAAGGAAGCCTCCATTCTCAATTCATACAGTTGGTATTTAATCAGTGTATGATCAGTGATTTCCATAAGTGTTTGTGAACCAAAACCAGGTGTGAGTTGAAAACACAGAACAGGTGCATTATACCTTAACCTCTTTATAGCTTCTAGCATAGAAGCAGGGCAGAGTGCTGGTTGCAGAGTGCTGTTGCATTTCTGTGTTTGTGTATTTTGCCATAGCTACGTGCACCTGCATACAGGGACGTGCTGACTGACCCCCCCTTGTGTTTCTGTTTAGTATATGTTCGAGGTGTGGTGGCCTCCTTTTCAGTTGTGCATACCTGTCTAGTTTGTCTGCCTTAAAGGCTGGTTTTAATCAGAGTAAGTATAAAATTGAACTTGCATTCATAGTACCTGCTAGTAACCATCTGGCTCCAGGAAAAGTACACAGTGAGCTCAGCATGCATGTTGGTACCTGCATTCCTGGATCTAATGGAGGCTGTTATAGCACCATAAAGGGTTAATAAGCACGGTTGATCCTAGCATGCATGCTGGGCCCGCACTCCCTGGATTCTATGTGGATGTCATGGCCCATAACAGGTAGGATTTACCGTTAGGACCACTCACAGAGGAGGCCTTGGCGTGGCGAGTGGCTTATTATCTTTTGATCAAAATGTACACTAACGACCTCTTTATAGCTTCTAGCATAGAGGCACGGCAGAGTGCTGGTTGCAGAGTGCTGTTGCATTTCTGTGTTTGTGTATTTTGCCATAGCTACGTGCACCTGCATACAGGGACGTGCTGACTGACCCCCCCTTGTGTTTCTGTTTAGTATATGTTGGAGGTGTGGCGGCCTCCTTTCAGTCGTGCACACCTGACTAGTTTGTCTGCCCTAAAGGCTGGTTTTAATCAGAGTAAGTATAAAATTGAACTTGCATTCATAGTACCTGCTAGTAACCATCTGGCTCCAGGAAGAGTACACAGTGGGCTCAGCATGCATGTTGGTACCTGCATCCCTGGATCTAATGGAGGCTGTTATAGCACCATAAAGGGTTAATAAGCACGGTTGATCCTAGCATGCATGCTGGGCCTGCACTCCCTGTATTCTATGTGGATGTCATGGCCCATAACAGGTAGGATTTACCGTTAGGACCACTCACAGAGGAGGCCTTGGCGTGGCGAGTGGCTTATTATCTTTTGATCAAAATGTACACTAACGACCTCTTTATAGCTTCTAGCATGAAGGCAGGGCAGAGTGCTGGTTGCAGAGTGCTGTTGCATTTCTGTGTAGGTGCATTATACCTTAACTCTGTGTAGGCTCCACTTCTGGTTTTGGCTCAAAATCACTGATAAAAATCACTGACCATTCACTGAAGGAGGGAAAGCAGCCTTAGTGTTTGGTCAGTGGTTTCCATCAGTGATTTGTGAGCCAAAACCAGGTGCAGCAACAGGTGCAGGTCTTTCCATAATACCTTATCTCTGTGTAGGTTTCACTTCTGGTTTTGGCTCACAAATCACTAATGGAAATCACTGACCAAACAATGAAGTGTGAACGAGACCTTAGGCGAATTTCACATATTCAATGTTTGGTCAGTGTTTGATCAGTGATTGTAAGCCAAAATCAGGTGTGGGTCAAAAGCAAAGAAAAAGTACAATTCTTTCCATTATACCTTATCTCTGTGTAGCCGCCACTCCTTTTTTTTGCTCACAATTATAGCTCAAGCACTGACCAAATACTTGCTGTGCTAAGACTGTGACAGTCTTATACTATATTGAAAAAACAGAAAAATCCAGCACATGCACTACGGATAAAATCCAACCAATTTATTCTGATCCCTTAAAATTCCATGAGCTGATCAGAAAGCTTCACGGTCTATGCATTTCGACAATCTGTCTTATTCATGACCATACTGTGTAGCCAAATTTTCTGGTTTAAAAAACTCTTCACCCACCTCAGACACTCCTCCATTACCATATGTGTGGTGACATCATAAAATTCAAAACTACTTGCAAAAACAAGCTTTTACAAAAGGAAAAACGAATTAACAATCACATACAGTCATACAGATAATAAATCAATATTCAAAGATGAGATTGTGTCTTTTATTCATGCCCTTTGGAATCCTGGTATGCAATAAGAAGATCCAAAAATACTCCCTATTATAAAGCAGTCTGTTTAGATCTCCTCCTCGCAATGTTTTTTTTAACCCTTTCAATATCAATGACTTCCAGATCTGCTGTATTACTTCCATGTACGTCTCTAAAATGTCGAGACAACATGGAAATGTTCACTACCCTCAAGTTTGAGATGTCTGAAAGATGTTTCCTTACTCTGGTTTTCAAACTGTTTGAAGTGCAACAGACATATTAAACATTACAGCTGCTGCAGTTGGCTAAATAAATCACATTACTTGTGTTACAGTTTGGATATGATTTAATTTTAAATTCTTCTCCTGTAGCACTAGATTTAAAAGTTTTGCTTATTTTAATACATTGATATGTTTTACATACATTATGTCCGCATCTGTAGCAGCCAGTAACATTCAGCCAGGTATTACTTGTAGACTCTGATTTCTCCAAAAATAAACTCGGAGACAATACTGTATATATAGTTGGAGCTCTTTTGCTCACAACTTGAATTTCTGATTCCAATATTTGTCGTAAATTGACATACTGGTTCAGAATCGGTAAATACCTAGTAATGATGTTCCGTACCTCATTAAACTGCGTGCTATAACTTCTGCTGGCTCTACAGTGGGCATTATAACTACTGGGGGCACTATAGGAGGCATTATATCTACTAAGGGCTATACAAGAGGGTATTATAACTACTGAGAGCTCTACAGGAGGGCTTTGTTACTACTGAGGACACTTTAAGGAGCCTTATTGGTTGCACTTCAGGGGACCTAGGGGAATTTTAGGGAATTTATCACTACTGTGGGCACCATGGGGCATTATTACTACTTGGGTCCTGCTGCTCATTAGTTTCATTCAGTTGCTTGGTGTCTACTCAATTCATATCAATATGCGGGCAATGTAGGAAGACACTTAAGGTGGTTGGTTTTCTTGCGATTCAAATATTTGATTACCTATTCTTAGCATAAGTTATAATTATCTGTTCAGTGGGAGCACAAGACCCATAATCTTGACTAATCAGCTGTTGGAAGGGCCAGTGGCACTAGGGTGAGCACTGCAGCCTCTTCCTAGGCCTGTGAGATCATGTTACACAGCTTTTGTCCAGCTTAGTCACAAGTAAGTGAATGGAATTGCAGTGCAATACCATCACAACCGTAATAAAATGGATAGCATGTGTCTAATAAACAATGAAGAGGCTGCAGTACTCACTTACAGTACTTTACACAACTGTCACTTAGCAGTGTACAAATGGTATATACTGAACATCATTTCACAATTAACTTATTCACCTTGAGTAACATGCATCCAGATGAATTATAGCATGAAAAAAATGGTGTTATTGGTGTTAATGATTTAGGTACAAGTTGAGTATACCCAAGACGACTGTCGAGCTAGCTTCACATAGCTTAGTCCAGTCTTGCTGTAAATTGGTACCATGTTTGTTATAACTAATATGTCTTTTAGCACACCTCCAACTCTGGCTGCCACCAACTCTATATTTTGGTTGTTAATAATAGAGATTATGTGCACCATTCCTTTGATCATTGAAAAAAACATTTCCATTCAAGGATCAGTTCAATATGTAAGTTTAAAAAAATAAAAATGTACTGTAATTTGGCTTAATGTATAGACAAAAAAATGTTTTAGAAGCCATGCAGGTATATCAATTTGTGATGCATTGAAAGGCAATTTGTCCTACTTGAGCTCACCAGGAAATTATATTAACAGGTTACACAAATGAGAAGCTGTTCCTTAATTGTGTTAAAATCAGGTTTAATGACTTTAGGAAGAGTTATTGTGTTAATAAAGTATTATGCAGTCTGGAATTACTTTCCTTTGGTACCTTATTATGTGGAAATTATTTTATATAATGTTGCTTTCTATGCTTCTATTAGCATTCTCAGTGCAAGGCATAATCATTTAAGAGTTTCATTTATAAACATTCATGGAGGTGATGTTAATTGCCCATATTACATTTGGAATTCCTGAAAGTATCGCAACCAGAGAATCCTATTATAAAACATGCTTGGTACCGTGGGCAGATTTATCATTACTATGAACTAATTGCTGCACTATGAATAAAATGGCATTTATTCATAAATGTTACAGGACTCATGATAAAAATCTAAATTGTTGTACTTATAGCATTTCCTATCATAAAGCAGATGCAAGAACTACTCTGTTCTCCACCTCTCACTGTTGTAGCTAGCTTTATGGTCATAAGCATCTTCTCACTCTTACTCTTGGGTAATTTATTTCCACATTTAGTTTAATTCCTGTCAATCACTGCGGCATTGACCTAATGATTTGAGTACACCTGTAGCGAAACCAACCTTGCCACAGTGAATTGGAGAAGTCTAGTTGCCTGCCTCTTGCCTTCTGACTATGGCCCTGGGATGTATTGCCCGTTAAGAACTGATTTGGACTTATGGACTTTTATTGTACAGTGCTGGCCCTTTTAAAAACAGTATATGGACACACACCGTTCGTGGAATTACAAATTGAGGGCAACGCTAGCACTCATACCCAACTTCAGGAGAACAAGCATGGCACCCAGCTACACGCAGGAGGAATTGGACAGAGAGCTGAGATCATGGCGGAGTACCTGCAGTTCATGGCAGATGGTATCGTCCGCCCTCCCCAGCGGCTGAGTGCGTTCCGGAGAGCTGAAGGTGCCGTCCTTCCTCCCCAGCGGCATTGTGTACCCCAGGGAGCTGAAGGTGCCATCCTTCCTCCCCAGCGGCAGTGTGTACCCCAAGGAGCGGAAGGTGCCGTCCCTTCTCCCCAGCGGCAGTGTGTACCCCAGGGAGCTGAAGGTGTCGTCCTTTCTCCCCAGCGGCTGTGTGTATCCCAGGGAGCTGAAGGTGTTGTCCTTCCTCCCCAGCGGCGGTGTGTACCCCAGGGAGCTGAAGGTGCTGTCCTTCCTCCCCAGCGGCAGTGTGTACCCCAGGGAGCTGAAGGTGCCGTCTCTTCTCCCCAGCGGCAGTGTGTACCCCAGGGAGCTGAAGGTGTCATCCTTCCTCCCCAGCGGCTGTGTGTACCCCAGGGAGCTGAAGGTGTCGCCCTTCCTCCCCAACGGCAGTGTCTACCCCCGGGAGCTGAAGGTGTTTCCCTTCCTCCCCAGCGGCAGTGTGTACCACAGGGAGCTGAAGGTGTTGTCCTCCCTCCCCAGCGGCAGTGTGTACCCCAGGGAGCTAACGGTGTTGTCCTTCCTCCCCAGCTGCAGTGTGTACCCCAGGGAGCTGAAAGTGCCGTCCTTCCTCCCCAGCGGCAGAGTGTCCTGCGGGGAGCGGAGACCGCCAGTTTTGCACCCCAGCAGCAGGACAAAATATTGAAAGGGGAGACAGTTGGTCCCCCCCTCCACCAGCAGAGAGAGGGTCAGGGAGAGGAGCCTGCTACCCCCTCTCCCCAGCGGCAGTCTACAGTTCAGAGAGAGGGGCTTGTTACACCCTCTCTCCAGCGGCAGCCTAACCCACCAAGGGGAGATGTTACGCCCCCCAACGGTGCAGATGGGACCGTGGTCTCTGCACTTGCAGCACAAGGGGCAAGGACGTTCGGTCCTGTCCCCCAGCCACAGAGCGGTTTATCCAGAGGGGAGACAGTCGGTCTCCCCCTCCCACAACCAGGCTCCAACCAGGCTACTTCCGTGGTAGCGCTGGCCCCAGGGCAGAGTACCGCGGGTCTCTGCCCACTCAGCAACCCACCAAGGCAGTCTACCAGTTCCCCGCACAGCCGTGGTGAGGCACCTGGACATGGACAAGTTGCTACTTTATCCAGGTGTAGTAACCATTTATTGTGGGTGGGCTGTACTGCCATGGGTGGGTTGCTGGACTAACCAGGGCACTGACCGGCAGGAGGTCAGATACCCTGTTAGTCTAGTTGGTAAAGGGGAGAAGTGTAGCGAAACCAACCTTGCCACAGTGAATTGGAGAAGTCTAGTTGCCTGCCTCTTGCCTTCTGACTATGGCCCTGGGATGTATTGCCCGTTAAGAACTGATTTGGACTTATGGACTTTTATTGTACAGTGCTGGCCCTTTTAAAAACAGTATACGGACACATGGAAACTTTTTGGACAGGTAAAGCCATGCTGCCAAGGGATAATAAAGGGACCTCACCTAACCTTTTAACCCCCGGACGGATTCATGTGATTTTTACATATGTTGCTCCCCAAGTTATGCTGATCACAGAAATATAAGTTTTATCCGTATGTGATGTAAGATCAGGGAGTTATTAAAATGTAAAAAAAAAAGTGTAACTTTTCAGCTTGGAGATAATTGAGTAGATCCTGTAATTGACTCAATTATCTCCTAAGCAGAGGTGAGGAATATGCTGAGTGTCTGTATGGTCCCATTGTATCTGATTGGCTGCTGTACTTGCATTGTATGTGTTGTAATGTGTTTATTGGTTGTTCTGCAAAACCCTGTGGGCTGTAATGTGTTTGAGAATTGGGAATAAAAGAGGCTGTATGGGCCAGTAAAGGAGATTTCCTGCTTGACCCTCAAAACGTAGTGTCGTCTTGTTATTGGGGGGGATTTATTGTATGCTGTTCCAGTTTGACTGCTAGGAGTGTAAACCTCTTCATATGGTTTTCCTATTCGGCTGTTTACCGCATTCTTATGCTTCTCCGATTTGGTGGTTGTGGTGTCGGCTAGAGCGCTTGGAATCCTCAAGAAGCGCTAGGAGCATCTTTCAACGGAGGTACCCAGTCGGGGTGCCCGTCGATCCGTTACAACACCTCTAAAATGCTTATCTTAAAATGATATCTATATGTATACATATATATCAGCACATTGTTTTTAGATCAAATGCACTAATACAGTTGCATCTATATAGCAGGATGTGTTGAATAATAGAAGCAGAGTTGTAGTTTAGGTCTGGTGATTGAAGGGCACAAACCTTTGCTCATCGAATGTTGTATTTTGCATGACGCATAAACTCTGAATATGTACACCACAGGGTCCCATCTTGCTCAAAGAAGCAATATGTATGGCAGGGGCCATATTCGTATTCGCAATATTTTGTGAATTTTTTGTAGAATATTCGTTATATTCGCGAATATTCACGAATATTCTAAAAGCCAATATATATTCGATATAGTGCTATATATTAATTTTTTAGAATATTCGTCATTGAAGAATATTCTAAAAAACCAACATATAGCACTATATCAAAAATATTCGTATATATATCTTTTTCTCAATCTCTACACCACTTCTACATACTCCTCCCTGACAAGCGTCCCTGTCACCATGGGAACGCCTGGGGGTTAGCATATACTATCAGATCTGAGTTTTCACGATCTCACTGACATCGTGAGTTTTCACGATCTCAGTGAGATCATAAAAACTCAGATCCGATGGTATTCCCATGGTGACGAGGATGCTTGTCGGGGAGGAGTATATGAATAATATGAATAATACTCAATTGCCGCGCATCAGTATTTAAGTTCACAAGCTCCACAATAAAGTGTCAGAGGTGCCCAGGGGGGCATCATTCAAAAGGTGCCCAGGAACCCCTACAGAGCCCAAGTACGCTTCTCTCTTCTCTCATACATCAGCCTTGCCATTGCTGTCACACACCCCCGTCCCGGCTATGTCGCTAGTAGCCAATAACCTCGCCTACCTTTTCCCTTCAGCTTCACCAACAGGCACAGGACTGAACAGTTTAACTTAGTGCATCAGCCTCAACTGTTTTACTAGGCATGCGCTGAGCCCAGTAACGTTGTTGGCACATGCCCAGTGAAACAGTTGAGGCTGAAAAGAAAATTCTAAAAAACAAATATATTCAATATAGTGCTATATATTCATTTTTTTGAATATTTGTCTTTTTTTCTCCATCTGAATTCATGATTCCTCCCTGCTGAAGTTGCTTGTCAGCCAATGAGTCATTGGCCCACAAGCAAGAAGCAGGGAGGAATCATGTGTTCAGATGGGAAAAAATTGTGAATATTCGAGATAACAAATATATAGCACTATATTCATGATATTCGCAAATTATCAAAGTTGCGATATTCGCGATTAATATTCGCAATTCGAATATTTACGCTTAACACTAGTGCATGCAAACAGCTGTGTTCACGTTTTCACCAAAGTATATTGAACCCACAATCTGTATAACCAATGGTGTACATGAAACACTGATTATTGAATCAAGAAGCGACTGTTAGTGAAGATTGTGTGAATGTTCTGTGTTTCAATACATAGTTTTCTGCAACACAGCAGGATAGATGGAACGAACTGTTCATGAGACATTATATATTGCAACTTGTTCAAATGTCAGTCTACGGTATACTCATATTCAGTAGTAGAGATGAGCGAACACCTGGATGTTCGGGTTCGAGAGGTTCGGCCGAACTTCCGGAAAATGTCCGGGTTCGTGATCCGAACTCAACCCGAACTTCATCCCGAACCCGAACCCCATAGAAGTCAATGGGGACCCGAACTTTTGGGCACTAAAAAGGCTGTAAAAGACACCCAGAGGGATAATATACCTCAATAAACGCATTGCGATTACAACTTTGAGCTACCGATCACCATGGGAACGCTTCCTCCAGTAGAATGTACTGTCGGATGTGAGAATTAAGTTGAAATCGCAATGCGATTCTTATATATTTGCTTAATTGCATTGCGATTTCAACTTAGCATTGCTAAATAATTCCATCCATATCGTTAACTTACTGAGTCAGTAAGTTAACGAATATGGATGGAATTATTTAGCAATGCTAAGTTGAAACGGCAATGCGATTAAGCAGATATATAATAATCGCATTGCGATTTCAACTTAATTCTCACATCCGACAGTACATTCTACTGGAGGAGGCGTTCCCATGGTGATCGGTAGCTCAAAGTTGTAATCGCAATGCGATTAAGAAATAAATAAGAATCGCATTGCGATTCCAACTTTTAGTACTCAACTTTTAAAATCGTACACCACTTTAAGTTCCAAAGTTGCAATCGCGTTCGAATAGAACTTAAAGCTGTCTCTTAGTCAGTTTTAGTATTGGTGTGCTGTAATAGAAGTTACATTCGTACGCGAATATAACTTAGAGCAATACAGTCAACTTTACACTGTTAGTTTTATTATCGCGATAATACAACTATTCAAGAATCGTGTACGTGCGTCTGTACGTGTGTGCGTTACCTCGGACACTATTCTATTTTGCCAGCCACAGCTGAAACCACTGATTTATGGTATTGCTATTTTGGCAATTGAATTTAACCCCAGAAAATAATCTATCCTTTGCCAGACAGCAGACAGTATTATACTTGTCTAACCAAAGCTGGAACACCAGATTTAGGGGATTGGTATTTGGGCAATTGTATTTAACCCCTTAATAAAATATAGAAATTTCTTTCCTGAGTTTCTAGGGGTGACAATTAGCACAGCCAAGCCCCTGATGTAGGATATAGCAAAAAAAAACTAGTATTGATGGATTGATGGACTTGGTGGCAGCTTCTTCTGGCGCACCACAAGTCACAAAATGGCCGCCGATCAACCCAGAAAATAAGTGACAGAAAAACGCTCTGTGCAACCTAAAAACCAGCGAGCAAGTAACTAGCAGAAGTTCAATGATTCTCAGCTGTAAATTGATCCGTTCATTAGGTGCTGTTGCTGACTTTAACCTGCCTAATCTCGCCCTGACAGAAGCTGCGTCCTCTCCCTACACTAATCAGAGCAGTGTGACGTGCGGCGCTACGTGACTCCAGCTTAAATAGAGGCTGGGTCACATGCTGCACTTGGCCAATCACAGCCATGCCATTAGTAGGCATGGCTGTGATGGGCTCTTAGGGCAAGAAGTAAAACGCTAGCTGATTGGCTGCTGTGCAGCCCTTCAGAAAGCGGGAAGTAATCGACGAACACCGAACCCGAACCCGAACTTTTTTGAAAATGTCCGGGTTCGGGTCCGGGTCCCGGACACCCCAAAATTCGGTACGAACCCAAACTATTCTCGAACTGTTCGCTCAACACTATTCAGTAGCGAATTGCAATACACCTCATATTTATGTCTATCATTCCTTTTTTAACTATTGCCCAGTTGACAGTATGGCTTCAGGTGAAGTGATTTCTGGACATATTGACATGTTGCTAAGGTGCGCCTACTGGATTATTTTTTGCATCAATTGGTGTCTGAACACATAGTTATCTATGTTTTATGGCATCAGCCATGGATCCTATGTTAAAGGGTTATCCAATGATCAATGGAAAAATGGAAATCACATAGTACACAACAATCTCTTTCTAACAAAGTTAGAATCAGCCCTGTACCTCACATGGTTCCAGAGATCTCCCCTTTCATTGCTCCTATTGTTATGCTAAATTTATTTCAATCTGGACATTCAGGGGGCATGTGTGTGTCCTTTCTCCTGCAGCTGCTGTCATTTAAAGGATGAGCATTTACAAGGTGGACAGAGAAATTAGAAAATGAACAAACAGCAGGTGTCGCTATACAGGTAGATTTCATTTAAATACATGCAATTACAAAAAGTATTGAAATCCAGGAGCTGGTTTAAAAACTAGAATATCTTTCATAGGGCAACATTGACAAACAAACAATTTATGATCAGTCTTGCTTCTTATGGACCATTTTCTTGTTCGTTCAGCAAGCAGAATGCAACAGAAATCCCAGCAGAAAGTTGCGAAGCAGACTTCACTTACCTTCAAGATAGCGGAACCCGCGCAACTGGCTGAAAAAGAAGGTGCCTTGCCGCTCCCTACAGAGGACCTCTTGAATGATTGTGTGGAGGAGTTAAAAGTGGATTACAAACAACTAGCCCTGGAGGTAGCTGCCAGAATACTACCTGACCTGCAGGACTCCCTCTCGTATACTGTGGCAGTCTCCCTCTCTAACCTTCAACAAGAGCTGGCAGGCCATCATCGCTGCATAAGCGAGGTGGAGGAGAAAGTGAGCACTCTAGAAGATGAAAGCATAGGGCTGCGCAACATAATTAATGCTGTCACCCGTGACATAACTTCCAATCAGTGGAAAACTGGACGATCTTGAGAACCGTTCCAGAAGGAACAACTTAAGGTTCCTTGGTCTGCCTGAGACGCTATCACCACAAGATCTATCTATTTGTAAGCAAGACATCCCAAAAACATTAAATTTCCCTGGCTCCTGCAAGGTGGAGAGGGCTCATAGGATGGGTCCCCCTGTGTCAAGCCAACACCGTGTCTCACAAGACTCAGTGAAGCATCCAGCTCTGAACCAACGCCCCAGGCAAGTAATAGCGAGATACCTGGACTTTTCAGAAAAAATTGCCATTTTGAGAGCTTACAAAAGGGGGAAAGCACCCCTAGAAGTGCGGGATTACAAAGTCCTCATATTTGAAGATTTCTCTGCAGAGGTCACAGGAAAAGGAAAGAGTTTGCTAGTGTGTGCTCAGATTTATATCGCTCACAAATCAAGTTTGCTCTATTATACCCTGCCATCCTGAAAATCTTTAAGGCAGACAGATCTTGCATCACTTTCCAATCCCCAACATAACCATAGCAAAGGCTGGTGCACTCTGCGGCAATACTAAACCCTCACACTGATGTTAAAATTGAGAGGTTAGTTCGACACATCCTACTAGGAGGACATGTCTTAAGCTCGGACACCACGCCAAGGTCTCTCAAGTAGCCCGAGACCCTACCACTCAACCTACCTGTGCCGTATGGGCGATACCAGGGGCCGTTGGGCATTACGGGAGCGTAAGGCCTGACTCACAAACTGCTCACCAGTGACCTCCAGCATGTAACCAAGCTTGCAATGGGAGGTGAGAGGTGCCTGTGAGCCCCACCCGAGACCGGCTGATATGGCCCAGAGCCTCCCAGGTGCACCTGAATGTAGCCGGTAGATGAAAAGCAGGCACATTTAAATTGGAGTTTATACACCTCCAAACATATTATACAAACCATTAGAAAACGTGGTGTGGTGTTTAAAAAGCAGAATATGCTCAACCCATATTCAGTTGTGCATGTATATAGGGGAACACATCCTGCACTTGTAGTCCATTGCTAAGGGCAATCAACAGCAAAAAATGCATGCAATGAAAGATGCCAGCAACGGACTTCAAGTACCACAATAACCATCCTACATACGATAACGATAATGTGGATGTGGAGAACAATCAAAAACATAACCATAGCAAAGGCAGTCCCCGCAAGACGCAAAACAAGCACTGCAGTATGGAACCGTCAACTGTCCAGACAAGTGAAGACTGACGAAGGAACTTTACAAAGGACCACATCCAATCTGTCCCAAGAAAGCGGCAGGACCTCGATCCAGCACCAAAGGAGCAGTGCAAAAGGATCAGAGACCTTCTTGGAACGTGAACCCTGGCTGACCGCCTCGGGTAGTATTTGCATTATATCTTTTGACTGCCTCTATAACTTTTCTATATAGCCCGACATTGCTCCTACTTGTTAGTTATATTTGCTTTGTCGAGGCAACGGTTTAATTACAACCTATGTTAATTAGGGGTTACATTTTCCTCTAGTTTTATTAAGCATGGGACTTTCTGTAGACCAAACAACTTCAACTAGCCTGTTTCATTAAGGAGCCAACATAGAGGGTTGCCTATAATGTGTGCGTCCGGAAGGGCGGGAAACTTCATGCTGGGAAGAAGAGACGTACGAGTTGTTGCAAATGTATATATGCAGTTCTTCTGTTTCTCTATTTCATTTTCAAGTTCAACCTGTTGAATTATGGGGAAAAGTTCAGGTCTGTCTCTGTGGTAACTTCTGGGCCCCACACACCATGTGCCCGGCTGTACTTACCATGCAGGCACCTTAGATTATGACAAAAGTAATTATGTGGAATGTCAAGGGTTTGAAATCCCCTCATAAAAGATTGATGGTGTTAAGGCACTTAAAAACGGCTAAAAGCAGATATCGCTCTTCTCCAAGTATTGCATCTTGCTAAGGAAGACTTTGGGCGTATGAAGAAATTATGGGTGGGTAGGGTATATGGCTCCCCTTCTACTGAAAACCATTCAAGGGCTAGACCTTCACGATGCTTGGCGCAACTTCCATCCGTTGGAAAGGAAATTCACTAGTTTTTCAGAGTTACATGACTCATGGTCTCGTCTTAATTATTTTCTGGTTTCGGACCGTGTACTACAGAAAACTACCTCGGTGGTTATCGAGGATTTAGTCATATCAGACCACTCTCCGGTATTGCTGGAAATTGTTAACGCTATCCCAAAATTAACAGATTTTCTGTGGAAAGCTTTTGACAATGTGAGCTGGGCGTGGTTGAATGATGTTCTGGATCTCATGGGATTCGATGGCTGTTTCAGAACGTATATAACCTATATATTATACTCTGTAAGGCACCATTTGCCAGAATATCCATCCCGGGATTCTTGTCCCAGCCCTTTGCGCTACAGAAGGCAGGGGTGCCCCCTCTCGCCTCTACTTTTCAATATTGCCCTTGAACCTCTGTCACTGGCTCTGATGAAATCTGAGTCGCTCAAAGGTATTCCCATCGGAAATACCTCCATAAAGCGCTTGCCGATGATTTGTTGTTCTTTTTATCCGACCCACAGAAAGAACTACCAACTATTTTTGACCACTTCTCTCTGGTTTTAAGGTGAATGTCACAAAATGCGAGATTCTAGATATTTCACCATCCCAAACACTGGCTCAGAAAACCTTGGCGATACTCCAGTGACTGTTGCCTCCCTTCCTAGGCCCATAAAAAATAGTCTACTAATGTGTGACACAATAGCCACTTGGAAGGCATTCAGGAAATTATATAATCTCCCAATGTCCATTTCTAAGAAAATGTCTCTATGAGACCATCTGGAGTTTCACTCAACATCATTAAATAAACAATTTATAATATGGGCTCAAAAAGGGATAGACAAGGTCTCACATATGTGGAATGTTTCATAAAAAAGATTATTTTTAAAAAAAAATAAGGTTCTTTTTTATTATCGAGCAAATTGTAGCATAATGACAATCAGCAAAGGACAGTCGTAGTCACAATAAAGTACATCAGTATTACACTGCCAATTCAAGGTAGTCTACAGTACGCCACGCGATCGACAATATTTTACCCCCATTTTTCACAATAATGAGATAGTAAGTTACAAGGTAATGACCAAACATTTCCATAGTAATACAAACCAAATAAACAACCCCCTCCCCCACCCTAGCCCATAACAAGAAGTGCATTGTATTGTCTAGTGTTGTACAACATTGCACAATATCATATTGCATTGTGTGGCGAGACGGCCATCCCAACGACCTACAGTATCATATTATATCCAACAGAGCACACCCTACATGTCTCCACTAGTGCAAGACACCCCACGGAGAAGATTTTTCATCGCTTACCGCTCCAGCATATTTTAATGCAATCTATAGCAGGCAAGCAAGACTACCGCAGTCTACCTAATCCGGACATTTGATCTCGGATGAATTCCTCCACTAGAGCCCTTGAGACCAAACCTGGATCAGACACCCAGCCCCCCCACACAAACATAAACTTATTTGGACGTTTCCTCTTCAGGTAAATACCTCTCTCACACCGGAGAATAACGTTTAATCTGCTAACAAATTTCCATCTTGTGGGAGGGTCAGGTGCGATCCAATGCCTAGCTATTAATACGCAGGCTTGAAAGAGCATTCTTTGTATACAAAGAAATATATCATTACCCTGAACCTCCCTATCCAATTGACCCAAGAGGCACATTTTAGGGTTACAAGGTATATCTACCTGAGTGGCCCGTTTAACAAGCCGCACAATATCCTTCCAAAATTTTAGTATAGAGCATGTCCAAAACATGTGCAGTAAGGAAGGAAGCATCTTCCACTGCACATCGAGGACAACATGAGTCAGGCCTAAGGCCTATCTTATGCATAAAAACCGGGGTTTTGTTAACCCTGTGTAATAAATATAATTGAGACATAAGCTGTGCTTCATTGAGAGTCAAAGAGGGCGTTAGGGATAGCGTATCCCTCTATTGTTCCTGAGTAATATGCCCTACATCAGCCTCCCATTTATCTTTAACTAAAAGGGTCACTGAAGGAGAAACAATGTCATTAATATGTCTATACAGTAAGGAAATCAACCCCTTCGTACTACCCTTACTTAATAGCTGTTTCATAATTGCGGGAGAAGTCAGAACTTGCGCACTCCCCGCAAACTGTGTTTGATATGCGTGCCTCAGCTGCATATATTGATAGAACGCTGAATGCGGGAGTGCAAACTCACTCTGTAGCAGTTCAAAGGGTTTCATATTACCATTATCATCCTCTCGTATATGGTGCTTAAATAGCTCCGGAAGCTTCGGATTTCGCCATAAAGGCGTATGTCCATGGAGTCCAGTAAGACCAGTAATATCTTTAAGGGACACCGTGGGCAAATCCCCAGCACCTTGTACCCTTTCTACTTCAGATACACCGATTGGTTTATCCTGCTTACCCACAAAAGATACTATACGTGCTTTGGGCCCCCCTTCCATACGTTTCCCCCAACACTTTAGGTGCGGCAATTGGGCAGCTACATAGTACAGTCAGGGATTCGGTATAGCCAGGCCCCCCCTCCTCCTTGCCCCTCTGCAATGTCTCCAGTTTTATTCCTTGCTGCTTTTTCTTCCATATAAGTGATCGAAAAATGCTTTGAATTTTATAAAACAATCTTTGGGGAACCCAAACAGGTGAATTGTGCAAGAGATACAGTAGCTGGGGCATCAGGATAATTTTGATCAAATTACACCTCCCTACCACTGAGAGCGGGAGCTTGGACCAGGCGGAGATCTTATCCAGAAATTAAATTAAGTTTAACATAGTCTGAAACTCTCGATGAAATCTGGACACTAAGATATTAAAATTTATCGACAACCTGTAATTGAATCTTCGACCAATCCAAATGAAGAGGGGGCGCATCAAGTGGGAGTATCACTGATTTATCCCATGTGATACGTAACCCAGATCGGAGGCCAAATTCAGTAATATGTTGCATCACTGGATGGATCGACCGCTCCAGGTCGCCAATGGACAAAAGCAGGTCATCTGCGTATAGGGAGACGCGTTCCTCGTGATGACCCAAAGTGAGCCCCTTCCAGTCCGGTGACGCACGCAACATACACACTAATGGTTCAATGGCCACAGCATTATTTGCTCTAACTCTGGCCAACGGGATTTATATAAAAGTTGTACCCAGGATAAGAATCCTGGGCCGAACCCCATAAGGTTTATAGTTTCCCACAGATAGTCCCACTCGACGCGGTCAAAAGCTTTGGCAGCGTCGAGGGAAACCACCGCCCTATGGGCCCCCCCCCCCCCCGTATCCACCCGCCGCTGGAGATTAAGGAAGAGCCTCCTTAGGTTGTTAGGCGTGCTTTTATCAGGCATAAATCCTGATTGGTCATCATGTATTAAGGTACCAATAACCCTGTTTAAACAGATGGCCAGTATTTTCGCCAACATTTTTATATCTACCAGGAGGAGGGAGATGGGCCTGTAGGATTCCGGGAGCGTCAGATCCTTACCTGGCTTTCGAATGACCACCACCACAGCCTCCCTCATGGATGCCGGTAGCAGTCCCTCCCTAAAAGCATCGTTAAACACCTCAAGAAGTTTCGGCAGGATATCATCCTGATATTTTTTATAAAATTCGCTAGGTAGCCCGTCAAGTTCCGGAGCCTTTTCATTAGAAAAGGACCCAAGTGCCATCTTAAGCTCCTAGGTTCATCCAAATAGTGTGCCGACTCCAGCGATAATTTCTGCAATGGAATATTGGCAAGATATGACCTGATAATTACTGCTATCCACCGTGAGTTTAGAGGAGTATAAGTCCCTAAAAAAGGAGTGAAATTCGCGAAGGATGACAGAGTCATCATTCGAAAAAGTTCCCCCCGTCGTTCGGATAGGCAGTATCCTGGAGGATCCGGACTGTGAGCGGACTATCCTAGCCAGTAGGCTGCCTGCACTCTCCCCTGCTTCAAAATACCTCTGGGACATAAAGAAGCGTTTATAATCCGCAATTTGAGTTAAATTATCCTTTAATTTATCCTGTGCCTCCTTCCACTGTAGTTCTCTTTGGAGGTGAGGGGTGTCTTATATATTCCGCCACAAGGACTTTTACCTCCCGCTGCAGGGTATCAGTAAGCCCCCTAGTAGTGTGTTTCTTCCTCTTAAATCGTTGAATATAAAGACCCCGGACATACGCCTTCATGGCGTCCCAAACAGTCCCAACAGATGCCGAGCCCTGATTGGTGAGAAAAAGTCCCTAATCTGTTCCGTAAGTGGATCTCCTCTATCAAGGAGGTCTATCCAGAACGGATTAAGCTTCCACATATATGGACCTCCAGTACCACTAGCAAATTGTAGTTCACCTGAAGTGCAGAATGGTCTGATAGACTACGCAATAAATATTAAATGTGCGATATAAGGGGCAACAGTTCTAAGGATCCCACTACCAAGTCAATTCTGGAAAGGGAGCCGTGCGCCGGAGAGAAACAGTAGTATTCACGAACATCCAGATGTCGAGCCCTTCAAAGATCATGGAAATCCAGCTCCCTTAACAGTTTGGCCAGTGAAGTCTCCCATATCTCTCTGGAGGGAGGGCTATATTGGAATTTATCCAGCACTGGGTCTAAATATTTGTTGAAATCCCCTAACATAAGTACTGGAACTATCGGACCTTTAGATATAATAGTCATGACTTGTTTCATCACCTGACAGGAATACAGCGGAGGTCTATAGAGAGCAACAAGTAAAAGTGGTCCATTGTATATAGAGCAGTGAAGGCAGACAAATCTACCTTCATGATCTATAACAGGGGTGTAGCATTCAAAAGGTATGGTCCTATGAACCAGGATGCTGACCCCTCTAGCATGAGTAGAGAATATGGAATGATAGGAGTGAGAGATCCACGGCTTGTGCAACAAATTTCGATCCTGTGCAGACAAATGCGTCTCCAAAAGACAGATATAGCAGGTTGATTTTGCTGAACTGGCATGTCTCTTACCCCCCTAACATTCCACACCAAGAGCTGCATTTTACCCGAGCTTATAGTACAACACATTAATAATAGACAGGGTGTGCCACACATCACATTGCACAAAGTCTGCTCTAAGCGCTAGTATATATAGGGAGGCCGTCTCAGCGCACCCGTTTCTCCAACAGGAATGCCCTTGGCCATATTAGAACAATGCACATAACAATAAAACTGTAACAAACAAAAGAAGATTAAGATCTCCACTTAGTAGAGATATGAGGCTCAAAAAGTTCCTGGAGCTAGCGTATATAATGAGGTGCATTCAGTAAAATACTATAGTGAAAAGAGTCCTGAGCTTAGCATCTCAAATGTAGCTATAAGGCTGAGACGCATGTAACAGTGGATCAACTTAGTAATAATACCGGCTGGTCCAACATCCTCAGGGCCTGTATGTATAGCAATACATTAATGGCAAGGAGAACTGTCCCAGCATAAATAGTCCCAACATTAGAAGATTATTCGAAAACATGAAGGAAACAGAATACAGAATATACTCAGCAACCAAACATCTGAAGAGTGAGGACTGCTAGGACAACTGCTTTCATAATCACCAATAACCCCGACCATCAACCCAGATCTTAAGTGGAAGGCTTGTGCAGATCCTGCTGATCCAACCAGTCGGATGCATCTTCTGGTGATTCAAAGAAATGCGTTTTTCCTCCCTCAACCACTCGAAGCTTTGAGGGGTACAACATGGAATATTGCACATTTCGGATCCACATACGCCTTTTGACTTCCAAGAACATGGCTCGTCGCCGCTGGACTTCCGCGGAGAAATCCGGGAAAATCGAAACTTTATTGCCATGGATAGTAAGATCCGGTAAATCTTGCGTTTTTCGCAGGATGATATCACGGTCCCGGATCCTAAGCAATACAGGCCGTGGAGGCGCCCCCAGTGGTGGAGGCCGAAATGGTACTGTTTGCGCCCTCTCGATGGCAAACAATGAGGATAATGAGTGATCAGTCCCATCAGCTTTTTCCGGCACCCCCACCAGCCTAAGATTATTTCGCCGGGACCTGTTCTCAAGGTCCTCTGCTTTATTGATGAGAAGGATGATGTTATGTATGACTTTAGCCATGTCCCTTTTTACAGGGGGAAGCTGGTCTTCTAAGGCACCTACACGGTGTTCCACTTCTGCGATCCTCTCATTGACTTTCTTGAGATCCTGTCGTATAAAGGCCACATTTTCCTGGAGGGAGCCCATGGAAGTATTCAGAGAGGCCAGTGCAGTGCTGCATTGCGGCACCGCCGCATATATATCTTTAGCGGTTGGCTCAGTCTCCTGGGAGAGATCAGGAGATGTCTGCTGCTGCAGAGGGATTGTCTGCCTTGAAGGTGGGGCCTTGTGTATGTTAACCCCGGCTTGTGGCTCCATTGGGCCATCCTCCCTCTCTCCTTCATTGCCTTTAGTAGAGTACAGGTCTGCAGAGCAAGGAAGAATTGTCAGGGGCTCACCTGCTCCAGAGCTGGTTGTCAGCGGGCCCCTCTCAGCCTGAGGAGTTCTCTGGAATTGCTCTAGGCAGGCCCCCACGTCTGCCGCTCTGGCCGCGGCGCAATCTTGTTTCACCGCTGGCATGCCTGTGCCCTCCTTGCTCTCTTTCTCCTTCTTGCCTGTGCAGGTCATTGCAGGAGTTCATCTCCGGAGTGTGGGGGTATCCCCTTTGTCACCGGCTTGCCAAACGTGCGTCTCTAGCCTCAGGATTCCTCAAGATAGCCACAATGCCGCTCAGGAGCTCAACAGCGTGCGTCCTCTCACTTCTTAGCCAGGCCACGCCCCCAGAAAAAAGATTGTATTCCTTTCAAGAACCTTAGCAAACTTATCAGATACCATCTGCCCATTTTTTAGCCTATCAACAAGTTCTGGCGTTTTTGAAGTCCCGAGTTCGAGACATTTCAGATGAGTTTCAGGCGAACCCATTTGATATTCTTTTGAGGGGTGGTAATTCACTATCATCTATATATGACTCCTTTAGGGACATGATTTCTAGGAAAGGAGATTCCAAACTATTCAAATCATGGCGCAAAGACTTCCCCTCTTTAACAGATCCAGAGTGTTTCTTGGAAGGATGGAATCTGGTTAGGAGACTAGTCATTAGTGAGCTCTGGAGAGAGTCGCAGTTCAAGATATTGCATAGGGCGATATATGGCTTCCATTCTCCTAGAGACCCATCACACATTACAGAGGGGAAAATACCTCATTGTCCTAAGTGTCTGACACACAACACAGATATCACACATGGTTTGTGGTTCTGCCGGAAAGTACAGACCTTCTGGAAGAAGTTGTTAGACAAAATTGAATCTAAAAGCAAAATAAAAATACAACTGGACCCATAGCTTATATTGTTGCACTCGCCAAAGGAAACTCAACTACAATCACTTATACCCTTGTCTATAAGTATAACCCATGTAAATAAACGGCAGCATAAAAGTACTTCAATAAGTATACAAATACCAACCAGATGGACCACCACTCTCTGATAGGCTACCTTGAGTAACAAATAGTTAAGGCTGATTTATCAGCCTGTATTTGTGGGAGGGGCCTCTTACTCTTAAGGCCGCTCCCCTCCAGGCTCTCCATGCCACGAGCCGATTGCGAGCCGCTTGCTCCTACGTTCCTGTGCGGCTGACGTCAGCTCCCCTACCTCACTTCCGGGTTCCGCCGCCCGGCGGCCAGGTTGCCGGGACAACGCTCGCCTCCTCGCATCTTGCGTCCCTTCCCCGGGTAAGTAGAGGAGGCTTCACGGCCAGCGCCGCGTCTCCCTCCAGCTCGGCATTCAGCGCAGGTCAAGCGGTCCTCTGCCGTCATTTCCCTTCCCACAGGGGTCAGCTACTGGAGTAGCTCTCTCCCACTCACCGCCGAACTGCAGGTCAGGTGATCCATAGCGGTATGTGTGTTTCCCATATGGGCGGCTCTGGGCATAAATGTAGCAGAGCTGAATTTGTAATTAAAATATTGGCGGCTGCTGCCCCCTCAAGAGTTTGGCCATTTGTTAGGTATAGGTCGGCTGCATTCATGACAGGAAGTTTATGGTTTGTTCATGTTTTATATAAATGATGACGCTGGAGGGCACTCGAGTTCCTGACACTGCTTATACCCACAGCTAGGGTACAGTCGGTGCAACACCGTTGGAGAGCAGCTGTGGTGGTCTCGCGGCACCTTCCCCGGCTGCATGCGTTGATCGCAGCATTCTTGGCACCAGGTCTGGCTTCAGAGCACTTGGATCCCCAATCGGGTAAGCGTGCTTGAAGCGAATGCGGCTTCCGTTCTACGCATGCCGCCGGGGGTAGCATATCCGCGGTCCGGCTAGGTTCAGGTTAGGTCTATGCACGCTCTGCCCTACGCTGCACTGGTTCGTCTGTCAGCACATCTCTATATTTAAGTTTGGCCTTGCCCCGCACCACCACATGGGCATTTCCATTCCCGCCGCGGATCAGCCAGTTCAGCGTTCGGGTCCGATTACCCGGTACAGGGTTCAAAAGGAAAAAAAAAAAAAAACTGCGTCCTCCTCCATATCAGCTTACCTGAACAGTTCTGTTTTCCTGCACCGGGTTCCCGCTTCCAATTAGTCAGCCAGCAGGGTAAGGGTCCGGTCATTAATGTATCATGCTTGTTTTTGTCATAGTTAGCCACCCAGCTCGGGTTTCTTTTTTTCATGTCCTTTTAGGCCACGGTCAGCTCAGACATATCTCCCAGGATCGCCAGGCCAGGCCACGGGTACGTCAGGTTACCTTCATCCTCACATGCCGCTATTTTTAACCCACAAGGTCGGGAGGCTCCCGGCCCAGTGGCACTTGGGGTACACATTCACCTGGGGTGAAGCTTTGGTCACTCATCCCGGTGACTACCAATTTCATACCAACCATCATGCCACGTCACCCACCCACGGGGCCCACCCCTCGTACCGTTCAGGGGCTAATTTTCGCTATCGGTTCTCAGTTCTATCATGCTCAGCTTCTGAAACGTTCAGTCTATCTTCCTGGAATGGCCCAGGTCCGTTTGTCTTCTGGTTCACTCAGGTCTGTTGTCTCCTGGATCACCGAGGTCCATCACCTCCTGGATCGCCCAGGTCTGTTGTCTCCTGGATCGCCCAGGTCTGTTGTCTCTCGTATCGTCCAGGTCTGTTGTCTCCTGTATCGCCCAGGTCTGCTGTCTCCTGGATCGCCCAGGTTTGTTGTCTCCTGGATCGCCCAGGTCTGTTGTCTCCTGGATCGCCCAGGTCTGTCGTCTCCCGGATCGCCCCAGTCTGTTGTCTCCTGATCCGCCCCGGTCTGTTGTCTCCTGGATCGCCCAGATCTGTTGTCTCCTGGATCGCCCAGGTCTGTTGTCTCCTGGATCGCCCAGATCTGTTGTCTCCTGGATCGCCCAGGTCTGTTGTCTCCTGGATCGCCCAGATCTGTTGTCTCCTGGATCGCCCAGGTCTGTTGTCTCTCGTATCGTCCAGGTCTGTTGTCTCCTGTATCGCCCAGGTCTGTTGTCTCCTGGATCGCCCAGGTCTGTTGTCTCCTGGATCGCCCAGGTCTGTCGTCTCCCGGATCGCCCCGGTCTGTTGTCTCCTGATCCGCCCCGGTCTGTTGTCTCCTGGATCGCCCAGATCTGTTGTCTCCTGGATCGCCCAGGTCTGTTGTCTCCTGGATCGCCCAGGTCTGTTGTCTCCTGGATCGCCCAGGCCTGTTGTCTCCTGGTCCGCACAGGTCTGTGGGTGCTACCAAGCCTCTTCTCTAGGGTCCAGTCCATCACCGCATCTTCACTCATGCTTTCCACATACATTTTATTCACTGGTTTGTTCACCTGCGCTCACAATTAGTCGGTATCAAACCCTGGCTGAGTCAGCTACCGTCACTTCCCGCTCACGCTGGTCTTTCCCCTAAGCACTCTTCTTCAGCCCATCGGGGGGGCACTCATCTTCCGCCCGAGTCTGTCATGTTTATTCCATGATTCTCGTCCTCCAGATTCCAGCCCTGTTTCTCTGTCCTCCATTTTCTGACAAGCCAGTGGTAGAATAATTCCAGGTAAGTCGGTTACTTTCGGTGCTCAGATTGGGGTGGTTGTTGTGCCTCTCGTGCTGAGGGTTTTGTTCTTCTAGCTTTGCCACGTCAAGCGCAGGATACAATTTCCGAAGCCCCGCATCCATACTCCACAGGTGAAGATGTCTCACGTCTTGGAGTCAGAAGATAATCTGTCGTTGCCCGGGTCATCCGCATCCGGCCATGCTAGCACAGCTTCATTGAGAAACTGGACTGTTCCCAGACTGATCGCGGAACTCAACCATAGGGGGATCCGTCATCCCGCGTCTGCCCGCAAGGCAGAGCTGTACCGCCTGTTGATGACGGCTCCTAGCTCCTCGGAGGATCAGTCCAGCATGGCTTCTATCCATGAAGCACTAACACAAATCCAGACCTCTATTAGTGGCCTCGCCAGCTCGATGTCTGATGTTCAGGCCAGGGTGGCAGTGTTGGAGACCAGGCCATCAGTGGCCCCCTCTTCTCCGGTCACCCCAGACCCTCCGGTGCCCCCCCCAGAACTTGCAGGTAGGCCGGCTCCCAGTCCCCAAATCGCACCCTCCCATTTTATTCCTGACCACATCAAAAAAGATATATTAGCCGGGATGGATGTTAATCTAGCCTCCATTCTGATTGCTTCCCAAGACGTTTCAGAGAATCGGGTCATCTGCTGCGGAGAGGTCGCGGTGGTACTGAAGGCCAAGGACGCCCGACTTAACCGGAAACTTTCCATTTCGGAATTCGTTCTGGCCTTCAGTCTCTACCGGGACATTGTCTGCTCGGCTCAGCCCAAACGCAGGGAGGAGTTAGATACCTACCTGTATCGGGTTACAGATCTAGGTCATAAATACGGCGGCACCGCCTTCTATGACTATCATAGATCCTTTTCAGCCAAGGCCGCGGCGGCCCTGTCACAATTCCAGTTTACCACTAACTGGGCTGAACTGGACATGGAGCTCTTCTGCCGCCATTTTGCGGGACTCCGCGCCCCGGCTTGCTCCACCTGCCAGTCTATTTTTTATACATCAGAGTGGTGCCCCAACTTGGCCCATTCTCCCCAGCCAGGGACAACCCCGTGTCCTTCAGGAACCTCCAAGAGCGCAGCTTCAGTGGACAAATTGGGCAGGCCTATCGTATTTTTAGGCAGTAGTCAAATTTGCAACAACTTCAATGCTGGGGGTTGTTCATTCAATGCGTGTCGGGCCCTGCACATTTGTTCAGCCTGCTTCTGGGCTCATCCCCACTCGGCCTGTCCCCGGAAGTCCAAGACATCCTGACTAGCCGATATTAACATAGATTTGCTAGCGGCCCTCTTGTCAGACCATACGGACCAGAATTTCGTGGCTTTTCTGTTGGCCGGCTTCAGGGAGGGCTTTCACACGGGCCTGGTCACTTTACCTCAGGTCTCGTGGGAAGGCTCTAACCTGCGCTCGGCCGACAGCGATCCCGAAGCAGTCACTGCTCTCATACAAGCCGAGGTCCGGAAGGGTTTTGTCATTGGCCCTTTCTCCAGCATACCATTTCACACTTGGAGAATTAACCCTATTGGCTTGGTTATCAAACAATCATCAAATAAAAAACGACTAATATACGATCTGTTAGCGCCTCATATGTGTGCTACCCCTAGCCTGAATTCCCTTATACCATCTGAGGAATATTCAATGCAGTATTCCTCGGTGGATGAGGCCGTTCAGCTTATTCTTTAGTCAGGGGTGGGGTCCTGGCTTGCCAAGGTCGACATTGCCGACGCCTTCAAGTTACTCCCCGTGCACCCCCACCTCTGGAGGTTCTATGGCATCAGATGGTCAAACAACTTTTATTTTGCCAACCGGCTCACCTTCAGGTCCAAGAGCAGCCCCTGGTTGTTTGACCAGTTCGCCAGGGCCCTCCACTGGATCCTGGTGCAACACGGCGGTCTCCCCATGGTAATCCACTATCTCGATGACTTCTTGCTCATTGAGAAACCCCAACAGGCCCCGTCTATCCCAGCCACCCTCATCGAGATCTTTTCCCAACTTCAGGTTCCAGTAGCCACTAATAAAACCGAAGGGCCAGCCACCAAGGTTACCTTCTTAGGGATCACCCTGGATTCAAAGAAAATGGAGGCCAGCCTTCTACCAGAAAAGTTATTGAAAATTAGGCAGGCCATCTCCAAGGCGGCCACTTTTAGGCTGTTGACTAAGGCCGAGCTCCAGTCCCTGTTAGGTCTCCTTAATCACGCCACCAGGATCATGCCACAGGGCCGCTCCTTCCTGTCCAGGTTGTTGCAACTCCTGCCAGCAGCCCAGGACCAGGATGCCGTCATCCATTTGGACAGCCACGCCATCGCGGACCTGGCTATGTGGAATTTGTTTCTCACTGACTGAAATGGCATCTCTTTATTCGTTCCACGATGGGACTCCAATTCCCCCATCGTCTTCTCTGATGCGGCCGGCTCCTCCGGGTTCGCGGCCATATTCAGGTCCCATTGGTTGGCTGCCCAATGGCCGCCGGAAGTGGTCTCAGATGCCTTGGCCGTTAGGTCATCACCGCTGCTAGAATTATACCCCATTGTAGCTGCCACCTTGGTCTGGGGTGCCAGCTGGTCTAATGCGGCAGTCCTTTTTGTAACTGACAACCAATCACTGGTAGACATCATCAATGCAGGGAGGGCAAATTCCCATAAAATCATGGCTCTCTTACGCAGGCTAGTATGGCTCTCCCTCACATTTAATTTCCACATATGCTGTGCCCACATCCCGGGGGAATCTAACGTGGCTGCCGATGCCCTGTCCCGTTTTAACCTTCCGGTATTCTTCCAGGAGATGCCCAAGGCGGACCGCTCAGGCGCCCAGGTCCCAGCCTTCAACGCATTCACCCTGGATTAGCGGTTTTTGTGGCGCAAGCTGAAGGCCTGGTGGAGAAGTCACTGTTCCGTAACACTGCCAGGAATTATCAAGCCGGGGTGAAGGCCTTCGAGAAATTCAGGGCCAGGTTTCCAGAGGTTCAGATAGATGAAATAGAATACATCATGGCATTTATCGCATATTGCAACTCCCAGCTGGGTCTCTCACCCAATACCATCAAGCTTTACCTTGCAGGGCTGCAACACCAGCGCATGCTAGCTAATCCAGCGGGGGGCTCTATTCTCTCCATACGAATCATTAAAGCAGCTCTCAGGGGCCTGGAGAAGGGAAAAAGGGGAGTTCGGGTCCGGAGGTTGCCAGTCTCCGGTGAACTGTTCCGGGCTCTCTCGCTGGCCCTAGACAACTGTCCTTTTGGGCACTCTCTTAGTCTGGTTTTAAAAGCAGCCATGTACCTCTGGTTTTATGGCTTCCTCAGGCCCGGGGCAATTCTCAGTTGGACCTGGGCAGAATAATTTCCTTCAAAAACATCACCTGGAAGGGGTCAGCGAACATTTCATCCTCCACCTGCCTACTACCAAAACCAGTCAAACAGGTCCTCCAACGGAAGTTAGGTTCTACCCCACAGGTAACCAGTGGTGTCCAGTTCAGGTCCTCCGACAGTTACTGTCACTCCTTTCCGCTCTCCCGTCGGACAGCCCACTGCTCCCCTGCGGGGCAAGACCCCTTTCCACCTCCAAATTCATCGCATACATCCGTTCACTGGTTCAGGGCTTGGGACTCGATCCTAAAGGAATTTCTGGCCACTCATTTCGAATAGGGGCAGCCTCCGCCGCATCCCAGCATAATGTTCCGGCCCACATAATCCGGTCTATGGGGCGCTGGCGCTCCTCCTGTTTCGCCAGGTACATGCCAAATCCCCAGGCAGAAATTTCGCAGGCGTTTTGTACTCTAGCTCTGTAATTGCATAATAAATATTTTGCATCTATTCTGAGTCTCTTGCCCCCTTTCTTGGCATACCCACGTACGTGGCTCCCGGCACACCTCAGCCATTATGCTCCGGGTTAGGGGCTCCACGCTCCGGTCTCCTAGCCCTGACCATAAATAGGTAAGGCTGGTTTATCAGCCTGTATTTGTGGGAGGGGCCTCTTACTCTTAAGGCCGCTCCCCTCCAGGCTCTCCACGCCACGAGCCAATTGCCCCTCCCTCCCTCCCCTCTTTTTACTATTCATCATCAGGCACCATTCTGTGGGGTATGCCCCCTTTCTTGGCATACCCACGTACGTGGCTCCCGGCACACCTCAGCCACTATGGTCCGGGTTAGGGGCTCCACGCTCCGGTCTCCTAGCCCTGACCATAAAGGCAATTTTACTGCAAGATGGTTTTGACAAGGCCCAATATGCATTATCCAGTGCAAGCCACAAAAGGAAAATAAGGTAATGTTTTTCATAGTATACCCTCCCTGTATATATTGGTTATTTTACTACAGTTTTGCAAATTGTTATTTTCAACAAATTATTGTATATCACTAAATATGACATTGTGCACTCTTGGTATTGGCTACTCCCCTCTACCAATTGTTTTGTTTTGTATTTAATAAAGTGCATATTGTTTAAAGGGGTTATCCAGTAATGGATAGTGATGACTTACCCTCAGGATAGGTCATTATTATCACATTGGGGGGATCTCAGTCCCAGCACCGTCCGCAGATTGGCTGTTACAGGGACTCGCCATGCTTGCTAGAGCTCTGGTGAGTGCGTCCAGCTCCTGGCATCTCTCCCAGGACAGCGCCATACATAGTACAGCAGCTGTGCTTGGTATTGCAGCTCAGCTCCATTAACTTCAATCGGGCTGAGCTGCAACGAGGCAGCAGTGTTCATGGCCTGGCCTCTTCTAACAGCTAATTGGCAGGGATCCCAGATGTCGAACCCCCACCAATCTGATATTTATGACCTTTCCCTAGGATAGGTCATCAATATTAATTACTCGATAACCCCTTTAACATATGTTTTGTAGGTATTATTTCAAATTAACCACTTCAGCCCCCTTAGCTTAAACACCCTTAATGACCAGGCCACTTTTTACAATTCTGCACTACACTACTTTCACGATTTATTGCTCCGTCATGCAACTTACCACCCAAATTAATTTTACCTCCTTTTCTTCTCACTAATAGAGCTTTCATTTGGTGGTATTTCATTGCTGCTGACATTTTAACTTTTTTTGCTATTAATCATTTTTCACTTTCTGTTGCAATTTTTTTTTTTTAAACTACATTTCTATATAAATTTTTCGCAAAATTTATTGCTCTACATGTCTTTGATAAAAAAAAATACAAAAAGTGTATATTTATTGGTTTGGGTAAAAGTTAGAGCGTTTACAAACTATGGTGCAAAAAAGTAAATTTCCGCATTTTGAAGCAGCTCCGACTTTCTGAGCACCTGTCATATTTCTTCAGGTGCTAGAATGCCAGGATAGTATAAATACCCCCCAAATGACACCATTTTAGAAAGAAGACACCCCAAAGTATTCGCGGAGGGGCATGGTGAGTTCATGTATCATTTCATTTTTTTTCACAAGTTAGCGGAAAATGACACTATCTGAGGACAAAAATAATAATAATAAAGTATCCATTTCTGCCACCTTCTGGCAAAAAAATCTCCCATGGACTCACTATGCCCCTCAGTGAATACCTTGGGGTGTCTACTTTCCGAAATAGGGTCATTTGTGGGGTGTGTGTTACAGAGAAATATCTCTGTAAACTGACAACTTTGTATAAATTCTTTTAAAAAGTTGTCATTTACAGAGATATTTCTCACACCCAGCATGGGTATATGTAAAAATACACCCTAAAACACATTTCCCTACTTCTCCTGAGTACGGCGATACCACGTGTGACACTTTTTTGCAGCCAAGATGTGCAAAGGGGCCCAAATTCCAATGAGTACCTTTTAGCAGGGCATTTTTACGCATTTTTCTTCTCACGCTTTAGGGCCCCTAAAATGCCAGGGCAGTATAAATACCCCACATGTGACCCCATTTTGGAAAGAAGACACCCCAAGGTATTCCGTGAGGGGCATAGCGAGTTCATAGAAGATTTTTTTTTGGCACAAGTTAGCGGAAATTGATTTTTTATTGTTTTTTCTCAGACAGTCTCCCTTTCTGCTAACTTTTGACAAAAAGTTAAATTTTACATGGACTTACTATGCCCCTCAGCGAATACCTTGGGGTGTCTTCTTTCCAAAATGGGGTCATTTGTGGGGTGTTTGTACTGTTCTGGCATTTTGGGTGGGGCTAAATTGTGAGCAGCCATGTAAAACCTAAAGGTACTCGTTGGAATTTAGGCCCCTTTGCACACCCAGGCTGTAAAAAGTGTCACTCATGTGGTATCGCTATACTCAGGAGAAGTAGGGCAATGTATTTTGGGGTGTATTTTTACATATACCCATGTTGGGTGAGAGAACTATCTCTGTAAATTGACAACTTTGTATAATTTTTTTTTTTAAAGTTATCGTTTACAGCGATATTTCTCACACAAAGTATGGATATATATAAAAATACACCCTAAAACACATTGCCCTACTTCTCCTGAGTTCGGTGATACCACATGTGTGACACTTTTTGCAGCCAAGATGCGCAAAGGGGCCCAAATTCCAATGAGTACCTTTAGGATTTCAAGGGCATTTTTACGCATTTTGATTCTCACGCTTTAGGACCCCTAAACTGCCAGGGCAGTATAAATACCCCACATGTGACCCTATTTTGGAAAGAAGACACCCCAAGGTATTCCATGAGGGGCATGTCGAGTTCATAGAAAGAAAATTTTTTGGCACAAGTTAGCGGAAATTGATATATTTATTGTTTTTCTCAGACAGTCTCCTATTCTGCTAACTTGTGACAAAAAGTTAAATTTTACATGAACTTACCATGCCCTCACGCGAATACCTTGGGGTGTCTTCTTTCCAAAATGGGGTCATTTGTGGGGTGTTTGTACTGTTCTGGCATTTTGGGTGGGGCTAAATTGTGAGCAGCCATGTAAAACCTAAAGGTACTCGTTGGAATTTAGGCCCCTTTGCACACCCAGGCTGTAAAAAGTGTCACTCATGTGGTATCGCTATCTCAGGAGAAGTAGGGCAATGTATTTTGGGGTGTATTTTTACATATACCCATGTTGGGTGAGAGAACTATCTCTGTAAATTGACAACTTTGTATAATTTTTTTTTTTAAAGTTATCGTTTACAGCGATATTTCTCACACAAAGTATGGATATATATAAAAATACACCCCAAAACACATTGCCCTACTTCTCCTGAGTTCGGTGATACCACATGTGTGACACTTTTTTGCAGCCAAGATGCGCAAAGGGGGCCCAAATTCCAATGAGTACCTTTAGGATTTCAAAGGGCATTTTTACGCATTTGGATTCTCACGCTTTAGGACCCCTAAACTGCCAGGGCAGTATAAATACCCCACATGTGACCCTGTTTTGGAAAGAAGACACCCCAAGGTATTCCATGAGGGGCATGTCGAGTTCACAGAAAAAAAAAAAAATTTGGTACAAGTTAGCGGAAATTGATATATATTTTGTTTTTTACAAAGTCTCATATTCCACTAACTTGTGACAAAAAATAAAATTTTGCATGAACTCACCATACCCCTCACGGAATACCTTGGGGTGTCTTCTTTCTAAAATGGGGTCACATGTAAGGTGTTTGTACTGCCCTGGCATTTGAGGGTCTCCGCAATCATTACACGTATGGCCAGCATTAGGAGTTTCTGCGATTCTCCTATATTGAGCATACGGGTAATGAGATTTTTTTTTTCCGTTCAGCCTCTGGGCTGAAAAAAGAAAAAAAATGAACAGCACAGATTTTTTCATTCGCATCGATCAATGTGGATGAAAAAATCTCTGCCAAAATCAGTGACTGCAGTGCGGTGGGCTGGGCGCTAACTACCTAACAAGTAGCTAACTAACTGGCGGTGATAAGGGACCCTTAGGCCCCATTCACACGTCTGCAATTCTGTTTGCGGAACGGAATTGCGGACCCATTCATTTCTATGGGGACAGACTTTGTCCCGCTCGGATCCGGAATTGCGGATCCGCACTTACGGGTCTGCACTTCCGTTCCGCAAAAATATAGAACATGTCCTATTCTTGTCCGCAATTGCGTACAAGAAAAAGCATTTTCTATATAGTTCTGGCAATGTGCGGGTCTGCAAAATGCGGAAAGCACATTGCCGGTGTCTGTGTTTTGCGGATCCGTGGATCCGCAAAACACATATGGACATGTGAATGGAGCCTTACAGGGGGGTGATTAGTGACAGGGGGGAGATCAGGGAGTCTATATGGGGTGATCAAGGGGTTAACAAGGGGTTAATAAGAGACGGGGGGGGTGTAGTGTGGTGCTTGGTGCTACTTTACATAGCTACCTGGTCCTCTGGTGGACGATCCCATGCGGGCGCCTTAGCTGCGGGTGTCCGCACGGTTCCTGTAGCAGACAACCACGGCTAATGTCCGCGACTGGCAGCGATGCCGATCACGGACATTTAACCCCTCAGATGCCGTGGTCAATCCCGACCACGGCATCTGAGTGCACACAAACTGAAAGTTTTAATTTCGGTTTGTGCTCCGGCTCCCCCGTGTGGCGATCAGAGGAGCCGGAGCGCGCCTGTAGTAGCCTGGGTTTCTATGAATGAAACCCAGGCTGCTGTATAGTATTTCCTATGGAGCCTTGCCTGTAATAAGCTTCATAGGAAATATGCAATTTTTTCATATATTCCAATGCTATTGCATTGGAATGTATGAAAATCGCAATTAGATGATTGTAAGTTATAGTTCCCTATGGGAACTATATAAAAGTGTAAAAAAAAAAAAAATAAAGATTAAAAAAATAAATAAATTAAAAAACATAAAAGTTCAAATCACCCCCTTTTGCTAAAATAAAAATTTAAAAACAAAAAATTTTTAAAAAATACACATCATGTGTGTCGCAATGTGCGAAAACGCCCATAGTATAAAAATATAAAAAAAATTCCCCATACGTCAAACAGCAAGACGGAAAAAAGCGTCCAAATGGCAGATTCGCCATTTTTGGTCGCTTCATTTTCCACAAAAAATTACATAAAAGGTGATCAAAAAGTCATACACACCCCAAAATGGAACTAAGACCACCTTGTTGCCTGGTAGGTGGGCTTAGATGTATTTTGATCAAAATGTATTGACTAGTGATGTCGCGAACTATTCGCCGGCGAACAGTTCCCGGCGAACATAGCTTGTTCGCGTTCATCGCGGTGGGTGAACATATGCGATGTTCGGTCCGCCCCCTATACATCATCATTGAGCAAACTTTGACCCTGTACCTCACAGTCAGCAGACACATTCCAGCCAATCAGCACCCTCCCTCCCACACCCTCCTACCTGCTATAAAAACGGCAGCCTTTTTAGATTCAGTCTGAAGCTGCAGTGTGTTAGTGAGAGCAGGGAGAGTGCAGCTGCTGCTGAATTCATAGGAAAAGCGTTAGCTAGGCCAGTGTTCTGTGTCCACAGATTCATCTGCTTTGGTCCTGACAGTACCCCAAAAAGTCATTTTTAGGGCTGCTACATTAGTCTGCTTTATTTTTTTTATCTTCATATATATATATATATATATATATATATATATTGCAGTTGCCTGGCCTGCCCATGTGTGAGAGACTGCAGGCCCACAGACTGTATTGTGCCCACTGCCAGTGCCCACCACTCATACTGTGTGGCACAGGAATTTGCATTAAAAAAAGGTATTTAATTTTTACAGTTGCCTGCCTGCTGCCAGTGTGTGTCAGGCCCACATACTGTAGTGTGCCAACTGCCAGGGCCCACCACTCATACCGTGTGGCACAGTAGCTTGCCGATAAATAAGGCATTACATTTTTACCCTTTAATCTAAGATTAGTTGCCTGCCAGTGTGTGTCAGGCCCACTTCCACAGACTGTAGTGTGCCCACTGCCAGTGCCCACCACTCATACCGTGTGGCACAGGACTTTGCATTAAAAAAAGGCATTTAATTTTTACAGTTGCCTGCCTGCTGCCAATGTGTGTCAGGCCCACAGACTGTAGTGTACTAACAGCCAGTGCCCACCACTCATACTGTGTGGCACAGGAATTTGCATTAAAAAAAGGCATTTAATTTTTACAGTTGCCTGTCTGCTGCCAGTGTGTGTCAGGCCCACAGACTGTAGTGTACTAACAGCCAGTGCCCACCACTCATACTGTGCGGCACAGTAGCTTGCCGATAAATAAGGCATTTCATTTTTACCCTTTAATCTAAGGTCAGTTGCCTGCCAGTGCGTGTCAGGCCCACAGACTGTAGTGTGCCCACTGCCAGTGCCCACCACTCATACCGGGTGGCACAGTAGCTTGCCGATAAATAAGGCATTTAATTTTTACCCTTTAATCTAAGGTTAGTTGCATGCCAGTGTGTGTCAGGCCAACTTCCACTGACTGTAGTGTGCCCACTGCCAGTGCCCACCACTCATATGGCGTGGCACAGTACCTTGCACGCACAGTACAACTAATCAAAAAAAAAATGACAGGCAGAGGCAGGTCACCCCTGCTGTGATTTCCTTTGGCCCTAGAATAATGCCCAGTGTTCAGAGGCCACATACCCTGAACTTGAAAAATTCTGAGGACATAGTTGACAGGCTTACACAGGACACTCAATCTTCCACAGCTTCCGCTCGGAACCTTGACACACCATCCTCCTCCAACTCAGCTTCGGGCACTTCTCAAGTTACCACTCGCCCGCCTGATGCCACCACCAACACTAGCACCAAAGCTGCTTCATTTGATCTGTCAGAGGATTTATTTACACATCAGTTGGAAGAAATGAGTAATGCGCAACCATTATTGCCAGAGGATGTAGATAACAGGGATATGTCTCAGTCAGGCAGCATTACACAAATGGACGTACAGTGTGGTGATGATGATGATGTTGTACCCACTGCTGCTTCCTTTGCTGAGTTGTCATCTACAAGTGAAGCGGTTGATGATGACAATGTGTACGTGAATGTCACGTGGGTGCCCGCTCGACGAGAAGAAGAACAGGGGAAAAGTATAGATGGGGAGATAGAGAGGAGGAGGAGACGAGTTGGAAGCAGGGGGAGGTCGTCGCAAGGAGCTAGTGGCACAGTCAGACAGCATGTATCGGCACTCAGGGTCAGCCAGACAGCACGCCAATCAACGCATGCTGTTGCCACCACCAGAATGCCGTCATTGCAAAGCTCAGCAGTGTGGCATTTTTATTTTGTGTCTGCTTCTGATAACAGCAATGCCATTTGCAACCTGGGCCAAAAGAAATTGAGTCGTGGGAAGTCCAACACCCACCTTAGGAACAACTGCTTTGCGAAGGCACATGATCTCACATCACAAACGCCAATGGGATCAAGACATGAGTACAAGCAGCACACAAACTCAAAGCCACCATCCTCCCCCTGGTCCAGCATCTTCAGCCACGTCAACCCTACAAGCTTACAAGCTGGTGGAGTCTGAGGCTTTAAAAAAAATTGTAGCTATTGGGACACCCCAGTGGAAGGTACCCGTCCGAAAATATTTTTCACAAAAGGCTATCCCCAACCTGTACTCTATTGTAGAAAAGGAAGTCATGTCATGTCTGGCACACAGTGTAGGGGCAAGGGTCCATCTGACCACTGATACCTGGTCTGCAAAGCACGGTCATGGCAGGTATATCACGTACACTGTGCATTGGGTAAACCTGCTGACGGCTGCCAAGCATGGAATGCGTGGCTCTGCAGCAGAGTTGGTGACACCGACACGACTTGCAGGCAGGCCTGCTGCCACCTCCTCTACTCCTCCTACTCCATCCTCTTTGCTAATCTCCTTGGCTGAGTCCTCTTCTGCTGCTGTGTCTTGCTACACATCATTATCTGCACCCCCCCAGCTCCCCAGGGGCTATTCCACATCCCGGATTCGACAGTGTCACGCCATCTTGAGGTTGATTTGCCTGAAAGCAGAGAGTCCCACCGGACCAGCACTCCTGTCCGCCCTGAACGCACAGGTGGATCAGTGGATGACCCCGGAGCAACTGGAGATCGGCAAAGTGGTGTGTGACAACAGAAGCAATCTGTTGGCGGCATTGAATTTGGGCAAGTTGACACATGTGCCGTGCATGGCACAAGTGTTGAATCTGATTGTACAACACTTTGTGTGTAAGTACCCAGGCTTACAGGACGTCCTAAAACAGGCCAGGAAGGTGTGTAGCCATTTCAGGCGTTCCTACACGGCCATGGCGCCCTTTTCCGATATTCAGCGGCGAAACAACATACCAGTCAGGCGCTTGATTTGCGACAGCCCGGCACGTTGGAATTCAACACTTCTAATGTTTGACCGCCTGCTCCAACAAGAAAAAGCCGTCAACGAGTATTTGTATGACCGGGGGGCTAGGACAGCCTCTGCGGAGCTGGGTATTTTTTTGCCACGTTACTGGATGCTCATGCGCAATGCCTTTTGGCTTATGCGTCCTTTTGAGGAGGTGACAAACCAGTCGCACCAAAGGCACCATCTGCGACCGCATCCCATTTGTTTTCTTCCTGGAGTGTGCCCTGCGAAGAGTGTTGGATTAGGCTGTAGATGAGCGTGAAGAGGAAGAGTTGTGGTCACCATCACCACCAGAAACAGCCTTATCATCATCGCTTGCTGGACCTGCGGCAACGCTGGAAGAGGAGTCTGAGGAAGAGGAGTCAGAGGAGGAATGTGGGAATGTGGCTTTGAGGAGGAGGAAGACCAACCACAGCAGGCATCCCAGGGTGCTCGTTGTTGTCACCTATCTGGGACCCATGGTGTTGTACGTGGATGGGGGGAAGAACAGACCCTCAGTGAGATCAGTGAGGACGAGGAACGGGACATGAGTAGCTCGGCATCCAACCTTGTGCAGATGGGGTGTTTCATGCTGTCATGCCTGTTGAGGGACCCTTGTATAAAAAGGCTGAAGGAGAATGACCTGTACTGGGTGGCCATGCTACTAGACCCCCGGTATAAGCATAAAGTGGCTGAAATGTTGCAAAATTGCCGGAAGTTGGAAAGGACGCAGCACTTCCAAAACAAGTTAAAAAGTATGCTTTACACAGCGTATAAGGGCGATGTCAGAGCACAACGGGAATCTAACATGGGAAGAGGTGAAAGTAATCCTCCTCCTACCACGACCACGCCGGCAAGGACAGGACGCTTTACAGACGTGTTGTTGATGGAGGACATGCAGAGCCTTTTAAGTCCTATGCATCGCCACAGCCCTTCGGGGTCCACCCTCAGAGAACGACTTGACCAACAGGTAGCAGACTACCTCGCCTTAACGGCAGATATCACTCTGAGGAGCGATGAACCCCTTGACTACTGGGCGTGCAGGCTTGACCTGTGGCCTGAGCTATCCCAATTTGCGATAGAACTTCTGGCATGCCCAGCTTCAAGTGTCCTGTCAGAAAGGACCTTCAGCACAGCAGGAGGTATTGTCACTGACAAGAGAAGTCGCCTAGGTCAAAAAAGTGTATATTACCTCACCTTTATTAACATGAATGAGGTGTGGATACTGAAGGGACTGACAGTGGAGATGCATTTGACTAAAAAAAAGGCCTGATGAGATGCCTTGGGCTAAAGATGGTCCCCACGCTGCTGTATTTAATCTCTGCATGCCGGATGACTTGCGTGACTTCTCCGCCACCAACTAGGGTTCAAGGCCCAAATGTTTTAGTACACTTTCTGCCGGGAAAACATGCAGTGGCTGCAACAATACCTAATTTTTCAGGCATGTGTACATGCCTAACTTTTCTGGCCTCCGGTGCTGCACTGTGGCTGCAAAAACAAAACAAAAAAAATGGCACATACATGTGTCAATTCTAGAGATGAGTGAACTTCTATTTTTAGTTCGGTGTCCAAAGTTCGGGTTCGGGTTATCGTAGCATCCCGTTATGGATTCCATAACGGCATTTGGAATCCATAAGGGGCTGCTTCATTGAACCCGAACCTTGAACAACCCTAAGAACCTGGGGTGACGTCACCATCATGTGATCTGTGCTGGCTCAGCACTGGATCACCTCTTATCCAATCCAGTGCTGAGCCACGCCCCCTGCACTGATCACATGACTGTGACGTCACCCCAGGTCCTTAGGGTTGTCCAAGGTTCGGGTTCAATGAAGCAGCCCCTTATGGATTCCATATGCCGTTATGGAATCCATAACGGGATGCTACGATAACCCGAACCCGACTAGAGTTCGCTCATCTCTAGTCAATTCCCCTTCATGATTGTTTCCTTGTTGTGGTGAAGGGGCTTGCGTATCACAATAAAGCGATCACCTCTATGAGTGTGTTGGAAATGTTGGCACACACCAGATGATAACTGCTTCATTGTGATCAGACCAAAAGCGATCGGCTGAATAATTTTTCATGGAAAAAACATTAATTTTCTTTGTGAATTTTTCTTTTCAAGTTGTATGGGTTTTTAATACATAAAATAAAAAAATCATAATTAAGTCTCTTAATAGTTTATTAGAAATAATGCAGACAATTAAAAAAAATCCCATCAATTGCAATACAACTTAGGCTTTTCACCCGATTAAAGAAATCAAACAAACATAACAGTATAGTGTATTAACATTGTTACGCTTTCCTTTTTAATATATACCGTGAGTCTGTGACAGTGCAAATACAATTTAGTCTAAATGTACAGACTGAAGAGAGAAACAATGTACAGCTGTCTACACTCCACCAATTGTACAGGACTCATGGTTACAAATAGGACAGTCTCAGAACCTTACTTTGTATCCAGAAACCCCAAATCATTGTATAAAGAAGCGCAACTACTGGGTTTTACTAGGAACATATGTAACTAATAATAGGGGTGTATCTTGATGTCAGTGTTAAAATGAACTGCAATTCCCTTAGATCAAATTAAAAATTTTTATCTATAAAGAGTTTCAGATTTGGTTTCTGTAGATCAAGCACTTTTTCAGTGACAATGGAAGAACTACAGAACTGATTCCCTTGGCAGAGCAAGTACAGAGCTCAGAACAGTATAGCTGGATACTCAATGTACTTCAGAGAAACAAAATTATTATTTAATGATGTCGTAATGGTTCTCTCTGTAGTGCACAAAATGAGAAGGAAGCAGACAGAGCAAGCTTTTTTCTGTATCTCCCCATGCAAGGATTCAATTCAATCTCCCGAATGTGCGCAAGAGCTCAGTCATCACTACAACAAGATTGACGCACACACAGATTAATACAATTTCTGCAATCAGTTTGTCAACTTTTGACAACTCTTTGCGGTTGTCTAAAATCCATTAAATACACGTCCCCTGATAGGGGACGTAACAGGGATTAAACTGATAAGAATACTACTAGTTAACACACCACTCATATAGGGTTGCACAGTACATTGCACGGCGCACGCAAAATGCCCCAAATTGGAAGTAAGAGGAACGACCAAGCTTCTTTTTCCATCTCCTGGTTCCTAATATCTATTCGATATACGTCCCCTAATAGGGGACCTAACATGGATTAAACTGATAGGAATAGTACTACTTAACACACCACTCATATAGGGTGGCACAGTACATTGCACATCGCACGCGCAGTGCCCCAAATTGGAAGTAAGAGGACCGACCAAGCTTCTTTTTCCATCTCCCGATTCCTAAAATCTATTTGATACATGTCCCCTGATAGGGGACGTAACATGGATTAAACTCATAAAAACAGTACTACTGATGACTTCAATGAAGTCAGTGAGGACAAGGCACGGGACATGGCTAGCTTGGTATCCAACCTTGTGCAAATGGGGAGTTTGCAGTTGTGTAAATGGACTGTTTGCAGTTGTTTGCGGTGCATTAAACGGGGAGTTTGGTCTGTCGCAGTTAGGTCTGTCACTGTGAAGCGGGTGTAACCCTTACACTACCTGATCGATACAACATCATACCTGATTGTATACACACACTGGATGTTTTAAAGCACGTTATTCCAAACAATTTAGGAATGTTAAGTTATTTATGCCCTTTATGGATTAAAACCCGACTCTGCGTCCACTACTTAATTTTCCATGGGAGTTTTGCCATGGATCCCCCTCCGGCCTGCCACAGTCCAGGTGTTAGTCCCCTTGAAACAACTTTTCCATCACTACTGTGGCCAGAAAGAGCCCCTGTGGGTTTTAAAATTCGCCTGCCTATTGAAGTTTATGGCGGTTTGCTCAGTTCGCCCGTACGCGACATCACTAGTATTGACCAAGTGTCTCAGATTTTATCAAGAGTGAGGGCTTAGTCCATATGTTATGCTTGCATCTATTATTATAGTGCATTATTTTCTGTGATTTTGAAAGCGTTTAGTGGCCTATTTCAGTACAGAAAGAAAAACATATACGCATTCTACTGTTGCAGTTATTTGTGGTGAAAGCGTTTAGTGGCCTATTTCAGTACAAAAATAAAAATATATTCTCAGTTCACTTCTGCAGTTATTTGTGTTAAAAGCCTTAAGTGGCCTATTTCAGTACAAAAAGAAAAATATATTCTCAGTTCACTTCTGCAGTTATATGTGTTGAAAACATTTAGTGGCCTATTTGAGTACAAAAAGAAAAATATATACACATTTCACTGTTGCAGTATTGTATGGAGAAAGCGTATAGTGGCCTATTTCAGTACAAAAAGAAAAATATATTCTCAGTTCACTTCTGCAGTAATATGTGTTGAAAGCATTTAGTGGCTCATTTGAGTACAAAGAGAAAAATATATAAGCATTTCACTGTTGTAGTTACTTGTGGAGAAATCGTATAGTGGCCTATTTCAGAACAAAAATAAAAATAAATGCGTATTTAACTGTTGCAGTTATTTGTGGTGAAAGCATTTAGTGTCCTATTTCAGTACAGAAAGAAAAATATATACGCACTTCACTGTTGCAGGTATTTGTGGTAAAAGCATTTAGTGGCCTATTTCAGTACAAAAAGAAAAATATACACGCATTTCACTGTTGCAGTTATTTGTGGTGAAAGCGTTTAGTGGCCTTTTTCAGTACAAATAGAAAAATATTTTAGTCTCTTTTAGAGGTGTTTTAATTTGAGGAGGACATCAGTGACTTGCAGACACTACTCGATGATGATGAAGCCGATCGCACTTTGGAGCCGGGTACAGAAGGGGCTTCAACATGATCAGGAGAAGAGGGTGGCAGCTTGCCCGTGAGGCAGCGGCTTAGCCAGCCAAGTGGTAACATGGCTGGAAGTCAGCAGGGTGGCAGCAGTGGGAGGTCGGGAGCCAAACATGCCCGGGGCAGACGACCTGCTTTGCAGCTGCCTACCTGCCCGGGAAGAAGTGGTGCAAGGGTTCACAGAGGTGGTAGCAGTCAGTCAGTGCAGACTCTTGGGGGGAAAATCACCTACTCGGCGGTGTGGCAGTTTTTTGTTAAGCTGCTGGAGAAGGTGAACTTAGCCATATGTAGAATCTGTAGGCATAAGGTGAAGCGTGGCCAGGGTGCCAATGTTGGCACTATGGCCCTGCATCAACATATGCAGCGTCGCCTTACAGTGGCCTGGGAGAACAGTGGCTCTGATATGGTGGTCCAGCCTGCCACAACAACCACTGCATCACCCAGTGGCATGCACCCGGTTTCAGGCATTCAAGGCTCCACCACCTCAGCCAAAGGGAGCTTTCTGTCATTCCCTTCTTCTGCTGGTCCAGATGCTCCTGCTTCTCCTCCTACTCCTTGTCAGTCATTCCATCAGCAATCGATCACCAAAGCGATTGCCAAGAAACAGCAGTATGCGTGCAATCATCCAATGGTGCAGAAGCTGAATGTGCTCCAGTCCAAGTTGCTGGAGTTGCAGTCCTTCCCTTTTCAAGTGGTGGACTCTGCACCTTTCAGAGAACTGATGGTTTGTGCCGAGCCAAGGTGAAGAGTCCCAAGCTGTCATTTCTTTGCCAAAAAGGCAGAACAAGCCCTGTACAAATATGCAGAACAGAAGGCGGGCCAGTCTTTGAGCCTGTTGGTGTCTGCCGAAATGCAATGCAGTGCTGACGTGTGGAGCTGTAACTGCCGTCAGGGACAATACATGTCCTCTACAGCCCACTGGGTGAATGTGGTTCCTGCACAGCTACACCAGCAACTTGGCCAGGTCATGCCGCTTCCGCCTCCACATTGTCACGCCATTGGTGCTAATCCTCCACCATGTCCTCAGCCTCCACTGCAGGGACAAGTCACAGTGCCCCTCCAGCCTCCACATCCCTCTGCCGAATGGTGACAATTCGGCTGCCAATACGCAAGCTAGTGAGCATGCATCGGGCCATTTGTGCAAGTGACTCAAAGGGACTCCCTGCCTCCATCTCCACTGCATACAGCCATGGTGTGCCTGGGTCCTCTGTCTCATCTTCTCATCGCCCTGTAGCTCCTCTGGCTGTTCCTAGATCCTCCTCTCCTGTCAGCTGTGTAGAAAAACCACCCATGTCGCTACACATTGCTTGTGCTCTAATGTCCTCCTCCCCCTCCTCCTCCTCTTCCAGTTCAGCCTCATGTGGCCGTGAGATCTAGGCGCCACGTCTTCTTTCCCCTGACCAGCCATTGTTACCACCATCTGTTCCAGGACACGAAGCAGTGAAATGACGTCGTTCATCCCGTAGTCTCGGCGACTGACAAATAACATGGCGTCCTCAAAGGGCCTGAGCAAACGGTAAGTGTCATGCATGAGCTGCCACTGGCTGACATCGAAGTTGCACTGGGGAGTACTTCTGTCCGCTTGGATCATCAAGAAGTTGGTGATGGCCTTTCTCTGTACGTATTGTCGGTCCAACATATGGAGGGTAGAAATGCAATGGTCCCACTGGCCGCACCTGGGGATTCCCTTGCCCCTTAGGAGGCTGCTACGAAATATGTCCCTCTTATAGAGCAAGTAATCGTGATGCCGGCTGCGGTTAAGCAGCGAGGACTTGAAGTCCCCTTTGTAGATGGTAATGTTGGTACCCAGGGGTAGGATTGCCAGAGTTGTGCAGGGTGGCCTACAGTCTCTGTAGATGTTATATAATCATGCATGTCACGGTGTTCCTACCTGGATACGGTTGTATCCCAGACTTGATGTGGTCCGAAGCAGTGCAAAAAGGGTAGTTGAACTTGGATGATGGATAGGTAGAATAAATGGAGTCCAGACTTGGTAGTAACATTGAATACAGCCTTACTTTGCATAAACGTTAATCCAAACAGTTTCCAAACGTTATATTTGTCATCAGAGGTATTTTGCATAATCTGTGCAGGTAAACACTTCTCTGCAACACTATCAGCTCAGCTATACGGTAGCTCTCTCTCAGCTCTGCTATGCTTGACTGGGTGAATCGGAAACTCTTCCTCTTATGCTGGAACATTTCTGTCTATATCCTGTCTCTTACTTTAGTCCTTAATCCTAGGAACTTCTTGTCCTAGCGTCAAGCTCTGTTAGCTTAGGAGACAATGCAAGCCAAGGAGGGGACAAGCAACCCTAAAGGACTTCAGAGGCAGGGCCTGGTTGCCTAGCAAAGCAGACAGTGCTCTGCTGGCCAACACACAACATTTCCCTAGGAGGGGGTAGGCAAGGCTGACCGACTGGCTAACTAAACTCCTCCCTATCTAAAGAGGGATGGGAAGGAACTAGAAAGTTACTTTCCAGAGAAATTATCTCTGCTCAGATTTGCTCCCACCCCCTGGTAGACAAGGCACATTACACTTAAACAGCAGTTTATAAGGAAATGCATATACAAATTGCAGGATATGGTAATACATATATATGAGATGGCATAGGATCACTCATTACAGATAGTAGAGGTACAAAAGAGATGGTAATGACACTTTGGGTCATTACAGAATTCCAACGGGTAGAAACGTCACATATCAGCCTATGTTGGGGATGCCGTTCTGCCGCAGCAGCTAAACGAGGGTGTGCTTTGCGGTGTACGAGTGGCTGAAGTGCATGCAAAGTTTCCTGGCCACTTTTAGGATGTCTTGCAGATGGGTGGAAGACTTCAAGAACCGCTCGACAACCAGATTGAACACGTGTGCCATGCAGGGAGCATGGCTTAGTCTTCCTTGAAGCAGTGCCGACACCATATTCTTCCCGTTGTCGGTCACCATGGTTCCGATTTTCAGTTGTTGAAGAGAAAGTCAGGATACGATTTCTTGACGAATCAAACGGAGCAGTTCCTCCCCTATGTGACTCCATTTGCCAAAGAAAACCAGGTGCAGAACATCGTGACACCGTCGTGCCGTGCACATGTGGTATGCTGGACATGTCCCTGCAGTGGAGGCTGAGGACATGGTGGAGTATGAGGAGGCAGAGGCGGACATTGTCGCAGGACCACCGGCATGACAACGTGGAGGTGGAAGCAGTGTGACCGGGCCAAGTTGCTGGTGTGGCTGTGAAGGAACCACATTCATCCAGTGGGCCATAAAGGACATGTATTGTCCCTGACCATAGTTACAGCTCCACAAGTCGGCGCTGCCGTGCACTTTGGCAGAGACTGACAGGCTCAAGGACTGGCCCACCTTCTGTTCTACTCCTTGTGCAGTGCTAGTACTGCCTTTTTGGCAAAGAAATGACGGCTTGGGAATCTCCACCTCGGCTTGGCACCAGCCATCAGTTCTCTGAAAGGTGTAGAGTCCACCACTTGGAAAGGGAGGGACTGTAGCACTAGCAACTTGGAAAGGAGCACATTCAGCTTCTGCTCCGTTGTTGCACACATACTGCTGTCTCTTGGCAATCGCTTCGGTGATCAATTGCTGACGGAATGAGGAGTAGGAGGAGAAGGAGCAGGAGCATCTGGACCAGCAGAAGATGGGAATGACAGACAGCTCCCTTTGGCTGAGGTGGTGGATCCTTGACTGCCTGAAACCGGGTGCGTGCCACTGTGTGATGCCCCGGTTGCTCCGGCAGGCTGGACCACCACATGGGAGCCACGGTTCTTCCAGGCCACTCTATGGCGACGCTGTATATGTTGATGCAGGGTCATAGTGCCAACATTGGCATACTTGCCACTCTTCACCTTTTGCCCACAGATTCTAAATAGGGCCAAGTTCACTTCCTCTGGCTGCTTAAAAAAAACTGCCACACCGCCGAATAGGTGATTTTCCCCCCGACAGTCCACACAGACTGACTGCTACCGCCGCTACCTCCGTGAACCCTTGCACTACTACTTCCCAGGCAGGTAGGCTGCTGCGAACAGATGGTCCACCCCGGGCACGTTTGGCTCCCAACCTCCCACTGCTGCCACACTGCTGACTCCCAGCCATGCTTCCACCTTGCTGGCTCAACCGCTGCCTCACGGGCAAGCTGCTACCCTCTTCTCTTGATGATAATGAAGCCTCTTCTGCACACGGCTCCCAAGTGCGATGGGCTTCATCATCATCGAGTAGTGTCTGCACATCACTGATGTCCTCTTCAACGGTCTCTGGGTCTCTGACTGCTCGTAACATGACAACGCTATGAGTGAAACCTAGGTCGGGCCGTGATGTTTTACTACTCTATATGCCGATTTTATTGTGGACTTTGTAAGTATAATAAACCGATATTTATTCACTTGAGCCGGCAGTTCTGCGCTATGTTCTTTTTCCTCTTCATAAAGGTTTAAATCCGATGTGGAGGATTGTTCGGTTGGTGCGAACTTTGTCATGGTGCCACTCGGTGGCCTTTATCATACTGCTGCCATCTCCAGACTCTGCAAAAAGATTGTGGAGCCCCAGTTATGGGTCTACAACACAGTGAAAGCCAGATATCCCTCAAAGGAAGGAAAAACAAGCAAAGGGGTGTCTCCATTACAGAGATCACCAAAACCACCATATTAAGTGGCCCCTATGTCAAGATCCCGCTCTTTTACAAGCTTTAAAAGAGCGGGATCTTGACATAGGGGCCACTTAATATGGTGGTTTTGGTGATCTCTGTAATGGAGACACCCCTTTGCTTGTTTTTCCTTCCTTTGAGGGATATCTGGCTTTCACTGTGTTGTAGACCCATAACTGGGGCTCCACAATCTTTTTGCATTTTATGTTTCCCAGGGAGCTTTGCACTTTGGATTGCTGTGTTTGAGACTCTTAAGTGAGGCTCCACGGCATTTTTGTAGCTGGTCTCCCTAAGATCAGCTATTGCTTTGTTTGAGTAATCTCCAGACTCTGTCATTGTGCCACTCGGTGGCCTCCTCATACTGCTTTCAAATCTACTCTCTGTCACTGTGCCCCCCTGTTGCCTCCTCATACTACTTCCACCTCCAGACTCTGTCATTGTGACACTAGGTGGCCTTCTCCTGATGCTGCTTCTGCTGCTGACAACACCTTCAGACTCTGTCATTGTGCCACTCAGTGGCCTCCTCATTCTGCTGCCAACTCGAGACTCAGTCATTGTGCCAATCAGTGGCCTTATCCTGATGCTGTTACTGCTGCTGATGCCACCTTCAGACTCTGTCATTGTGCCAGTCGGTTGCCTTTTCCTGATGCTGCCACCTCCACACTCTGTCATTGTGCAACTTGGTAGCCTCTTCATACTGTTGCAAACTCCAGACTCTGTCATTGTGCCACTCGATGGCCTTCTATTGCTGCCGCCACCTCCAGACTCTGTCATGGTGCCACTCGGTGGCCTTCTGCTGATGCTGCTACTGCAGCCACATCCAGACTCTGTCATTGTGTCACTCAGTGACCTTCTCCTGAAGCAGCTACTGCTGCTGCCGCCACCACCTGAAGACTCTGTCATTGTGCACTCGGTGGCCTCTTCATACTGCTGTCAACTCCAGACTTTGTCATTATGCCACTCCGTTGCCTCCTCATACTGCTGCCCACTCCAGACTGTCATTGTGACAGTCGGTGGCCTCCTCATACTGATGCCACCTCTAGAATCTGTCATTGTGCCACCCGGTGGCCGTCTGCTGATGCTGCTACTGCAGCCACATCCAGACTTTGTAATTGTGCCGCTCAGCAGCCTTCTCCTGAAGCTGCTACTGCTGCTGCCGCCAACTGTAAAATCTGTCATTGTGCACTCAGTGGCCTCTTCCTACTGCTGCCAACTTCAGGCTCTGTCATTGTGCCACTCGGTTGCCTCGTCATACTGCTGCCGACTCGAGACTCTGTCATTCTTCAACTTGGTGGCCTCCACACACTGCTGCCACCTCCGAACTCTGCCATTGTGCCACTGGTTGGCCTTCTCCTGATGCTGTTACTGCTGCTGATTCCACCTTCAGACTCTGTCATTGTGCAACTCGGTGGCCTTCTCTTTCTTCTGCCGCCACCTCAACACTCTTTCATTGTGCCACTAGGTGGCCATCTCTTGCTGCCGCCACCTCCAGACTCTGTCATGGTGCCACTCGGTGGCCTCCTCATACTGCTGCCACCTCCCCCCTCTGTCACTGTGCCATTCAATGTACTCCTCATACTGCTATCACCTCCAGACTCTGTCATTGTGCCTCTCGGTTGCCTCCTCATACTGCTACCAACTCTAGACTCTTTCATTGTGCCACTCGGTGGCCTTCTCTTAATGCTGCTACTGCTGCTGACGACACCTCCAGACCCTGTCATTGTGCCACTCTGTGGCCTTCTTCTGATGCCACCTACACATTCTGTCATTGTACCACTCTGTCATTGTGCCACTCGGTGGCATTCTCTTGATGCTGCTACTGCTGCTGACGACACCTCCAGACTCTTTCATTGTGCCACTCAGTGGCCTTCTTCTGATGCCACCTACACATTCTGTCATTGTACCACTCGGTGGCCTCCTCATACTGCTGCCACCTCTCGACTCTGTCATTGTGCCACTCGGTTGCCTCCTCATACTGCTACCAACTCAAGACTCTGTCATTGTGCCACTCGGTGGCCTTCTCTTGATGCTGCTACTGCTGCTAACAACACCTCCAGACCCTGTCATTGTGCCACTCGGTGGCCTTCTTCTAAAGCCACCTACACATTCTGTCATTGTGCCACTCGGTGGCCTTCTCTTGATGCTGCTACTGCTGCTGACGACACCTCCAGACTCTTTCATTGTGCCACTCAGTGGCCTTCTTCTGATGCTACCTACACATTCTGTCATTTTACCACTCGGTGGCCTCCTCATACTGCTGCCACCTCTCGACTCTGTCATTGTGCCACTCGGTTGCCTCCTCATACTGCTACCAACTCAAGACTCTGTCATTGTGCCACTCGGTGGCCTTCTCTTGATGCTGCTACTGCTGCTGACAACACCTCCAGACCCTGTCATTGTGCCACTCGGTGGCCTTCTTCTAAAGCCACCTACACATTCTGTCATTGTGCCACTCGGTGGCCTTCTCTTGATGCTGCTACTGCTGCTGACGACACCTCCAGACTCTTTCATTGTGCCACTCAGTGGCCTTCTTCTGATGCCACCTACACATTCTGTCATTGAACCACACGGTGGCCTCCTCATACTGCTGCCACCTCTCGACTCTGTCATTGTGCCACTCGGTTGCCTCCTCATACTGCTACCAACTCAAGACTCTGTCATTGTGCCACTTGGTGGCCTTCTCTTGATGATGCTACTGCTGCTGACAACACTTACAGACTCTGTCATTGTGCCACTCGGTTGCCTCCTCATACTGCTACCAACTCAAGACTCTGTCATTGTGCTACTTGGTGGCCTTCTCTTGATTCTGCTACTGCTGGTGACGACACCTCCAGACTCTTTCATTGTGCCACTCAGTGGCCTTCTCTTAATGCTGCTACTGTTGCTGACAACACCTCCAGACCCTGTCATTGTGCCACTCGGTGGCCTTCTTCTGATGCCACCTACACATTCTGTCATTGTACCACTCGGTGGCCTCCTCATACTGCTGCCACCTCTAGACTCTGTCATTGTGCCACTCGGTGGCCTTCTCTTGATGCTGCTACTGCTGCTGATGATACTTCCAGACTCTGTCATTGTACCACTCGGTGGCCTCTTCATACTGCTGCCAACTTCAGACTCTGTCATTTTGCTACTCGGTTGCCTTTTCCTGATGCTGCCACCTCCACATTCTCTCATTGTGCCACTCGGAAGCCTCCTTATACTGCTGCCAACTCCAGACTGTCATTCTGCCACCTGGTTGCCTCCTCATACTGCTACCACCTCTAGACTCTTTCATTGTGCCACTAGGTGGCCTTCTCTTGATGCTGCTACTGCTGCTAACGACACTTCCAGACTCTGTCATTGTGCCACTCGGTGGCCTTATCTTGCTGCCGCCACCTCGAGACTCTGTCATGGTGCCACTCAGTGGCCTCCTCATACTGCTGCCACCTCCACACTCTGTCGCTGTGCCATTTGGTGGCCTCCTCATACTGCTACCACCTCCAGCCTCTGTCATTGTGCCACTCAGTTGCCTCATCATACTGCTACCACCTCTAGACTCTTTAATTGTGCCATTCGGGGGCCTTCTCTTGATGCTGCTACTGCTGCTGACAACACCTGCAGACTCTGTCATTGTACCACTCGGTGGCCTCTTCATACTGCTGCCAACTTCAGACTCTGTCATTGTGCTAGTCGGTTGCCGTTTCCTGATGTTGCCACCTGCACATTCTCTCATTGTGCCACTCGGAAGCCTCCTTATACTGCTGCCAACTCCAGACTGTCATTGTGCCACTCGGTGGCCTCCTCATACTGCTGCCACCTCTAGACTCTGTCATTGTGCCACTCGGTGGCCTTCTGCTGATGCTGCTACTGCAGCCACATCCAAACTCTGTCATTGTGCCACTCAGTGGCCTTTTCCTGAAGCTGCTACTGCTGCTGCCGCCACCTGTAAAATCTGTCATTGTGCACTCGGTGGCCTCTTCCTACTGCTGCCAACTCCACATTCTGTCATTTTGCCACTCGGTTGCCTCCTCATACTGCTGCCAACTCCAGACTGTCATTGTGCCATTCGGTGGCCTCCTCATACTGCTGCCACCTCTAGACTCTGTCATTGTGCCACTCGGTGGCCTTCTGCTAATGCTGCTACTGCAGCCACATCCAGACTCTGTCATTGGGCCACTCAGTTGCCTTCTCCTGAATCTGCTACCGCTGCTGCCGCCACCTGCAGACTCTGTCATTGTGCAGTAAGTGGCCTCTTTATACTGCTGCCAACTCCAGACTCTGTCATTGTGCCACTCGGTGGCCTTCTCCTCATGCTGTTACTGCTGCTGACGCCACCTTCAGACTCTGTAATTGTGCCAGTCAGTGGCCTTTTCCTGATGCTGCAACCTCCACAATCTGTCATCGTGCAACTCGGTGGCCTCTTCATACTGCTGCAACCTCCACACTCTGTCACTGTGCCATTTGGTGGCCTCCTCATACTGCTACCACCTCCAGACTCTGTCCATTCTGACACTCAGTAGCCTTCTCCTGAAGCTGCTACTGCTGCCGCCACCTGCAGACTCTGTCATTGTGCACTCAGTGTCCTCTTCCTACTGTTGCCAACTCCAGACTCTGTCATTGTGCCACTCGGTTGCCTCCTCATACTGCTGCCAACTCCAGACTCTGTCATCCTTCAATTTGGCGGCCTCCACATACTGCGTCCACCCTCACACTCTGCCATTGTGCCACTCGGTGGCCTTCTCCTGATGCTGTTACTGCTGCTGATGCCACGTTCAGACTCTGTCATTGTGCCAGTCGGTGGACTTTTCCTAATGCTGCCACCTCCACACTTTGTCATCGTGCAACTCGGTGGCCTCTTCATACTGTTGCAAACTCCAGACTCTGTCATTGTGCCACTTGGTGGCCTTCTCTTGCTGCCGCAACCTCCAGACTCTGTCATTGTGCCACTTGGTGGCCTTCTCTTGCTGCTGCCACCTCCACACTCTGTCACTGTGCCACTCTGTGGCCTTCTCCTGATGCCACCTACACACTCTGTCATTGTACCACTCGGTGGCCTCTTCATACTGCTGCCAAATTCAGACTTTGTCATTGTGCTACTCGGTGGCCTTTACCTGATCCTGCCACCTCCACATTCTGTCATTGTGCCACTCAGAAGCCTCCTCATACTGCTGCCAACTCCAGGCTGTCATTGTGCCACTCGGAGGCCTCCTCATACTGCTGCCACCTCTAGACTCTGTCATTGTGCCACTCAGTGGCCTTCTCATGAAGCTGCTACTGCTGCTGCCGCCACCTGCAAACTCTGTCATTGTGCACTCGGTGGCCTGTTCCTACTGCTGCCAACTCCAGACTCTGTCATTGTGCCACTCGTTTGCCTCCTCATACTGCTGCCAACTCCAGACTCTGTCATCCTTCAACTTGGTGGCCTCCACATACTGCTGCCACCTCCGCACTCTGCCATTGTGCCACTCGGTGGCCTTCTCCTGATGCTGTTACTGCTGCTGATGCCACCTTCAGACTCTGTCATTGTGCCAGTCGGTGGCCTTTTCCTGATGCTGCCACCTCCACACTCTGTCATCGTGCAACTCGGTGGCCTCTTCATACTGTTGCAAACTCCAGACTCTGTCATTGTGCCTCTCGGTGGCCTTCTCTTGCTGCTGCAACCTCCACACTCTGTCACTGTGCCATTTGGTGCCTCCTCCTACTGCTACCACCTCCAGACTCTGTCATTGTGCCACTCGGTTGCCTCCTCATACTGCTACCACCTCTAGACTCTTTCATTGTGCCAATTGGTGGCCTTCTCTTGATGCTGCTACTGCTGCTGACGACACCTCCAGACTCTGTCATTGTGCCACTCGGTGGCCTTCTTCTGATGCTGCTTCTGCTGCTGTCGCCACATCCAGGCTCTGTCATTGTGCCACTCGGTGGCCTTCTCCTGATGCCACCTACACACTCTGTCATTGTTCCACTCGGTGGCCTCTTCATACTGCTGCTACCTCCAGACTCTGTCATTGTGACACTCTGTGGCCTTCTCCTGATGCCACCTACACACTCTGTCATTGTACCACTCGTGGCCTCTTTATACTGCTGCCAAATTCAGACTCTGTCATTGTGCTACTCGGTGGCCTTTAACTGATGCTGCCACCTCCACATTCTCTCATTGTGCCACTGAGAAGTCTCCTCATACTGCTGCCAACTCCAGACTGTCATTGTGCCACTTGGTGGCCTCCTCATACGGCTGCCATCTCTAGACTCTGTCATTGTTTCCACTCGGTGGCCTTCTGCTGATCCTGCTACTGCAGCCACATCCATACTCTGTCATTGTGCCGCTCAGTGGCAGTCTCCTGAATCTGCTACTGCTGCTGCCGCCACCTGCAGACTCTGTCATTGTGCACTCCTGGCCTCTTCCTACTGCTGTCAACTCCAGACTCTGTCATCATTCAACTTGGTGGCCTCCACATACTGCTGCCACCTCCACACTCTGCCATTGTGCCACTCGGTGGCCTTCTCCTGATGCTGTTACTGCTGCTGATGCCACCTTCAGACTCTGTCATTGTGACAGTCGGTGGCCTTTTCCTGATGCTGCCACCTCCACACTCTGTCATCGTGCAACTCGGTGGCCTCTTCATACTGTTGCAAACTCCAGACTCTGTCATTGTGCCTCTCGGTGGCCTTCTCTTGCTGCTGCCACCTCCACACTCTGTCGCTGTGCCATTTGGTGCCTCCTCCTACTGCTACCACCTCTAGACTCTGTCATTGTGCCACTTGGTGGTCTTCTCTTGATGCTGCTACTGCTGCTGACGACACCTCCAGACTCTGTCATTGTGCCACTCGGTGGCCTTCTTCTGATTCTGCTTCTGCTGCTGTCGCCACATCCAGGCTCTGTCATTGTGCCACTCGGTGGCCTTCTCCTGATGCCACCTACACACTCTGTCATTGTTCCACTCGGTGGCCTCTTCATACTGCTGCTACCTCCAGACTCTGTCATTGTGACACTCTGTGGCCTTCTCCTGATGCCGCCTAGACACTCTGTCATTGTACCACTCATGGCCTCTTCATACTGCTGCCAAATTCAGACTCTGTCATTGTGCTACTCGGTGGCCTTTAACTGATGCTGCCACCTCCACACTCTGTCATTGTGCCACTGAGAAGTCTCTTCATACTGTTGCAAACTCCAGACTGTCATTGTGCCACTCGGTGGCCTCCTCATACTGCTGCCACCTCTAGACTCTGTCATTGTTTCCACTCGGTGGCCTTCTGCTGATCCTGCTACTGCAGCCACATCCAGACTCTGTCATTGTGCCGCTCAGTGGCCTTCTCCTGAATCTGCTACTGCTGCTGCCGCCACCTACAGACTCTCTAATTGTGCACTCGGTGGCCTCTTCATACTGCTGCCAACTCCAGACTCTGTCATTATGCCACTCGGTTGCCTCCTCATACTGCTGCCAACTCCATACTCTGTCATCCTTCCACTTGGTGGCCTCCACATACTGCTGCCACCTCCACACTCGGTGGCCTTCTCCTGATGCTGCTTCTACCACCACACTGTCATTGTGCCACTCTGTGGCCTCCTCCTGATGCTCCCGCCACCTCCAGACTCTATTATTGGGCCACTCTGTGGTCTCCTCATGCTGCTTCCACCTCACCACTATGTCATAGGGCCACTCTGTTCACTTTTCATGCTGTTCCCACCCTCCAAACTTCATGACTAGGCCAATATTTTGCCTTTCAGCCTGGCTGACATCATCATTTATTTAAACTTTCTTCTGATCTGTCAGAAGGAATGAAAAATGAGATGCACAACGGATCCTGTCTGTTTAGAAGCTGTAAGGCCTGTATGGTCCCATGAGAATTGGCTTATGATTTGGTAGCCAAAAGCAGGAGTGGGTACAAAACACAGAAGAAATGCAAATATTCCATTCACGTGTCATCCTTGGTTTAGATCCACTCATGTTTTATTTATCACTAGCAATACTGATGGATTATTAAGCAAATGCTGACCGACGTTTTTTGTGGGTTATTGTTCTGACGGATCAGAGGAAGGGCAAATTAATCACTGATGTAAACAAATAGTTACTGCTGACACCCTCTCCACTCAGAGGGCTCTACTTTTATAAGCGTTTAATAGAACTGATTCTGTAAACATCTATGTGGAATCAGCTGACGAGGGTGCAAAAGGAGTGCGCTTCTTCTTGACGCTAACATAGACCTGTAAGGCCCCCTTCACATGAGCGACTATTCCGTGCGGGTGCAGTACGTGATGTGAACGCATGGTGACCACACGGAATCCGGACCCATTCATTTCAATGGGTCAGTGTACATGAGCATTGGTTTTCACGCATCACTTGTGCACTGCGTAGAAATCGCAGCATGTTCTATATTCTGCGATTTTCATGCAACGTGGCCCCATAGAAGTGAATGGAGTTGCGTGAATATCTGTAAGCAAGTGCGGATGCAATGCGTTTTTCACTGATGGTTGCTAAGAGATGTTGTTTGTAAATATTAGTTTTTTTTTTATCACTCGCGTGCAAAACGCATCAAATGGCATTTCACCTGCACGAGAAAAACTGAACAACTGAACTCGATCGCAAACAAAACTGAATGTGCTTGCTTGCGAAATCGCGCAGTTTTCACTGAACGCATCTGCAACGCAACCGGCCCTAATCCGCTCACGCTCATCTGCAAGGGGCCTAATGCTGAGTTAATACTTGAGTTATTTGGTCAGTTTTGGCAACGTGACTGCCCAAATAAGTGAAGTGTGCAGTGATTCTAAGAACGACAACAGTCATCTGCATTTCATACTTAGGCCTTATGCACACGGCAGTTTTTTTTTTTTGCGGTCCGCAAAACGGGGTTCCGTTGTTCCGTGATCCGTGTCAGTTTTTGCTCCCGTTGTTTTTCCGTGTGTCTTCCGTTATTTTTACCGGACATGACCCAAAAAAAATTAATCCAATTAATGTCATTTTAATATCCACAACCAGCAATATAGGTATATATGCTTGGCACCTGAGAGTTTGTTTGGTGGCCATTTTCTGTGTTGGCTGCTTGGTTTTGCTGTTTCTGTATTCTCCCTTTTTTAGTATTGGGTCTCACCATAGTGGATAATTCTGAGGAAGAAGTTGTAGTGCACTGGCTTGTCTCTCGTCGCTGGGGCCAGCATTCCCTTTTGGGTGAGGAACCGACTAGAAGGCGGCATTTTTGGGTCCATCCCATTGTGTCTCAACGCTATCGGAAAGGACACTTCCATAGCCTTTACAAAGATCTTCGTCTGCATCCTGAGAAGTTCTATGCGTTCTGTCGGATGTCAGTGGGTACCTTTGATTGCTTGCTGTCGTCTCTACGTACTGTCCTTACCTTCATGGACACCAATATGAGGCGCAGCATTACTCCAGAGGAAAGGCTCATCGTCATGTTGAGGCAAGCAAGATTTTAATAATGGTGACCACATTTTAATATGCTTGACTTTGCTTAGTGATTTTTTCCCAAAAATCTATGTTAGAAGATATGTGGGTGTGTTATTGGAAGATACCTTGTTTTTGGCTTTAATATGTTAGTACCATTTTAAAGTCAGTTGGTTACTTGGTATCCAGGGCATATAACATGTGAAGGTTTTTAGCTGTTTTTGTGTCTTTGAATCCGCTTTCCCTGAAAATGTTGCCTAATGTCAGTATCATGCTGAGTGTACCCCAGCAGTCTCCCTTTAATATACATAGTGCATGTAAATGGTGTCCACACAGGGGGTGTATCATTTCTTATTGGAGTCGTGGCTACACCGCCATTGGTGGCAGTGGTTATAGTATCCACGCTAATGTAATATTTGTATGGATATTTATTCACAATAGCCATAGACTGTTTGAATACGTGGCATATCAAGCATTAGAGGAGTGTTAAGGAACCTCCGGCTCTCTGGCTGTTTTTACCTCATCTCATGGATAGTTTATGTTGCTGGTACCCAAAAAAAGAAACATGTTTAAAATTGCACTTTCACTGCAGCTTGAGAGTCGGAGGTTCCGACCCCTGCATTATAGGAAATATATGTGTATGCTGTCCCCTTTCCTGTTCTACTTTAATGATATTTTTTCTTCATTGCATCAGTGCATTTTGAGTTTCTTTTGGGAACCTCGACGATTTCTCGGATTGTGCGTCACACTTGCCAGGTCATTTGGGAACAACTCCGAGAGACGGTGATGCCACAGCCCAAGGTGGACGATTGGTTGCGGATCGCTGAGGCCTTTAATGTATCAGCGCAGTTTCCAAACTGCCTGGGGGCACTGGATGGCAAGCACATTCGTGTGAAGAAGCCTCCTCACTCAGGGTCCCGATTCTTCAATTATAAGCATTATTTTTCTATAGTGCTGATGGCTGTTGCTGACAGTAACTATAAGTTTATAATGGTTGATATCGGGGCCTATGGAAGCACAGCGAATGCTCGCATCTTTAGTGCTTCTAGAATGAGTGAGCGGCTTCGTGCCAACCAGCTTGTCCGGATCAGCAGGTCCACCGGCTCCATTTGTCTTCGTGGCGGATGAAGGGTTTGTATTGACTCACCATGTTATGCGGCCCTTCCCAAAGCGTGGTTTGGATGTCAGGAGGCGTATTTTCAACTACCGATTGACTCGTGCCCGTCGGTATGTTGAGTGCGCTTTCGGAATACTCTCTAGCAAGTGGAGGGTGTTTTTGTCATCCATACAGATGGATCCGGAGAATGCTACCCGGGTGATTCAAGCTTGTGTAGTTCTACACAACTTCACCCGTATTCACGAGGCTTCCTCTTCTGTTGACTTGGATGAATTTCCAACGTCAACAGTTTTGGGCTTGGATCGGACCCTGCATAGACGACCTGGTACTGCAGGTATTGCAGTTCGGGAACTCTTTGTAGACTACTTTTGAGCCCAGAGGGGTCCTTGCCATGGCAGAGGGACGCTATTTGTGGCAGTGTTTGATATCTTCTGTTCTCGTAAGGTAGATTATCTAACTTTATTGGTTTTAGTTGAGTGTAGGGACTCGCAAGAGAATGAGGACCCTTGACGTGGGTTTTTAGGACAGAATACCTTTCTTAGTAAATCCAAAGAGCATAAAGATTGATTCACCAACATTGTGTGGTGACTACAATCTCTGTTTTGTGAAGGGTATGGTCCCCAAAATCTTCTAATACCTCATGTTGACCGGCCTATAAACACTGAATTTTTTAGTAAATAAAGTTTGGCACTGTAAATCATGTGTGTGTCTCTGTTTCTATATGGTAAATGTATTTTACATGTAAATGTGTGTGATGGGTGATAGGAACAAGAATAGCCGACAATGGTCACTTTTTTAGACTAAATTTTAGTCAACCAAACCAACCAGATAATGAACAACTCCATACAGTTAAAACTCAAACATAATAAAATAACATAAATAATAAAGAGGAGATAAAAAAAAAACATTTACAACTCGTATAGCTCGCGAGTAAAGAGCCTGGGCCATAGGAACTTGACGCAGGCACATGGCCAGAATCTTGTGACCCGCTGGCAAAACTGGGCCCGTGAATTTGAGGGCCACAGGGGGGGAAATTTTGCACATGGGACCCCTGATACTGTGGTGGGTGTTGGAACGAGGGGCCATGAGTGGGTGGAGGAGGCGGCTGACAGGGTTGCACATGCGTTGCCGGTGGTGGCCTCATGACCCGCCGGCGCATATCATTGATTTCAGGAAGTATGTCTCCCTGATAGGAGGAGACATACATGTCCAAAACCAATGATATGGAGGCCATACATTGATTATAATTTTCAAGGGGAACCCGCCTTAGTAGCTGAGCAAAACCCCTCAACATGGCCTCTTCTTGCCCATCACTCCTCCTCTGTTGCCCAGAGGAGGAGGGTTGGGCCTGACGCCTCCGCCTGGGCTGAGCTTGTGTCCCCTGTTCCGGCCTGCGTGGTGATGTCATCTCTGCCTCGGGTGGAGCTGGTTGCGACTCCTCTGCAGGGGGTGTTGCTGGGCTGGTGGCTGTGGAAAATGCAGCCGCTGTATCGCTAACCCCGACATCCGAGTCCTCCGGATCATCCAGGCTATCCACGGTACTGTATTGAAAAGGTAAAAAACAATACATTACATTCTGGGACTATTTTCCACGTTTTTTTAATGTTTAAAAACACATGGAATGCAGCGGTATGTCTATTACATAAACGACAGACCCCACATAATGAATTATTATGTTCTAATGAATGGTATAAGTTTGGACTGAATTAACGCCACACAAAAATGGCCGGAAAATACAAGAGAAATTATTGCCAACTGTCAAATGGACAAACACTTTAGGAACATTACTTAGTGTTTGGAGCTGTCCAGCACAAACATATCTCTACAAATTCAAGGAGCTAACCAAATGCTGATGTTAGATCCGTGCTTTCCCAGGGCAGTTTCACAAACAATCACAATTCACACTCCACAAATTCATTAAGAACTAGAACAGTGTAATTTTGTCAAACAACACAACCAGGTAGGAGCCAGCACATGCACATGCTAGGAGAAGTAGTTATTATACAGGGACGGGTGGAGGCCGGCAATTTGACATTAAGACAAGGAGAAGAAGTAGATAGGAGCCCAACATTAAAGTATGATCATGTACAGTATGCCAAAAAGAATAAGCAGACCGCTACAAAGAAAAGAAGAAACGAATAGAGAAAAAAAGACGCCAGCAACAAAAAACTAAAATAAACAAAGGCTGGTGCCCACCAACAACAAAAGGTGGCCCCTTTAGAAGCTTGTTCACCCATTAGCGGGATAGGTGACCAATATCGGATTGTCAGTGGAACAACACCGTGCACCCCAGAAGATCCACTGTATGAAGAGATGAGACATGCAGGGCACACGTGTCAGCCACCCGCTCTCTTCTGGTTCTGCATGTAGATAGCACAGGTCTGTGGCATAGAAGGGAGGGCCCCACGTGAAGAGAGAATGTAGCCGGCATATGCGCAAATCACGCCCTATCGCATCATACAGCTAATCAGATAGCAGGGCAAAACAGACAAAAATGTTAAGTTTACAGCAGGATATGGATAATATGACATATAACGAGAAATGTGTAATTCCAAAAAAGGTGGGGTGGAAAGAGTACTTACGGCCTCAGATCCATGACCGGCCTAAGAAATTGCAGCTGGGCAGAATATAGATAGGGCCTCTTCTTGGAGCCGCCTTGGCCACTTTGTCCCCGCTCATTAATCTCTCCGAAATTGATCCCGGCAGCTATTCCAGCGAGTTTTGGGTTGTTTCACTGTAGTGATAAAAAACTGACGTTTTTAAAAAACACACCAGAAAGGAAGCCAAAAAACAAACCACAAAGGTAAGGAATAAGCATAAAACACCAAATTTTACAGCCAAACGCACTCTCCACGTAAAAAAATAAAAATTGTGTACAAAAAAAAAAAATCCGTTTGCATGGTACAGTAGGAAAAAGAGTGGCAATAGGAATGTCAAAGCATGGCAGGAAGAAGGTGAATATTTGAGGAGTCCTGTTTGGAAAACACACACTTTTTCCCATAGAGGATGGTGACAACTATTGCATGCACTATTATTACAGGCGCAAAGATGTTATCTAAATAAACAGCCAATATGCTAGGGGAGACATATATCATATATGCTATACTCAAAAGGCAGGAACATTCATATTTCAATGTAAATGAGGCCTAGGGAAAACTACAAGGCGAACAACAAATTGAACAGTAGCATGGCCTACTTGAAGTTGAAGATAAAGGAAAATGACAACACAAGGGTAGGACAGAAAAAAAACATAGCTGGCACTTACCCAATTCTGCACAAGATCGGCTGTCGCCTTTCTCCCATTCGGCAAGCCGCATGCGACGTGCCACCTGCTCCCGGGCTATCTCCTTGCGTACACGATCCTGGTACCCACTACTCCTGCTGTCCCACAGTTCTGGGCACTCCTGGACCAAGGTAATTAATTTTTCAACATTCCACCTTGGAATGGTTAGCAAGTTTTCTTCTCTGCACACAGACACACAACTTGCCACACGGTGGAGGGGGATCTGTAATCTATTTGCAAAGCCTGCTGGCTCTCCACTTCCTGTATTTTTTCCAGATATTGCCAAAAGACAGGCCGACAAGTTGCTAAATGCCTGCCAAGGGATCCGGCAAAAAATGCAGACGTGAAACGCGGATGACACACGGATGGCCATCCGCATTTTTCCACGGGCCCATTGACTTCAATGGGTCCTCGAACCGTTTATCGCGGAAAAGAATAGGACAGGTTATATTTTTTTGACTGGCTGGAATCACAGACCACGGACGCGGAGGACAAACGGTGCATTTGCCGAGTTTTCCACTGACCCATTAAAAACCAATGGGTCCGCCGAAAATCCAGAAAAGCGGTGCAATGGACACGGAATCAAACAATGGTCGTGTGCATGAGGCCTCACTCACAGTATTATTTTACTACAACGGCATACTTCCTATGTGTGTTACTGCAAGGCACAGTGTTCTACACCCCTATAAAATCTTTCTGAGGACTGGAAATATACTTTTTTTAACGAGATTCGCTGTGAATAAATTCGGATCGTAGCAAGTTTTACCGGAAAATTCGGCGAACCGGCCAAATGGAATTTTTGAAAAATTCACTCATCTCTAATCACCACCAGCATAAGGAGACCACAGAGTGGCCCAATGAAAGGTTCTGGAGGTGGCATCAGTATAATCAGGCCACCGAGTGGCACAATGACAAAGTCTAGAGGTGGCAGCAGTATGAGGAGGCCACCGAGTGGCACAATGACACAGTCTGGATTTGTCAGCATCAGGAGAAGGCCACCGAGTGGCACAATGACACAGTCTGGAGTTGGCAGCAGTATGAGGAGGCCACCGAGTGGCACAATGACAGAGTCTGGAATTGGCAGCAGTATCAGGAGGCCACCGAGTGGCACAATGACAGATTGTGGAGGTGGCAGCAATAAGAGGAGCCACAGCCACAGTCTGGAGTTCAAAGCAGTTTGAGGAGGACACAGAGTGGCATGACGACGAGAGATTGCGGAGGTGGCAGCAGCATGAGGAAGACACAGAGTGCCACGACGACGTGCGATTGTGAAGGTGACAGCAGCATGAGGAGGCAACAGTTATAGGGAATATGGGACAAAACAAAAGATTAAAATTTTTTAACTTCATAAAGTGTAGCTTAAAACAAGATTTAATTATAAGCGTTATCCGGCACAAAAGGCTTGGCAAATTGATTGTCTGGGAATTTCCCTAGAAGATTGGGCTAATATATTGGTGAATTTATGTTTACTTTCTTATAATTTTTCTTATAAGTTTTGGTTTAATTTAATACTAAATATTTAATAAATTTAATTAAAAAAAATTAAGTGTTGCCTAAGACAGGGGAGAATCGGCCAGTCTGTTGTTTATTCGACGACGTGATTGAGATGGAGAATGCATTCCAGAAACAATTTCTCTCCACCTGAAGACAAATCCTGTCAAGATTGATGCAAGTGCAGTATCGGCTGCTCATCGAGCCAGATACTTCTGTGGGAACCTGCCTGACATGAACAGGCCTCTAGTAGCTACAGACAATGAGAAGACAAAGCTTCAAGATTGCTTGGAGCCCAGAAGAGTCGGGAAGTTCATCAAGTCTGTGTCACACAAAGAATTTCACCACTAAATAATTTGGTCCATATCGCAAATGGAGGTGTACAATCATCCATAAATTTGACAAAAAGAAGTCTGTTTCATATAACAAATTTCAGCACTATGTAATTTGGCCCATACCGCAAAAGGAGGCGTACAATCATTCAAATATATGTCAAAACAATTGCCGTTTCATATAACAAATTTCACCACTAAGTAATTTGGTCCATACATCAAAAGGAGGTGCACAGGCACCCATGAATTTGACAAAAAAAAGACTGTTTCATATAACAAATTTCACCACTACATAATTCGGTCCATACAGCAAAAGGAGGTATATAGACACCCATTAAATAAAAAATAAAAAAAGCCCGCTTCACAAAAAAATTTCACTACAAAAAGGCCTTTACCACCTATAACTGCACTACTAAACGACAAACATGCTTACATTTTTGCAACTTTTACACTACACAAAGCTTATCAACAGATAAATGCAACGATGGACGGTGAATATATTTTTATTTTGCCAGTAATACTCTGAAAACAGGGCTTCACAATAAATCACTGCACCGCAGAACGTCAATTAGGCCCAAATTTTGTTCTACTTTTACACAACAGTCTTTTCAATGAAATAGGCTACTAAACGCTTTCACCTCAAATAACTGCAACAGTGAACTGCGTATATATTTTTCTTTTTGTACTAAAAATAGGCCACTAGACGCTTTAAACACATATAACTGCAACAGTGAACTGCGTATACATTTTTCTTTTTGTACTGAAATACGTTACTAAACGCTAGCCTTTCTCCACATATAACTGCAGAAGTGAACTGTATATATATTTTTCTTTTTGTAATGAAACACGCCACTAAACACTTTCACCACATATAGCTGCAGAAGTGAACTGCGTATATATATTTTTTTCTACTGAAATACGCCACTAAACACTTTCACCACATTTAGCTGCAGAAGTGAACTAAGAATATATTTTTCTTTTTGTAGTGAAATACGCCACTAAACGCTTTTACTGCAAATACCTGCAACATTGAACTATGTATATATTTTTCTTTTAGTACTGAAATACCTCACTAAATGCTTTCACCACATATCACTGCAAAACTAAACTGCGTATATATTTTTCTTTTTGTAATGAAACACACCACTAAACTTTTTCACCACATATAGCTGCAAAAGTGAACTGAGAATATATTTTTCTTTTTGTCATGAAATACACCACTAAACACTTTCAACACACATAGCTGAAGAAGTAAACTGCGTATATATTTTTCTTTTAGTACTGAAATACGTCACTAAACGCTTTTACCGCAAATAACTGCAACAGGGAACTGCGTATATATTTTTCTTTTTGTACTGAAATACATCACTAAACGCTTTCACCACATATAGCTGCAGAAGTGACCTGAGAATATATTTTTCTTTTTGTAATGAAATACGTCACTAAACGCTTTCAACACATATAACTGCAGAAGTCAACTGGGTATATATTTTTCTTTTTGTACTAAAATAAGCCACTAAACGCTTTCTTCACATATAGCTGCAGAAGTAAACTGCCTATATATTTTTCTTTTTATACAGATATAAGCCACTAGAGGCTTTTCAACATAGCACTTGCACCCCAAGAAAAATTTGCTAGAATGACAGAGCTGTATATTGGCTTTTTGTATCCCCAAATTATCATTCCCTGCACTTGTAAATCGCTTTCCTAGCACTGTCCCTGCTGCCTTCTGACGTCTCCCTGCACTAAGATGCTGTGAAATGATTCATCCCTATCTTTTCCCTGCACTTGTAAATCGCTTTTCTAGCACTGTCCCTAGTGATGAGCGGCAGGGGCAATATTCGAATAATTCGTAAATATTTGGGTGAATATTTGTCATATATTAGCAAATTCGAGAATTCGCGATTATTTTCTGTTAAAATCGGCAGTGTAATATTCACGTATTGTTAACAGCACCTATTTTAACCTCTTAAGGACCTGAGGTTTTTTTTTGTGTTTTTGTTTTGCGCTCCCTGCCTTCCTAGAGCCATAACTTTTTAATTTATCGGTTCACATAGCCATATGAGGGCTTGATTTTTGCAGGACAAGTTGTACTTTCCAACCCACCATTTAATATTGCATATGATGTAGTGGGAAGTGGGAAAAAATTCCAAATGGGGTGAAATTGCAAAAAGCAATTCCACCACAGTTTTGCGGGTTTTTAAATATGTATAGGTTTTCTTGCGTTTTGATAGTGGAAAAAAATTCAAAAGTGGGAAAAAATCATTTATACTTTTTTGTCGCCATATTTTGACCCCTATAACATTTTTGTCATTATTTTTACGGAGCTCATTTTTTTTTCGGCGCAATCGGATCTTTTTATTGATACCATTCTGGGGTATGTATGACCTTTTGATCGCCTGTTATTTAATTATTTTTTTTTTGAGAAAATGAATTGTCCAAAAATAGCGAATCGGCCATTTGGATGCTTTTTTCCGTTTTTCTGTTTACCGTATGGGGAATATTTTTTTTATATTTTTATAGTATGGCCGTTTTTGCACATTGAAACACCCATGATGTGTATTTTTTTAATTTTCTTTTTATTTTATTTTCATTCTGGCAAAAGGAGGGTGATTTGAACTTTTATGTTTTGTTTATTAATTTCTTTTCTTCTTTTTTTTTTTCTTCACACTTTTGTATAGTTCCCATAGGGAACTATAAAATGCAATCATTAGATTGCTGTTCTCATACGTTCCAATTCAATAGCATTGGAATATATGAGAAAATGGCATATTTCCTATGGAGCCTATTACAAGAAATTCCTATTACATAGGAAATACTATGCAGCAGCCTGGGTTTCATTCTAAAGACCCAGGATGCTGCAGGCACACTCCGGCTCCTCCAGTAGCCACATGGGGGAGCCGGAGCACAGACCGAAAGTGAAACATCACTGCAGGTCGCAGACATCAGCCGGGGGTGTCTGCTTCAAGAAGCAGCAGGCCACCTGCGGCTATGTCGCCCACAGCCGGCAGGAGCGGGCGCCATCTTTAAAAACCGGACACAGGGCATACATGGACGCCCTTTGTCCTTAAGAGGTTAATTATATACTGTAGATTTTATCAAAGACTGCAATGGCAAAAATTATTCTGAGTAAATAGCTTTGAGTGTATGTTTCTAAAATCATGTTATCTGAAATTTAAACAGTTACGTCTAGAAAGACAGTAATTATAGAAAGCCCGTGGGTGATACATCTTTTATTTGTGCAACCAAATATAATGGTTTAACACCTAATGGTCTAATAAGAAGCTGAACAATGGAATATGGTGTCATTCAGATATTTTTAAAGCTATAATCTTAAAGCCGTATTAGACAGGCAGATTGTTACCATGAAGGCTCGTTAGCGATGATCTGGCAAACGATCGCTCATCGGGGCAATCCAAATTTTTCAATAGGTTTAAAAATAAATGTTTGCAGGCAACAGATCGTGCTGTGTAATCATTATCTGCTGCCAGCAAACAATGAATCAGTATGGGGACGAGCGGTGGCATAACTATCACTACTCCCTATACTGAGGAGGAGATTGCTGCATGTAATTGTAGCGATCTCCTCAGCTGACGAGCAGATGATTGCCGTGAAGGAATAAGTCCCTTCTAACAATCGCCTGCCTGAGCTGGCTGTCTAATATAGTTTTTGCTCTTTCTGCATCCATTAGACAGTGTCATCACTTTTAGGTTTGCCTTGGATTAAAATGTTTCTTTCTTTATCTTTTTCTTTGTTAGTGTTTTCTTAAACTTTGAAAAACAAAGTTAGAACATATGTAAAGTAATAAAACATTTGCCAATGGATTTCCTGTAGCTGGGGCACGATTTATGGTAGAATAATAGTTCCTCTCTGGAGAGAGACATTATTAGTCAATGTTAAATTTCTAACCATGACAGCTCATTTCACACAAATTATTATCTTTTTGTGCAATATGATGGTGTTGTAATATTTAGTATCCTTATTGAAGGATTATACTTCATATTCAGGGCTACAAAAGCAGCAATGATGATTGGTAAGTCTTCTCTCTACATGTCACCAAGTCTCATATATTTTTTTTAGAATGTAAAGTCTTTCACATTAAGTGGAAAACCAATTCCCTTCAGTCCAACTTTTAATATGCATTGTGAAGGAAAACTATTCCTAATATACAAGTAACTCTTGTGTGAGAGAGGTTTTTGTTACTTTCAACAACATAACAGTTCCTTTACCTTGTCAAATGAGAAGACACAGTGCCCTTCATATTTATTCATACCTTTACTCAATGTGACTGAAAACATGATTTAACAAGTAAAAAGGACATTTTGTTTTCTTGCTCAGAAACTTGAAAAAAAATATTCAGCTTTTGGTTATGATAAAGTAGACATCCCAGGGCTGAAAGACATGTAAGATCAATTAAAGGTAATTTTAGAAATTACAATATTGGTGACCTGTGCTTTGGGTAGGGCATAAATACTGCATGAGTGGCAAGCATAGCAGACTCTTCATTGTTTGCATTGCTCCATACTCATGTGTAAAGATAGGACATTATTCAAATCCTGGAAAACCTCTTTAAAGAGGACCTGTCACCCCTCCTGACATGTGCGGTTTAATAGCTACATGTATTCCCAATGTAATAACAATTCTGGAGCGCATATTTTTATTAATCTATGTTGTGCCATTCCTTTATTATTTCTACTAGAAGGTATGAATGAATTGCTATTAGCCTTCAGTAAGGGTACAGAGGGGTGGTAACCAGTTGGGGGTGTGTACCTGCACAGTCTGAAAATGCCAGCAAAAAGTGGAATGGCACAAGATAGAGCCAAAAAAATGGTATTACATGGGGAATGAATAAAGTTATTAAAACAGGGATGTAAGGAGCATTGACGGGTCCTAAGGCTATATACACCTTCAAGGGCAATTTTTTATGATTGCATTTTAAGGTCATAAACACTTATTTAAGCCACATTCTTATCAGTAAGATTAGAAATGAGCTATTTTGAGTGTTTCCAAGGTCAGAGATCAGAGATAAGGAGCCCGTCAGCCAAGCTGCCTGATGGAACAGAGTGAAAATACAGAGCCTGCTACTAGAGAATTGCAAGGCTCTTCAGAGAAAGGGGATCAATATTTAATAAAGACCAATTAAAAAATGATTTTAGTTCAAAATGAGTATAATGCAACAATAAAAAAGTGTCCCCAAAGGTGTACAAAGCCTTTAAGTCTAAAGGCTTATAGTCATAGACATAGCAGTGACATGTGCACTATCCCTGTCAATTTAGAAACTGCGTAAAAGTATTATTTGTTTGTACAATACAAACCCATGATAAAGCCTTGTGCTATGAGTCCTAATTTCTAAATAGATTTTTTTATTTAGATAACCAAGTAATAAACTATCCATTTTGCTATTTGGATAGAAATGCATATATATATACTGTACAATAATGAATATCAATTTTAGGATACTATTAATTACTCATGCCATTAATAAATAAGCAACTTGTTAAATGGTGCAGAGAACAGTACTTTCTTTCAATTCTTCTATAGCACAGTAATACTTCAATTCTAAACAGTGTCAAACGTTTGTGCTGCTTGCAAAGATACCGTTCACCTCACTGTCTAGTGGTTTTGAGCTGGCCTTAGAGTCCATTATTCTGCTGCTCGTACTTGCATTTAAAGTGGAACAACATTCTCACAGCTTTCGGGAATTTTTGAAGTGCCAATATTTGCGATAAAAATTTGAAATTCGAATATTCACGCTCAACACTAGTGTGTAATAGAACAATTACACACTAGTGTTGAGCATGAATATTCGAATATCGGCATTTCAAAAATTCACGAAAGCTGTGAGAAAGCTGCAATATTGTAGTCTGTAGTGAATTAGAATATTCTTCATTACTAATTTCTCTTATGCGAAAAATCGGGAATGTAATATTCGCGTAATGCGAATATTCTAAAACACGAATATATAGCACAATAGAATATAGTGCTATATATTTGTTTTTTAGAATATTCGTCATTTTTTCCAATTTAATGTGAACAGTTATTGGCCCAAAAGCAACTTACGCAAGGGGGAATCATAACTTCAGATGGGAAAAAATTACAAATATTCTAAAAAAAAAGAATATTTAGAACTATATTCCATAGTGCTATTTATTCGGGTTTTAGAATATTCACATTATGCGAATATTTAATTGGAGATTTTTCGCAATCAATAGAATATTCTTGAATACGAATATTCTCGAATATATGATGAATATTCAAATGAATATTCGCGAAATATCGCAAATTCGAATATTGCCCCTGCCGCTCATCACTATTACACACAGCAAGGGTTTCCAGAAGAGCGAAGGTGTTTAGGGATTTTCTTCTTCCTTGGGCACAATTTTTTGCTCTTAAGATAGAAGGGAAAGGAAAATAAGCTTTAAAACAGAGCAATTATTAGAAGCATGTTTAAAACCTTAGGCTGGGGATAGAGTGCCTTAAAAAAAGTATTCATACTCCTTGAATTTTTCCACATTTTTTCAGGTTACACCCACAGACAAATGTATTTTATTGGGAATGTATGTGATAGATCAACACAAAGTAGTAAGTATGTGTGAAGTGAAAAGAAAATGATACATGGTTTTCAAAGTTATGAATAAATAAAAATCTAAAAAGTGTGGCCTGCATTTGTATTCAGCCCTCTGTACTCTGTGGGGAGTCGCTCTGGTAGATAGCAGTGCGGGTGCAGTATAGAGGCAAAACGGAGTCCAGAAAGTGTAGCAAACAGTGTTTAATTTACACTTGCAGCAAATACACAGCAAACAGTCATTTGGTGTTAATTCACACCCATCAGAAAACGTGCAGCAAAACAAAATAGTCCAAAACAGGTTCCAGTCACCTGGGAGGCTTTAGGTGCAGGTTCGCACCTGGCTGTCAGTCCAGCCGCAAGGCGATCGACCTCAGGCTTCCAGGCCGTCTGCACTCCTCCTTGCTTGGGCTCTTGCTTCCAGCCCAGAGAACTCCACACAGCACAGCATGGATCAGCACTCCCAAACTCAAGTGATTCCACAGCCTAACAGCAGCTCCAGGACAATCACCCTCAGCTGCTGAGGAGGCTGCCTTTTAAAGGCCCGGATAAAGTCCGGCCTGGACCGTGGGGAATAGGCACCCACCCAACTCTTTGCCTACTCCCAGTAAGAGCCGGCCCGGATTGGCTTTGCAGCCAAACTAAATATCAACTTGTCAAGCAGCACTAGCTGCTGCTGACACATAAAACCCGGCTCTTACCTCAACGAGGCCAGGAACCTCGGTGACACGTACCTGCCATCGACAACGGTACCTTGCACCTTACCACATACCCCCCCCCCTTTGTTCAACCCCTGCGTTACCCTGCAAGCGGCCTGCCCTGTGTTCTACCGAAAACTTGAAATTCTGCAGAGACAAGAACCATCTGGTGACCCGAGCATTCCTGTCTTTCGCCTGGCACATCCACTTTAGAGGGGAATGGTCGGTCACCAGACGGAACTTTCTCCCTAGCAGATAATAGCGGAGAGACTCTAGTGCCCACTTGATGGCGAGGCACTCTCTCTCCACTATACTGTACCTGGTCTCGGCCGGGGAGAGTTTGCGACTCAGGAAAACCACGGGATGCTCCTCCCCATTGATTTCCTGAGAGAGTACAGCCCCGAGGCCCACTTCAGAGGCATCGGTCTGTACCACAAATTCTCTCTTGAAGTCGGGCGTCAGCAAAACCGGGGACCCACACAGGGCCGACTTCAGAGCAGAGAAAGTCTCCTCCGCCTTCTCACTCCAGCTAACCTTCCCAGACTTTCGCCCCTTCAACAGGTCTGTCAACGGCGCTGATATTGTGGCAAAGTGGGGCACAAACCGCATGTAGTACCCTACAATTCCCAGGAAGGACTTTACCTGCCTGGTGGTGACCGGTCGGGGCCAGTTACGTATGGCCTCTACCTTAGTTACCTGCGGCTTGATGACTCCCCGCCCAATAACATATCCCAGATATTTGGTCTCTTCCAACCCAATCACACACTTCTTTGGATTGGCGGTTAGACCAGCTTTCCTCAGGGCATCCACTACCGCCTGCACTTTGGGCAAATGGCTTTCCCAGTCGGTGCTGTGGATGATTACATCATCTAAGTAGGCCGAAGCGTACCGACGGTGAGGTCGCAGCACAATATCCATTAACCTTTGGAAGGTGGCGGGGGCGCCATGCAGGCCAAAGGGTAACACCTTGTAATGATACAGGCCCTGCGGGTAACAAAAGCGGTTTTTTCCTTGGCCGCTTCCGTTAAGGGTACTTGCCAGTATCCTTTAGTGAGGTCTAGCACAGAAAAATAACGGGCTTGTCCTAAATTCTCAACAAGCTCGTCTACCCGGGGCATGGGATACGCATCAAACTTGGACACTTCATTTAACTTGCGAAAATCGTTGCAGAACCGCAACGTCCCATCCGGCTTGGGTATTAGAACTATGGGACTGGCCCACTCACTTTTTGACTCCTCAATGACATCAAGCTTCAACATTAATTGCACTTCCTCCGCGATGGCCCGTCTCCGAGCCTCGGGTACCCGGTATGGTTTTAACCGGATCTTGGCCTGAGGCTCAGTGACGATGTCATGTTGGATGAGAGACGTGCGGCCAGGGAGGTCCGAGAACACATCCGTGTTCCGACTGATGAACTCCCTGACTTCCTGAACTTGTTTGGAAGACAGCCTGTCTGCAATTTTTACCGTGGCTACCGCTTCGCAGGCCTCGAACTGTGGGGCTGGACCCTTCTCACCCAGAAGCCCTGGCCGGGGGCTGTTGTCGTCGGTCGTGTTCCTATCCTTCCACGGCTTTAGTAAATTTACGTGGTACACCTGCTCCGGCTTGCGCCGCCCTGGCTGGTGTACCTTGTAATTTACTTCCCCTACCTTCTCAATCACCTCATAGGGGCCCTGCCACCTAGCTAGGAACTTGCTGTCAAGGGTGGGTACCAGAACCAAAACCCGATCTCCCGGATTGAAGTCCCGTACCCGAGCCTGACGATTATACACCCTCCTCTGGGCTTGTTGCGCTGCCTCCATATGCTCCCGGACCAGCGGCAACACCCTTTCCATCCGTTTCTGCATCTGGGTGACATACTCAATGACACTTTTGTGGGGGACAGGCTGTTGTTCCCACGCTTCCTTGGCGATATCCAACAGGCCCCGAGGGTGTCTGCCATAAAGCAGTTCGAAGGGCGAGAACCCAGTAGAGGCCTGGGGCACCTCTCGCACTGCGAACATGAGATAGGGCAGAAGCAGGTCCCAGTCCTTCCCATCTCTAGACACCACCCTTTTTAACATATTTTTTAGAGTTTGGTTAAACCTTTCGACAAGACCGTCCGTTTGCGGATGGTAAATGGACGTCCGCAATTGCTTTATACGCAATAATTTACACAGTTCCCTCATAACTTTGGACATAAAAGGGGTCCCTTGGTCTGTCAGAATCTCTTTTGGCAGGCCCACACGGGAAAACATTTCCATTAACTCTTTGGCAATGAGCTTAGCCGAGGTATGTCGCAGAGGCACCGCCTCCGGATACCGAGTGGCATAGTCGAGAACTACCAGAATGTGTTGGTGGCCCCTGGCAGACCTCGGTACAGGCCCGACTAGATCCATAGCGATACGCTCAAACGGGACCTCAATGATTGGAAGAGGCACAAGGGGACTACGGAAATGTGGCTGGTGGCTATTTACCTGACAGGTTGGACAAGATTTACAATATTCTTCTACCTCCTTAAACACACCAGGCCAATAAAACCGCTGCAGTATGCGGTCTTGGGTTTTCTGCCACCCCAAGTGTCCCCCAAGAACATGTTGATGGGCAAGCTCCATGACAAGCTTGCGATACACTGTGGGCACCACCAACTGTTCAACAGGTTCACTCCGGATTTGGTTCACCCGATATAACATTTCTTGGTGAACAACAAAGCGGGGAAATATTAACTCGGCCCCTGGCTTCTGGGGTTTACCATCAATTTCCACCACATTCTCCCAGGCCCTGGTTAGGGTTTGGTCCCGGTGTTGGGCGGTCCCAAAATTGTCTCCGGAGACGTGGAGGTCTGCCAACTCAGGTCCTGGTGGCAAGTCCTCCATGTCTCCCACCATTACACTCAGTGGGGGTGTCTCCCCCTCTATCACAGAAGTGGTGGTCACCCCTACCACAGGCCCTTCGGACTCGGGCTCCCAGGGCTCTGGCCTCCCACTGGAACCAGGCCACTCTGCTAGGGTTACCCCTGTCTCAGGGCTATTAGTCACTTTCATCTCAGGCCATAGTGACGGAAAACCAGGGAAGTCTCTCCCAATTATCAGTTCATAAGGTAGCTTTGTGGAGATCGCCACTTCACAAGTCCAGGTGCCGGCCGCCGTGGTTAGAGACATTACAGCAGTGGGATAGTCCTTTAAATCTCCATGTATGCACACCACACCAACTTTCCGGCCCGTATACTGGGTGGGCTGTACCAGGGCAGCACTTACCAGGGTTACTAGGCTCCCTGAGTCCAGCAGTGCCACTGCCAGGTTATCACCCACTTGCACCTGGCATAGGTGACGATTGTCTATTGCCTCGGGGGTGCCGGTTGCACACAGTCTCCGGGCATACATGGAAGCCCGGTACCCATAATTAGTCTCCATGGGTTCTTCCCGGTGGGGACAGTGGGCCCTTACGTGGCCAGGCTCCTGACACCGCCAGCAGACAATGGGGGCCGGGTCCACAGGGGGCACACCCCGAACAGGTCACTCAGGTATCAGACGTCGGGACTGGATAGGAGACCTCCGGGGTTTGACCGGCCCCCTCCCAACAACACCCCCTTGCAAGTTTTTTGTGGCCTCATAGCGCTCCACCAGATCAACCATTTCAAGGGCATTAGTGGGGGATACCTGGCCGATCCAGTGCTGAAGGGGGTAAGGCAGGGCCCTCCAGAACATGTCGGCCAGCAGACGGTCCAGCATAGCAGTTGGACTTAGAACATCAGGCTGCAGCCACTTTTGCAACCTGTGCAGCAACTCATAGCACTGCGGCCTGGCGGGTTCAGCCATTTTAAAGTCCCACTGGTGGACTCGCTGAGCCCGGACCAACACGTTTACCCCCAGTCTGGCCAGGATCTCCCCCTTCACCGTGGGGTAATCAGCAGCCTGGTCATCTGCTAAGTCAAAAAAAACTTGCTGGGGTCCTGATGCCAGGAACGGAGCAACCACCTCGGCCCACTGGTCACGGGGTAACTTTTCCCTCACGGCCACCTTCTCAAAGACTGCCAGATATGTCTCAACGTCGTACGAGGGGGTCATTTTTGGGATCGCCGCACGGACCGCTTTCCGGGCATCATGGTCGTGGTGGGACGCTCCTGCAGCTTGTAATGCCATCACGTGCTGTAATAGCAGCAGGTTGGTCTCCCGCTGCTGCACGTTAGCCTCTATGAGAGCCTTCACAGCAGCCTCCATGTTGCCAGAAATTCCTGCTTGCAACTTTGCTGGTTTAATATATTCCATGCATTCGTGCCCAGCAAAACAAACAAACTTCGGCATTCACGCCAGCCTCACTGCGAATGCCCGCATCCTCCACCAAATGTGGGGAGTCGCTCTGGTAGATAGCAGTGCGGGTGCAGTATAGAGGCAAAACGGAGTCCAGAAAGTGTAGCAAACAGTGTTTAATTCACACTTGCAGCAAATACACAGCAAACAGTCATTTGGTGTTAATTCACACCCATCAGAAAACGTGCAGCAAAACAAAATAGTCCAAAACAGGTTCCAGTCACCTGGGAGGCTTTAGGTGCAGGTTCGCACCTGGCTGTCAGTCCAGCCGCAAGGCGATCGACCTCAGGCTTCCAGGCCGTCTGCACTCCTCCTTGCTTGGGCTCTTACTTCCAGCCCAGAGAACTCCACACAGCACAGCATGGATCAGCACTCCCAAACTCAAGTGATTCCACAGCCTAACAGCAGCTCCAGGACAATCACCCTCAGCTGCTGAGGAGGCTGCCTTTTAAAGGCCCGGATAAAGTCCAGCCTGGACCGTGGGGAATAGGCACCCACCCAACTCTTTGCCTACTCCCAGTAAGAGCCGGCCCGGATTGGCTTTGCAGCCAAACTAAATATCAACTTGTCAAGCAGCACTAGCTGCTGCTAAAATATAAAACCCGGCTCTTACCTCACCGAGGCCAGGAACCTCGGTGACACGTACCTGCCATCGACAACGGTACCTTGCACCTTACCACAACTCTGATAGCCCTAAATAAAATCCAATGTTACCAATTTCCTTCAGAAGTCATCTAATTAGTAAATAGAGTCCACCTGTGTGTAATTTATTCTCAGTATACCTACGGGTCTTCTGTGAAAGACTCAGAGGTTTGTTAGAAAACATTAGTCATCAAACAGCATCATGAAAACCAAGGAACATACCAGACAGGCCAGAGATAAAGTTGTGAAGAAGTGTAAAGCAGGGTTAGATTATAACAAAAAATCCCAAGCTTTGGACACTTCATGGAGCACTGCTCAATCCATCATCTGAAATGGAAGTCAAGGAGAGCACTAATCAGAGAAGCAGCCAAGAGGTCACTCGGAGGAGCACCAATGGTAACTCTGGAGAAGCTGAAGAGATCCACAGCTTAGGCGGGAATATTTGTCCACAGGACAACTATTATTTGTGTACTCCACAAATCTGGCCTTTATGGAAGAGTGACAAGAAGAAACACAAGTTTTAAATCAAGCCCTGTTTGCAGTTTGCCACAATTTACATTACAGCAGACATTTAGAAGAAGGTGCTTTGGTCAGATGAGTTTTCATTTAGGCCAAAAGTGTTGGCCTAAATGAAAAACAGGGCCAGATTTATCATTACACTTCCATCTTACTCCAATTTCACATAAGTCCAAAGTTACTTTTGGCTCAGTCAGATTTATTAATGGTCCTTTAATACTGTGATAAATGTGGTTTGATGGCAGCAGTTCATCCTTCAGTAAACGGCTTTACAAAAGTCGCACATATTTACAAAAAAGTCGCATAAGATAAGCATGGTCCTCCCTGGAGTGAAATTGGGACTTTTTTTGCGACTTTTTTGCGAATTTTTTAAAAAGTCCCAATGATAAATCTGGAGTGAAACTCATTAGCATGGCTAACCACGCCCATTTTTACAAAACTGGAGTGAGTGGTGTACACATGTAAAAAAGTCGCAAAATTATGCACAAATCTGTGTGAAAAGTCGCAAATGCCCTATTTTGGGACTTTTTGATGCCAGAATTCTGGAGTGAAGGTATGATAAATCATGGCCTGTGTGTGGCGGAAAACTAACACTATACATTACCCTGAACAGACGATCCCCAATGTGAAACATGGTGGTATCAGCATCATGCTGTGGGGATGCTTTTGTTGAGCAGGGACAGGGAAGCTGGTCAGAGTTGATAGGAAGATGGATGGGGCTAAATACAGGGCAATCCTGGAGGAAAACCTGTTAATGGCTACAAAACACTTTAGATTGGGTGGAGCTTCACTTTCCAGTAGGACAACAACCCTAAACATACAGCCAGAGCTACAATGGAATGGTTTACATCAAAGTCCATACCTAAATCTTATTGAGAATCTGTGGCAAGAATTGAAAATTGCTGTTCGATTGATGTACATGTGATTGGACCATGTGATGTGATGTCATCACAGGTCCTTTAGTTCTTAGCTGATGCAGGGAAAGAGAGGACAGATCGCAACTACACGATCAAGTGGCTAAGGTAAGTTAACTTTTATTATTTTCAACCCCTTCCACTTCATTTTACTATGCATTCTTTATTAAGAATGCTATTATTTCCCCTTATAACCATGTTATAAGGGAAAATAATAGAGATCGGGTCCCGTTGCTAAGCAACCATGCGGGAAAATCGCAACGCATCCGCACTTGCTTGCGGATGCTTGCGATTTTCCCGCAGCCCCATTCACTTCTATGGGGCCTGCGTTGCGTGAAAAACACACAATATAGAGCATGCTGCGATTTTCACGCAACGCAGAAGTGATGCGTGAAAATCACCGCTCATGTGCACAGCCCCATAGAAATGAATAGGTCCGGATTCAGTGCGGGTGCAATGCGTCCTCCTCACGCATTGCACTCGCGCGGAAAACTCGCCCGTGTGAAAGGTGCCTTACAGGCCAATCTCTTTTACCTCAGCTGCTTAGAGGATACACAAACTAGGGGACTTTTTTTTTACCCCTTAGCTCCAGCTCCAAATACTATGTGTGATTCAGCTTCTATTGCCCTAGCTAGCCCCTGAACTTCTGAAGTGTTGCACTCTTCCATATAGTGGCAATCATCTCCGCTAGTTCTCATTGGAATAAATAATACAATTGTCAGCATAACCTCGGTGTTGTTCCAAACACAAATACTTTCAATGCGTTCATCTATAATACACAATCCCATCATACCCGTATAATGTACTTTATATCGCTTCTCAAAGTTTTTTCCTTTGCCAATCAGTGCAGTCTGTGCAAAATCGATAACTTCCTACCTAAGGGATGTGACTCTCTCAAAGTATCAGTACACTGCCAACTCTATGAATTCCTGCAATGATCTCAATACATATATAGTGTCTGAACCACAGTTTCACTCATACATTTACCATTCCCTTGCTGGCATCTAGGAGAATCTTAAAGGCACAATACATGGTAAATCACATCTCATTACAACATTGGTTATCACATTGGTACAAATGCTGGGGATATAACAGCACTATACCTATGAATTGCGATTAGTGGCTTACGTAGCCACCCTATTGAAATGAATTGTATATCTGTTGCTAAATGTTATGATGAAGGGCAAGTACAATGTAAAATCCATCAACATTCAGGTCCCATATATATTTTAACCGCTTCTTGTGATGATGGTTTTCTGTTTTCTGTTTTTGTTTCTTACTCCCTTTCTTTTCAAAGCCCTAACTTTTAAATTTCTTTCATTCACATAGCCGTATGAGGAACAAGTTGTACTTTCTAATGGTAACATTTAAAATTGCATACCCTGTAGTAAAATTTCATACCCTGTACCCGGCAGATGAGGGTTTCATTCACGCCAAAAATTGTAAAATTTCACCCAACAATTTAAAAGAAGATTATCCGCATTTTCGGTCACTGTCACCTAGGCAGAGCAGGGGTTTGTACCTGGCAAAAATGGTAATATTTCACCCAACCATTTAAAAAAAGTTTTTTTAAATTTTCGGTCCCTGTCACCTATGGAGTCCAGGGTTACTTAACAGCAAAATATTGGAATATGTCAACCCCTGAACTCCCAGATGGATTAACTATATTATTGTCCCCGGCACATATGCAGCGAAGTTCGCAAAGGTATTCCAAATGATGGATATTTCACATGAATGAAATCAAAGCGGAAGTGAAATAAAAAAATGTACATTTTAAAAAAGAATTCAATATTTTTTTGTAGAAAGCATAAACTCAATATTAATTAACAGAATTATGCAGTTTTTAAATATATCCAATAAGTGTTTATAATGTGCAACATAACCTGAATCTTAGAAATGAAGGAGCACATTATAGATTTAGGGGACTTCTTTTTATTAGAATGGCTTCCAGATACAATATCAGGTTTGCATAGGCCTTGAGCTGGAAAAACATACAAAATACCCAACAAAAGAACCTTCTAGGGGAATTCATGTAGAGGTGTTGTGACCATTTTACCCCACAGATGTGTCATAGAATGTATTTAATCTAGCCACAAAAAACATATTTTTTTCTTTCTTTTTTTTACAATAATAAAATGATGTAGCTCAAATTGTAATGGACCCCAATTTGAGCTACATTGTAATGAACCCCACAATTCATTAGCAATTTCTCCAGGGTACATCCACACACCCTTATGTGGTTGTAAACTGATGTTTGGGCACACTGCAGGGTTAAGAAGGGAAAGAGTGCCATGCACATTTGAGGCCTACTGTAGGTTGGTGATTTATACAGCACTGGCTGTCAACTGCAGAGGCTCTGAGGTAAAATGTAGAAAGAAATCCCAAGCAAGTGACCCCATTTTAGAAACCACACCCTTCAAGAAATGTATCAAGGGATAAACTGTGAAAAGTAATCCCTCTTATTATTATGCTGTGTTTGCTTTAGAAACACCCTACATGTTGCTCAAATTTTTTGCCTGGACATATGACAAGGCTCAAGAATAAAAGAGTACCCTGTAAGTTTGAGGCTCAGTGTGGTGATTTTTACAGTGGTGAGCAATTTGAATGTCACTGCCTAAAAAGGATACTTAAAGAAAAATAATAAATCTTTATTGAAGATCATTTAAAACTCAAAAATAGGCAGGGTGCCCTCAATATTGCAGGCAATGCCTTCTAACAATGCTGTGCCCGTGTAGGGAAGGATAAACCACTAAAGAGCATCTATCCAACCCCACGTGGTGAATTAGGCACAGGATTAACACAGAACCGTCAATGACAGGGATGAAAACATATATTCCCCTTATACAATAGTTGTTGTCATAGACGGTATGGAGGCATAAAAGGAATTGTATGTGGAACAGCAGTAGTAATTTATCAAAATTGGGCAATCAGTCTGTTCCACATATATATTTTCTGAAGCGGGAGTCAAAAATAATCTCCATACGTGAGGCCAATATGCCCTTGGCTATATTGCTCATACACTTCATCTGGCGAAATGCGCTGAGTTGAAATAGGAAGCATATTGATTAAGAGCTATTTCGCCACTGCCTGATCCGTGGCAGGGGTCCGTCAGTCACTGATAACCAGACTACTACTGCATGTGCCGGCATTGGTGAAATCACTAATGCCGATGCATTAACCCTTGATGTGCCGCGGTCACCGTTGACCGAGGCATGTGTGATGTCCTTGCGGGAATCAGAGCTTCCATCGGGCCCCCGTGCTGCCTTGACGGGTACCCGATGGCAGGAAAAGCAGCCCAATGCCTTCCTTAGGCATCGTGGCTGCCTTCCGGAAGAGCCTTTGAGATCCAGCCCCCTAGATCTCACAGGAAGGAGGCTGTAAGAGTATTACAGTCTGTAATACACTTACAGCCAATGCATCACAATACAGAAGTATTGTTATGCATTGAAAAGGGGATTAGACCCCCAAAAGTTGACATTCCAGAGTGGGACAAACAGTAAAGTGTAAAAAAAAGGTAAAAAATAAAGTTTTACAGAAAAAAAATAAAAAGTTTCAAGAAAAATAAAAAGCTTTCTTTTCCCAAAATAAAGTAAAAAAAAAATTCTAAAAAATAGGGAAAAAAAAAGAAAAGTAGACATATTAGGTATCGCCACGTCCGTATCGACCGGCTCTATAAAAATATATCACATGACCTAACCCCTCAGGTGAACACAGTCAAAAAAATTAAATAAAAACTGTGAATTTTTTTTTGTCACCTTACATCACTAAAAGTGCCACAACAAGCGATCAAAAAGGTGTCTGCCCCCAAAATCATGCCAAGCTAACTGTCACCTCATCCTGCAAAAAATGATCCCTTACCTAAGACAATCTCCCAAAAAAGTATGGCTAAGATATGATTTTTTTGGTTTCATAAAATCCTTTTTTTGGTGTTAAATGTAATAAATAAATAAAAAAGTAGATATATTAAATTTTGCCAAGTCCGTAATTACCTGCTCTATGTGGATAGGAAAATGACTTAAAATAAATAAAAATTAAACATCAAAATCTTGATCTAGGAGGAGTAAATGGATGTGGAGTAGGAGGTTGAGGTGGCGTCTAGTGGGAATGCCATTGAGTCTACCAGCGTGCGTTTGTAGTCACGCATCTTTCGATCATTAACAGACGTTTTTACCAAATTTGGTTCCCTGTCAGCCATGCACAGCAAGGGTTTTTCATCGGCAAAACGGGGTTCATATCTCCCACCAATGGAAAGACGATTTTTAAAAATGAAAGCCCCTGGCACCAAGGCAGGAGGGTTTTATTCACGGCAAAATGGGAAACCAATGGAACAGGCAATTGTTTTAAATGTAGGCCCCTGGCACTCAGGCAGAGGAGAGGTTAATTTATGGCAAAACAGGGTTCATGTCACCCACCAATGGAACAGGCGATTTTTAGAAATGTAGGCCCCTGGCACCCAAGCAGAGGAGGGGTTAATTCATGGCAAAACGGGGTTCAGGTCACCCACCAATGGAACAGATGATTTTTTTTAAATGCAGACCCCTGGTGCCCAGGCAGAGGAGAGGTTTCATTCACGCCAAAAATTGTAAAATTTCACCCAACAATTTAAAAGAAGATTTTCCGATTTTTGGGCACTGTCACCTAGGCAGAGCAGGGGTTTGTACCTGGCAAAAATGGTAATATTTCATCCAACAATTTAAAAAAAGTTTTTTTAAATTTTCGGTCCCTGTCACCTATGGAGTGCAGGGTTACTTGACAGCAAAATATTGGAATATGTCAACCCCTGAACTCCCAGATGGATTAACTATATTATTGTCCCCGGCACATATGCAGCGAAGTTCGCAAAGGTAATCCCTGGCCTTAAAAAATATGATTTTTTCCACCACCCACGAATAACATGGATTTAAGTGGTATATTTTGGGGTGTAGGACCTCATCGTTCTCATCATCTTCCACCCAGTCTTCACCCCTGCCTTCTTTGTCGGTCTTCACACTGCATAAAGTTTGCACCTGTGTTTCGTCATCATCAGATACGTGCTGCGGTGTTCTTCCCATTTCTTCATCCTCAAACCTAAGTGGTTGGGCATCCGTGCACTCAATCTCTTCCACTTCTGGAGCAGGGCTATGGTTATGGCTCTGGGAAACACTGCCAGCAGAGTCTTTAAAAAGCATAACAGACTGCTGCATGACTTGGGGCTCAGATTGCTTGGCTGATTTGCAAGGGGGTAAGGTGAAAGACTGATGGGCATGGGCTGCAGGTGCCAACTCTGAGCTTTCAGCAGTGGGAGACAATGTCAAGGCATTGGAGGCACTGTCAGCCACCCAATCTATGAGCGCCAGTACTTGTTCTGGCCTCACCATTCGTAGAGTGGCATTCGGGCCTACCAAATAATGCTGCAGGTTCTATTGCCTACTCACAGCTGAGGAAGGTGTTTCACTTGGACCTGTAGTTGGCGCTGAACGACCACGTCCTCTCCCAGCAACAGGGGCTCCACTAACACCACCCTGACCATGCCCATGTCCCTTATTTGAGGTTCTCCTCATTATTTGCGTTCACCCACCAAACTAACAGATGGTTTATCTCCAGTGTCAATTTAAATGCCAATAGTCAACAATTAAGTTTACTAACAGTAAGGCAGTGTCTGTGTCATAAACAGAATAAATTTCTTTAGGTCACACAACAGTATAACGAAGCAATTCAATACAATTACTTTGCTATCACCAAAAATTTGATTTTTTTAATCCAATAATGTAAAAGCAGAAGCTAACGGTTTAATTTGACGGTCAGAAATGCAGTGTACACCACTTATGTGCTATAAACCTTTGTGTTTGCAACCAACTATGTAAATGTGGCGTTCGAAAGGTTACTTAAAATGACTAAAATACAGCACAAAACCATTGTTTATTGCAACAAACTACAGGAATGTAGTATGTCACTGCTAAATTTTGAAATACGTTTTTGTGGGTTGTATGCCACACTGCTCTGTGGAACAAAAATACGGGTTTATTTCCCCCAAATACAGGAATGCAGTATGTCACTGCTAACTTTTTAAAATAGGTTTTTCAGCGTTCTATGCAAAAGTGCTCTGTGGCACAACAGTACGGGTTTACTAACCCAACTACAGAAATGCAGTTTTTCACCGCTAAATTTTAAAATGGGTTTTTAAGCGGTGTATGCAAACGTGCTTTGTGATACGACAGTAGGGGTTTATTACAGCAAGTATAGAAATGCACTATGTCACCGCAAAATTTTAAAATAGGTTTTTCAGTGGTGTATGCAAATGTGCTCTGTGGTACGACATTACGGGTTTATTCCACCAACTACAGAAATGCACTGTTACAGCAAAATTTAAAAATTCGTTTTTCACCTATGTATGAAAACGTGCTTTGTGGTAAGACATTACGGGTTTATTCCCCCAAGTAGAGAAATGCACTATGTCACCCCAAAATTATAAAATACGTAATGTAGGGGGACTTGACCTGCCAGAAAAAAGGAATTTTTTCGTCCACTGAGCTACCAAAAAATAATTAGACTGATGTCCCTGGAAGGCTGGCACACATGCAGGTCACATGCAATTTCAAGGACACTGCAGTTTCTAACAGATGGATTAAATATTATTTTGCAGTATCACTGGGCTCAGGGCTGGGTAAAAATATGTAGCATAGCACCCTCAACAATTGCTGTAGTTTGAAGAGCTAACACCACCAAGTTCAACATATTTCTTCCCTAATCTCTCCCTGAGAGCACCAGCAGCAGCCTGTCCCTACACTAAGAGCAGCAGAGTGACGTGCTGCGCTACGTGACTCCAGCTTAAATAGAGGCTGGGTCACATGCTGCACTTAGCCAATCACAGCCATGTCAATAGTAGGCATGACTGTGATGGCTTTTTAGGGCAATGTAGTGAAATGCTTGTTGATTGGCTGCCCTGCAGCCTTTCAAAAAGCGGGAAGAAATCACCGAACAACAAACCCGAACTTTTACGGAAATTTTCGGGTTCAGGTCCGAATGCGAAAAATCATAATGTTCGGTACGAACCCGAGACTTTTATATTTTTCTGAGTAGTTGGTTTCGGCGGCCATTTTGTGAAAGTGACGTGAACTTGCAGCTGCATATGTGCCAGGGACAGTAATAGAGTCCAGTATGTTTACTTTATTTGGCAAAATTTACCCATTTTTTAATTGCACCTGCACTGCATATCTGCCAGGGGAAGGGAAAAATAATACTGTTACTCAGTTTGTGATTTTAGGGACCTAGGGGGTGATATTTTCACATTTTGTTCTGCAAAGTACCCATGTTCTTGTCATTAATTCTTTAAAAACATCAGATTCTGGGCTTCTTTTTTTGTGCTAAAAAGTACATTTGCTCTATGCACTACATTTGTGATTGTTAAAAATATAATCAGTAAATCCATCTGTTTCACTGGGGTAGAAGATATCCTCTTGTTTTCCTATAAAGTACCTTATTGCCTTGTACTGCAAATCAAAAATAATCAGTAAATTCCACTGGGACATTGTGGGTGGAAAAAACACATAATTTGTGGCACAAAGTAAATTTGTGGCCTGCTCTGTACTACTGTTAGTGAAAGAATTTCACTTGCATCCGTCAGTTTCATTGGTGGGTGTAGAAATCATATACTATATTTTGTTGAAATAAATTCCATCCTCTGCCTGAACAGGCAATCTGATAGTGAATAATAATCGGTTTATTCATCTGTTTCACTGCGGTTGAAGAAATCATATATTTGGTTGTAATAAATTCCATCCTCTGCCTGCACAAGCAATCTGATAGTGAACAATAATCTGTTAATTCATCTGTTTCACTGGTGTAGGAAAACTCCTAATTTTTTCCTATAAAGGACCTTTTTGCCTTGTACTGCAAATAAAATCAGTAAATTTAACTGGGACATTGTGGGTGGAAAAAAACATATTTTTGGAACAAAGTAAATTTTTGGCCTACTCTGTACTACTGCTAGTGAAAGAATTTCACTTGCATCCGTCAGTTTCCTTGGTGGGTGAAGAAATCATATATTTGGTTGAAATAAATTCCATCCTTTGCCTGCACAGGCAATCTGATAGTGAACAATAATCTGTTAATTAATCTGTTCCATTGGGGTTGAAGAAATCATACATTTGGTTTAAATAAATTCCATCCTCTGCTTGCACAGACAATCTGATAGTGAACAATAATCTGTTAATTCCTCTGTTTCACTGGGGTTAAAGAAATCATATATTTTGTTGAAATAAATTCCATCCACTGCCTGCACAGGCAATCTGATAGTGAAGAATAATCTGTTCAATCATCTGTTTCACTGGTGTAGGAAAAATCCTATTTTTTCCTATAAAGGACTTTTTTGCATTGTACTGCAAATCAAATAAAATCAGTTAATCCACTGTGACATTGTGGGTGAAAAAAACACGTAATTTTTGGCACAAAGTAAATTTGTGGCCTAAATTTGTGGCCTGCTCTGTACTACTGCTTCCCTTACGTCCTACCAGCAGCACAGATGTGGTTAAACACCCCCCCGTGGACTGGTAGGACCGGCGCAATGTTTAATGAGCCCAAGACTAATAACTCAGTTTAACAATTAAGTATTCCCTTTAAAGGAGGGAGTCAACCCCCAGCCCACTGTGTTTTTTTCTGTCCTCCCGGACAGGTGGACTAGGCTGTTTGTTCCCCCCTTTTATATGGAAAGTGTGGGGAGCCTTCTTTTCGGTTGGGTAACGATGTTGCCCTTTCCTAGGTACCTTGTCAGTTTGGCCGGCAGCCTATATCCTGCCGGCCCCGCGCAGTTGCGCCTGGCTGGGGTATTTTGGATTATTGGTCCCTGGGCGCCGCCATCTTCTGGAGGTTACACTGGGATTCTCCTTTGCGTCACGTCCGGGTAATCCGGATCCGATTTTTTCACGGGCGCAAATTTTTTCACAGACGCGATTTTTTTCGCATTTTCATGCGGAAATTTTAAGTATTTTTTTCTTATGCTTCTTCCTGTAGAGGATTTACTGGGGGGAGGGTGGATTGGCTATCCCTCCCCTACCCCTATTTAAGGAAGCAGTGTGCTCCAGTTCGGTCTCTGGTTGCATATGCTTTTTCAGCTAGCTGCCAGAGTCCTAAAGTTGGTGATGTTCCACTTGCAGTGTTTTTTTCCTCCGGTCCACAGCTGCCTCCGGACGGTTTTTCTACCTTTCCTGCGGAGATAGGTGTTTTACAAATGTTTTATTTGTCCCTTTTTTCCCACAGTGATGTCTTCTCCGTGGGATTTGAAAGGCAGTAAAGTGGATTACTAAGAGGAAGAATCTATCCTTCTACCATTGCAGCGCTCTTCTGGAGGACAGCTGTCCCTACTCGAGATGTTATAGCTGCCTTAGAGGGTTCTGCCCTCTAGTAAACCTACGTTGCAGGATATGTATCAATGGCTCTATTAAGGGTGTCATAGGCCTGCTGGATGAAAAGGCTTCCTATGCCTGCCCAGGCCCCTATGGAGACCTCTGTCATGGTAGAGAGACCATCTTGGTCTCCTTAGTTTCTTCCTCCTCGAATGAGGAGGAGCTGACGTTGTGTTTTTTTCCCCCTGAAAAGACTCAGATATTGCTCAAGTTCATCAGGTCGGGGGACCATGATGTTGACCGTGGGGAGCCTTCCGATCCCGCTAGTCGGGCACCTCGTGTCTTTAAAGTGGATGAGACTCTCCTCTCTGTCATGTTTATAGAGTGGAAAAAACCTGAAAAGGGTCCGGTTTAACAAAGAAGTTTAAATCCATGTTCCTGATGGCTAAACCCTTGGTGGATTCATGGGGATCCATTCCCAAGGTGGACATGGCTATTGGACATGGACATGGCCAAGTTGTCCAAGTGCACTCTGGTTCCTGCAGACGATGGGTCTAGCCTGCAGGACCCAGGGCCGGCGCGTCCTATAAGCGGACTAGGCCGCCGCGTAGAGCGCCCCTTGGCAAGGGGCGCTGCTAGGAGCGCCGGCCCTGCCTCATGCTGCAGCCGCCCGAGCGCTCTGAATTGAGCCTCAGACGGCTGCAGCACTCCCCGGGCTGGCGCGTCCATGAGGACGCACCGCCCGGGCTCAGCATGAAGAGAGGAGCTGACAGGAGGGAAGCGCTCAGCGCTCCCTCCTGTCAGTCCATTAGCGGCCGAGCTCTGTATGGCCGCGGGTACAGGAGCATGTGTCTCCTGTACCCGGCCGGACTGACATGAAGTGCGCACACAGTGTGCACTGCCTGTCAGTCCGTCAGGGTACAGGAATCTAAAGCTCCTGTACCCGTGGACCATAAAGCGCCGGCCACGCTACATTACAGGCGGGGAGGGAGGGGGAGAATGACAAGAGTGGGGGAAGAATGACAAGAGGGGGGAGAAGAATGACAAGAGGGGGGAGAAGAATGACAAGAGGGGAGGAAGAATGACAAGAGGGGAGGAAGAATGACAAGAGGGGAGGGGGAGAGAATGACAAGAGGGGGAAGGAAGAATGACAAGAGGGGGGGAGAAGAATGACAAGAGGGGAGGAAGAATGACAAGAGGGGAGGAAGAATGACAAGGGTGGGGGGGGAGAGAATGACAAGAGGGGGGAAGGAAGAATGACAAGAGGGGGGGAGAAGAATGACAAGAGGGGAGGAAGAATGACAAGGGGGGGGGAATGACAAAGGAGGAGGAGTGAAGAATGACGGGGGGGGAGAATGACAAAGAAGGAGGGGTGAAGAATGACGGGGGGGGGGGGAATGATAAGGGGGGGGGGGGCGGCAAACTTTTCTTTTGCCTAGGGCGGCAAAAATCCTTGCACCGGCCCTGGCAGGACCCCCTTGACAGGAGAGCAGAGTGCACATTAAGACGGGCTCATACGGCAGCTGTGGCTTCCGCTTCCACAGCCAACGTTCCTCCAGTCTCACCTGAATCAAATTCAAGTTGACGTGGACCAGAGGGTTTTCCAGGACGACATACTGGCTGCCTTCAAGACAATTAACCTGACTAAGGACTTCTTGTGCGATACCGCACAGCTCCAGTTGAAGCTAGCGGCCAAATCCATGGCCCTGTGGTCGGCAGCTCATAGGCCTTTTTGGCTTAAGCCTTGGGTCGCTGACAATTCCTCAAAATACAGCTTATATGTCCTTCTATTCAAGCCCAACGTTTGTTCGGTTCGAACAAAAAAAGTGAAGAGCGTTCCCCAGCAGTCCTTTCGAGAGCAGGGCAGACAAGGTGGTAGGTCTGGCCAGCAAGCAAGGTCTCGAAGTGACTGGAGAGCGCGGCGAAGGGGTTTGAGGCGCTCTCGTGGAGAAGCCAAAGATAGAAAATCCACCTCCTGACTAAGGGCCTCTTCGAGGCTCTTGGTTAATTCCCATTACTCCTGCGGTCCTGCCAGTAAGATTCCCCACTCCTATGCTTCATGTACCCGTTGGGTCGTCTCTCCCACTTCTGAGAAGAGTGGATCCAAGAGATCTCGGATCCCTGGGTCCTGAACATCATTTCCGAGGGTTATTTAGTCAACCTCACTTCTATTCTTCTGGACAGGTTTGTCAAGACCAACCTTCTACAAGCTGCCAGGCAGGCGATCCTGGAGGCCTACATTCAGAACTACATTTGCAAGGGGACTCTGGAGGAGGTTCCAGCAGAATAATGGGGCCTAGGGATCTATTCACCAGTTTTTCTGGTTCCCAAGGCTTCAGGAGATCTCCAGATGATTATCGATCTGAGGTATTTCAATCGGTTTATAAGGAAGGTGAAGTTTCGTATAGAAACCATCAGGTCAGTAGTTCACGTCCTCAATCCCGATCCATCCTGCTTCCAGGAAGTATCTCTGGATCGCGGTCCAGGTGTCCGGTGTCGTCATGCATCTTCTGTTTGTTGCCCTTCCCCTTTTTGCATTTCTTCTGCCCCTCACACTTTTACCAACGTGGTGGTTTCTGTGGTGGCGGCTTTGAGACTTCAAGGACTGACCATCATTCCTTATCTGGATGACTGGCTTTTAAAAGGCTCTGCTCTAGCGGTCCTAACCCAACTTTTTCAGGTAACAATCTCCTTTCTGTTCAGCCTAGGTTGGATCATCAGCTGGCAGAAGTCGAACGTGAGCCCGTCGACTTCAGTAAGATAGGCTTCATAATCGACTCCACTGGGATGTTTCTCCAGTTGACTCCTGAAAGAAGATCCCGGATGCAGAACACGGCAAGTTCCTTTTCCGTTCCCCGTCGAGTTTCAATCTGGACTTTCATGAAGATGTTGAGGCTCATGTCAGCATCTGCAGAAGCATTCCCTTGGGCTCTTTGGTACCTCCACCCTCTACAGTCGGAGGTCCTCTCCAAATGGAATGGCAGCCCTGCCGGGCTAAACTCCCTGTGCTCCCTGTCTTGGCGAACTCGGTATTCCCTCAGATGGTAGTGCCATCTTTTAGACAGGAAGTCTATGACCCAGCCAACCTGGGTCATATTGACTACGGATGCGTCCCAAGTAGGCTGGGTCGCTCACTTAAACGACACTCCAGTGCACGGGACCTGGTTTCCTCAGGAGTGGCTTCTTTCATCCAATCTCCGCTAGATTCGAGCTATCGGGCTAGCACTCCTTCACTTAGCCCCTCAGATCCGGGGCAAAGCGGTGAAAGTCCAGTCAGACAATATGACTGCGGTACTTTACATCAACAAGCAGGGAGGCACGATATCACTTCCCCTTTTGTCAGAGATCGGGGTGTTTCTGGATTAGGCAGAGTTGTACCTTTCCCACTTATCTGCGATCCACATTCAAGGCTCCCTCAATATGATAGTGGATCGGCTGAGCCACGGTCTTCCATTGGTGGAGTGGTCTTTACATCCGGAGATATTCAAGCAGATTGTCCTCAAGTGGGGTATGCCAGAAGTGGATCTCATGGCAACAAGGTTCAATGCCAAGGTGGAGAGATTTTGCTCCTTTTACAGGGAGGACAACCCCCTGGCGTTAGACGCTCAATATCCTGGAGGTTCAGGCTGGCATACATCTTCCCTCCGTTTTCCATGATTCCGAGGGTATTGATGAAAATCCGTCAGGATCAGGTTTCGGTGATAGCCATCATACCGTTTTGGTCGAAGAGATCCTGGTTTACCTAGCTCACCCAGTTGAGTCGAGGACAATATTGGAGGCTCCCCCCACAGCAGACCCTGGTGTCATGGGACACTTACCTCTGCTCAGATCTGCACAGATTCAACCTGACAGCCTGGAGGTTGATCAGTCCCTTCCCAGTATAGAAGGGCTTTCAGAGTCGGTCCTGAGAACGCTGTCTCATTCTAGAGCGGACTCTAAAAAGAGAACCTACTCTCGTATCATGAGGATATTCTCATCCTGGTGTACCTCAACTGAGGTGGCGTCTGCAGATCCGCCCATCTCCGCTATCCTTCAGTTCCTGCAAGATGTCCTTGATAGAGGCCTTGCCCTTCTACTCTGAAGGTTCAGGTTTCAGCCATCTCAGCTTACCTTAACAGGCTTTTTTTCTCAGGACCCGCTGATCAAACAGTTCCTTAAAGGAGCTGAAAGATTAAAGCCTACAGTACTGAGACCCATTTTTCAATGGGATTTATCAGTAGTTCTCAGGGGGTTAGCATCTCACCCCTTTGAACCGTTAGAGGAGGTGGACATCAAGTTCGTCACTTGGAAGTTTGTGTTTCTCCTTGCAGTGACTTTGGCCAAAAGGGTCTCTGAGCTTCAAGCTCTCTCAGCACATGAGCCCTATACAATTTTCTTACATGACCGGGTCCTTCTTAGATTCCTCCCGTAGTTTAGGCCTAAAGTTCCTTCCTTCCAGAACATCAACCAGGTGATATTCCTCCCGGTTTTGTCGACATCTACCATCTCTTCCGAGGAACCTGCTAGACATCCTCTGGACGTCTCGAGATGTCTCCGGATCTATGTGGATAGATCAAATTAGTTCAGGAAAGATGAGAATCTGCTAATCCTGTTGCCGGTAAGTTTAAAGGTTGTAAGGCATCCAAACCTTCCATCAGTCGGTGGATTAAGGAGGCTATTAAGGAATCCTTTGTTTCCCAGTCTCTGGACCCTCCGGGATTCGTGAAGGCCCACTCTACTAGAGCTGTGGCTACTTCTTTTGCCGAGAGAAGTCTTCTGCCTCTCGACATGATTTGCAAAGCTGCCTCCTGGAGCTCTGAATCGACATTCATCTCCCATTATAGACTAGATACCAGTCTAGCTGAGTTTTCGGCCTTTGGGCAGGCTATTCTTTGTTCTGCCAGGCAGGATGGCCCTCCCGACGGGTTTCTTCTTGCTATCTCCCCATCTGTGCTGCTGGAAGAACGTAAGGAAATCGTTAATTTCTAATGATAATTTGTTTTCCCTTAAACAAATTCCCCACCCTAGTAAGTCTAGTTTTTTTCTAGCTATTAACAGAGTGGGCTGGGGTTGACTCCCTCCTTTTAAGGGAAAACTTAATTGTTAAATTGAGTTATTAGTCTTGGGCTCATTAAACATTCTGCCTGTGCTACCAGTCCACGGGGGTGGTTAACCCCAACTGTACTGCTGTTAGGACTAAGGGAAAATAAATTATTGTTAGAAATTAACGATAGTGTACTGAAAGAATTTCACTTGCATCCGTCAGTTTCATTGGTGGGTGAAGAAATCATATACTCTGTTGAAATAAATTCCATCCTCCGCCTGCACAGGCAATCTGATAGTGAACAATAATCTGTTAATTCATCTGTTTCACTGGTGTAGGAAAAATCCTCATTTTTTCTTATAAAGGACCTTTTTGCCTTGTACTGCAAAAGGAAATCAGTAAATTCCACTGGGACATTGTGGTTGAAAAAAAACATAATTTTGGCCCATAAAGTACCCATTCGGCCTGCTTTGGTGTTCCTGCTGCACTGCATACCTGACTTGGCAAAAATTTATTGAGTAAATTAGGTAGTGTACTACCAATTGTTGGGGGATCTGTGCCCCTCATATCTTTCAAAGTAACTTGTGACCTTATACAATCTTTTATCTTTAACAAACTGCCAGGGCATATTGGGCAGGCCACACAGTGTAATAAATGAGTTTCTCATATTATGGTGTGACCTAGAAATATCTTTCATCTTTATCACACTGCCAGGGCATATTAGGCAAGGCACAAAGCGTAATAAATTCATCTGTCACATAGAGGTGTGACCAAAACCAATCTTTTCTGTTTATTACATGGGCATGGCATACCTGACAAGGGAAAAAGTTTAATTTAATCTGTGTGTTACTTCGTTAGGTTACCGAAAAGAATGAGGAGAATGTCAAATAATGGACGTGGCCATGGTCCTGGTGCTGTTGGTGTTGGTGGGGCTCCTTTAGCAGGGAGAGGACGTGGTCAATCTGTGCCTGCTAGACGCCCAAATGAAACACCTTCCTCAGGTTTGCGTAGATGACATGGCCTTTCACGTTATTTAGTAGGCCCAAATGCCGCTCTACAAATGGTGGGCCAGAGCACATACAGACACTAGTAGATTGGGTGGCTGATAGTGCCTCCAGTACCTTCACATTGTCTCCTACCCGGTCCACTGTTGAAAGCTCAGAGTTGGTACCTGCAGGCCATGGGAAGCTATCTATCACCTCACCCCCTTGCAAATCAGCCAAGCAGTCTGAGCTCAAAGTCATGCAGGAGACTCTCATGCTTTTTGATGACTCTCCTTTCCCCGGCCTATCCACCTAGCCCTATTCTAGAAGTGGTAGACATTGAGTGCACCGATGCCCAACCACTTATGTTTGAGGATGAGGACATGGGAAGACCACCGCACGTCTCTGATGATTAGGAAACACAGGTGCCAACTGCTGCGGCTTTCTGCAGTGCGCAAACCGACAAGGAGGGCAGGGGTGCAGAAGATTTGGTAAAAGATGATGTGGACGACGATGAGGTCCTAGACCCTACATGGGATAAAGGTCATGCTAGTTGCCTGTGCAGTTCAGAGGAAGAGGCGGTGGTCGCACTGAGACACCAGCATAGCAAAATAGGGAGTAGGGTGCAGAAGCAGAGCGCCCGTCCCCTAGACACTAAACCTGCTACTGCCCACCGCACCCAGGGACCGAGCACACCAAAGACAGCTCCATTGAGTTGCCTGGTGTGGCAGTTCTTCACACAATGTGCAGACGACAAGACACGAGTGGTTTGCACGCTGTGTAATTAGAGCTTAAAGCGAGGCATAAATGTTCTAAAACTGAGCACAACCTGCATGACAAGGTATCTAAGTGCAAGACACAAGCTGCAGTGGAGTAAGCATTTCTAAAACCAAGAAATGTCTCTGGCTCCTCCTGCTCTCACTTCTACTGCAATCTCGGTCTTAATGCTCCACCTCTGGAGTGACAGTGGTGGCCTATTCCTACTACTCTTCCTCCTCTACCACCTCCTCATCCTGTCAGCATAACACCTTCACTACGAACTACAGCACAGCCAGGGGGAAACGACAGCAGGCAGTTTTTAAACACATCTGTTTGGAGGACAAACCCCACACTGAACAGGAGCTTTGGACGGGCCTAGTACAACAGACAGATGAGTGGCTGGTGCCACTGAGTCTCAAGTCCGGCCTGGGGGTGTGCGATAATGGGCGAAATTTCGTAGCAGCTCTGGGCCTAGCCAGTTTGATGCACATCCCTTGCCTGGTGCATGTGCTGAATTTGGTGGTGCAGAGATTCCTGAAAAACTACCCCAATATGTCAGAGCTCAGCACCTCAGAAGGCAAGGTTAGCATGGCTGAAATGTGGAAAAGCTTTGTCACCAAGCCACAACAACCAGCACCACCAGATGATACACAACGTCTTAGCAGGAGTCAGCATTTCAGCAACATGGTGGAGCAGTATGTGTGCACACACCTACATGTACTGACTGATGGGTCTGCCCCATTCAACTTCTGGGTCTCCAATTTGGACACATGGCCTGAGCTTGCCCTTTATGCCTCAGAGGTGCTGGCCTGCCCTGCAGCCAGTGTATTGTCGGAATGGGTATTTAGCACGGCAGGGGGTGTTATCACAGACAAGCGCAGCCGCCTGCCCACAGCCAATGTGGACAAGCTTACATTCATTAAAAAGAACCAGACATGGATCCCACAAGACTTCTCTGTACCTTGTGCAGAATAGACAAGTATACCGACTTCACACAGCCATTGTTATACTCCAGCGCACTTTCTCTTTGTGTTATTTTATATATTCACCTACACCACCAAATCCACCTACACCACCACATCCACCTACAACGCCACGTTCACCACCTCCTTAACCTCCTCATCCATATGGACCTCCTGCTCTTAGTTCAGGATTAAAATTTGTATTTATTTTATTTTACATTACGTCATTTCCCTATCTACATTTGTTTGCAGTGCACTTACCCACATGTTGCTGCCTTTTGCAGCCCTCTAGCCCTTTCCTGGACTTTTTTAGAGCCATTTTAGTGACCCAAAGTTCTGGTCGCAATTGACTTCAATGCGGTTCAGGTTCGGGGTCAAGTTCGGGTCAAGTTCGCATCCCGAACCCAAACTTTTTTATAAAGTTCGGCCGAACCTGGCGGACCTGAACTTCCAGGTGTTCGCTCAATTCTAAAAACACACTAAGGCACCTTTCACACGGGCGAGTTTTCCACGCGAGTGCAATGCGTGACGTGAACGCATTGCACTCGCACTGAATCCGGACCCATTCACTTCAATGGGGCTGTGTACATGAGAGTGATTTTCACGCATCACTTGTGCATTGCGTGAAAATCACAGCATGCTCTATATTCTGCGTTTTTCACGCAACGCAGGCCCCATAGAAGTGAATGGGGCTGCGTGAAAATCGCAAGCATCCGCAAACAAGTGCGGATGTGGTGAGATTTTTCCGCATGGTTGCTAAGAAAACCACTTGATCGCGTAGTTGCGAGGTCTTCTTTCTTCTTCAATCATGAACTGCCGGCTAAAGGACATGTGGTTTCGTCACATCACATGGTCCAATCACATGGTCCATCACCATGGTTATCAAGTGGATAAGGTGAGTTAATATTTTTTTTTAACCCCTCAATAACCCCACATTTTACTAAGCATTCTGTATTGAGAATACTATTATTCTCCCTTATAACCATGTTATAAGGGAAAATAATAAAATCTACAGAATGCGCAACCCAAACCCGAACTTCAGTGAAGAAGTCCAGGTTCGGGTCTGGGTACCAAACATGCCGATTTTTCCCATGCGCGTGCAAAAAGCATTAAAACGCTTTGCACTCGAGCAGAAAAATTGTGCATTTTCACGCAACGCATCCGCATTCTATCCGGCCCCATTCCGCAACGCCCGTGTGAAAAGGCCTTACTCTGTAATCAACATTAAAACCATTGACTAACCAACTAAATAACACTATACTTTTCATAACTATAACAAACTAATTCAGTGCTCTCATTAAGATAAACAAGATAAGATTATTGCAGGTTTGATACCTTTTAATGGCTATCAAAAAAAAAGTTATGATGTCACATAGAGAGCTTTAGAGACATCACTTGTCCCATCATCAGGCATACTACAAGAACATATAAAGAAGAAAAAAAAAAATATATATATATACAATAAGAACAGACACATGGGTGAATGAATGGGCATTTCAAATAGGTAGGCGAGGGTGCAGCTGGTCATGTGGTATAAAGGCAGCAGTATCACTGGTTGTAGGCTTGTCTGAAGAGGTGGGTTTTCAGGTTTATTTTGAAGGATTCCACTGTAGGTGAGAGTCTGATATGTTGGGGTAGCGAGTTCCAGAGTATAGGGGATGCCTGGGAGAAATCTTGGAGGCGAGTGTGGGAAGAGGTGATAAGAGGAGAGAAGAGAAGGAAGTCCTGTGAGGATCGAAGATTGCGTTTGGGGATGTATCAGTAAAGTAGCTCAGAGATGTAGGGAGGGGACCGGTTGTGGACAGCCTTGTATGTGTTGGCTAGTATTTTAAACTGAATTCGCTGGGCAATGGGGAGCCAGTGCAGGGACTGGCAGAGGGGAGAGGCAGAGGAGTAACCGGGTGAGAGGTGGATTAGTCTGGCAGCAGAGTTGAGGATAGATTGGAGGGGTGCTAGATGGAAGGCCACAGAGGAGAATTTTGCAGTAGTCTAGGCGGGAGATGATGAGGGAATGTACAAGCATTTTTGCCGATTCAAAGTTGAGGGAAGGGCGGATGTGGGAGATGTTTTTGAGTTGGAAGCGGCAGGTGGTGGAGAGGGCTTGGATGTGTGGTCGGAAGGAGAGGGCAGAATCCAAGGTCACTCCAAGGCAGCGGACTTGGTTGACCGGGGAGAGTGTGCAGATATGCGAGATAGGCATTGTGGGATTCTGGATAGTAAGGTGGTGATGTCTGGACCAGAGAGGTAGATTTGTGTGTCATCAGCATAAAAGTGATACTTAAAAGCATGGGACTCTATAAGCTGTCCCAGGCCAAAGGTGTAGATACAGAAGAGCAGGGGTCCTAGGACGGATAATAGTTATCTATTAATATGAGAACTTTCATGTGTTCTTATCTTCATTGTTTCCTGTGCTACACAAATGCTTTGCCACAGGAAAGCATAGATTCCTTTTTATCACAAACTAACCAACTAAATACTATTATACGCTACTGAACTTGCATTAACTAACCAACTAAATAACATTATACTATACTGAACTATCACTAACTAACCAACCATGTAATCATCATAAATGTAATAAACCAACAAATTTTATTTTAATCGTAAGTACTGTAACAAAGAATACACACAAAGCACAACTACCTACTAATCTTTATTGAATGTCATTGCAATTTTTCTTTTAATCCTAACAGTTCTTCGAAAACTGAAATGAAAAATCCTACATGAGCAGCATGCCCACGCTAAGGCAATGGTGGTCATAAAAGACCAGCAAAAAAAAGTGAGGGAGCAGCTACGGAGGTTACACCAGCAGCAGCGTCAGCTTCATGAAAATGTACTTAAGCTGGAGGAGCAGCATAAGAAGTGGAACAAGGTGTTGCTGGACATCCAGAAAGAACTCCACACTTTGCCTTAGAGTCATTTTTCTTTTCGCACTACATTGCTAGTAAATATTTTGTTACATTTAAATGTGTGCTTTCGTATTTTTGATATGTTTATGTTTTTGAGTAATTTTAAGTTATAAGGTTGCAGGAAGGCCCCTTGACTCCTGGGGCAAAGTCATCCAGAACAGGACAGACAGCAGAAGGGTTGTGCAAAACCAAACTGTAAAGTTCAGGTTTGTACCGAACATTACGGGTTTTCGCACCCGGTCCCAAACCCGAATATTTCCATAAAAGTTCGGGTTCATTGTTCGGTGATTTCTTCCCACTTTTTGGTAGGCTCCAGGGCAGCCAATCAACAAGCAATTAACTACTTTGCCCTAAAAAGCCATCACAGCCATGCCTACTATTGGCATGGCTGTGATTGGCTAAGTGCAGCATGTGTCCCAGCCTCTATTTAAGCTGGAGTCACATAGCGCCACACGTCACTATGCTGCTCTAAGTGTAGGGACAGGCTGAAGAAATCAGTTGAACTTGGTGGTGTTGAGGGTGCTATGCTACATATTTGTACCCAGCCCTGAGCCCAGTGATACTGCAAAATAATTTTTAATCCATCTGTTACTGAGGTGGGGGTCGGCGGCCATTTCAACAACTGCAGTGTCCTTGGAACTGCATGTGACCTGCATGTGTGCCAGCCTGCCAGGGACATCAGTCTAATTATTTTTTGGTAGCTCAGTGGAGGAAAAATTCCTTTTTTCTAGCAGGTCAAGTCCCCCTACATTACCTATTTTATAATTTTGGGGTGACATAGTGCATTTCTGTAGTTGGGGGAATAAACCCGTACTGTCGTAACACAGAGCAAGTTTGCATACACCACTAAAAAACCTATTTTAAAATTTTGCGGTGAAAAACTGCATTTCTGTAGTTGGGTTAATAAACCCGTACTGTTGTGCCACAAAACACGTTTGCATACAACCCTGAAAATCCTGTTTTATAATTTTTGGGGTCACATACTGCATTTCTGTAGTTGGGTAAATAAACCCGTACTCTTGTGCTACAAAGCACGTTTGCATACAACACTGAAAAACCTATTTTAAAATTTAACAGTGACATACTGCATTCCTGTATTTGGGGAAAATAAACCCGTATTGTTGTTCCACAGAGCAGTTTGGCATACAACGCACAAAAACGTATTTTAAAATTTAGCAGTGATATAAAGCATTTGTGTATTTAGGGGAAATAAACCCATATTGTTGTTCCACAGAGCACTTTTGCATAGAACGCTGAAAGACCTATTTTAAAATGTAGCTGTGACAATGGTTTTGTGATACAAAGCAGATCTGAGGCCTACCCTGTATTTCAGTCATTTTAAGTAACCTTTTGAACTCCGCATTTACATAGTTGGTTGCAAGCACGCAGGTTTTGTGGTAGATAGCACATTAGTGGTGTACGCTGCATTTCTGACAGTCAAATGAAATGGTTAACTTCTGCTTTTACATTGTTCGTTTGAAAAATCCAATTTTTGGTGATAGTGAAGTAATTGTTTTGAATTGCTCCATTACACTGCTGTGCGACCTAAAGAAATGTATTCTATTTATGACACGAGCACTGCCTTACTGGTAGTGAACTTAATTGTTGAATATTGGCAGTTAAATTGACATCAGAGATAAACCATCTTTTAGGGCTCATTCAGACGGCCGTATGTTGTCTGCATAAATGCGGATCAGTTTTTTTGCAGATTAGATGCTGTCCTATTCACTTCTATGGGTCCATTTTTTGCGGATAGCATACGACCGTCTGAATGAGCCCTTAGTTTGGTGGGTGAACTGCAAATAATGAGGAGAACATCAAATAAGGGATGTGGGCATGGTCGTGGTGGTGTTGGTGGAGCTCCTGTTGCTGGTAGTGTTGAGCGAACAGTTCGAGCATAGTTCGGGTTCGTACCGAATTTTGGGGTGTTCGGGACACGGACCCGAACCCGAACATTTTCAAAAAAGTCACACTGCTCTGATTAGTGTAGGGAGAGGACACAGCTTCTGTGAGGGCGAGATTAGGCAGGGAAAAGTCAGCAACAGCACCTAATGAACTGATCGATCTACAGCTGTGAATGATTGAACTTCTGCTAGTTACATGCTCACTGGTTTTTAGGCTGCACAGAGCGTTTTTCTGTCACTTATTTTCTGGGGTGATCGGTGGCCATTTTGTGACTTGTGGTACACCAGAACAAGCTGCCACCAAGTCCATCAATCCATCAATGCTAGTTTTTTTTTTGCTATATCCTATATCAGGGGCTTGGCTGTGCTAATTGTCACCCCTAGAAACTCAGGATAGCAATTTCTATATTTTATTAAGGGGTTAAATACAATTGCCCAAATACCAATCCCCTAAATCTGGTGTTCCAGCTTTGGCTAGCCAAGTATAATACTGTCTGCTGTCTGGCAAAGGATAGATTATTTTCTGTAGTGAAATTCAATTGCCAAAATAGCAATACCATAAATCAGTGGTTTCAGCTGTGGCTGGCCAAGTTTCATAGTGTCCGCAAAACATATATTTTGTTCTGGGGTGAAATTCAATTGCGAAAATAGCAATACCATAAATCTGGTGTCACAGCTGTGGATGGCAAAGTATAATAGTGTCTGCCAAAACATATATTTTGTTCTGGGGTGAAATTCAATTGCCAAAATAGCATTACCATAAATCAGTGGTTTCAGCTGTGGCTGGCCAAGTTTCATAGTGTCCGCAAAAACATATATTTTGTTGTGGGGTGAAATTCAATTGCCAAAATAGCAATACCATAAATCTGGTGTCACAGCTGTGGATGGCAAAGTATAATAGTGTCTGCCAAAACATATATTTTGTTCTGGGGTGAAATTCAATTGCCAAAATAGCAATACCATAAATCAGTGGTTTCAGCTGTGGCTGTCCAAGTTTCATAGTGTCCTGCAAATTATATATTTTGTTCTGGGGTGAAATTCAATTGCCAAAATAGCAATACCCTGAATCTGGTGTTCCAGCTGTTGCAGGCCTAGTTTAAATCTGTCCGTAACAGGGTATATTTTGTTCTGGGGTGAAATTCAATTGCCAAAATAGCAATACCATAAATCAGTGGTTTCAGCTGTGGCTGGCAAAGTATAATAGTGTCCGCCAAAACATATATTTTGTTCTGGGGTGAAATTCAATTGCCAAAATAGCAATACCCTGAATCTGGTGTCCCAGCTGTTACAGGCCAAGTGTTAATCTGTCCGTAAAAGGGTATATTTTGTTCTGGGGTGAAATTTTATTGCCAAAATAGCAATACCCTGAATCTGGTGTTCGAGCTGTTGCAGGCCAATTGTAAATCTGTCTTCTTATTGTGGTGCTTGGTGAACGGTAACAATGAGGAAAAAATCTAGTAAGGGACGCGGACCCGGTCGTGGTGGTGTTAGTGTACCCTCTGGTGCTGGGAGAGAATGTGGCCATTCTGCCACAGCCACACGTCCTAGTGAACAAACTACCTCAGGTTCCAGTAACCGCCAGAATTTACAGCGATATTTGGTGGGGCCCAATGCCGTTCTAAGGATAGTAAGGCCTGAGCAGGTACAGGCACTAGTCAATTGGGTGGCCAACAGTGGATCCAGCATGTTCACAACATTATCTCCCACCCAGTCTTCTGCAGAAAGCGCACAGGTGGCACCTGAAAACCAAGCCCATCAGTCTGTCACATCACCCCCATGCATATCAGGGAAACTGTCTGAGCCTCAAGTTATGCAGCAGTCTTTTCTGCTGTTTGAAGACTCTGCTGGCAGGGTTTCCCAAGGGAATCCACCTAGCCCTTTCCCAGTGGTGGAAGACATAGAATGCACTGATGCACAACCACTAATGTTTCCTGATGATGAGGACATGGGAATACCACCTCATCGGAGTCCGCACGTCTCTGATGATGATGAAACACAGGTGCCAACTGCTGCGTCTTTCTGCAGTGTGCAGACCAAACAGGAGGTCAGGGAGGAAGACTGTGTGGAAGACGATGCAGGGGACGATGAGGTCCTAGACCCCACATGCAATGAAGGTCGTGCCACAGACTTTCATAGTTCAGAGGAAGAGGCAGTGGTGAGACTGAGCCAACAGCGTAGCAAAAGAGGGAGCAGGGGGCAAAAGCAGACCAGCCGCCGCCAAGAGAGTTCGCCTGCTACTGGCCACCGCCACCAGGTACCGAGCACCCCAAAGGCAGCTTTAAGAGGTTCCCTGGCATGGCACTTCTATAAACAATGTGCTGACGACAAGACCCGAGTGGTTTGCACGCTGTGCCATCAGATCCTGAAGCGGGGCATTAACGTTCTGAACCTTAGCACAACCTGCATGACCAGGCATCTACATGCAAAGCATGAACTGCAGTGGAGTAAACACCTTAAAAACAAGGAACCCACTCAGGCTCCCCCTGCTCCCTCTTCTGCTGCTGCCTCGGCCTCTTCCTCCGCCTCGGGAGGAACGTTGGTACCTGCCGCCCACCAAACAGAGGATGTGCCACCGACACCACCACCTGCGTCACCAAGCATCTCCACCATGTCACACGGCAGCGTTCAGCTCTCCATCTCACAAACCTTGGAGAGAAAGCGTAAATTCCCACTTAGCCACCCTCGAGCCTTGGGCCTGAATGCCAGCATTTCTTAACTACTGGCCTTTGAAATGCTGTCATTCAGGCTGGTGGACACAGATGGCTTCAAACAGCTGATGTCCATGGCTGTCCCACAGTATGTTTTTCCCAGCCGCCACTACTTCTCCAAGACAGCCGTGCCTTCCATGCACAACCAAGTATCCGATAAAATCAAGTGTGCACGGCGCAACGCCATCTGTGGCAAGGTCCACCTAACCACAAATACGTCGACCAGTAAGCATGGCCAGGGACGCTATATCTCCCTAACTGCACACTGGGTAAATGTAGTGGCGGCTGGGCCGCAGGCAGAGAGTTCCTTGGCGCACGTCCTTCCGCCGCCAAGGATCGCAGGGCATCATTCTTTGCCTCCTGTAGCCTCCTCCTCCTACTCGGCTTCCTCCTCCTCTGCTTCCACCAGCTCATCCAGTCAGCCACATACCTTCACCACCAACTTCAGCACAGCCCGGGGTAAATGTCAGCAGGCCATTCTGAAACTCATATGTTTGGGGGACAGGCCCTACACCGCGCAGGAGTTGTGGCGGGGTATTGAACAACAGACAGACGAGTGGTTTCTGCCAGTGGGCCTCAAGCCCGGCCTGGTGGTGTGCGATAATGGGCGAAATCTCGTCGCAGCTCTGGGACTAGCCGGTTTGACGCACATCCCTTGCCTGGCGCATGTGCTGAATTTGGTGGTGCATAAGTTCATTCACAACTACCCCGACATGTCAGAGCTGCTGCATAAAGTGCGGGCCGTCTGTGTGCGCTTCCGGCGTTCACATTCTGCCACTGCTCGCCTGTCTGCGCTACAGCGGAACTTCGGCCTTCCCGCTCACCGCCTCATATGGGATGTGCCCACCAGGTGGAACTCCACCTTGCACATGCTGGAGAGACAGCAGCAGCAGGCCATAGTGGAGTTTCAGCTGCAGCACGCACTCGTCAGTCGCACTGCGGAACAGCACCACTTCACCACCAATGATTGGGCCTCCATGCGAGACCTGTGTGCCCTGTTGCGCTGTTTCGAGTACTCCACCAACATGGCCAGTGGCGATGACACCGTTATCAGCGTTACAATACCACTTCTATATCTCCTTGAGAAAACGCTTAGGGCGATGATGGAAGAGGAGGTGGCCCAGGAGGAGGAGGATGAGGGGTCATTTTTAGCACTTTCAGGCCAGTCTGTTAGGAGTGGCTCAGAGGGAGTTTTTTTGCAACAGCAGAGGCCAGGTACAAATGTGGCCAGCCAGGGCCCACTACTGGAGGACGAGGAGGATGAGGAGGAGGTGGAGGAGGATGAGGATGAAGCAGGTTCACAGCGGGGTGGCACCCAACACAGCTCAGGCCCATCACTGGTGCGTGGCTGGGGGGATACGGAGGACGATGACGATACGCCTCCCACAGAGAACAGCTTGTCCTTACCTCTGGGGAGCCTGGCACACATGAGCGACTACAGCAGAGTTGCCCACATTTTTTACTTGTGCGGACTACTGGGTTGCCACCCTGCTGGATCCCCGGTACAAAGACAATGTGCCCACCTTACTTCCTGTACTGGAGCGTGATAGGAAGATGCGCGAGTACAAGCGCACGCTGGTAGACGCGCTCCTGAGAGCATTCCCAAATGTCACAGGTGAACATGTGGAAGGCCAAGGCGAAGGCAAAGGAGGAGCAAGAGGTCACCAACGCAGCTGTGTCACGGCCAGCTCCTCTGAAGTCAGGGTTAGCATGGCAGAAATGTGGAAAAGTTTTGTCTCCACGCCACAGCTAACTGCACCACCACCTGATACGGAACGTGTTAGCAGGAGGCAGCATTTCACTAACATGGTTGAACAGTACGTCTGCACACCCCTCCACGTACTGACTGATGGTTCAACCCCATTCAACTTCTGGGTCTCCAAATTGTCCACGTGGCCAGAGTTAGCATTTTATGCCTTGGAGGTGCTGGCCTGCCCGGCGGCCAGCGTTTTGTCTGAACGTGTATTCAGCACGGCAGGGGGCGTCATTACTGACAAACGCAGCCGCCTGTCCACAGCCAACGTGGACAAGCTGACGTTCATAAAAATGAACCAGGCATGGATCCCGCAGGACCTGTGCCTCCCTTGTGCAGAATAGACAATTATAACTGCCTTCCCCTCAAACATGTATTCTTGTACTCCGGGGCACTTCTTTATTGAATCCTCATTTTTTTAGCTTTACCATGATCTTGCGGTGCAACCCAAAGTTGAATGAACCTCTCCTCTGTCTGGGTGGTGGGGCCAAAATAACTGAAAGTGGCCTTCTCCAGTGGTGGGTGATATGACGCATGATTCCTTGCTGTGGGACCTCTTTAATCGGTCTGGGTGCTGGGCCGAAATAACTGAAAGTGGCCTTCTCCAGTGGTGGGTGATATGACGTATGATTCCTTGCTGTGTGACCTCTCTCCTCTGGCTGGGTGCTGGGCCAAAATAACTGAAAGTGGCCTTCTCCAGTGGTGGGTGATATGACGCATGATTCCTTGCAGTGGGACCTGTATCCTCGGTCTGGGTGCTGGTCCGAAATAACTGAAAGTGGCCTTCTCCAATGGTGGGTGATATGACGCATGATTCCTTGCTGTGGGACCTCTCTCCTCTGTCTGGGTGCTAGGGCTGAAATAACTGAAAGTGGCCTTCTCCAGTGGTGGGTGATATGACGCATGATTCCTTGCTGTGGGACCTCTCTCCTCTGTCTGGGTGCTGGGGCCGAAATAACTGAAAGTGGCCTTCTCAAGTGGTGGGTGATATGACGCATGATTTCTTGCTGTGGGACCTCTCTCCAACTGATATTGGTTAATTTTTATTTATTTTATTTTATTTTAATTCATTCATTTGCAGGGGATTTACCTACATGTTGCTGCCTTTTGCAGCCCTCTAGCCCTTTCCTGGACTATTTTACAGTCTTTTTAGTGCCTAAAAGTTTGGGTCCCCATTGACTTCAATGGGGTTCGGGATAAAGTTCGTGTCGAGTTCGGATCCCGAACCCGAACATTTTCGGGAAGTTCGGCCGAACTTCCCGAACCCGAACTTCCAGGTGTTCGCTCATCTCTAGTTTCTGGGAGAGGACGTGGCCGTTCAGCGCCAACTACAGGTCCAAGTGAAACACCTTCCTCAGGTGTGAGTAGGCGACAGAACCTGCAGTATTATTTGGTAGGCCCGAATGCCGCTCTACGAATGGTGAGGCCAGAACAAGTACAGGTGCTAGTAGATTGGGTGGCTGAAAGTGCCTTCAGTACCTTAACATTGTCTCCCACTGCTGAAAGCTCAGAGTTGGCACCTGCAGCCCATGCCCATCAGTCTTTTTCACCTCTCCCCCTTGCAAATCAGCCAAGCAATCTGAGCCCCAAGTCATGCAGCAGTCTCTTATGCTTTTTGATGACTCTGCTGGCAGGGTTTCCCAGGGCCATAACCATAGCCCTGCCCCAGAAGTGGAAGAGATGCCCCCCTTGAATGCCCAACCACTTAGGTTTGAGGATGAGGACATGGGAAGACCACAGCAGCACATCTCTGAGGATGACGAAACACAGGTGCCACCTGCTGCGGCTTTCTGTGGTGTGCAGACCGATAAAGAAGGCAGGGGTGAAGAAAGGGTGGAAGATGATGTTGAGAACGATGAGGTCCTACACCCTAAAATATACCACTTAAATCCATGTTATACATGGGTGGTGGAAAAATCATATTTTTTGCGGCCTGTGCTGCATATGTGCCGGGGACAATAATATAGTTCAGGGGTTGACATATTACAATTTTTTGCTGTCAAGTAACCCTGCACTGCATACTGTAGGTGACAGGGACAGAAAATTTGAAAAATCTTCTTTTAAATTGTTGGGTGCAAAATTACCATTTTTGCCAGGTACAAACCCCTGCTCTGCATAGGTGACAGAGACCGAAAATGCGGAATATCTTCTTTTAAATTGTTGGGTGAAATATTACCATTTTTACCGGGTACAAACCCCTGCTCTGCACAGGTGACGGTGACCGAAATGCAGAAAATCTTCTTTTAAATTGTTGGGTGAAATATTACCATTTTTGCCGGGTAAAAACCCCTGCTCTGCATAAGTGACAGTGACCGAAAATGCAGAAAATCTTCTTTTAAATTGTTGGGTGAAATACTACCATTTTTGCCGTGAATAAACCCCTCCTCTGCCTGGGTGCCAGGGGCCTACATTTCTAAAAATCGCCTGTTCCATCGGTGGGTGACATGAACCCTGTTTTGCCATGAATAAACCCGTCCTCTGCCTGGGTGCCAGGGATCCAAACCAAATTTCTAAAAATCACCTGTTCCATTGGTGGGTGACATTAACCCAGTTTTGCCATGAATTAACCCCTCCTCTACGTGGGTGCCAGGGCCCTACATTTCTAAAAATCGCCTGTTCAATTGGTGGGTGACATAAACCCAGTTTTGCCGTGAATAAACCCCTGCTCTGCATAGGTGCCAGGGTCCTAAATTTCTAAAAATCGCCTGTTCCATTGGTGGGTGACATGAACCCCCTTTTGCCGTGAATTACCACCTGGTGCCTGGGTGCCAGGGGCCTAGATTTTTAAAAATCGTCTTTCCATTGGTGGGTGATATGAACCCCGTTTTGCCACTGAAAAACCCCTGCTGTGCATTGCTGACAGGGAACCAAATTTGGTAAAAACGTCTGTTAATGATCGAAAGATGCGTGACTACAAACGCATGTTGCTAGACGCACTGCTGATGGCATTCCCACCTGACGCCTCCTCAACATCCTACTCCACATCCATTTCTTCCTCCTAGATCATGATTTTGATTTTACATTTTTATTTTAAGTCATTTCCCTATCCACATTTGTTTGCAGGGCACTTACCCACATGTTGCTGCCTTTCGCAGCCCTCTAGCCCTTTCCAGGACTTTTTTACAGCCATTTTAGTGCCCAAAAGTTCGGGTCCCCATTGACTTCAATAGGGTTCGGGTTCGGGGTTAAGTCCGGGTTAAGTTTGGATCCCGAACCCAAACTTTTTTGTGAAGTTCGGCCGATCCCGTCGAACCCGATCTTCCAGGTGTCCGCTCAACTCTAGACAGCAGCAGCAGGTAAAGGTAACGGTGGAGTAAACGGCCTACACAAAACTCTGCAGGATCAGGACAGACAGTAGCAGCAGCAGGTACATGGTTTACGGTGTAGTATAAGGGCTGCACATTTCTGGGCCAAAGTCAGTCAGAAAATACAGGAGCCGTTTCTTTGTTAGTACGAGAAATATGTTCCAGGAATGTGCACCGCAACACTGGGGCAACCCCAAAAATGAAATTATACACCTCTGTCAGCAGCATGTTCTTTGTTGGCAGCAGGAATGTGTTCCCATGCATACAAATTGCACTATATTCCTTTATTCCTTATCCAGTTTTTATTTTAAATGATTTTTAAAAATTGTAAAGGCCACCATAAATAATATCTATTATATATACCATATTTCAGATTTGCTAGTGAAAAATTTTGATTCTCTAAAAATTGCACGTGCAAGTTATCATTACATAGTTGTCAAGAATTATCATTAAATAAAAATGTATATATAGATATATACATGTGGCAATAACGTTCCATTCCCAAAACAGGATTACCACACAGACCTGTACAATGTTAACTGCACAGTCCTGTACAATGTTAACTGCACACGAAATTTTGCAAAGGGAAGCCCACGTGAGGTCCCCAGCTAGTTTTAGTAAGAACCACACAGCAGGGCCGCCCAAACCCCAACTAAAGAAAAATTATAACAAACAAAATAAATTGAACAAAATAAAATGTTTTTTGGTGAATGAAGATTAACCTTGCATGATCATATTTAATTAAAATGAATGGGAAAAGGTGCTAGCTGATTTTCCTGATATAGCGGTGAGTGAGGCCCATAGAGTTTCGCAATTGCTGCTACTTCACAGAGTATATAGGACCCCGAAAATGCTATATAGGATAGGTTTTCGTGCTGATGATACATGCCCAAGGTGTGGAGCTACCTCTGCTGACTTAATACACCTGATGTGGAACTGCCCGCGCTTACGCAGGTATTGGAATGCAGTGGTGGACCTCATTATGACGGTCTATAACATTAGGATTGAACACTCTCCTTTATTGTGCATATTGGGCTATGTAGGGGAAGTGTCAGGATCTAGAGAGGTTAAGCTGGCTATTCAGCGCATTCTATATCAAGCCAGAAAGAGGATAGCATCTCGCTGGATAGCTCCAGATCCACCGGAGTTGAGTGAATTAGTAGCATCGACACACACCTTGGTACAACTAGAGAGTTACGTCTATCAGAAAAGGGGAAATACCAAAAAGTTTAATAAAATATGGTGTACCTGGATTACACATTTTCATCTTGCTATTTAGGACAGAGGCCTGGAAAAGGTGAAGGAAGTGAAGGTCATAGACTCTAGGAGGGGAGAAAGTATACAAAAATGTTCGCAATGTGTGATATTAAGCAATGAGTGTATGAGCTGGTGTGCTTGTAGGTTGAATGGGCACTGGAACATACTCTGCAATCTGCTGTGGACTTTTCTCGGTTATGGACTGCACCTGGACTTTGGGGCTTGGGAGGGAGGGTGGGGAGGGTTTGGGATGGGTTTGTGTGTTGTTACTTTTGTTCACCTCAAAACAAAAAAAAAATGATCTTCAATAAAAAGATTTGATTAAAAAAAAATGAATATATATATATATATATATATATATATATATATATATATATATATATATATATTTATAGAAATATTGACAATGTTTGATGATGACCTGAACACATGCGAAAAAAAATTAAGCGCGCACACCAGTTTAAGAGAATTCTAATACTTGATAGTTGATCAAGTCTAAGGGCGAGTAAGTGGTCCATGCTGGTAGTCCTCTGCAGGATCAGGAAAGAAAGCATTGGCAGGTGATTGTTAAGGGTATAGTATAAGGCCTACATTTAGTTATAGAAAAATCAACTGTGGCAGGACAGACTGTAGCATAAAAATGGAAACGCTGTAATGTAAAGCGTACACATAGCTGGGTCTAACTGAGCAGCAACAGAACAGAAAGCAGCAGGGAAATGGTAATGCAGTAGTATACGGCATAAACATAGCTGGGCCCTAACTCTGCAATATCAGGACAGACAGCGGTAGCTGGTAACAGGTAACGCTGTAGAATACGTCGTGCACATTACGACAGACAGTAGCAGCTGTAAAATGGTAATGCTGTTTTATACGGCATACTCATAGATGGGCCAAACTTAGTGGGAACAGAACAGACAGCAGCATTGAAATGGGAATGCTGTAGGACAAGACCGACACATAAATCATCAAAATCAAGACAGACAGCAGCAGCAGATAAAGGTAACGGTAGAGTATAAGGTCAACACATAAGTCAATATGATCAGAACAGACCTCGGCAGCAGAAACAGACAGCATCAGGTTTTTAGATGGCAGAAGGAATGTGTTCCCAGGAATGGGCCCCCACCAGACCTGGGCAACAACTAAAATACACTAAGACACCTCAGACAGCATCAGGTTCTTAGTTGGCAGCAGGAATGTGTTCAAAGGAATAGAGATGTCCCAAACTATTCGCCGGCGAACAGTTCCCGGCGAACATAGCTTGTTCACATTCGCCGCGGCAGGCGAACGTATGCGATGTTCGGTCCGCCCCTATACATCATCATTGAGCAAACTTTGACCCTGTACCTCACAGTCAGCAGACACATTCCAGCCAATCAGCAGCATACCCTCCCTCCCAGACCCTCCCATCTCCTGGACAGCATCCATTTTAGATTCATTCAGAAGCTGCAGTCTTAGTGAGAGGAGGGACAGTGTAGCTGCTGCTGATTTAATAGAGAAATCGATAGCTAGGCTAGTGTATTCAGTGTCCACTCCAGTCCTGAAATACTCATCTGATCTCTGCTGTAAGGACAGCGTCCTGATAGCACCCCAAAAAGCCCTTTTTAGGGCTGCTACATTAGTCTGCTTTTACTTATTTTTTCTCCATATATATATTGCAGTTGCCTGGCCTGCCCGTGTGTGAGGAGCTGCAGGCCCACAGACTGTAGTGTACCCACTGCCAGTGCCCACCACTCATACCGTGTGGCACAGAACTTTGTATCAAAAAAAGGCATTTCATTTTTACCCTTTAATCTAAGGTTAGTTACCTGCCAGTGTGTGTCAGGCCAACTTCCACTGACTGTAGTGTGCCCACTGCCAGTGCCCACCACTCATACCGGGTGGCACAGGACTTTGCATAAAAAAAGGCATTTCATTTTTACCCTTTAATCTAAGGTTAGTTGCCTGCCAGTGTGTGTCAGGCCGACTTCCACTGACTGTAGTGTGCCCACTGCCAGTGCCCACCACTCATACTGGGTGGCACAGGACTTTGCATCAAAAAAAGGCATTTCATTTTTACCCATTAATCTAAGGTTAGTTGCCTGCCAGTGAGTGCCAGGCCCACTTCCACTGAATGTAGTGTGCCCACTGCCAGTGCCCACCACTCATACCAGGTGGCACAGTAGCTTGCCGATAAATAAGGCATTTAATTGTTACCCTTTAATCTAAGGTTATTTGCCTGCCAGTGTGTGTCAGGCCGACTTCCACTAACTGTAGTGTGCCCACTGCCAGTGCCCACTACTCATACCGGGTGTCACAGTAGCTTGCCGATAAATAAGGCATTTAATTTTTACACTTTAGTCTAATTTCAGTTGCTTGCCTGCTGCCAGTGTGTGTCAGGCCCACTTCCAATGACTGTAGTGTGCTCACTGCCAGTGCTGCCCATCAATCATACCGTGTGGCACAGGACTTTGCCTAAAATAAGGCACTTTATCTGTACACTTTAATCTAATTTCAGTTGCCTGCCGGCCAGTGTGTGTGTGTCAGGCCCATAGACTGTAGTGTGCCCTCTGCCAGTGCTGCCCATCAATCATACAGTGCGGCACAGGACTTTGCCTAAAATAAGGCACTTTATCTATACACTTTAATCTAATTTCAGTTGCCTGCCTGCCAGTGTGTGTGTGTCAGGCCCACAGACTGTAGTGTGCCCTCTGCCAGTGCTGCCCATCAATCATACCGTGCGGCACAGGACTTTGCCTAAAATAAGGCACTTTATCTGTACACTTTAATCTAATTTCAGTTGCCTGCCTGCCAGTGTGTGTGTGTGTCAGGCCCACAGACTGTAGTGTGCCCTCTGCCAGTGCTGCCCATCAATCAAACCGTGTGGCACAGGACTTTGCCTAAAATAAGGCACTTTATCTGTCTAATTTCAGTTGCCTGCCTGCCAGAGTGTGTGTGCCAGGCCCACAGACTGTTGTGTGCCCTCTGCCAGTGCTTCCCATCAATCATACCGTGTGGCACAGGACTTTGCCTAAAATAAGGCACTTTATCTGTACACTTTAATCTAATTTCAGTTGCCTGCCGGCCAGTGTGTGTGTGTCAGGCCCACAGATTGTAGTGTGCCCTCTGCCAGTGCTGCCCATCAATCATACCGTGTGACACAGGACTTTGCCTAAAATAAGGCACTTTATCTGTACACTTTAGTCTAATTTCAGTTGCCTGCCTGCCAGTGTGTGTGTGTCAGGCCCACAGACTGTAGTGTGCCCTCTGCTAGTGCCCAACACTCATACTGGGTGGCACAGGACTTTGCCTAAAATAAGGCACTTTATCTGTACACTTTAACCTAATTTCAGTTGCCTGCCTGCCAGTGTGTGTGTGGCAGGCCCACAGACTGTAGTGTGCCCTCTGCCAGTGCTTCCCATCAATCATACCGTGTGGCACAGGAATTTGCCTAAAATAAGGCACTTTATCTGTACACTTTAATCTAATTTCAGTTGCCTGCCTGCCAGTATGTGTGCATCAGGCCCACGGACTGTAGTGTGCCCTCTGCTAGTGCCCAACACTCATACTGGGTGGCACAGTACCTAGCATGCGTAGTACCACTTATCTAAAAAAAAATGACAGGCAGAGGCAGGCCACCCCGCAGGGGCCGTCGTGGTCGTGGTGCTGTGATTTCTACTGGGCCTGGAATAATGGCCAGTGTTCAGAGGCCACGTACCCTGAACCCGAAAAATTCTGAGAACATAGTTGACTGGCTTACACAGGACACCCAATCTTCAACAGCTCCCACTAAGAACCTTGGCGCACCATCCTCCTCCAGCTCAGCTTCGGTCACCTGCTCTCAAGTTACCAAGCTCCCGCCCGCCACCACCACCACCACTACCACCACAGCCACCACAGCCGCTTCACTTGATCCATCAAAGGAGTTATTTACACATCAGTTGGATGCAATTAGTGATGCAAAACCATTATTGCCAGATGATGTAGATTACAGGGATATGTCTCAGTCAGGCAGGATTACACACATGGACGTACAGTGTGATGATGATGATGATGATGTTGTACCCGCTGCTGCTTCCTTTGCTGAGGTGTCAGATACAAATGAAGCAGTTGATGATGACGATGTGTCCACGGATGCCACATGGGTGCCTACTCGAAGAGAAGAAGAGGGGGAAAGTTCAGAAGGGGAGACAGAGAGAAGGAGGAGACGAGTTGGAAGCAGGGGGAGGTCGTCGCAAGGAGTTAGTGGCATAGTCAAACAGCATGTATCGGCACCCGGGGTCAGCCAGACAGCACGCCAGTCAACGCATGCTGTTGCCACCACCAGAATGCCTTCATTGCAAAGCTCAGCAGTGTGGCATTTTTTTTTTGTGTGTCTGCCTCTGATAACAGCAATGCAATTTGCAACCTGTGCCAAAAGAAACTGAGTCGTGGGAAGTCCAACACCCACCTCGGTACAACTGCTTTGCGAAGGCACATGATCTCACATCACAAACGCCAATGGGATCAACATATGCGTACAAGCAGCACACAAACTCAAAGCCACCATGCTCCTCCTGGTCCAGTATCTTCAGCCACTTCAACCACTGCTGTCCTCCTTGCCCCCTCAAAACCACCCGCCACTCCGCCTCTCACCTTCAGCAGTTCCATCTCATCTGCCCACAGTCAGGTGTCTGTCAAGGAAATGTTTGAGCGTAAGAAGCCAATGTCACAGAGTCACCCCCTTGCCCAGCGTCTGACAGCTGGCTTGATGAAATTCTTAGCCCGCCAGCTTTTACCATACCAGCTGGTGGACAAATTTTTTTTCAAAAAAGGCAATCCCAAACCTCTACTATGTTATTGAAAAGGAAGTCATGGCATCTCTAGCATACAGTTTGGGGCAAGGGTCCATCTAACCACTGATACCTGGTTTGCAAAGCACGGTCAGGGCAGGTATATCACGTACACTGCGCATTGGGTCAACCTTCTGACAGCTGACAAGCATGGAATGCGTGGCTCCGCAGCGGAGTTGGTGACACCACCACGACTTGCAGGCAGGCCTACTGCCACTTCCTCTACTCCTCCTACTCCATCCTCTTCGATATCCTCCTCGGCTGAGTCCTCTGGCTGCACATCAACTGAATTCCCCCAGCTCCCCAGGGGCTATTCCACATCCTGGATATGACAGTGTCACGCTTTCTTGGGGTTGACTTGCCTGAAAGCAGAGAGCCACACAGGACCAGCACTCCTGTCCGCCCTAAACGCACAGGTTAATCAGTAGCTGACCCCGCACCAACTGGAGATCGGCAAAGTGGTGTGTGACAATGGAACAAATTTGTTGGCGGCATTGAATTTGGGCAAGTTGTCACATGTGCCGTGCATGGCACATGTGTTGAATCTCATCGTACAACGCTTTGTGTCTAAGTATCCAGGCTTACAGGAAGTCCTCAAGCAGGCCAGGAAGGTGTGTGGCCATTTCAGGCGTTCCTACACGGCCATGGCGCACTTTTCCGATATTCAGTGGTGAAACAACATGCCAGTGAGGCGCTTGATTTGCCACAGCCCGACACGTTCGAATTCAACACTCTTAATGTTCGACCGCCTGCTCCAACAAGAAAAAGCCGTCAACGAGTATTTGTATGACTGGGGTGCTAGGACAGCCTCTGCGGAGCTGGGTATTTTTTTGCCACGTTACTGGACGCTCATGCGCAATGCCTGTAGGCTCATGCGTCCTTTTGAGGAGGTGACAAACCTAGCCAGTCGCACCGAAGGCACCATTAGCGACCGCATCCCATTTGTTTTCTTCCTGGAGTGTGCCCTGCGAAGAGTGTTGGATTAGGCTGTAGATGAGCGTGAAGAGGAAGAGTTGTGGTCACCATCACCACCAGAAACAGCCTTATCATCATCGCTTGCTGGACCTGCGGCAACGCTGGAAGAGGAGTCTGAGGAAGAGGAGTCAGAGGAGGAATGTGGGAATGTGGCTTTGAGGAGGAGGAAGACCAACCACAGCAGGCATCCCAGGGTGCTCGTTGTTGTCACCTATCTGGGACCCATGGTGCTGGATCAGGCTGTAGATGAGCGTGAAGAGGAAGAGTTGTGGTCACCATAACTACCAGAAACAGCCTTGTCATCATCGCTCGCCGGACCTGCGGCAACACTGGAAGAAGAGTATGAGGAAGAGGAGTCAGAGGAGGAATGTGGTTTTGAGGAGGAGGAAGACCAACCACAGCAGGCACCCCAGGGCGCTCATTGTTGTCACCTATCTGGGACCCGTGGTGTTGTACGTGTCTGGGGGGAAGAACAGACCGTCAATGACATCAGTGAGGACGAGGAACGGGAAATGAGTAGCTCTGCATCCAACCTTGTGGATGGGGTCTTTCATGCTGTCATGTCTGTTGAGGGACCCTCGTATAAAAAGGCTGAAGGAGAATGACCTGTACTGGATGGCCACGCTACTAGACCCCCGGTATAAGCAGAAAGTGGCAGAAATGTTACCAAATTACCGAAAGTCGGAAAGGATGCAGCAGTTCAAAACCAAACTAAAAAATATGCTTTACACAGCTTATAAGGGGGATGTCACAGCACAACGGGAATCTAACTGGTGAAGAGGTAAATGTAATCCTCCTCCTACCACGGCGGCAAGGACTGGACGATTTACAGATGTGTTGTTGATGGAGGACATGCAGAGCTTTATCAGTCCTACACATCGCCACAGCCCTTCGGGATCCAGCCTTAGAGAACGACTCGACCGACAGGTAGCAGACTACCTCGCCTTAACAGCAGATATCGACACTCTGAGGAGCGATTAACCCCTTCACTACTGGGTGTGCAGACTTGACCTGTGGCCTGAGCTATCCCAGTTTGTGATAGAACTTCTGGCCTGCCCTGCTTCAAGTGTCCTGTCAGAAAGGACCTTCAGTGCAGCAGGAGGCATTGTCATTGACAAGAGAAGTCACCTCGGTCAAAAAAGCATGGATCCCGAAGGGACTGACAGTGGAGGATACGTTTGACTAACAAAAGACCTGATGACATGCCTTGGCCTCAAAATGGTCCCCACACTGCTGTATACCGGATGACTTTCGTGAATTCTTCGCCACCAACTAGGGTTCAAGCCGCAATGTTTTAGTCACTTTTCTGCCTGGAAAACATCAATTTTTCCGGCCGCTGCTGCAACAGTGGCTGCAACAATGCCATTATTTTTCAGGCATGTGTACACATCTAATTTTTCTGTCCTATGGTGCAGCACTGTAGCTGCAAAAACAAAACAAAAATAAGGCACATACAAGTGTCAATTCCCCTTCGTGATCGTTACCTTGTTGTGGTGAAGGGGCTTGCGTATCACAATGAAGCAATCATCACCTCTATGAATGTGTTGGCAATGTTGCCACACCCCAGATGATAAGGCCGTTGCTTCATTATGGTCAGAAGAAAAGCGATCGGCTGGATAATATTTCATAGAAAAAACATTAATTTACGTTTTTTTATTTATTTATTTTAAGTTGTATGGGTTTTTAAAACATAAAATAAAAAATCATAATAAAGTCTCTTAATAGTTTATTAGAAATAATGCAGACAATTAAAAAATCCCCATCAATTCCAATACAAAGCAAGTACAGAGCTCAGAACTAAATTATTTCATGATGTCGTAATGGTTCCTTAATTCGACAATGGTTAATCAATTCGAAACACGTCCCTGGATAGGGTACGTAACAGGGATTAAACTGATAGGAATAGTACTAGTGAAGACACCACTCAAAAAGGGTGTCACAGCACATTGCTCTGTGCACGCGCAGTGCCCCAATTTGGGAGTAAGAGGACCGACCAAGCTGCTTTTTCCATCTTCCCGGTTCCTAAAATCAATTCAGTTTGGTGTATGAGAGTTTGGTCTGTCACTGTGAAGGCAGTCGAAGGTACCCGGCCTACATTTTTTTTCACAAAAGGCAATCCCTGATATGGGACGTAACAGGGATTAAACTGATACAAATAGTACTAGTTAAGACACCAATCATATCCGGTGTGAGAGTAAATTGCACGGCGCAGACACAGTGACCATGGATTAAAACAAAGGGGAGGGAGCCAGAGTTTTTTTAACAATCTCCCCGTTCGAAACATCAATTCAATTCACCTTTCGGGGACCCTTGGTGTTGTACGTGGCTGGGTGGAGGAAGAAACCTTCAATGACATCACCGGGACATGGCTAGCTTGGTATCGAACCTTGTGCAAATGGGGAGTTTGCGATTGTACAAATGGACTGTTTGCGGTTGTTTGCGGTGCATTAAAAGCGGAGTTTGGTCTGTCAATGTCTGTGAAGCGGGCGTAACCCTTACACTACCTGATCGATACAACATCATACCTGATCGTATACACACACTGGATGTTTTAAACCACGTTGTTCAAAACAATTTAGGATTGTTAGGTGATTTATGCCCTTTATGGATTAAAACCCAACTCTGCGTCAACTATGTAAATTTCCATGGGAGTTTTGCCATGGATCCCCCTCCGGCATGCCACAGTCCAGGTGTTAGTCCCCTTGAAACAACTTTTCCATCACTACTGTGGCGAGAAAGAGTCCCAGTGGGTTTTTAAAATTCGCCTGCCTATTGAAGTCTATGGCGGTTCGACCGGTTCGCCCGTTCGCGAACATTTGAGGAAATTCGCCGTTTACGAACGGAAATTTTATGTTCGCGACATCTCTAGTGCGGATCCGTCTGTGCAAATAAACAGACCGATCCGCACCAACGCAAGTGTGAAAGTACCCTTACATGATCATCTCCTAGCTCACACAGATACAGATCAGTAAATCTCTCTCTCTCTCTCTCTCTCTATATATATATATATATATACATACATGCATACATATCATTGATATATGTATATAGAGATATATATTTACTGATCTATATATCTATGTACATACTGTATATCGATGATATATAGATATATAGAGAGAGAGATATATCTGTTTACTGATCTATATCTCTATATACATATATCAATGATATCTGATCTCTATCTCTATATGCATATATGTAGATGATGTATATAGATATTTGTGTATATAGAGGTATAGATCAGGAAATAATGTATATATCTCTAGCTACATATATACAGTGTCGGACTGGGGTACAAAGGGCCCACCAGTAAAATTTATTTTGGGGGCCCACCGTATATAGAGATGTATATAATAAATAAATTAAAAAGTTTTTTTTATGAACACAGGCTGGTTGAGGTGCTGTACATTGAATATATGTATGTAGTGCAGTAAATCTAATGTTTTATGTGCCACTTGTGCAGGGGGTGGGAGACTAGGGGCCCACATTGCTCAGGGGCCCTGTGGGCCAGTCCGAGCCTGCATATATATATATATATATATATATATATATATATATATATATATACAAAAAATAAGAAAACAAAGAGCAGCACACAAAAATATTCAGCTGGTACAATTCCCTCAAAAGACCGGCAACCAAGTTCCACTTAAATATATTGAGTAAAAGAAGGCAGCACTCCAAAGGTTCAGTGGAAAAATGGTGGGTGGTTTATTAGTCCATATAGCAGCAACGTTTCAGCTCTACTCAGTGGAACCTTTGTCAAGCTATGTATATCATCTGTATATATGTATATAGAGATATATGTTTACTGATCTATATTTTTATATACATATATATCTATCTATATATATATATATATATATTGTAAGAGAGTGCAAGGTGTTGTATTTGATAGCAGGTACGTGTCACCGAGGTTGCTGGCCTCGGTGAGGTAAGAGCCGGGGTTTTTGGTCTGCAGCAGCTAGTGCTGCTCTGTTAAATAGCATGGCTGCAAAGCCGATCCGGGCCGGCTCTTACTGGGAGCAGCTAAAGAGTAGGGTGGGTGGCTGCTCCCCACGGTCCAGTCCATGTTTTGTGCTGGGTATATAACGCAGCCAGCAGCTGTGTCTGAGGGTGTGATTATCCTGGAGCCTGCTAACAGGGCTGAGGAGTTCTCTGTGCTGGAGGACGGAGCTCAGCAAGGTGGTGTTTCCCTGCAACCTGAAGGAGGAATCGCCTGCGGCTGAACCGACTGCTAGGTGTGAACCCGCACTTAAACCACCCAAGGTGACTGGACCCTGTGTTGGCCTGTTTTTGGTTTTGCCACATGATTTCTGTTGTGTGTGAACTGTCACCAAGAGACTGTTTTTATTTCTGGTGTGCAAGTGTGAATAAAACACTGTTTGATGCACAATCTGGACTCCTTGTTTTGCCTCTAAACTGCACCCGCACCGCTGTCTACCAGAGCGACTCCCCACAATATATATATATATTGTAAGAGGGCGCAAGGTGCCGTCATGGACGGAAGATACGTGTCACCGAGGTTCCTGGCCTCGGTGAGGTGAGAGCCGGGTTTTATGTGTCAGCAGCAGCTAGTGCTGCTTGACATTGATAGTTAGTTTGGCTGCAAAGCCAATCCGGGCCGGCTTTTACTGGGAGTAGGCAAAGAGTTGGGTGGGTGCCTACTCCCCACGGTCCAGGCCGGACTTTGCGGGGCTTTTTAAAGGCAGCCACATCAGCAGGTGTGGCTGTGAATATCCTGGAGCTGCTGCTAGTGTTGTGTTGCTCTCTGGGCTGGAAGGATGAGCCCAGCAAGGAGTCGTGCAGTCGTCCTGGAAGCCTGAAGGTGGATTATCCTGCGGCTGGGCCGACCGCCAGGTGCGAACGCGCACCTAAACATCTCACAGGTGATTGAACCTGGTTTTGGACTCTTTGGTTTTGCTTTTTTGTGTTTGCTGAGTGTGAATTAACACCAAGAGACTGTTTATCGTTTATTGTGTGAATAAAACACTGTTTATTGCACTTTCTGGACTTCTTGTTTTGCCTCTGTACTGCACCCGCACTGCTATCTACCAGAGCGACTCCCCACATATATATATATATATATATATATATATATATATATATATATATATATATATATATAGTATCTCAGAAATAAAAATGAATTTCTGTCTAGACGTCTGTCTGTCTAGATATCTGTCTAGACGGTCTTTATGTGCGACCAAATGACTGGACCGATATTCACCAAATTTGGCACACGGGTACATCAGGTGTCCGGGAAGGTTTTAGACCGGCTCTCAACTTTCTAGGACGTACCGTTCCTGAGATATTCCCAAAAAATTACCTGCATTAGCCAATACAAGCCAGTAAGCCTTTCACTAAGGCCTCATGCACACGACCGTTTTTTTATGCTGTCCGCAAAAAGGGGTTCCGTTGTTCAGTGATCTGTGTCCGTTTTTGCCTTCCGTTGTGTTTCCGTGTGTCTTCCGTTTTTTTTTAGCGGACATGACCCAAAAGATTTTACCAAAAGACAGGCTGACAATGTTTTCCAAGTGCCTGCCAAGGGATCCGCAAAAAAAACGGACACGGAACGCGGATGACACACGGATGGCCATCCGCATTTTTCACGGACCCATTGACTTGAATGGGTCCGTGAACCGTTTTTCACAGACAAGAATAGGACAGGTTATATTTTTTTGACGGACTGGAATCACGGACCACGGACGCGGAGGACAAACGGTGCATTTGCCGAGGTTTCCACGGACCCATTGAAAACCAATGGGTCCGCAGAAAATCACGAAAAACGGAGCAACGGACACGGAATCAAACAACGGTCGTGTGCATGAGGCCTTAAACAACGGTCGTGAAATCCTAAGGCCTCTTTCACACGGGCGTCATGTTTGACGCACGGATAAGAGGTGGGTGCGTTGCGGGAATATGCGCAATTTTCCCGCGCGGGTGCAAACGTTTGTAATGCGTTTTGCACGCGCGTGAGAAAAATCGCCATGTTTGATACCCAGACCCGAAGCCGGACTTCATCACTGAAGTCCGATTTCGGGTATTCTGGAGAATTTATTATTTTCCCTTATAACATGGTTATAAGGGGAAATAATAGCATTCTTAATATAGAATGCTTAGTAAAATGAAGTGGAAGGGGTTAAAAATAATAAAAGTTAACTTACCTTAGCCACTTGATCGCGTAGTTGCGCTCTCTCCTCTCTTTCCCAGCATCAGCTATGAACTAAAGGACCTGTGATGACGTCACATCACATGGTCCAATCACATGGTCCATCACCATGTTAAGATAGACCATGTGATTGGACCATGTGATGTGACGTCATCACAGGTCTTTTAGTTCGTAGCTGATGCTGGGAAGGAGAGGACAGATCGCAACTACGCGATCAAGTGGCTAAGGTAAGTTAACTTTTATTATTTTTAACTCCTTCCACTTCATTTTACTATGCATTCTTTATTAAGAATGCTATTATTTCCCCTTATAACCATGTTATAAGGGAAAATAATAAAGATCCCGTCTCTTAGCAACCATGCGGGAAAATCGTGCTGCATCCGCACTATGCTTGCGGATGGTTGCGATTTCCAGCAGCCCCATTAACTTCTATGGGGCCTGTGTTGCGTGAAAAACGCACAATATAGAGCATGCTGCGATTTTTTTACGCAACGCAGAAGTAATGCGTGAAAATCACCGCTCATGTGCACAGCCCAATAGAAATGAATGGGTCCGGATTCAGAGCGGGTGCAATGCGTACTCCTCACGCATTGCACCTGCGCGGAAAACTCGCCCGTGTGAAAGGGGCCTAACTGTCATACACACGGTCACATGCACACTGATTTATTCCAGGTAGGTTTCCATAACAGGGGTGATAAAAAAGTGGTGATAAAAAAGGTTAAGCGGCTCACTGCTACCAGGGATATGGATGTGGTGCTCAATCCAGATGGAGCTTACCCAGTGATTACTCCCGAAATATTGTAATAAAGGACGGCACTCGACATTTGGTTAAGTAATGGGGATTTAGGGTACTTTCACACTAGCTGCATAGCTATCCGGCAGGTGAACAGCCTGCCAGATCCACCATGCCGCAAGTTCCTGTGAAAGGCAGTGCATGGCCGGAGATCGCCGGACTAAAAGTACTGCAGATCCGACTTTTTAGTCCGGTGATCTCTGCCGTGCACTGCAGTGCTGTGCCGTAGCTCCGCCCCGCGACCCATTATAGTCAATGGGGACGGAGCGCCAGCACGGCAGTGCACGGGTAGTTGCGGCATGGCGGATCCGGCAGGCTGTTCACCCGCCGGAACAGCCTGCCGGATAGCTATGCCGCTAGTGTGAAAGTACCCTTATTTGTTTTTGTGTAATAAAAGTATATATTCATTTTTAATAAATTGGTTAAAAATAGTTATTTGATAAAAAGTTGTTTTTGTTGGGAATGTTAGCTTTGTTCCGATTGGTTGGTGGGAATTATTATTTCTGGGTTGTTAAAAATGGCCTGATTATATTGAATGTTAAATATCAGCTGATATCTAAGAAGGTTAAAAAAAATTAAAATGTGTAGCAGAAAAAACAATTATAAATTTATAATAGTAAAGAATCCAGGATGATGAAAGAATTCTTAATAAGTAGTCCTTTTGTATAAAGTTCATAGAAAAATATATATAAAAAAATTGTGTATAGTTACTTTGGAATTCCTCCACAATAGTAGAGTGTCTCTGAGTAGGCAAACAATTATAATTCTAGGAGCCCAAAGTTTAGTCCTTCTGTGTGAGCAGAAAAAGGAGGAGAAGTAGTGTACCTTTTCGGTATAAATTAGATTACCCTTGTTGCTTGTAACAATTGGTCGGCTCCTGGCAGGCTTACCACTGTGGATCCTGGTGTCGGCGGTGTCTGTTGTGCGCGCGCTCAGTCCTCCACGTTTCTGCAGTGGCGCGGCATGGGAGCTGCGGCTTGCGTAGGAGGAATTGCGTCACTTACGGTCTTTTGTCACTTCTGGGTACCGGAGTTCGTGTGCCTCCTGTTGGTCTGTTGGTGTTTTGGCGCCAGATGCGAATTTTGAAATTTCTACCCGTGGTATTGGATTCTTTTTCAGGTTATTAATAAAAAACAGCTAGCTGTTGATATTGTTATCGTTACTCAACGCCCATAACAACCCAGCAATTTCTCTTCTCTGCTGTGGGTCAGCTTTGGGCTAGGGCTGCATGACGACAATAAGTCGCACGACACATAGGGCACAACTACACTGCTACATGCATCCATCTTGGATAGATTTTTTGAGACTGTTGTGTCGCAGTCGCAACATGTGGCATGTCACAGTGTGACATCACAGCCTATCATTATAAGAATTGTTGCACGACATTGGTACGACAAAATGTCGTGCAACATATGTCGTCATGTAGCCCTAACCTTAAAGGGGCCGGTGCTGTGGAGGTCTGTGTTAAAGGGGTGGGCACTGTGGAGGTCACTGTTATTAAGGGGGTGAGCACTGTGGAGCTCACGGTTATTAAAGGTGCGGGCATTGTGGAGGTCACTGTTATTAAAGGGGCGGCCACTGTGGAGGTCACTGTTATTAAAGGGGCGGCCACTGTGGAGGTCAATGTTAAAGGGGCGGTCACTGTTAAAGGGGCGGTCACTGTGGAGATCACTGTTAAAGGGGCGGTCACTGTTAAAGGGACTGGCACTGTTAAAGGGGCTGGCACTGTGAAGGTCATTGTTAAAGGGGCCGTTTATTGCTCCGTCATACAACTTACCACCCAAATGAATTTTACCTCCTTTTCTTCTCACTAATAGAGCTTTCATTTGGTGGTATTTCATTGCTGCTGACATTTTTACTTTTTTTGCTATTAATCAAAAATGACCGAAATTTTTGCAAAAAAATGACATTTTTCACTTTCTGTTGTAATTTTTTTTTTTTTAAACTACATTTCTATATACATTTTTCGCAAAATTTATTGTTCTACATGTCTTTGATAAAAAAAATCCAATAAGTGTATATTTATTGGTTTGGGTAAAAGTTATAGCGTTTACAAACTATGGTGCAAAAAAGTGAATTTCGGCATTTTGAAGCAGCTCTGACTTTCTGAGCACTTGTCATGTTTCTTCAGGTGCTAGAATGTCAGGATAGTATAAATACCCCCCAAATCACACCATTTTAGAAAGAAGACACCCCAAAGTATTCGCGGAGGGGCATGGTGAGTTCATGTATCATTTCATTTTTTTTCACAAGTTAGCGGAAAATGACACTTTCTGAGGAAAAAAATAAAAATAATAAACTTTCCATTTCTGCTAACTTCTGGCAAAAAAAAAAAAAAATCTCCCACAGACTCACTATGCCCCTCAGCGAATACCTTGGGGTGTCTACTTTCGGAAATGGGGTCATGTGTGGGGTGTGTTTACTGTTCTGGCATTTTGGGCGGGGCTAAATTGTGAGCAGCCATGTAAAAGCTAAAGGTACTCGTTGGAATTTGGGCCCCTTTGCGCATCCAGGCTGCAAAAAAGTGTCACTCATGTGGTATCGCCGTACTCAGGAGAAGTAGGGCAATGAGACTTGGGGTGTATTTTTACATATAACCATGTTGGGTGAGAGAAATATCTCTGTAAACTGACAACTTCGTATAAAAAAATTAAAAAAGTTGTCGTTTACAGAGATATTTCTCACACCTAACATGGTTATATGTAAAAATACACCCCAAAACACATTGCCCTACTTCTCCTGAGTATGGCGATACCACATGTGTGACACTTATTTGCAGACAAGATGCGCAAAGGGGCCCAAATTCCAATGAGTACCTTTAGGATTTCACAGGGCATATTTATGCATTTGGATTCCAGACTTCTTCTCACGCTTTAGGGGCCCCTAAAATGCCAGGGCAGTAAAAATACCCCACAAGTGACCCCATTTTAGAAAGAAGACACCCCAAGGTATTCAGTTAGGGGTATGCTGAGTTCATGTAAAATTTTATTTTTTGTCACAAGTTAGTGAAATATGAGACTTTGTAAAAAAAAAAAAAAAATATATCAATTTCCGCTAACTTGTGCCAAAAGAAAAAAAAATTCTGTAAACTCGCCATGCCCCTCACGGAATACCTTGGGGTGTCTTCTTTCCAAAATGGGGTCACATGTGGGGTATTTAGGCCCCTTTCACACGGGCGAGTTTTCCGCGCGGGTGCAATGCGTGAGGAGGACGCATTGCACCCGCACTGAATCCGGACCCATTCATTTCTATGGGGCTGTGCACATGAGCGGTGATTTTCACGCATCACTTCTGCGTTGCGTGAAAATCGCAGCATGTTCTATATTCTGCGTTTTTCACGCAACGCAGGCCCCATAGAAGTGAATGGGGATGCGGGAAAATCGCAAGCATCCGCAACCAAGTGCGGATGCGTTGCGATTTTCCCGCATTGTTGCTTAACAACGGGACCCAATCTCTATTATTTCCCCTTATAACATGGTTATAAGGGAAATAATAACATTCTTAATAAAGAATCCATTGTTAAATGATGAGGAAGGGGTTAAAAATAATAAAAGTTAACTTACCTTAGCCACTTGATCGCGTAGTCGCGATCTGTCCTCTCTTTCCCTGCAGCATCGATGATCTAAAGGACCTGTGATGACGTCACATCACATGGCCCAATCACCTGCTCCATCACTATGGTGATGGAGCATGTGATGGTCCATGTGACCATGTGACATCATCCAAGGTCCTAATCACTATCCTCAGGCTGTGGATAGTGCTTAAGGACCTTGGATGATGTCACGTGGTCACATGGACCAATCACATGCTCCATCACCATAGTGATGGAGCAGGTGATTGGGCCATGTGATGCTGTGACATCATTACAGGTCCTTTACATCTTTCAAGCTAACGGAGAGGAGGCCGGGCTTCGCGATCAAATGGACCAGGTAAGTTAAGATTAGTTTATTATTTTTAACCCATTCTGCACCGGGTTCAACATTAGGGAGATGGCCAAGGGTATTATTTTACATTATAACTATGTTATAATGTGAAAAAATACCAGCGGGACAATTTCTGACCCAAACATGCACTTCTGTGAAGAAGTGCAGATTCGGGTCTGGGTACCAAAAGTTCCGATTTTTCTCCCGCGCGTGCAAAACGCATGACAGCGCTTTGCACTCGCAGGGAAAAATCGCGGCAATTCCCGCAACGCACCCGCACTGTTTGACGGAGTGCACCCGCAACGCCCGTCTGAAAGAGGCCTTATACTGCCCTGGCATTTTAGGGGCCCTAAAGCGTGAGAATCCAAAATGCGTAAACAATTTTGAAAAACCACTTTTTAAGGACCAGTTCAGGTCTGAAGTCACTTTGTGAAGCTTAAATAATAGAAACCACCCAAAAATGACCCCATTCTAGAAACTACACCCCTCAAGGTATTCAAAACTGATTTTACAAACTTTTTAACCCTTTATGTGTTCTACAAGAGTTAATGGCAAACAGACATACATTTTGGAATTTTGATTTATTGGCAAATTTTCCATTTAAATACATTTTTTCAGGAACAAAGCAAGGGTTAACAGCCAAACATAACCCAATATTTATTGCCTTGATTCTGTAGTTTGCAGAAACACCCTAAACATTAGTTGTAAACTGCTGTATCGCCAAACAGCAGGTCATAGAATGAAGGGAACGTCATATGGTTTTTGGAAGGCAGATTTTGCGGGACTGTTTTTTTGACCCAATGTCCCAATTGAAGCCTCCCTAATACACCCCTAGAGTAGAAACTCCAAAAAGTGACCCCATTTTGGAAACTACTGGATAAGGTGGCAGTTTTGTTGGTACTATTTTTAGGGTACATATGATTTTTTGTTGCTCTATATTACATTTTTGTGAGGCAAGGTTACAAAAAATAGAAATTCTGAAATGTCATCTTCATTTGCCATAAACTCTTGAGGAACACCTAAAGGGTTAACAAAGTTTGTATAATCAGTTTTAAATACCTTGAGGGGTGTAGTTTCTTATATGGGATCTCTTTTATGGAGTTTCTACTCTAGGGGAGCATCGGGGGCTTCAAATGGTACATGGTGTAAAAAAAACAGTCCAGCAAAACCTGCCTTCCAAAAACCATATGGCGTTCACTTCATTCTGTGCCCTGCCGTTTGGTCATACAGCAGTTTACAACCACATATGGGGTGTTTCTGTAAACTACAGAATCAGGGCAATAAATATAGAGTTTTGTTTGACTGTTTAACCCTTGCTTTGTTACCGGAAAAAAAGAATTTAAATAGAAAAATTGGAAAAAATTGTTGTTTTGGGACCGTTTTTATTTTATTTTTTTGACTGTGTTCATATGAGAGGTTAGGTTATGTGTTATTTTCATAGAGCAGATTCTTACGGACATGGCAATACATATGTCTACTCTTTTAAATTTATTTAGGTTTTACACTATAATATCTTTTTTTAAACAAACAAAAAAACATTTTACTATCTCCATAATCTGAGAGTCAGTTTTTTTTTAGTTTTTGGCCAATTGTCTTAGGTAGGGGCTCTATTTTTGCGGAATAAGATGGCGGTTTTATTGGCACTATTTCGGGGGTGCATATTACTTTTTGATCGCTTGCTATTACACTTTTTGGGATGTTAGGTGACAAAAAACTGCTTTTTACAGTATGTTTTATTTTTTTTGCGGTATCCACCTGAGGGGTTAGGTCATGTGTTATTTTTATAGTTCAGCTTCTTACGGACGCAGCGATACATACAATTTCCATTTATTTAGATTTTACACAATACTATCATTTTTGAAACAAAAGAAAATCACATTTTAGTGTCTTCATAGCCTGAGAGCGATAATTGTTTTATTTTTTGGGCGATTTTCTTAGGAAAGGTATCATTTTTTGCGGGATGAGGTGACGGTTTGATTAGTACCATTTGAGTGTAGATACAACTTTTTTGATCACTTTTATTACCTTTTTTGGGAAGTGAGGTGGGCAAAATTGCAATTTAATCGTAGGTTTTTCGTAGGAAAGTAACAAACCCTTTTAATAGATCAGGTCGTTATGGACACGGTGATATATAACATATGTAGTGCATTTTATATTTTAAATTTTATTTTTTCATTTTTACTTTTTTTACATTTTTTTTTACCCGGATCCTTGGTTCTTGAAGATCAGGTGGATATGGTGTCTGTATAATACAGTACAGTACTTTATATAATGTACTGTACTGTATTTTTTTTTACTTTACACTTAGTCTGATCAGATTTTTGCCTTTAGCCTTTTGCCTTTAGACTTCTGTTACCATGGCAAGCAGGACGCCTAAAGGCGTCCTGTTGCCATGGTTACCATCCTCCGCTTCTATAACAGTGCATCGGAGGATGGGGAGGGAGGGAAGTCGGGGACTGGAGCTAGGGGGGCTGCAACAGGCACAGCAGCCCCCCACAGCAGCTCCCTCCCTCTTAACTGTTTCCATACAGCGGTCCCTACGGACCGCAGCATGGAAGGAGTTAAACAGCTGACATCAGTGCCTGCACGGATGTCAGCCGTTTCAAGCAGAGTGTCAGCAATGTGCTGACACTCTGCTAAAACACTCGACCATCCTGAAAATTATCGGGGGGCGGGCAGAGTATCGCACGTCCGCCCATCCCCCGCACCGCCCGCCGCAATTCCGGCCCCTCCGGCCTACCCCTGGACCGCCGGAACTCCCCTTCACCGGCCAATCAGAATGAGTCTGACTTGACCTGCGGTTTGCAGAGATCGCCGATACGGGGGGTCACAGGACCCCCTCGGCATTTGAGCACGGTTCCTGCTGCACGATCGCAGCAGGAACCATGTTCCTATCGCATTTTTCTTTTAATACATTCGATTTTTTCAGGACGTATGGGTACGCCCTGTGTCCTTAATGACTCGAACATTGGGGCATACCCATACGTTCTATGTCCTTAAGGGGTTAAAGAGAATCTCTGAGGACCACATCAGCGAAAAAAACACCTCACAAGCTAGAGTAACTGGTATATAGTGTAAATGGTGCTGAGTATCTTCATACTCACTTGCATTCTGACACTTTGCTCCCAGAAGCCAACAGTAAAATGCAGTGAGAGAGTGAGAGGACTCCTGTGCCCTTTCCCATAATGGAAAGGACTTTTTACTGCATTTTACTGCTGCTTTGTAGGAGCACAGCATCAGAATGCAAATGAGTATGAAGATGAAAATGACATAACCGGACTCAGTGACACTTACACTATGTACCGCTTACTCTAGTTTGGGGGGGTGTTTTGGAGCTGACAGATTTCTTTAAGACCAGGCCTGAGATATAGCCATTCGTAGCAAGAAGGCATCTCATGCCTCCTTGCCTCTTGTAAGAAAAATTGCCGGCAATTGATGGAGCCGGTACAAAGTACCAGCACTGGCATCCCAGTGTTCATACCAGCTAGGGTGGTGATTTACCAGCAAGGTGGCAAACCAAGATGTAAAAGACAAAACAGTATTAACTACTTACGGACCACTGGATGCCTTAGAAATTCCTGACAGGTCTACATATGACCCTGCAAGGATGTTTCAGAATTTTTTACTGACTTTGCAGCTGCATGGACACCATGCAGCCGCAGGAGCAAGCATCAGTGACAGCCCGACTCCCATAGAGACAGTTTATTACCACCCCTAACTCCCCATCTGCTCAATACACATTGCTCAATAAGAAGCATAACAGAAACCTATCAAAAATTGCCAGACCGCACTTAATAATAACCAATATTAAATCACATGTTAAAAAGTGTTTAAAAACAATGCAGGGAAAAAGGCGGCATACTGGTATGGAGACACACAGGGCAATATATATCAACCATTGTACTGTATACCATGATAAACAAATTGGGTCATTTATCGAACAGGTGTAAAGTAGAACTGGCTTAGTTGCCCATAGCAACCTATCAGATTCCACCTTTCATATTTCACAGCTTCTTTGGAAAATGAAAGGTGGAATCTGATTGGTTGCTATGGGCAACTAAGCCAGTTCTACTTTACACCAGTTACAATTACCCATTGTGTGCCAGCCCCGATGTTTGCCGTTTTTTGAGATGGGAAAAAAGTCCTGCATGCATTTTCCATAAAAATTAAACAATCTCAGACGGAAATGGCTCAAACGGATGACAACTGATGCAACAGGATCCGTTTTTTCTGGGTAATTGTTCTGACGGATCAGAGAATTAATCAGTGACTTCAATACAAACTTACTGCTGACACCCTTTCCACTCTGTCAGGGGGTCACTACTTGTCTCAGCGTGTAACCGAACAGGTTCTGTAGAAATCTGTAGAATATGTGGAATCAGCTGACGACGGTGTGAAAGGACTGCGCTCTTTCACTCTATAGCAGAATCTTGGGCCATTGCACAGTTCTTTATACCTGGCGCTAACATTGACCTGTAAGGCTGAGTTCACACTAGAGTTATTTGGTCAGTTTTGGCCCCCGTAACTGACCAAATAAGTATAGTGTGAAGTGATTCTAAGAATGACTTCAGTCATTTGCGTGTCATACTGACTCACAGTACTGTTTCACTAGCATAGTGGACTCCCTATGCATGTTTCTCCAATGCACAGTGTTCTACACTACTATACAGGCTCTCAGCAGCCAGGAAATAGCAGTTTATTTAACCTGATTCGTCATGAATAAATTCAGATTGAATTGAATCTTTTTGGGATATTCGGTGAACCATCTGAATTGAATTTTTGAGAAATTCGCTCATCTGTAGTGATATTGTTTAAACAATAAAAATCTGATAAAATTTAAATATATTATAACGGTCGAGCTATTGCTTGGTGGAATATACAGGTGGTACATGTTCTGTTACCTATGTCTGATATGTATATTCTGGTAATAAAGTCATTATATATATTATCTGTGACTTATATTTCAATGAAAATTGTTTTTTTTTTTATTTACTTTAACATCTCCTGTTCCAGAGCATTATTTGCATATTCATGTGATGATGTCACAATTGCATTTTCCACCAATCCGTTGGCTTATGTGTTCCTCATTTGCATATCCCGGTGACATCATACAGTGATGTCATAAAGACAGTGTCCCTTAACTAGTGCCTGAAGCTCTAACCTGTGCAGTGCTGTTGTCTTCTCAGTGGGACATAGTTCTGTTCCCTTGCGTCCTTAGCGATTATTTGCTACTGGAAGCGATTTTACAAAAAATGCCTGGTTCTATCCAGACCATGTGGCTTCTACTGCTGGTAACATCTGTCTTCATCGGACAATCTCCCTGTTGCATTCCATGCGACTCCAGGGGGAAAATGGCTATGGATAAATTCAACACCTTTATCGAAAGCCAAGTCGATGATATTGACTCAATAGAAGCTTATGTGAACATCAAGCGGTTTGCCAAAGCCGCAGAGAAAAAAGTCCTGGACTACCTTGAGGATGAAGTCGGGATACTGGGTAATTGTATTATTACTATTATTTCTGTTTTATGGAATCTCTAGATAGAGCCTAGATAGATAGATAGATAGATAGATAGATAGATAGATAGATAGATTCCGCAGATATTAGATAAATAAGTAATGTACCATTATTTTTATTCCAGATAAATATGCTATATCCGAAATTGCGTCCGAATATAAAAAATCTGTGGACGTTATCCAGGATATAGATTTTAAGGGTAAGTACAATATTTTCTATGTAGGCTGGAATTCTACTTCTCTTATTAATAGGAATTATCAGTGTGTTGGGGGCACAGACCAATAGATGAGGGGATTGGACTCATTATTCTCCTCTTTATAAATTTTAGAGATCCAGCTTCTTCACATCATTGGACTCCAATTCCAGCGACTAAAAGAAAAGCTCAAGGTTATCGTCCAGGCCTCAAACCAACGTAAGTGAGATCTTTTACCTATCTACCATTGTACTTGTGTTCTATGTGTCTGGTAGGTTGTCAGAGATGGTGTTTTCTGCTCAATTTCCTTTACCTACAGCCTAGTGACAGGAGGGATTGATTGTAATAAAAAGTCCTATAATGGGAATGGCTATTTGTGCAGTTTTCTGTGGTTTTATTGCCATGTTATAGATGGAGCCGTCATATATAGGGGATTTCTGTTCTCTGTCGTTTTCTATTAGTAATTCTGTATTCCTTCATTTCTCACTTTTAGGGAGGTGTCCAAATAAACAAGGTGAGTTCTTTTAGATATAACATGTGCTATAATATGACATATAAATGTGTTATACACAGCAGGCCACATGTAGTAATAGTAATGGAGACACAAACTAGAGATCCCCACATCCAACAAACACATCACTGCTGTTATCTCCGACCCTGCACTGGACACATGAAAGCCAGCATCTGATTCGTTGTCAGGGATGTTTGCACTAGGAGCTGCTGAACTCTATAGAGGGCCCGGACCGTACTGGGGCAGCTCAGAGATTCCTGTCAATGGAAATCTAGAAAACACAGCTATTAAGACAGAGACACTGATATCAAATAATAATGAGACCCAGAGATTAGAGGTTTCTGGGTTTGACAATGAGAACTGTCAGTAATGTCTTCTTTCTTCCCCATTCCTCAGGTGCAGACAGCTGTGGTAAGTACATTTTATACCAGATTTCAGCTTCTTGTCATTATTATTCTCTATAAGATTGGTAGGTTTTAACACACGTGCATTTCCCCAGGATTAATGGTGCAAACCTATACTAACTGTAAGACCTGCGCCGAGGAGAAGGTTGTCTGCGCCGGGGGCCCTCCAAAAAATCAAGGTACAGTATAAGTGTTTGTAAACTATGTGTATAGTATGTGTATTGTGCCTATTATACAAAGGTGAGCAGCACTACATAGGTGCTGTACACAGCACCCGCTGACTATTATATGCCATCTCCTCTTTTCACAGACTACTTGGAGAGATGTAGCTGCCTGTGCACCTCCAACAGATGTTTCGGTAAAGTAGAAGTCTTCTATTCTTATATCTACATTCACATAGTACACCAGTAAAATTATAAGACCCCAAATCCTCACTGTACACTAAATATTCCAGTCACTTCCAATAGTTCATAGTTGATGGCAGAGAATCAGACTTCCTGAAGCAGGAGGACATTTACATTAATATGATTCTGTCCATAAGCAGACTACAAGGGTGATGGCAGCCTGTACAGTATATTGTCCATGTGCTGGTGGTGACAGAGGGGTGATAGATACCAGCATATGATTATCATATTTATTATAATATTATAAAGTGTCTTTAATGCTTGGCTCATATTTCATTTCTTTCTTCTTTTCTCAGATCTGAAAACTGGACGGTCCTGCTCTCCATGTAAAGACCACAAGTCTCATCTCGCAGAGACTGTAAACTGTGGAGGTGAGGAGACAGAAGAATATAATCAGTTACTATCAGTCCCCTCTATGATGCCCATATTTTCTATTACGTCCTATGGAAAGAGACGTGTTATTGAGACAACCCCTTTAAATGCAGGACAGAAAATCTACACAATTACTTCTGTAATATCTTCTTTCATTTTCCTTCTTTCTAGAGATAAATATCAAAGTTCCAGAGTATGAAGAACTAATTCTGGACTGCAGCTTTGAATGGTACTCGAGGCTGGAGGACTCCTATCAGAATGTGTTCACCCTGGTAAGTGAAGTGCAGAACCCCAAGAAAATAAGTGTAAAACTGGGAGATTGTTAATAAGTTACCGTATATACTCGAGTATAAGCCGACCCGAGTATAAGCCGACCCCCCTAATTTTACCCAAAAAAACCTGGGAAAAGTAGTGACTCGAGTATAAGCCGAGGTGGAAATGGATGTCACTGTTATGGGGGATCTGTGGATGACGCACTGTTATGGGGGGGATCTGTGAATGACGCACTGTTATGGGGGGATCTGTGGATGACGCACTGTTATGGGGGATCTGTGGATGACACTGTTATGGGATGGGGGGCTGTGGATGGCACTTATGGGATGAGGGGATGTGGATGACACTGTTATGGGAAGGGGGATGTGGATGGCACTTATGGGATGAGGGGATGTGGATGACACTGTTATGGGATGGGGGATGTGGATGGCACTTATGGGATGAGGGGATGTGGATGACACTGTTATGGGAAGGGGGGATGTGGATGGCACTTATGGGATGGGGGCTGTGGATGGCATCCACAGATCCCCCATCCTATAACAGATCCCCCATAACAGTGCCATCCACATCCCCTCATCCCATAACAGTGCCATCCACATCCCCCCATCCCCCATAACCGCTCATGTATAGTTTTTAAATTTGATTATACTATACACTTATTACAATTCTTGCCCCCACTGTACCTCATTACATGCGGCAGGCGGGCAGTGAATCCTTCAGGCCGGGCGGGAGAGCGGCGCAGTGTGACTGACGTCACGTGCCTGCGCCGCCTGCTTCATTCATAAAGCAGGCCGGGCAGGCACGTGACATCAGCAAGTCACGCTGCTCTCGTCCGCCCGGCCTGAAGTATTCACTGCCCGCCTGCCGCATGTAATGAGGTACAGTGGGGGCAAGAATTGTAATAAGTGTATAGTATAATCAAATTTAAAAAGTATACATGAGCGGTGGGGCCGGAGCGCAGTGAGCGCATCGGCCCTGCCGCAAATGCCCGCCCCCAGCTCCTCCCCCCGCTCCTCCTCCCACTCCGCTCTTCACAGTTTTAATTTATGACTCGAGTATAAGCCGAGTTCGGGTTTTTCGGCACAAATTTTGTGCCGAAAAACTCGGCTTATACTCGAGTATATACGGTATATGACCATCATATTAAGGAAGCGCTTCCCAAACCTTTTCCTTCATTACCCAAAACATTTATCAGGAAGTCCTTTTACCCATGTCAGCATTTACCCATGTTATGTCACGTCAGCAAATTATTATCAGTTATCTATTTTTGTCTTAATAATAATGACAATGAATTTTAAGTAATTGTGACATATGAGGTTCTCACAGTTCTCTATATTATCTCTCTAGCATCATGAACATGAACCCAAAATCACACGGGAGCCCTACCTAGTGATCAAGGGTGTACTGAGGGGGGACTCCGGCCGGTACACGTGTACCACCATCCTGGACTCTGAAGTGCCAGTGAGTAAGATCATCTACAATGTGGCAGGTGAGGACATATTATTACTGGCACTATGCTGGGTGGTAATACTTAGATACATGGGATTCATATCTGCTTATAGGTGATAATTAGTGAGAAAGGATCTAGTTCTGAAAATCTGAACTGTCACCTATAATTTGGGGTTATTTTAGATTAGTAATTGTAAGGAAAAAACTATAAAGTGATAATTTAAGCCGCTTCCGTATTTTGGAGCCACTCTTCGTTTTGACAGTGCTTCTGAGCCGCCATGATACAGACAATTCAGAACAATATATAATATTATTTCATATGTAAGATACACAAAATCAGTATCATTCTCTTCATGGTATGAACTATTAATGTAATTGTTTTCCTCATTTAGTTATCAGTGGATCGGAACAGGCGATAGAAAAATACCATCCTCGCCCTACACTTCCTGATGTGCTTGACATCACAGCGCCTGAGTCACCACTTCTAGAGGAGCTCCATAACAGCAATGCTTCCCTCACAGCAATATCTGTGGCCGGCTCTGTCACCATCATGTTGATCGCTGGCATATGGTAGGTAGAATTTATAAGATACTCTATGGAGCTAGCGTATTATTGCTGCTTAATATTTACACAGTGTAAACTTAGTCCAGGCAGTCATAAGGTGCGCCTGATTTATCACAGTGCTGAAGGCTTCATGATAAATTTGGCGCATATTACAAGGTCAGATATGTTATAATGTAACGAGAACACATTGGAAGATCTGTGCACACATTTCATTCAGAGCTCACATGTAAATAGCGGATATTAAATAACTGATTGATCTTCTTCTTTTTTTAGCGTCTGCATATTCTGGAGGAGGAAAATGAAATCTAGAGAGCCTCCGGAAAAAGAGCCAGTGTAAAGGCGAACAGTCAAGCACCATTCTGCCACCAAAAAACAACTGAAAACTAAAAAATCCCCTTCCTTAAAAAAATATATGAAAAAAACAAAAAATAATCTTTCCTTCCCCCACTTCTCTTTTCCTCTTCTCTCCTTAATACCTCTCCATTAAAAAAAAATATATATCCCCCCCCCCAAAAAAAATAACCTTCCCTTCCCCATTTCTTCCATCCCCTTCTCCCCCCCCCCCCCTCCAAAAAATAAAAAAACACAAAAAGATCCTGACTGGTGTGTTTCATTTGTTTCCCTCACCTTAAGTGACCATACATGGAACAAGAACTACAGAGACTATATCATGGATAGACCAGGAGGATCGAGCATCTTTTTTATTCCTCATCCCAGCACCAGTTTCCAGATCTCTATCGATATAACTTTGACTGAGTGGAAACAAGTCTTTATTAGGAAACCTCTGTACATCTAGATGAGTAACTTCAAGCTCCTGGGCTTCAATGTAAAATACTTAATGGGGTTATCCAAGTAATGGAAAAAAAACATCAGGACTTACATACACATTAGTTAAAGGGGTTCTGAAGTTTGTTACAACTGATGATCTATTCTCAGGATAGATCAACAGCATCCGATCGGACGGGGTCTGACACCCGGGACCCCCGCCGATCATCTGTATGAGAAGGCAGCGGCGCTGCAGGAGCGCCGCGGCCTTCTCAGTGTTTACCACTGCTAGCGCCCCGCCCAGTGTCTTCACGACTTGTATCAAGTGGCGTGGGCGAGGCTAAGCTCTGTTCACTGAATGGAGTGGTAAACACTGAGAAGGCCGCGGTGCTCCTCCAGGTCCTTCGGCTTTTCAACAGTTCGGGTTCGTGAAAGACGCCCCTTATGGATTCCATATGCCGGGATAGTCCGCAGTAGTGGAGTCCATAAAGGGATGCGGCGATTACCACAACCCGAACGTCGAACGCCGAACTATTTTTTAAAGTTCACTCATTTCTACTCCCTAATACACCCCTAGTGTAGAAAATCCAAAAAAGTGACCCTATTTTGGAAACTACTGGATAAGGTGGCAGTTTTGTTGGTACTATTTTTAGGGCACATATGATTTTTTGTTGCTCTATATTACATTTTTGTGAGGCAAGGTTACAAAAAATAGAAATTCTGAAATGTCATCTTCATTTGCCATAAACTCTTGAGGAACACCTAAAGGGTTAACAAAGTTTGTATAATTAGTTTTAAATACCTTGGGGGTGTCGTTTCTTATATGGGGTCACTTTTATGGAGTTTCTACTCTAGGGGAGCATCAGGGGGCTTCAAATGGTACATGGTGTCAAAAAAACCTTCCTTCCAAAAACCATATGGCATTCCTTTCCTTGTGTGCCCTGCCGTTTGGTCATACAGCAGTTTACAACCACATATGGGGTGTTTCTGTAAACTACAGAATCAGGGCAATAAATATAGAGTTTTGTTTGACTGTTAAACCTTGCTTTGTTACCGGAAAAAACGGATTTAAATAGAAAATTTTGAAAAAATAGTTGTTTTGGGACCGTTTTTATTTAATTTTTTTGACTGTGTTCATATGAGAGGTTAGGTTATGTCTTATTTTCATAGAGCAGATTCTTACGGACGCGCAATACCTAATATGTCTACTCTTTATTTAGGTTTACACTATAATATCCTTTTTTAAACAAACAAAAAAACATTTTAGTATCTCCATAGTCTGAGAGTCATTTTTTTAAAAGTTTTTGGCCAATTGTCTTAGGTAGGGGCTGTTTGTTTGCGGGATGAGATGGCGGTTTTATTGGCACTATTTCGGGTTGCATATCACTTTTTGATCGCTTGCTATAACACTTTTTGTGATGTTAGGTGACAAAAAACTGCTTTTTACAGTATTTATTTTTTTTTTTTGCGGTATCCACCTGAGGGGTTAGGTCATGTGTTATTTTTATAGTTCAGGTTCTTACGGATGCGGCGATACTTAATGTGTCCATTTATTTAGATTTTACACAATAATATAATTTTTGAAACAATAAAAAATCACGTTTTAGTGTCTTCATAGCCTGAGAGCCATAATTGTTTTATTTTTGGGGCGATTTTCTTAGGAAAGGTATCATTTTTTGCAGGATGAGGTGACAGTTTGATTAGTACCATTTGGGCGTAGATACAACTTTTTTGATCACTTTTATTACCTTTTTTGGGAAGCGAGGTGGGCAAAATTGCAATTTAATCATATTTTTTTTTTTTGTTATGTCGTTCACCATACGGGCAAAGTAACAAAACCATTTCATAGATCAGGTCGTTACGGACGCGGTGATATATAACATGTGTAGTGTATTTTATTTATTTTAATTTTATTTTTAATTTTTACTTTTTTTACATTTTTTTTTACCCAGATCCACTTGGCTCATGAAGATCCAGTGGATATGGTGTCTGTATAATACAGTACAGTACTTTATATAATGTACTGTACTGTATTTGTTTACTTTACACTTAGTCTGATCAGCCTTTTGCCTTTAGACTTCTGTTACCATGGCAAGCAGGATGCCTAAAGGCGTCCTGTTGCCATGGTTACCATCCTCCGCTTCTATAACAGAGCAGCGGAGGATGGGGAGGGAGGGAAGCTGGGGACTGGAGCTACGGGGGCTGCAATAGGCACAGTAGCACCCCACAGCAGTTCCCTCCCTCTTAACCCATTCCATATAGCGGTCCCTACGGACCGCGGCATGGAAGGGGTTAAACGGCTGACATACGTGCCTGCACGGATGTCAGCTGTTTCAAGCAGAGTGTCAGCAATGTGCTGACACTCTGCTAAAACACTCGGCCATCCTGAAAATTATCGGAGGGCGGGCATAGGATCGCGCGCCCGCCCATCCCCCGCACCTCACCGCCCGGCGCAATTTCGCCCCCTCCGGCCTCCCCCTGGACCGCCTGGAACTCCCCCTTCACCGGCCAATCAGAATGAGTCTGACTTGACCTGCGGTTTGCAGAGATCGCCGATACGGGGGGGGTCACAGGACCCCCCCTCGGCATTTGAGCACGGTTCCTGCTGCACGATCGCAGCAGGAACCATGTTCCTATCGCATTTTTTCTTTTAATACATTCGATTTTTTTCAGGACGTATGGGTACGCCCTGTGTCCTTAATGACTCGAACATTGGGGCATACCCATACGTTCTATGTCCTTAAGGGGTTAAAGAGAATCTCTGAGGACCACATCAGCGAAAAAAACACCTCACAAGCTAGAGTAACTGGTATATAGTGTAAATGGTGCTGAGTATCTTCATACTCACTTGCATTCTGACACTTTGCTCCCAGAAACCAACAGTAAAATGCAGTGAGAGAGTGAGAGGACTCCTGTGCCCATACCCATAATGGAGAGGACTTTTTACTGCATTTTACTGCTGCTTTGTAGGAGCACAGCATCAGAATGCAAATGAGTATGACGATGAAAATGACATAACCTGACTCAGTGTCACTTACACTATGTACCGCTTACTCTAGTTTGGGGGGGTGTTTTGGAGCTGACAGATTTCTTTAAGACCAGGCCTGAGATATAGCCATTCGTAGCAAGAAGGCATCTCATGCCTCCTTGCCTCTTGTAAGAAAAATTGCCGGCAATTGATGGAGCCGGTACAAAGTACCAGCACTGGCATCCCAGTGTTCATACCAGCTAGGGTGGTGATTTACCAGCAAGGTGGCAAACCAAGATGTAAAAGACAAAACAGTATTAACTACTTACGGACCACTGGATGCCTTAGAAATTCCTGACAGGTCTACATATGACCCTGCAAGGATGTTTCAGAATTTTTTACTGACTTTGCAGCTGCATGGACACCATGCAGCCGCAGGAGCAAGCATCAGTGACAGCCCGACTCCCATAGAGACAGTTTATTACCACCCCTAACTCCCCATCTGCTCAATACACATTGCTCAATAAGAAGCATAACAGAAACCTATCAAAAATTGCCAGACCGCACTTAATAATAACCAATATTAAATCACATGTTAAAAAGTGTTTAAAAACAATGCAGGGAAAAAGGCGGCATACTGGTATGGAGACACACAGGGCAATATATATCAACCATTGTACTATATACCACGATAAACAAATTGGGTCATTTATCGAACAGGTGTAAAGTAGAACTGGCTTAGTTGCCCATAGCAACCTATCAGATTCCACCTTTCATTTTTCACAGCTTCTTTGGAAAATGAAAGGTGGAATCTGATTGGTTGCTATGGGCAACTAAGCCAGTTCTACTTTACACCAGTTACAATTACCCATTGTGTGCCAGCCCCGATGTTTGCCGTTTTTTTAGATGGGAAAAAAGTCCTGCATGCATTTTCCATAAAAATTAAACAATCTCAGACGGAAATGGCTCAAACGGATGACAACTGATGCAACAGGATCTGTTTTTTCTGGGTAATTGTTCTGACGGATCAGAGAATTAATCAGTGACTTCAATACAAACTTACTGCTGACACCCTTTCCACTCTGTCAGGGGGTCACTACTTGTCTCAGCGTGTAACCGAACAGGTTCTGTAGAAATCTATGTGGAATCAGCTGACGACAGTGTGAAAGGACTGCGCTCTTTCACTCTATAGTAGAATCTTGGGCCATTGCACAGTTCTTTATACCTGGCGCTAACATTGACCTGTAAGGCTGAGTTCACACTAGAGTTATTTGGTCAGTTTTGGCCCCCGTAACTGACCAAATAAGTATAGTGTGAAGTGATTCTAAGAATGACTTCAGTCATTTGCGTGTCATACTGACTCACAGTACTGTTTCACTAGCATAGTGGACTCCCTATGCATGTTTCTACACTACTATACAGGCTCTCAGCAGCCAGGAAATAGCAGTTTATTTAACCTGATTCGTCATGAATAAATTCAGATTTAATTGAATCTTTTTGGGATATTCGGTGAACCATCTGAATTGAATTTTTGAGAAATTCGCTCATCTGTAGTGATATTGTTTAAACAATAAAAATCTGATAAAATTTAAATATATTATAACGGTCGAGCTATTGCTTGGTGGAATATACAGGTGGTACATGTTCTGTTACCTATGTCTGATATGTATATTCTGGTAATAAAGTCATTATATATATTATCTGTGACTTATATTTCAATGAAAATTTTTTATTTTTTTTTTACTTTAACATCTCCTGTTCCAGAGCATTATTTGCATATGATGATGTCATAATTACATTTTCCACCAATGCAATGGCTTATGTGCTCCAGAGCCTAATTTACATATTCATGTGATGATGTCACAATTGCATTTTCCACCAATCCGTTGGCTTATGTGTTCCTCATTTGCATATCCCGGTGACATCATACAGTGATGTCATAAAGACAGTGTCCCTTAACTAGTGCCTGAAGCTCTAACCTGTGCAGTGCTGTTGTCTTCTCAGTGGGACATAGTTCTGTTCTCTTGCGTCCTTAGCGATTATTTGCTACTGGAAGCGATTTTACAAAAAATGCCTGGTTCTATCCAGACCATGTGGCTTCTACTGCTGGTAACATCTGTCTTCATCGGACAATCTCTCTGTTGCATACCATGCGACTCCAGAGGGAAAATGGCTATGGATAAATTCAACACCTTTATCGAAAGCCAAGTCGATGATATTGACTCAATAGAAGCTTATGTGAACATCAAGCGGTTTGCCAAAGCCGCAGAGAAAAAAGTCCTGGACTACCTTGAGGATGAAGTCGGGATACTGGGTAATTGTATTATTACTATTATTTCTGTATTATGGAATCTCTAGATAGAGCCTAGATAGATAGATAGATAGATAGATAGATAGATAGATAGATAGATAGATAGATAGATAGATTCCGGAGATATTAGAAAAATAAGTAATGTACCATTATTTTTATTCCAGATAAATATGCTATATCCGAAATTGCGTCCGAATATAAAAAATCTGTGGACGTCATCCAGGATATAGATTTTAAGGGTAAGTACAATATTTTCTATGTAGGCTGGAATTCTACTTCTCTTATTTATAGGAATTAGTGTGTTGGGGGCACAGACCAATAGATGAGGGGATTGGACTCATTATTCTCCTCTTTATATATTTTAGAGATCCAGCTTCTTCACATCATTGGACTCCAATTCCAGCTACTCAAAGAAAAGCTCAAGGTTATCGTCCAGGCCTCAAACCAACGTAAGGGAAATCTTTTACCTATCTACCATTGTACTTGTGTTCTATGTGTCTGGTAGGTTGTCAGAGATGGTGTTTTCTGCTCAATTTCCTTTCCCTACAGCCTAGTGACAGGAGGGATTGATTGTAATAAAAAGTCCTATAATGGGAATGGCTATTTGTGCAGTTTTCTGTGGTTTTATTGCCATGTTATAGATGGAGCCGTCATATATAGGGGATTTCTGTTCTCTGTCGTTTTCTATTAGTAATTCTGTATTCCTTCATTTCTCACTTTTAGGGAGGTGTCCAAATAAACAAGGTGAGTTCTTTTAGATGTGCTATAATATGATATAAAAGTGTATTATACACACAGGCCTCATGTAGTAATAGTAATGGAGACACAAACTAGAGATCCCCACATCCACCAATCACATCACTGCTGTTATCTCCTACCCTGTACTGGACACATGAAAGCCAGCATCTGATTCGTTGTCTGGGATGTTTGCACTAGGAGCTGCTGAACTCTATAGAGGGCCAGGACCGTACTGGGGCAGCTCAGAGATTCCTGTCAATGGAAATTTAGAAAACACAGCTATTAAGACAGAGACACTGATATCAAATAATAATGAGACCCAGAGATTAGAGGTTTCTGGGTTTGACAATGAGAACTGTCAGTAATGTCTTCTTTCTTCTCCATTCCTCAGGTGCAGACAGCTGTGGTAAGTACATTTTATACCAGATTTCAGCTTCTTGTCATTATTATTCTCTATAAGATTGGTAGGTTTTAACACACGTGCATTTCCCCAGGATTAATGGTGCAAACCTATACTAACTGTAAGACCTGCGCCGAGGAGAAGGTTGTCTGCGCCGGGGGCCCTCCAAAAAATCAAGGTACAGTATAAGTGTTTGTAAACTATGTGTATAGTATGTGTATTATGCCTATTATACAAAGGTGAGCAGCACTACATAGGTGCTGTACAAAGCACCCGCTGACCATTAGATGCCATCTCCTCTTTTCACAGACTACTTGGAGAGATGTAGCTGCCTGTGCACCTCCAACAGATGTTTCGGTAAAGTAGAAGTCTTCTATTCTTATATCTACATTCACATAGTACACCAGTAAAAATATAAGACCCCAAATCCTCACTGTACACTAAATATTCCAGTCACTTCCAATAGTTCATAGTTCATGGCAGAGAATCAGACTTCCTGAAGCAGGAGGACATTTACATTAATATGATTCTGTCCATAAACAGACTACAAAGGTGATGGCAACCTGTACAGTATATTGTCCATGTGATAGATAGGTGATAGATACCAGCATATGATTAGCATATTTATTATAATATTATAAAGTGTCTTTAATGCTTGGCTCATATTTCCTTTCTTTCTTCTTTTCTCAGATCTGAAAACTGGACGGTCCTGCTCTCCATGTAAAGACCACAAGTCTCATCTCGCAGTGACTGTAAACTGTGGAGGTGAGGAGACAGAAGAATATAATCAGTTACTATCAGTCCCCTCTATGATGCCCATATTTTCTATTACGTCATATGGAAAGAGACGTGTTATTGAGACAACCCCTTTAAATGCAGGACAGAAAATCTACACAATTACTTCTGTAATATCTTCTTTCATTTTCCTTCTTTCTAGAGATAAATATCAAAGTTCCAGAGTATGAAGAACTAATTCTGGACTGCAGCTTTGAATGGTACTCGAGGCTGGAGGACTCCTATCAGAATGTGTTCACCCTGGTAAGTGAAGTGCAGAACCCCAAGAAAATAAGTGTAAAACTGGGAGATTGTTAATAAGTTATATGACCATCATATTAAGGAAGCGCTTCCCAAACCTTTTCCTTAATTCCCCAAAACATTTATCAGGAAGTCCTTTTACCCATGTCAGCATTTACCCATGTTATGTCACGTCAGCAAATTATTATCAGTTATCTATTTTTGTCTTAATAATAATGACAATGAATTTTAAGTAATTGTGACATATGAGGTTCTCACAGTTCTCTATATTATCTCTCTAGCATCATGAACATGAACCCAAAATCACACGGGAGCCCTACCTAGTGATCAAGGGTGTACTGAGGGGGGACTCCAGCCGGTACACGTGTACCACCATCCTGGACTCTGAAGTGCCAGTGAGTAAGATCATCTACAATGTGGCAGGTGAGGACATATTATTACTGGCACTATGCTGGGTGGTAATACTTAGATACATGGGATTCATATCTGGTTAAAAGTGATAATTAGTGAGAACGGATCAACTATAATTTGGGGTTATTTTAGATTAGTATTTGTAAGGAAAAAACTATAAAGTGATAATTTAAGCCGCTTCAGAACAAAATATAAATCTCTTCATGGTATGAACTATTTATGTAATTGTTTTCCTCATTTAGTTATCAGTGGATCGGAACAGGCGATAGAAAAATACCATCCTCGCCCTACACTTCCTGATGTGCTTGACATCACAGCGCCTGAGTCGCCACTTCTAGAGGAGCTCCATAACAGCAATGCTTCGCTCACAGCAATATCTGTGGCCGGCTCTGTCACCATCATGTTGATCGCTGGCATATGGTAGGTAGAATTTATAAGATACTCTATGGAGCTAGCGTATTATTGCTGCTTAATATTTACACAGTGTAAACTTAGTCCAGGCAGTCACAAGGTGCGCCAGATTTATCACAGTGCGGAAGGCTTCATGATAAATTTGGCGCATATTACAAGGTCAGATATGTTATAATGTAACAAGAACACATTGGAAGATCTGTGCACACATTTCATTCAGAGCTCACATGTAAATAGCGGATATTAAATAACTGATTGATCTTCTTCTTTTTTTAGCGTCTGCATATTCTGGAGGAGGAAAATGAAATCTAGAGAGCCTCCGGAAAAAGAGCCAGTGTAAAAGCGAACAGTCAAGCACCATCCTGCCACCAAAAAACAACTGAAAACTAAAAAATCCCCTTCCTTAAAAAAAATATGAAAAAAAACTAAAAATAATCTTCCCTTCCCTCATATCTCCTTTCCTCTTCTTTCCTTAATCCCTTTCAATTAAAAAAAATATATAAAATTTCCCCAAAAAACAAAAATAACCTTCCCTTCCCCATTTCTTCCCTCCCCTTCTGCCCCCCCACCCCAAAAAAATAAAAAAAACCTCCAAAAAATTCTGACTGCAGTGTTTCTTTTGTTTGCCTCACCTTAAGTGACCATACATTGAACAAGAACTACAGAGACTATATCATGGATAGACCAGGAGGATCGAGCATCTTTTTTATTCCTCATCCCAGCACCAGTTTCCAGATCTCTATTGATTTAACTTTGAGTGGAAACAAGTCTTTATTAGGAAACCTCTCTACATCTAGATGAGTAACTTCAAGCTCCTGGGCTTCAATGTAAAATACTTAATGGGGTTATCCAAGTAATGAAAAAAAAAACATTATAAAACTCATCAGGACTTACATTCACATTAGTACTGCAGGTCCGACTTTTTAGTCCGGTGATCTCTACCGTGCACTGCTGCACCGTAGCTCCAACCCCCGACCCATTATAGTCAATGGGGACGGAGCGGCAGCACGGCAGTGCACGGGTACTTGCGGCATGGCGGATCCGGCAGGCTGTTCATTAGCCGGAACAGCCTGCCATATAGCTATGCCGCTAGTGTGAAAGTACCCTTATTTGTTTTTGTGCAATAAAAGTATGTACTTATTTTTAATAAATTGGTTAAAAATAGTTATTTGATAAAAAGTTGTTTTTGTTGGGAATATTAGTTTTGTTCGATTGCTTGGTGGGAATTATTATTTCTGGGTTGTTAAAAATGGCCTGATAATATTAAATGTTAAATATCAACTAATATCTAAGAAGGTTAAAAAATAAAATGTGTAGCAGAAAAAACAATTATAAATAGTGATGTCCCTAACTATTCGCAGCGAACAGTTCCCGGCGAACATATGCGATGTTCGGTCCGCCCCCTATACATCATGATTGAGCAAACTTTGACCCTGTACCTCACAGTCAGCAGACACATTCCAGCCAATCAGCACCCTCCCTCCCACACCTTCCCACCTCCTATATAAACGGCAGCCATTTTAGATTTAGTCAGAAGCTGCATTGTCTTAGTGGGAGCAGGGATAGAAATGTAATGCTGCTTCTGAATGATTTAATAGAGAAAGCATTAGCTAGGTAGAGATGGCCAGAACTATCCACCGGCGAACAGTTCCCGGCGAACATAGCTTGTTCGCGTTCGCCTCAACGGGCGAACACATGCGATGTTCAGTCCGCCCCCTATACATCATCATTGAGCAAACTTTGACCCTGTACCTCACAGTCAGCAGACACATTCCAGCCAATCAGCAGCATACCCTCCCTCCCAGACCCTCCCATCTCCTGAACAGCATCCATTTTAGATTCATTCGGAATTTGCAGTCTTAGTGAGAGGAGGGAGAGTGCAGTTGCTGCTGATTTAATAGGGAAATCGATAGCTAGGCTAGTGAATTCAGTGTCCACTCCAGTCCTGAAAGACACATCTGATCTCTGCTGTAAGGACAGCCTCCTGACAGCACCCCAAAAAGCCCTTTTTAGGGCTGCAACATTAGTCTGCTTTTTTTTTTCTCCATATACATATTGCAGTTGCCTGGCCTGCCTGTGTGTGAGGAGCTGCAGGCCCACAGACTGTAGTGTGCCCACTGCCAGTGCTCACCCCTGTCATCCCATGTGGCACAGGACTTTGCATCAAAAAAAGGCATTTCATTTTTACACTTTAATCTAAGGTTAGTTGCCTGCCAGTGTGTGTCAGGCTGACTTCCACTGACTGTAGTGTGCCCACTGCCAGTGCCCACCATTCATACCGGCTGGCACAGGACTTTGCATAAAAAAGGCATTTAATTTTTACACTTTAGTGTAATTTCAGCTGCTTGCCTGCTGCTAGTGTGTGTCAGGCTGACTTCCACTGACTGTAGTGTGCACACTGCCAGTGCCCACCACTCATACCGGCTGGCACAGGACTTTGCATAAAAAAAGGCATTTAATTTTTACACTTTAGTGTAATTTCAGTTGCTTGCCTGCTGCCAGTGTGTGGCAGGCCGACTTCCACTGACTGTAGTGTGCCCATTGCCAGTGCCCACCCCTGTCATCCCGTGTGACACAGGATTTTGCATCAAAAAAAGGCATTTAATTTTTCAACTTTAGTGTCATTTCAGTTGCTTGCCTGCTGCTAGTGTGTGTCAGGCCGACTTCCACAGACTGTAGTGTGCCCACTGCCAGTGCCAACCACTGATACCGGGTGGCACAGTAGCTTGCCGATAAATAAGGCATTTAATTTTTACACAGTCTAATTTCAGTTGCTTGCCTGCTGCCAGTGTGTGTCAGGCCCACTTCCACAGACTGTAGTGTGCCCACTGCCAGTGCCAACAACTGATACCGGGTGGCACAGTAGCTTGCCGATAAATAAGGCATTTAATTTTTACACAGTCTAATTTCAGTTGCTTGCCTGCTGCCAGTGTGTGTCAGGCCCACTTCCACAGACTGTAGTGTGCCCACTGCCAGTGCCAACCACTCATACCGGGTGGCACAGTAGCTTGCCGATAAATAAGGCATTTCATTTTTACACTTTAGTCTAAATTCAGTTGCTTGCCTGCTGCCAGTGTGTGTCAGGCCCACTTCCACAGACTGTAGTGTGCCAACTGCCAGTGCCAACCACTGATACCAGGTGGCACAGTAGCTTGCCGATAAAAAAGGCATTTAATTTTTAGACAGTAGTCTAAATTCAGTTGCTTGCCTGCTGCCAGTGTGTGTCAGGCCCACTTTTACTGACTGTAGTGTGCCCACTGCCAGTGCCCACCACTGATATCGGTTGGCACAGTACCTAGCACGCGTAGTACCACTTATCTAAAAAAAAATGACAGGCAGAGGCAGGCCACCCCGTAGGGACCGTCGTGGTGCTGGGATTTCCACTGTCCCTGGAATAATGCCCAGTGTTCAGAGGCCACGTACCCTGAACCCGAAAAATTCTGAGGACATAGTTGACTGGCTTAGACAGGACACCCAATCTTCAACAGCTTCCGCTAAGAACCTTGACGCACCATCCTCCTCTAGCTCAGCTTCGGTCACCTGCTCTCAAGTTACCACGCACCCGCCCGCCGCCGCCACCACCACCACTGCCACCACAGCCACCACAGCCACTTCACTTGATCCGTCAGAGGAGTTATTTACACATCAGTTGGATGCAATTAGTGATGCGCAACCATTATTGCCAGATGATGTAGATTACGGGGATATGTCTCAGTCAGGCAGGATTACACACATGGACGTACAGTGTGATGATGATGATGTTGTACCCGCTGCTGCTTCCTTTGCTGAGGTGTCAGATACAAGTGAAGCGGTTGATGATGACGATGTGTCCACGGATGCCACGTGGGTGCCTGCTCGAAGAGAAGAAGAGGGGGAAAGTTCAGAAGGGGAGAAGGGGAGACAGAGAGAATGAGGAGACGAGTTGGAAGCAGGGGGAGGTCGTCGCAAGGAGTTAGTGGCACAGTCAGACAGCATGTATCGTCACCTGGGGTCAGCCAGACAGCACGCCAGTCAACGTATGCTGTTGCCACCACCAGAATGCCGTCATTGCAAAGCTCAGCAGTGTGGCATTTTTTTTTGTGTGTCTGCCTCTGATAACAGCAATGCCATTTGCAACCTGTGCCAAAAGAAACTGAGTTGTGGGAAGTCCAACACCCACCTTGGTACAACTGCTTTGCGAAGGCACATGATCTCACATCACAAACGCCTATGGGATCAACACATAAGTACAAGCAGCACACAAACTCAAAGCCACCATGCTCCTCCTGGTCCAGCATCTTCAGCCACGTCAACCACTGCTGTCCTCCCTGCCCCCTCTCAACCACCCGCCACTCCTCCTCTCACCTTCAGCAGTTCCTGCTCATCTGCCCACAGTCAGGTGTCTGTCAAGGACATGTTTGAGCGTAAAAAGCCAATGTCACAGAATCACCCCCTTGCCCAGTGACTGACAGCTGGCTTGACGGAACTCTTAGCCCGCCAGCTTTTACCATACCAGCTGGTGGAGTCTGAGGCCTTCAAAAAATTTGCGATGTTCGGTCCGCCCCCTATACATCATGATTGAGCAAACTTTGACCCTGTACCTCACAGTCAGCAGACACATTCCAGCCAATCAGCACCCTCCCTCCCACACCTTCCCACCTCCTATATAAACGGCAGCCATTTTAGATTTAGTCAGAAGCTGCATTGTCTTAGTGGGAGCAGGGATAGAAATGTGATGCTGCTTCTGAATGATTTAATAGGGAAAGCATTAGCTAGGTAGAGATGGCCCGAACTATCCGCCGGCGAACAGTTCCCGGCGAACATAGCTTGTTCGCGTTCGCCTCAACGGGCGAACACATGCGATGTTCAGTCCGCCCCCTATACATCATCATTGAGCAAACTTTGACCCTGTACCTCACAGTCAGCAGACACATTCCAGCCAATCAGCAGCATACCCTCCCTCCCAGACCCTCCCATCTCCTGAACAGCATCCATTTTAGATTCATTCGGAATTTGCAGTCTTAGTGAGAGGAGGGAGAGTGTAGTTGCTGCTGATTTAATAGGGAAATCGATAGCTAGGCTAGTAAATTCAGTGTCCACTCCAGTCCTGAAAGACTCATCTGATCTCTGCTGTAAGGACAGCCTCCTGACAGCACGCCTATGGGATCAACACATGACTACAAGCAGCACACAAACTCAAAGCCACCATGCTCCTCCTGGTCCAGCATCTTCAGCCACGTCAACCACTGCTGTCCTCCCTGCCCCCTCTCAACCACCCGCCACTCCTCCTCTCACCTTCAGCAGTTCCTGCTCATCTGCCCACAGTCAGGTGTCTGTCAAGGACATGTTTGAGCGTAAAAAGCCAATGTCACAGAATCACCCCCTTGCCCAGCGACTGACAGCTGGCTTGACGGAACTCTTAGCCCGCCAGCTTTTACCATACCAGCTGGTGGAGTCTGAGGCCTTCAAAAAATTTGTCGCTATTGGGACACCACAGTGGAAGGTACCCGGAAGGTACCCGGTAACCATGTGCAAATGGAGAGTTTGCAGTTGTGCAAATGAACTGTTTGCGGTTGTTTGCGGTGCATTAAAAGGGGAGTTTGGTCTGTCAATGTCTGTAAAGTGGGCGTAACCCTTACACTACCTGATCGATACAACATCATACCTGATCGTATACACACACTGGATGTTTTAAAGCATGTTATTCCAAACAATTTAGGAATGTTAGTTGATTTATGCCCTTTATGGATTAAAACCCGACTCTGCGTCCACTACGTAATTTTCCATGGGAGTTTTGTCATAGATCCCCCTCCGGCATGCCACGGTCCAGGTGTTAGACCCCTTGAAACAACTTTCCCATCACTATTGTAGCCAGAAAGAGTCCCTGTGGGTTTTAAAATTCGCCTGCCAATTGAAGTCTATGGCGGTTCGCCCAGTTCGCCCGTTCGCGAACATTTGCGGAAGTTCGCGTTCGCTGTTCGCGAACGGAAAATTTTATGTTCGCGACATCACTATAGCTAGGGCAGTCTTCTGTGTCCACAGACTCATCTGCTGTAAGGACAGCGTCCTGACAGCACCCCAAAAAGCCCTTTTTAGGGCTGGTACATCAGTCGTTTTTTTTTTTTTTTTTCGTTCTCCAATCTCTGTATATATTTTGCAGTTGCCTGCCTGCCAGTGTGTGTGTGTGTCAGGCCCACAGACTGTAGTGTGCCCTCTGCCAGTGCTGCCCATCAATCATACCGTGCAGCACTGGACTTTGCCTAAAATAAGGCACTTTATCTGTACACTTTAATCTAATTTCAGTTGCCTGCCGGCCAGTGTGTGTGTGTCAGGCCCACAGACTGTAGTGTGCCCTCTGCCAGTGCTGCCCATCAATCATACCGTGTGGCATAAAACTTTGCCTAAAATAAGGCATTTTATGTGTACACTTTAATCTAATTTCAGTTGCCTGCCGGCCAGTGTGTGTGTGTGTGTCAGTCCCACAGACTGTAGTGTGCCCTCTGCCAGTGCTGCCGATCAATCATACCGTGTGGCACTGGACTTTGCCTAAAATAAGGCACTTTATCTGTATACTTTAATCTAATTTCAGTTGCCTGCCGGCCAGTGTGTGTGTGTCAGGCACACAGACTGTAGTGTGCCCTCTGCCAGTGCTGCCTATCAATCATTCCGTGCGGCACTGGACGTTGCCTAAAATAAGGCACTTTATCTGTACACTTTAATCTAATTTCAGTTGCCTGCCGGCCAGTGTGTGTGTGTCAGGCACACAGACTGTAGTGTGCCCTCTGCCAGTGCTGCCTATCAATCATTCCGTGCGGCACTGGACGTTACCTAAAATAAGGCACTTTATCTGTACACTTTAATCTAATTTCAGTTGCCTGCCGGCCAGTGTGTGTGAGTCAGGCCCACAGACTGTAGTGTGCCCTCTGCCAGTGCTGCCCATCAATCATACCGTGTGGCACAAAACTTTGCCTAAAATAATAATAATAATAATAATAATATTATCTGTACACTTTAATCTAACTGTGGCTGCAAAAACAAAACAAAAAAAAAGGCACATACAAGTGTCAATTCCCTTTCGTGATCGTTACCTTGTTGTTGTGAAGGGGCTTGCGTATCACAATGAAGCAATCATCACCTCTATGAGTGTGTTGGCAATGTTGCCACACCCCAAATGATAATGACGTTGCTTCATTATGGTCAGACCAAAAGCGATCGGACTGCTGGATAATATTTCATAGAAAAAACATTAATTTACCTTTTTTTTTTTAAGTTGTATGGGTTTTTAATACATAAAATAAAAAATCATAATAAAGTCTCTTAATAGTTTATTAGAAATGATGCAGACAATTAAAAAAATCCCCATCAATTCCAATACAAAGCAAGTACAGAGCTCAGAACTAAATTATTTCATGATGTCGTAATGGTTCGTTAATAGTGATGTCGCGAACATAGAATTTTCTGTTCGCGAACGGCGAACTTCCGCAAATGTTCGCGAACCGGGCGAACCGCCATAGACTTCAATAGGCAGGTGAATTTTAAAACCCACAGGGACTCTTTCTGGCCACAATAGTGATGGAAAAGTTGTTTCAAGGGGACTAACACCTGGACTGTGGCATGCCGGAGGGGGATCCATGGAAAAACTCCCATGGAAAATTACGTAGAGGACGCAAAGTCGGGTTTTAATCCATAAAGGGCATAAATCACCTAACATTCCTAAATTGTTTGGAATAACGTGCTTTAAAACATCCAGTGTGTATACGATCAGGTATAATGTTGTATCGATCAGGTAGTGTAAGAGTTACGCCCGCTTCACAGACATTGACAGACCAAACTCCCCTTTTAATGCACCGCAAACAACCGCAAATAGTCCATTTGCACAACCGCAAACTCCCCATTTGCACAAAGTTGGATACCAAGCTAGCCATGTCCCGGTGATGTCATTGAAGGTTTCTTCCTCCACCCAGCCACGTACAACAACAAGGGTCCCCGAAAGGCAATTAAATGCCTTTTTTTTAATGCAAAGTCCTGTGCCACACGGTATGAGTGGTGGGCACTGGCAGTGGGCTATACTTAGGACCCTATTGGGGAAGGGCTTATAACACTATAAATACACCAATGCTCACAGGGAGCTAACAGCCTCTTTTATCCCCAATTTGTTAAGAAGTAACTTTTATTAATTACAATTAAAAGTGCCTATAGTGAGCAACTTGTGTTTTAAAAATCTCTACTCCCAGTGAATCTTTGAGCCTACTGTCACAACTGTGGCCTGAACAGATCACCTCGGCCGTGCACTTGCCAATGGTGAATAACGAGTATGCTGCTAAAACAGCTAAGTCACAGTAGTACTCTGTGAATGCAGCCAACCGCTGCTACACTAGCGTAGGTATATTTGCCACCGGTAGATCAGCTCATTCATAAACTGGGAGAGAACATAAAACAAGAAAAACTATTAGTCCCCCAACATGTTTCGCCAGAGCATGCTGGCGTCTTCAGGGTAAGGACACAATTGACCTATTGTGTCCTTACCCTGAAGACGCCAGCATGCTCTGGCGAAACATGTTGGGGGACTAATAGTTTTTCTTGTTTTATGTTCTCTCCCAGTTTCCATTTGAGGAAATTTTATGTTCGCAATATCTCTACCCAGGAATGGGCCTCCACCAGACCTGGGCAATAACTAAAATACACTAAGATATCTAAGACAGCATCAGGTTCTTAGTTGGCAGCATAAACGTGTTCCCAGGAATGGGCCCTCTAACAGCAGCATATTCAAAGTTTGCAGCAGGAATTCGGTAACATGCATACAAAATTCTATATGTTCGATTGATAATAAAAAAAGAAGAAGGTATTTTAAGTTTAGAAAGCACACTATAAATTAGTACAAAATTACCTAGACATGCCGCCTGCACCGGTCGGCTCTCATTTTCCATATCGGGCACATCGAGTCTGAAGCAGAACTCTGTCGTAGCGCAGTCAGCCACACCGTGTGCCGATTCCTCCAAGCCAGAGGGCAGTAGGAGTGGCAGTGTTTAGCAGAGGCTCTCTCTTATCCTCCTTTTGTCTGTGATGAGGCATGGATACCGCCGCTCTCCCCACCCATACACGATCAGCACCGCACACACACTGGGCTCAGGCCAACGGCAGGATCCATTCATCCTCTGCCCATCTCAGCACAGAAGGCAGTGATGAGGCAGCTTGCCTCGACTAGGGTCTGGAAGTGTCCCCAGCTCTGCCAGCAGGATTAGTTCACCTTCCCATAGGCGAAGACTCAGCCACGGTCCACGGCTTCTGGCACGGTCCTCGGCGACTGCATCTAGTGCGCAGCCCGGATCATCGATCGCAGGTCATGGTGCAGAATAAGCCTTTAGATGTGAGGCTTGGCTACACATGGGGGGGAGTGTCACGCAGCCCATGGCAGACTTCACCAGGAAGGGCCTGACAGTCACAGTGGGACACAGTGGCGGATCCAGAGCCTGGTCTCTGGAGGGGCACTTCCAGATTGTTGAGGAGGGCTATCAGGGTACATTATACAGTGGTAATATAACTGAGGAGGGCCATCAGGGTACATTATACAGGGGTAATACAACTGAGGAGGGCTATCAGGGTAAATTATACAGGGGGTAATATAACTGAGGAGGGCTATCAGGGTACATTATACAGTGGTAATATAACTGAGGAGGGCTATCAGGGACATTATACAGGGGTAGTATAAGTTATATTACCACTGTATAATGTCCCCTGATACCCCTCCTTAGTTATATTACCACTGTATAATGTACCCTGATAGCCCTCCTCAGTTATATTACCCCCTGTATAATTTACCCTGATAGCCCTTCTCAGTTATATTACCCCCTGTATAATTTACCCTGATAGCCCTCCTCAGTTGTATTACCCCTGTATAATGTACCCTGATGGCCCTCCTCAGTTATATTACCACTGTATATTACCATATATAACCCCCTGTATAATTTATCCTGATACCCCTCAGTTATATTACCCCTGTATAATTTACCCTGATACCCCTAAGTTATATTACCCCCTGTATAATTTACCCTAATACCCCTCAGTTATATAACTAAGGGGTATCAGGGTACATTATATAGGGGTTAATATAACTAAGGGGTATTAGGGTAAATTATACAGGGTTAATTTAACTGAGGAGGGCTATCAGGGTATATTATACAGGGGTAATATAACTGAGGAGGGCTATCAGGGTACATTATTAGTGATGTCGCGAACATAAAATTTTCAGTTCGCGAACAGCGAACACGAACTTCCGCAAATGTTCGCGAACAGGCGAACCGGGCGAACCGCCATAGACTTCAATAGACAGGCGAATTTTAAAAACCAAAGGGACTCTTTCTGGCCACAATAGTGATGGGAAAGTTGTTTCAAGGGGACTAACACCTGGACTGTGGCATGCCGGAGGGGGATCCATGGCAAAACTCCCATGGAAAATTACGTAGTGGACGCAGAGTCGGGTTTTAATCCATAAAGGGCATAAATCACGTAACATTCCTAAATTGTTTGGAATAACATGCTTTAAAACATCCAGTGTGTGTATACGATCAGGTATGATGTTGTATCGATCAGGTAGTGTAAGGGTTACGCCCGATTCTCAGACATTGACAGACCAAACTCCCTTTTAATGCACCGCAAACAGTCCATTTGCACAACCGCAAACTCCCCATTTGCACAAGGTTGGATACCAAGCTAGCCACGTCCCGGTGATGTCATTGAAGGTTTCTTCCTCCACCCAGCCACGTACAACACCAAGGGTCCCCGAAAGGTCAATTGAATTGATTTTTCGAACGGGGAGATGGTTAAAAACGCTGGCTCCCTCCCCTTTGTTTTAATCCACGGTCACTGCGTCTGCGCCGTGCAATTTACTGTCACACCCGATATGAGTGGTATTTTCTGTAGTACTATTCTCATCAGTTTAATCCTCTAACGTCCCCAATCTGGGGGCCATTTATTGAATAGATTTTTCGAACGGGAGATGGTTAAAAAACGCTGGCTTCCTCCACTCTGTTTTAATCCACGGTGACTGCGTCTGCGCCGTGCAATTTACTGTCACACTCGATATGAGTGGTATTTTCTGTAGTACTATTCTCATCAGTTTAATCCCTGTTACATCCCATATCAGGGATTGCCTTTTGTGAAAAAAAATTTAGGCCGGGTACCTTCGACTGCCTTCACAGTGACAGACCAAACTCTCATACACCAAACTGAATTGATTTCAGGAACCGGGAGATGGAAAAGCAGCTTGGTCGGTCCTCATACTCCCAAATTGGGGCACTGCGCGTGCACAGAGCAATGTGCTGTGACACCCTATATGAGTGGTGTCTTAACTAGTACTATTCCTATCAGCGGCGGGCGGGTGCGTGGTAACTTGAGAGCAGGTGACCAAAGCTGAGCTGGAGGAAGATGGTGCGTCAAGGTTCTTAGCGGAAGCTGTTGAAGATTGGGTGTCCTGTCTAAGCCAGTCAACTACGCCCTCAGAATTTTTCGGGTTCAGGGTACATGGCCTCTGAACACTAGGCATTATTCCAGGGACAGTGGAAATCACAGCACCACGACCACGACGGCCCCTGCGGGGTGGCCTGCCTCTGCCTGTCATTTTTTTTCGATAAGTGGTACTGTGCCACCCTGTATCAGTGGTGGGCACTGGCAGTGGGCACACTACAGTCTGTGGAAGTGGGCCTGACACACACTGGCAGCAGGCAAGCAACTGAAATTAGACTAATGTGTAAAAATGAAATGCCTTATTTATCGTCAAGCTACTGTGCCACCCGGTATCAGTGGTTGGCACTGGCAGTGGGCACACTACAGTCTGTGGAGGTGGGCCTGACACACACTGGCAGGAGGCAAGCAACTGAAATTAGACTAATGTGTAAAAATGAAATGCCATATTTATCGGCAAGCTACTGTGCCACCCGGTATCAGTGGTTGGCACTTGCAGTGGGCACACTACAGTCTGTGGAGGTGGGCCTGACACACACTGGCAGGAGGCAAGCAACTGAAATTAGACTAATGTGTAAAAATGAAATGCCTTATTTATCGGCAAGCTACTGTGCCACCCGGTATCAGTGGTTGGCACTGGCAGTGGGCACACTACAGTCTGTGGAGGTGGGCCTGACACACACTGGCAGGAGGCAAGCAACTGAAATTAGACTAATGTGTAAAAATGAAATGCCTTATTTATCGGCAAGCTACTGTGCCACCCGGTATCAGTGGTTGGCACTGGCAGTGGGCACACTACAGTCTGTGGAGGTGGGCCTGACACACACTGGCAGGAGGCAAGCAACTGAAATTAGACTAATGTGTAAAAATGAAATGCCTTATTTATCGGCAAGCTACTGTGCCACCCGGTATCAGTGGTTGGCACTGGCAGTGGGCACACTACAGTCAGTGGAAGTGGGCCTGACACGCACTGGCAGCAGGCAAGCAACTGAAATTAGACTAATGTGTAAAAATTAAATGCCTTTTTTATGCAAAGTCCTGTGCCAGCCGGTATGAGTGGTAGGCACTGGCAGTGGGCACACTACAGTCACTGGAAGTCAGCCTGACACACACTGGCAGGCAACTAACCTTAGATTAAAGTGTAAAAATTAAATGCCTATTTTGATGCAAAGTCCTCTGCCAGCCGGTATGAGTGGTAGGCACTGGCAGTGGGCACACTACAGTCACTGGAAGTCAGCCTGACACACACTGGCAGGCAACTAACCTTAGATTAAAGTGTAAAAATTAAATGCCTTTTTTGATGCAAAGTCCTGTGCCACACGGGATGACAGGGGTGGGCACTGGCAGTGGGCACACTACAGTCAGTGGAAGTCGGCCTGACACACACTAGCAGCAGGCAAGCAGCTGAAATTACACTAAAGTGTAAAAATTAAATGCCTATTTTGATGCAAAGTCCTCTGCCAGCCGGTATGAGTGGTAGGCACTGGCAGTGGGCACACTACAGTCACTGGAAGTCAGCCTGACACACACTGGCAGGCAACTAACCTTAGATTAAAGTGTAAAAATTAAATGCCTTTTTTGATGCAAAGTCCTGTGCCACACGGGATGACAGGGGTGGGCACTGGCAGTGGGCACACTACAGTCTGTGGGCCTGCAGCTCCTCACACACAGGCAGGCCAGGCAACTGCAATATGTATATAAAGGAAAAAAAAGCAGACTAATGTTGCAGCCCTAAAAGGGCTTTTTGGGGTGCTGTCAGGACGCTGTCCTTACAGCAGAGATCAGATGAGTCTTTCAGGACTGGAGTGGACACTGAATTCACTAGCCTAGCTATCAATTTCCCAATTAAATCAGCAGCAACTACACTCTCCTTCCTCTCACTAAGACTGCAGCTTCAGAATGAATCTAAAATGGATTCTGTGCAGGAGGTGGGAGGGTCTGGGAGGGAGGGTATGCTGCTGATTGGCTGGAATGTGTCTGCTGACTGTGAGGTACAGGGTCAAAGTTTGCTCAATGATGATGTATAGGGGGCGGACCGAACATCGCATATGTTCGCCCGGCAGAGGCGAACGCGAACAAGCTATGTTCGCCGGGAACTGTTCGCCGGCGAATAGTTCGGGCCATCTCTATACATTATACAGGGGTAATATAAGTTAGATTATGAATAACACAATGTATTGTGTCGCACAAGAACGCCTATCTCCCAAATGAGGTGCTCACAGTGTATAGATACACCCAATCTATGATAAATCTCTATATGATACAGAAACTGGGCACTCTCAGATAGTTAGAAGCAGATCAGCTATTTATTATTAAAATTAATCAATTAATAACTAGTATAACACAACAAAAATGACCCAATTAAAATAAGTGCCCATTTACTCCATTCATTAAATTCATATAGTAGCCTAAAACTCTGCGTTGATTGTATTAGCAGGTGATTAGCAGCGATTGACTTGTAATAGCAGCAAATGACTGGAGTGTGGTAACAGTGAACAATAAAAAATAACAAATAATAAAAATATATATAGCAGCAAAAGTGATTGGTAGTCCCCAAATGGTGTCAATATAGGTCTCTTAATTCCGCTCCAAAAATGCTCGGTTGAAATTAGTCCCCTAAAGTTCTTTATATATACATTATTCTGTCCTTAAATGACTTCTCTGTATATAGGAGCGGCGTCCCGCTCTATAGCACAGCAGCGGCGTCCCGCTGTAAATGAAAGTTGAGCTCACAGTCAAGTGAAGTAGCGTTTTCATGTAAATTGTTATGATCTTACCGGGATTCACCAGGACTTCAGCCCCGCTCCTGACACTGCCCAACTTCACCAGTGTCTCAAGCTGCTCCCGTCTGTGACTCCTCCGCTGGATACTGGCGTTGCACATGGGCTCCAGGTCTCCCTTCGGTCCCGTGCAGCGCTTGTACACTTCTCCTTGCGTGGAAGACGGTACCTCGTTTGGCGGTCCTAGTTCCCGGCAGACGTCTTTCTCTCCACCATCTACTTCATAAGGAATGTGTAATTGGTGCTTTCTGCCTGTGTTCACCAAGACAACTGTTACTTTCCTAAGGTATCATATAAGTTATATTATCCCTGGATAATGTCCCCTAATAGTCCTTCTTAGTTATATTACCCCTGTATAATGTACCCTGATACCCCTTAGTAATATTATCCCCTGTATAATGTACCCTGATACCCCTCAGTTATATAACTGAGGGGTGTCAGGGTACATTATACAGGCCTACTGGGGGTAATATAACTGAACTGAGGTTGAGGATACATACTTTATATGTGTACTGTTATATAACTTATAGGGTCTGCCTCACTCTCAGCCAGGCCCAGGGCAGGACAATTCTTATCCACTATATAGGGAGCAGCAGCGCTCGGCACACCGCTGCCCTCACCTCACGTAGCACTACAGGCATGCAGGCCGGCACAGTGACGCAGCTTTAATCAGGCGGCTGGCTCTTCTTCCTTCCAACTCTAGCTTGCCGTGCTGCCCGCCCCATACGGGACCACTCCCCCTCCTCCTGGCTGCGTGCACCTGGCTCTGCCTTCGCTCCGGTTCCCCCACCCATGTGAACTTAGCTGCGGTCCGCGTCGCAGGTATTGCAATTTACACTGTGACAGCATTGGGGGAATCAGCAAAACTATATTTTCGGATTCTCGGGGGAGGGGGCGGGGGGGCGTCAATTGCCCCGTTGCCCCCCCCCCTTCCCTGGATCCGCCAATGGTGGGACACCTACACTGTCATTAAGCAGAGTGTATTTTGGAGTCTTTTCAGATGGCACCATGTGTTCAGGAGTTACATAGAACTGCCACTAAACTTTCACTGCATAACGAATGCAGCTGTGCTTAATTTTGGTTGACTTAAAATCGAAATTCTTATTCCTTAAAGTTCAAGAAAAACATACACTAATCCGGTCCTCTACAATGCTGATGTCTAGAGGGGGAGAACCTTTCAGGGCTTCCAGGGAGAGATGGGTTAGATCAGGCATCAGCAACCTTCGGCTCCCAGCTGTTGTGAAACTACAATTCCCAGCATGCTCCATTCATTTCTATGTAAGTTTTTAGAAGAGCAGATCAACTATGCATGCTGGGAGTTGTAGTTTCACAACAGCTGGGAGCCAAAGGTTGCCTACCCCTGGGTTAGATAGATATATTATAGCAGGATGGACAACATGTACAGTTGTGTTCAAAAGTATTCAACCCCCAATGCTGTAAAGGGTTTTAGGGAATTTAGTGTACATTTGTAATTGTGTTCAGAATGAAATCTTACAAGGACTTTTTAAAGAACCAAATGCAACTAAAATGACATCAATTGTTTTTGTAATACAGTATTAAATGTTTTTTTGTGATTTCTTCATTGACACAATTATTCAACCCCTTAAAGACTACCACTCTTAAGAACAGAGGTTCATTTTCAAGTGTTTTCGATCAGGTATTGAAAACACCTGTGGATGTCAAGGAGCAGCAATCAAGCATAATAAGCACCAATTAGGCAGATGTAAAATGACTGTGATACTCAGCTCCTTCTAGACATTTACTAGTGTGTATACAAACATGGTGAAGTCAAGAGAATGGTCCAGGAAGACAAGCGAAGAGGTGAGTTCTCTTCACAGGAAGGGCAATGGCTATAAGAAGATTGCAAAGATGTTAAACATACCAAGAGACACCATAGGAAGTATCATTCGCAAATTCAAGGCAAAGGGCACTGTTGAAACGCTACCTGGTCGTGGCAGAAAGAAGATGCTGACTTCGACTGCTGTGTGCTACCTGAAGCGCAAAGTGGAGAAAAGTCCCCGTGTGACTGCTGAGGAACTGAAAAAAGATTTGTCTGATGCGGGTACTGAAGTTTCAGCTCAGACCATAAGGCGCACACTGCGTAATGAGGGCCTCCATGCCAGAACTCCCAGGCGCACCCCCTTGTTGTCTCCAAAGAATAAGAAGAGTCGACTGCAGTATGCCAAAAGTCATGTGGACAAACCACAAAAGTTTCGGGATAGTGTTCTGTGGACTGATGAAACAAAATTAGAACTATTTGGGCCCATGGATCAACGATATGTTTGGAGGAGGAAGAACAAGGCCTATGAAGAAAAGAACACCTTGCTTACTGTGAAGCATGGCGGGGGGTCAATCATGCTTTGGGCTGTTTTGCTTCTACAGGTACAGGGAGGCTTCAGCATGTGCAAGGTACCATGAATTCTCTTCAGTACCAGGAGATATTGGATGAAAATGTGATGCAGTCCGTCAAAAACCTGAGGCTTGGGAGACGTTGGACCTTTCAACAGGACAATAATCCCAAGCATACCTCCAAGTCCACTAGAGCATGGTTGCAGATTAAAGGTTGGAACATTTTGAAGTGGCCATCGCAGTCACCAGACTTAAATCCGATTGAGAACCTCTGGTGGGACTTAAAGAAAGCAGTTGCAGCACGCAAGCTTAAGAATGTGACAGAACAGGAGGCTTTTGCCCATGAAGAATGGGCGAACATACCCGTAGATCGCTGCAAGACACTTGTGTCAAGCTATGCTTCACGTTTAAAAGCTGTTATAACTGGAAAAGGATGTTGTACTAAGTACTAAGATTGAATGTCACTTGGGGGTTGAATAAAACTGATAATGATGTGAGCACAGAAAAGACATTTGTGGTTATTTCATTATAAATGTTATGTTATATTTGTCTGACTTACAAGTGTCTCTTTGATTTAATTGTAAACAAGATGACTGAAATGATCAAAATCAATGTCAAACTGGCCAAAACACTCAATTTCAGTGGGGGTTGAATAATTTTGAACACAACTGTATATATCTATGTACCCCATCTCTCCTGGGAAGCGCTGCATTATTCTCCCCCTCCAGACATCAGCAGCATTGTAGAGGACCGGATTACAGTATGTTTTGCTAGAACTTAAAGGAATAAGAATTGGTTGCGGGCGGCGGTGCGGGAGGCACCCGCCCACCTCCTCTGTCTATTCCCTGGTGTCTAGTTGACCTATCAGAGTGTCAGCACATTGCTGACACTCTGATAGAAACAGCTGGCATCTGTGCTTGATCAGATGCCAACTGTTTAACCCCTTCTATACCGCGGTCTGTACGGACCGCGGTATGGAAGGGTTAACAGGATTAACAGGGAGGGAGCTCCCTCCCTCTCCCATCGGGGGGCTGCTGTGCCTTTGCAGCCCCCCAACAGGATGGGATCGCAGAGGGAGGGAGCTCCCCTCCCTCCCCATCGATCACCCGCTGCTCTCTTATGGCAGTGGGTGATGGTTGCCATGGAGACAGGACGCTTTCAGAAGCGTCCTGCTCTCCATGGTGCTGAAAGTCTGAATAGACCTGCATAAGACAGTCGCCCAAAAAAAAAAAAAAACTATGGCATTTAGAATGTGGAGAAACTAAAAAATTATTTTTTTCAAAAATGCTTTATTATGTAAAACTGAAACAAAAAACCCCAAAAAGTAGTCATATTTGGTATTGTCGCGTCTGTAACAACCTGCTCTATAGAAATAGCACACAATCTAACCTGTCAGTTCATGATGTAAATAACAAAAAATAAAAACGGTCCCAAAACAGCTATTTTTTGTAAATTCTCCATTTTAATCCATTTTTCCATTAACAAAGCAAGAGTTAACAGCCAAACAAAACTCAATATTTATTGCCCTGATTCTCTTGTTTGCACAAACACCCCATATGTGGTCGTAAACTGCTGCATGGCCAAACGGCAGGGCACAGAAGGAAGACAACGCCATATGGTTTTTGGATGGCAGATTTTGCTGGACTGGTTTTTTGACACTATGTCCCATTTGAAGCCCCTCTGATGCACCCCTACAGTAGAAACTCCAAAAAAGTGACCCCATTTTGGAAACTACGGGATAAGGTGGCAGTTTTGTTTGTACTATTTCAGGGTAAATATGATTTTTGGTTGCTCTATATTACACTTTTTTTGAGACAAGGTAACAAAAAATAGAAATTCTGAAATTTCATCTCCATTTGCCAATAACTCTTGTGGAACACCTAAAGGGTTAACAAAGTTTGTAAAACTGGTTTTGAATACCTTGAGGGGTGTTGTTTCTTAGAAGGAGTCACTTTTATGGAGTTTCTACTCTAGGGGTGCATCGGGGGGCTTCAAATGGGACATGGTGTCAAAAAACCAGTCCAGCAAAATCTACCTTCCAAAAACCATATGGCGTTCCTTTCCTTCTGCGCCCTGCAGTTTGGCCATACAGCAGTTTACGACCACATATTGGGTGTTCGTGCAAACTGCAGAATCGGGGGAATAAATATTAAGTTTTGTTTGGCTATTAACTCTTGCTTTGTTACTGAAAAAAATGGATTAAAATGGAAAATGATACAAAAAATTGAAATTCAGAAATTTTATCTCCATTTGCCATTAACTCTTGTGGAAAACCTAAAGGGTTAATGACGTTTGTAAAATCAGTTTTGAATACCTTGAGGGGTGTAGTTTGTAGAATGGGGTCATTTTTGAGTGGTTTTATTATGTAAGCCTCACAAAGTGACTTCAGACCTGAACTGGTCTGAAGTGGGTTTTTGAAAATTTCTGAAAAATTTCAAGATTTGCTTCTAAACTTCTAAGCCTTGTAACGTCCCCAAAAAAAAAAATGGCATTCCCAAAATGATCGATACATGAAGTAGACATGTGGGGAATGTAAATCAATAACGGTATTACTATGTATTATAGAAGTAGAGAAATTGAAACTTGGAAAATTGCTAATTTTTCTAAATTTTTGGTAAATTTGGTATTTTTTTATAAATAAAAATGAAATTTTTCGACTTGATTTTACCAGTGTCATGAAGTACAATATGTGCCGATAAAACAATCTCAGAATGGCCTGGATAAAAAAAGCGTTTTAAAGTTATCACCACATAAAGTGACACTGGTCAGATTTTGAAAAAATGGCCTGGTCCTTAAGGTGAAATAGGGCCGTGTCCATAAGGGGTTAAAGGCTTATTCTGCATCATGACCTGCAATCGATGATCCGGGCTGCGCACTGGAGGCAGCCGCCGAGTACTGCGGCTGTGTCTTCGCCTATGGGAAGGTGAACTAATCCTGCCAACAGAACCAGGGACACTTCTAGACCCTGGCTGAGGCAAGCTGCCTGACGCTGTGTGACGATTGGTATCTGAGAGATCTATTTTCCAGTATGGTTTATGTATCGAGTGCAGTGTCCTGACAGAGAGGACTATAAGGTACACTATACCAGGGCTGAAAAAATGAATCAATTGAATATACTAATTTAACTAAAAAAGACAATGTGTTAAAGTTCCCTTGCCATTTACTATAGACTGTTCCTAATAATTTTTATGTACTATTTTTGTATCTACCTTTAATGTATAAACACCTGATTGTAAAAAATGTTAAATATATAAATACATCAATAAATTAATAAAGTCGAAGAACAAGAAATATAAAAAAATTAATTGATATAGACTTATAGACATACCGTATATCAATACATAAATAAATACTTTTAAAAAACAAACATTCAATTAATATTAAAATGTATCTACATATACATGATTACACAAATTCATTAATACAGAAATATGACAATAAATAAATACATATATTACAGAGTTTCAATTCATTAAATTAACACATTATACATAATTTAAAAAATTAATTAAAATAGATATATATCAATAAATAAATACGTATATGAAAAAATTAAAACAATCAATAAATCAATAAATAATTATATACATCAATAAATACATTAAAAAAGTTAAAAAAAACAATGGAGTTTTGAATGGAGAGACTAGGAGAGGGATGGACAAGGGACGCTTCAGCACCCTGAACCGACAGCGAGCGGGACAGCGGAGCCAGGTCATGGGACAATTAGTCACTGCCGATCCAGGACTCGTTCATTTTGATAAATGCCAGTCTGTCCACGGAGTAAGTGGATAGACAGGTCTGCTTGTAGGTGATCACCCCACCTGCCGTGCTTAATGTTTGCTCAGACAGTACGCTGGAGGGGTGCAAAGACAGTAACTCCAGCACATACTGAGCAAGCTCACGGCAGGTGTCCAGCCTGGCAACCTAGTACTCCATGGGGTCTTCGGTACTCATGCTGTCGAAAGCACCAACGAACCCCATGTAGTCTGTCACCATGCGGGCCGCCGGTGGTGGTGACTGCTGCTGCTGCTGCTACTGGGTCGTGCAGACTTGTAGAACAACTGCATCTAACCCATAAGGTCACCTGCTCGGCTGGTGCTGCTGGGGCCAGCCACCTGCTGGGTGAAATGGGCGGGGAGAACTGGAGCATGAGTTGGAGGGTTTGCCTGCTCCAGCCGCTTGATCAGACAGGCCTGCAGTTGATTCATGTAGGCCTCTCTCCGGCTGGCTGGGATGAACTGCTCCAGTTTTCCCTTGCAGTGAGGGTCTAAAAGGGTGGCCAACTAATAATCATCCCTCCCCTTAATTTTCCTGATCCCTCCAGAGGCATCGCGGCATGTGGGCAGCCATGGTGAAGAGGACAGCCCCGCTGTGACTCTTCATGGCTGCCCGGGACCATTTTCTCCTGCTGCTGTTGCTGCTGCTCCCGGCAGGAGCTGCCCCACCCCCGGACTAACGGTGCCCCCAGCACCGGCTCTCCCTCCTTACTCGGCCCAGACTCCTGGACGTTATCAAACTCATCACCAAATTCCTCCTCCTTCTCCTCGTCCTGGGCCTGGTCTTGGTGGAGCAGTGTTGCCTCTTCTTGGTCCACCAAGGCACTCTCCCCAGCCTCGAGCAGGCGATCTAGTGTCCTGTCCAGCAGGAACACTGTGGGGAGCCCGTAATTGAGGCCAATATACTCCCCGCTGACCATCTTGGTTGCCTGCTCAAATGGGGCCAACATGTGAAAGACCTGCTGTATCAGTCCCCACTCTGCATTAGTGATGTAGGGGAGTGGGTGTGATGGTCCTGGAGTGCCTAGATCTAACAGGTATTCCCTCACCACCCGTCGCTGCTCCCACAACCTCTCCAGCATGTGGATGATGGAGTTCCACCGCATCATGCTGTTCACAATCAGCCTCTGAGGGGGCAGGCTTTTGTCCTACTGCAGTTTGGACAGGGACGTTGTGGTGGTTGGGAAGCATCGTAAGTGGTTGACAATCCTCTGTACACTTTGCACAATCTCACTCAATCCTGGGAATGTGCGTAAGAACTTTTGTACCACAAGGTTGAGGACATGTGCCATGCAGGGCACGTGTGTAAGACTGCCAGCATGGAGGGCAGCGAGGAGGTTGCTGCTGTTGTCACAGACAACAATACCTGCCTCTAACCTGTGGGATGTCAGCCACTTCTGGACCTGAGCCTGTTGTGCGGCCAGAACATCAGGTCCAGTGTGTCTCTGCTTCCCTAAGCTCACAAGCTGGAGCATGGCCTGGCAGCGGACTTGCCCCACACTTGCGTAGCTACGGGGACCCTTTCTGGGGGGCTCAGTAGCCATGGACACAGTGGCTTGATTGAGAGCAGCAGTTCTCCCCTGGACACCCCGGGGTGGCCCCACAAACTCAGATGCTGCTGATCCCTCCCTGGTGCCTCGTGTAGGGCAGAGACATTGGTCCTGGCAAAGAAATGGCTGCTGGGGACACGCCATCTGGGTTGGGCCTGGTCCAACATCTGCCAGAATGGATTGCTGTCCACAAGATTGAAGGGCAGCAGATGTTGGTTGATAAACCTTGTCAGGAGCCAATTGAGTGAAAGCATGCGTCGGTCCCCAGGGGTGTAGATCGCGGTGCGTTCAAATGCGTTGGCAACCGACAACTGGCTCCGGACTGCAGTGAAGGACATAGAGGAGGGTGCAGTGGAGGCAGAGATCTGGCTTCCGGTACCAGTACCTTTGGGAAAGGGAACGGGGGAGTCGGAATGCATAGTTGGAAGGGGTTGTGGTGGCTGCAGTACAGTGGCAGGAGCTGCTTTCCCTTGCACAGTGCTGGTGGCGTTGCTATGACTACCCTTCATCTGTTCCCACTCCCACTAGTGGTTGACTCTCATGTGCTGGGTAAGTGCAGTGGTACCCAGCTGAGCCACAGACCTCCCTCTCCTCACCCTGGCATGGCACAGCTGACAGATGGCTATAGTTACATCATCTGGTGCCAGGGTGAAGTAAGCCCAAACAGGCGACTTACGCACCGACCTCCTGTCAGATGGGTTGGTGCTGACTTGCGCCTTTTTGGGGTTGGTGCGCACAGGTGGAGCTGGCTGCTGCTGCTGGGCTCCCTGGCACCCTGTTGCACTGTTTGCCGCCTCAGGTGCCTACCTTCATTATCAGTGCTGCTGATGCCTGACAAGGGAGGTGGCACCCATTCTTGGTCAACCTCCTCTTCATCCCCTAATATGTCAAACCTAGGGCCAACTAGTGGTGGACTGAGGGGAACAGCAGACATGGAGCCCCTGACCTGGCTCCGCTGTCCCCGCAATGACGTCTGGGTCTGACTAGGTGCGGCAGTTCGGTGACTGGAACCACCCGCACCAGTTGGAAGGGATGTTACTGGAGTACTGACAGGCGTTTCCCCCTCCTCCTCCTCCCCCTCCGATTTCTTTCAAAACGTCCTGCGCATGAGGACTGAACTGCAATTCTGCCTCCTGCATTACATCCCCCAAGATGTCCCTCTCACTGTTGCTGTCAAATAGAAGCAGGGTATATTCTTGGGGGCTGGGGGTTGGTCCTGCAGGAGGAAGAGTACTGCTGCTGCTAGGAGCCGGGGCAGAGGACTCCGTGGCACGGGTTTGTGCCGCGAGAACCCCTACTTCTTCGGCATTATAAGAGGAAATGGGGTGGCTGCCACGCCTGAAAAAGTCAGATGCCCCTTACACCTGCGCCCGCCTCTCTCCATTCTGGCAGCGATCCAGCACTGGAATCAACTCCCCTACCACTGCTGCCTGAATGCGCACATGAAGTACTCGTGATAATTTGTTTTTATGTAGAAAAAAAACTAAAAAAAAAGGGAATTTGGGAAAAACTTTATTGGAATGGTGACTCTGGGCCAAAAATTAAATAAAAAAGATAAAATCCCTAACTAATACAATATCAGTAAAATATGTTTTGTTTTTGTGTATGTTTTTTTTTTCAACTAAAAAAAGATGCAGACACAAACACTACACCAACTAAAACTAATACAAAAAACTAAAACTAATAAACTTTTTTTGGTTTGTTTTTTTAACTAACAAAAGACGCAGACACTACACCAAATAAACAGACACTACACCAACTAGCCAATCACAGCATGGCTGTAATCGGCTAAGTGCAGCATGTGACCCAGCCTCTATATAAGCTGGAGTCACATAGCGCCGCATGTCACTCTGCTGCTTTTAGTGAAGGGACAGGTTGCTGCTGGTGCTCTCAGGAAGAGAATAGGAAACAAGCTTAGCTGATAATATCAGAATTGTGTTCACTCAGCGATCTACAACCATTTTTATTCTTGTGGGTGCAATGGCAGTGTTTTTTTTATGAGGCCAGTGACAAAGACAGTTTTTTTTCTGTGAGTGGTTGGTGTCGGCGGCCATTTTGTGCAAGTGACGTGCACTTGCAGCTACATATGTGCCAGGGACAGTAATTTAACCCAGTCTTTTTACTTCATTTTAAGTGTACCTGCACTGCATATCTGACTGGGGAAGGCAAAAATATTCTGTTACTCCATTTTTCATTTTAGGGACCTAGGGGGTGACAATTTTGATCTGTAAAGTACCCCTGTGCTACATATATCCTTGTCATTAATTCTATAAAACCATTAGATTCTGAGCAATTTTTTTTGGGATTCTAAGAAGTACATTAGCTCTGTGCACTACATTTGTGATAGTGAAAAAAATAATCTGTAAATCCATCTGTTTCACTGTGGGTGAAAACATATATATATATATTTTTTTTTTGTTATCATTAAGTGTCTTTTCTGCCTGCTCAGCAAATCTGATACTGAAAAATAATCAGTAAATCTATTTGTTTCACTGGGGTTGAAAAAATCCTTTTTTTTCCTATAAAGTACCTTATTGCATTGTACTGCAAATCAAATAAAAGCAGTAAATTCCACAGAGACATTGTGGGTGGAAAAAACACCGAATTTTTGGCACAAAGTAAATTTTTGGCCTGCTGTGTACTACTGCTAGTGAAAGAATTTCACTTGCATCCGTCAGTTTCACTGGGGTTGAAGAAATCATATATTTGGTTGAAATAAATTCCATCCTCTGCCTGCACAAACAATCTGATAGTGAAAGATAATCTGTTAATTCATCTATTTCACTGGGGTTGAAAAAATCCTATTTTTTTCCTATAAAGTACCCTTTTGCCTTGTACTGCAAATCAAATAAAATCAGTAAATTACACTAGGACATTGTGGTTGAAAAAAAACATAATTTGGGCCCAAAAAGTATCCCTGCGGCCTGCATTGGTGTTCCTGCTGCACTGCATACCTGACTTGCCAAAACTTATTCAGTAAATTAGGTGGCGTACTACCGATTGTTGGGGAATCTGTGCCCCTCACATCTTTCAAAGTAACTTATGACCTTAACCAATCTTTTATCTTTAACATGCTGCCATGGCCTATTGGGCAGGACACACAGTGTAATACATTTGTTTCTCATAGTGTGGTGTGACCAAGAAATATCTTTTATCTTTATCACACTGCTATGGCATATTAGGCAAGGCACAAAGTGTAATAAATTCATCTGTCACATAGAGGTGTGACCAAAACCAATCTTTTCTGTTTATGACACAGGCATACCTGACAGGGAACAAGTTGATTAAATTTGTCTGTTACTTTGTTGGGTAACCGAAAAGAATGAAACACCTTCCTCAGGTTTACGTAGACGACAGGGCCTTCCACGTTATTTAGTAGGCAAGAATGACGCTCTACGAATGGTGAGGCCAGAGCACGTACAGGCGCTAGTAGATTGGGTGGCTGATATTGCCTTGAGTACCTTCACATTGTCTCCCACCGAGTCCACTGCTGAAAGCTCAGAGTTGGCACCTGCAGGCCATGGGCAGCCATAGTGACATAGTAACATAGTACATAAGGCAGAAAAAAGACATCTGCCCATCCAGTTCGGCCTGCCATCCTGCTAGGTGATCCAGAGGAAGGCAAAAAAAGACCTGTGAGGTAGAAGCCAATTTTCCCCACTTAAGGGGAATTAAAAATTCCTTCCCGACTCCATTCAGGCAATCAGAAGTACTCCCTGGATCCACGACCCATCTCTAGTAACTATAGCCTGTAATATTATTACACTCCAGAAATATATCCAGGCCCCTCTTGAATTCCTTTTTTGTACTCACCATCACCACCTCCTTAGGCAGAGAGTTCCATAGTCTCACTGCTCTTACCATAAAGAATCCTCTTCTATGTTTGTGTACAAACCTTCTTTCCTCCAGACGCAGAGGATGTCCCCTCGTCACAGTGACAGTCCTGGGGAAAAATAGATGATCGGAGAGATCTCTGTACTGACCCCTGTATATATTTATACATAGTTATTAGATCTCCCCTCAGTCATCTTTTTTCTAAAGTAAATAACCCTAATTTTGATAATTTTTCAGGGTACTGTAGTTGCCCCATTCCAGTTATTACTTTAGTTGCCCTCCTCTGAACCCTCTCCAGCTCTGCTATGTCCGCCTTGTTCACAGGAGCCCAGAACTGTACACAGTACTCCATGTGTGGTCTGACTAGCGATTTGTAAAGTGGTAGGACTATTTTCTCATCTCGGGCATATATGCCCCTTTTGATGCAACCCATTATCTTATTGGCCTTGGCGGCAGCTACCAGACACTGGTTTTTGCAGCTTAGTTTGCTGTTTATTAAAATTCCTAAATCCTTTTCCATGTCAGTGTTACCGAGTGTTTTAACATTTAGTATGCACGGGTGACTTGCATTATTCCTTCCCATGTGCATAACTTTACATTTGTCAGTGTTAAACCTCATCTGCCACTTATCTGCCCAAGCCTCCAATCTATCCAGATCCCTCTACAGCAGTATATTGTCCTCATCAGTGTTAATTACTTTACACAGTTTAGTGTCATCTGAAAAAATTTATATTTTACTATGCAAGCCTTCTACAAGATCATTAACAAATATATAGTAAGGATAGGGCCCAGTACTGACCGCTGAGGTACCCCACTATTGACCGTTGCCCAATCTGAGTGTGTACCGTTAATAACCACCCTCTGTTTTCTGTCACTCAGCCAGTTACTTACCCACATACAGACATTTTCTCCCAGTCCGAGCATCCTCATTTTACTTACTATCCTTTTATGTGGTACAGTGTCAAATGCTTTGCAGAAGTCCAGATATACGACATCCATTGATTCGCTGCTGTCAAGTCTAGAACTTACCTCCTCATACAAACTGATTAAATTTGTTTGGCATGACCGATCCCTCATGAAGCCATGCTGATATGGCGTTATTTGCTTATTTCTGTTGAGATCCTCTAAGATAGCATCTCTCAGAAAACCTTCAAACAGTTTCCCCACAACAGATGTTAAACTTACCGGCCTATAGTTTCCGAGCTCTGGTTTTGGACCCTTTTTGAATATTGGCACCACATTTGCTATGCGCCAATCCCGTGGAACATTCCCTGTCAGTATAGAGTCCGCAAATATCAGAAATAGGGGTCTGGCTATGATATTACTTAATTCCCTTAGGATACAGGGGTGTATGCCATCCGGTCCTGGCGATTTGTCTATTTTAATCTTTTTAAGTCGTTGTTGTACTTTTTCTTGGGTCAGACAGGACACTTTTAATGGGTGATTTTTTTTTACATTCAGCATTTCATCTGACAGTTTATTTTCCTCAGTGAATACATTGGAGAAAAAAATATTTAACAGCTTTGCTTTCTCCTCGTCGCTCTCTGCAACTCCCCCTTCATTACTCTTTAAAGGTCCGACACCTTCAGATTTATAGTTTTTAACATTTATATAATTGAAGAAAATGTTAGGGTTAGTTTTACTCTCTTTGGCAATTAATCTCTCTTTCTATTTATCCACATTGGTTTCTTTTTGTTCCTTAACCTTTTATTCCCATACGGTATTTACCTCTCACAATGAGAATTTAGGATGCTTTTAAAGATATCCCATTTTGTGGCTGTATTTTTGTTTTTAAGGGACTTTGCCCTAGTTAGTTAGGCCTATGGCCTCGCTTAGTTGGCTAAATTTAGCTTTTTTGAAGTTTGGTATTTTTGTTCTTCCCTGTAGAAATGCTCTTTTGAATGATAATTGGGAGGTTATTACTTTATGGTCACTATTTCCCAGGTGTCCCCCAATTTGCACATCTGTTGTTCTGTCAGGTCTATTGGTTAATACTAAGTCTAGTATGGCTGTCCCTCTAGTCGGGTCCTGAACCAGTTGGGAAAGGTAATTGTCTTTGGTTATTGCCAAGAACCTGTTTCCTTTATGCGATGTACAGCTTTCAGTTTTCCAGTCTATAGCTGGGTAGTTGAAGTCCCCCATAATAACCACCTCATTATGATTTGCGGCCTTCTCTATCTCATTTAGTAATAGATTTTCTGTGGACTCTGGTATATTAGGTGGTTTATAGTAAACTCCGATTAGTAATTTATTATTGTTTTTGGCTCCATGTATCTCTACCCACAGTGACTCCACATGTTCATGTCCCTCACTTACATCTTCTCGGACTGTGGGCTTTAGATAGGACTTTACATAAAGGCAGACCCCACCCCCTCTCCGGTTTTTACGATACTTTCTAAACAGACTGTAACCCTGTACTTTAAATGCCCAGTCATAGATATCATCCAGCCATGTCTCAGTTATTCCCACTATATCATCTATCTAGCACCTCACGCCCTTGCAAATCAGCCAAGAGGTCTGAGCCCCAAGTCATACAGCAGACTCTCATTCTTTTTGATGACTCTCCTGGAAGGGTTTTCCCGGCCCATCCACCTAGCCCTGCTCCAGAAGTGGAAGAGATTGAGTGCACCGATGCCCAACCACTTATGTTTGAGGACGAGGACATGGGGAGACCACCGCAGGACGTCTCTGATGATGACAAACACAGGTGTCGACAGCTGTGGCTTTCTGCAGTGTGCAAACCGACAAGGAGGGCAGGGATGCATAAGACTTGGTGGAAAATGATGGCAGTTCTTCACACAATGTGCAGACGACAAGACACGAGTGGTTTGCATGCTGTGTAATCAGAGCCTAAAGGGAAGGAATAAACGTTCTAAACCTGAGCACAACCTGCATAACCAGGCATCTAAGGATAAGACACGAGCTGCAGGGAAGTAAACACCTCCAAAACCAAGAAATATCTCTGGCTCCTTCTGTTCCCTATTCTGATGCAATCTTTGCCTCTTCCTCCACCTCTGGAGTGACGGCCACCCCGCAAACAGAGGATGTGACACCAACGCCACCACGTCCGTCACCTTCAACAAGCACCACCACAGTGTCCCATGGAAGCGTTCAGCTGTCCATCTCCCAAACACTGGATAGAAAGAGGAATTACCCCCCTACCCACCCGCGTACCTGGCCCTGAATGCCAGCATTTCAAAATTGTTCAAATGTTCAACTTCAATGGGGTTTGGGTCAAGTTCGCATCCCGAACCCGAACTTTTTTATGAAGTTCGTCCGAACCCAGCAAACCCGAACTTCCAGGTGTTCGCTTAACTCTAATCTTATATAGTAAGGGGTGGGCAACTTTCCTATTGTTTGGTAGAGATGTGGCTAACCGCTTTGCCTCCTTCTCATTGGCCCACAAGCTAAAAGAAGGGAGGGATCAGTGTCCTCTCACAGTGCTGATATTCGCATTGCAATAAATATTCGCGTTACGAATTTTCATGCTACACTCAGTGTAAGTAATATTGAAGCCTTTAGACCACATGCTGTGATGTGTACTGTGTAAAAAAAATAAACAAATATTTGTCATTACGAATATATATTGCTATATTCGAAATATTTGCAAAATCGCGAAGTGCCGATATTCGCGATAAAAATTAGCTTTTCAAATATTCTCTCTCCACACTACTCATTGTCTCAGTATATTCATGGGTTAGCCTCTGGACAGAAAACGCCTTTTTAAATCCAGAGCCTGCCTCCTGAAGCTTTCCTCTCTTTTATTACCCTCAGTTCACACTTGCGCGTTTTACAGCGTGTTCGAACGCTCTGTAAAACGCATAACCGATGCAAACCAATGCTTCCCTATGGGACTGGTTCACATTTTCTCGTTTTACAGCGGGTTCGAACGCGCTGAAAAACGCCCGACACATAAACAAGTACTTGAGCTTTTTTTGGGGCGTTTGTCGCGCGTTTTGGCCCATAGACTTCAATGGGAACGCGCAACGCTTGTATTTTGCGTGTTTTTGACACTGAAAACGCGTGTTCGAACGCGCGTTTATGAATTTGCAACATGCTGGAAAGGCCAAACTTCATATAGACAGTGATATTTGGTCATTGGACAACACTGCAGTCAATCAGACAGAGGTTCAGTCACTGGTCTTTTTGGACTTCTTCAAGGATGCATTGGGCTTAATTTTGAAAAATTTTACCATATGTTAAAAGATAGGCTAGTTCGGAGCTGTTTTGTAGAAAACAAACCTGGCACCTGGTTAGAAGGCTGGCTTCCTAAGGGGAATCGGTGTTGTGGGAGTTGTGGCAATTGTGGCAATTGTTCATTTTGTAAGTTTAACCCCCAATGGGAATTTTTATCCTTTGGTGGATTACAATACAGGGTTAATACCTTAATCACTTAAGAGCAATTTTGTAGTATAGAAAGATTTAGAGAACACATAAACTCACAGGTTAGGGGTGTCCACACCTGATCGATCATGTAATCTCTGAACATGGATGGAACAGCAGTGTCCTTAGATTTGCTGGCATTGAGATTGTATCGAGTTCCCTGCAAGGGGTAGACAGACATCGTGAACTTCTGAGAAGAGAAGGGAAGTGGATCCTACGCTCACACGCAATGGGTCCTCTGGGATTAAATGAAATTTTTTATTTAGGAGTGTTTCTGTAATATCATGTATGTCTATATGGAGTTATTTTTTTTTATCTATGTGTGATTTGTAACACTTTTTGAAGTATCAGCTTCAGTGTAGCGTCATATATTTGCTCCACTTTGTGACGCTGGTTGCGACGTCACATGCGTGCAACGCATGTGGGAGCCGGCACATAGAAGATGATGCATTTGCGTTGTTGTGTCAATGGCCTGAGGAAGCGCTTAGGCTTCAAAGGCCCGTCGTCGCACCTTTGTCACTGCATTGTATGTTTGTTTCCCACAAGCCGCCCTCTGATGTATTTTAGGTTGGAGACAATAAAGAGTAGATTGCACCATTGGTGAGTGCCACCTGTTTATTTTTCATCATCATTATATTTTCAAGACTTTTCAAGATTGGGCTGAGCACCTCCTGGTTGCAGAAGTTGCACCCAATGTGAAGACGTGACAGTGCCTGAATGGGAGAGGGAAGGAGGACGCAGTGCCACCCAGACTGTTTTCTTTTATATTTCGTCTTATGCAACAACAGTATAGTTGAGGAGAAAGAGGATGAGATTGTAGATTGGATGGCTCACTCATCCTCTCAGTCACAGCAGGATGATGTGGAGGTGACTTTGGAGTCTGACACCATTCCATGGAGCTATGGAGTCACAGCGTTCCTACTGCTCCTTATCCTTGAAGCCCCAGGGAAGGCTTTCAGTGAGCCCTCTTCACTGCCCCTTCCCACTGCCCTAAAATGTGGCAAGTAAACCCCACCATGCCCTATGGCAGACAGTTTGGAGAGTCTTCCTGTTGACAACTTGTGTTAGAGCTGTCACCATTTTGGCTGCGCTGAAGAGGAGGTTTGGGAGGAGGCTGGGGACCCCATAGCTATGTTGATGGTGGTGGTAATAGTGGGTCCTGTAGCCACAACATTGGCAGTGGGGGCAGCAAGAGTGGCAGTCAGGGAAAATGCAGAGCACAGGAGGGAGACCTAGGAACCACCATGATATGTCCCATGGAGGGTAGTTGCATGGAGGGTGAGGACTCCGATGACAATTTTGTGCTGGAAAGGAGCTAAGAGCCAGGGTGCTGAGAAATAGGCAACATCAGTGAAGAAGGGTGGTGGTGACAGCAATAAAGAATAGAGGCAATGTACCTTCCAAAGAACAGCCAGGGCCACGTCTGCTTCGGGATCTGGTGGTGCCGCTGTGGGTTATGGTCAGAGCATTCCAGAGCTAAGCTGAGCTCAGCTACCTGTAGCTCTGTGCAAGCATCTCCCATATGACGCTTTTTCTCCACAAGGCGGGCGCACAGAATCACAGTTGTGTGCAAGATGTGTAGGCTTAACATAAACCATGGGCATTCAAACACAATCATAGGTACCAGAGGTCTATTGCAGCACATGAGGCGGCATCACCAGATCCTTTGGGAAAATACACCTGGCTAGCAAATCTTTCCTCCATCTCTTGGTCCTCTTTGTGGCAGCCGACCCGCATCCCCCAGTAGTACGGTATCTTTCTCATCCTCATCACCTTCTTTTTCTCCTACTAAGACTCCTCCTTGTCACCAGCTCCATTGCTTGGCCATAAAAAACCTTTTCTCCACCAGCAATTAGCTAGTCAACAAGCCAAACCCCCACCTGACCACGTTGCTGGCAGTGCAGTAGCTGCAGTACTATTAGAGAACTGCCTTGTATTCACACGTTGCAGAAAACATGGGCCACTTCTTGCAAACCTCGCTGTGTAGGAAGGTTTATGCAATGGTGGACACTTGGAGCAGCTCTTAGGGGCAGGGACAGGACATGTCTTTTGTGGCCCACTGGGTCAATGATTTTAGCAGCAGTGGAGAGGCAGCTCCCCAGCAACATGGTGAGAGGAGCCACACCGGCGAGCAGCTGTTAAAGTACATTAAGCCACCACCACGGCCTTCCAACCATCATGTTTTGTATGGCTGCTGCAGGTGCCTCCATCATGCTACCACCGCCATCATGCCACTGCTTCGGCCTGCTGACCATGATATTCTGTATGGCTGCTACTGCCTCCATCATGCTACCACCGCCATCATGCCACTGCTGCGGCCTGCTGACCATGATGTTCTGTATGGCTGCTATTGCCTCCATCATGCCACCACCGCCATCATGCCAGTGCTGTGGCCTGCCTACGATAATGTTCTATACTGCTGCAGCTGCCTCCATAATGCCAACTCCGCTATCATGTTACTGCTGCGGCCTGCCAACCATCATGTTCTGTACTGTTGCTGCTGCCTCCATCATGCCACCACCACCATCATGTCTCTGCTGCGGCATACCCACTATTATGTACTATATGGCTACTTCTGCCTCCATCATGCCTTCACCACTATCATGGCACTGCTGCAGCCTGCCGACCACCATGTTCTGTACTGCTGCTGCTGCTTCCTCCATCGCGCCACCACCACCACCATGCCACTGCTGCAACCTGCCTACCATTATGTTTAATGTTTAGCACGAACATTCGAATAGCAAATTTTTTTTACGAATGTCAGCCCTAATTCGTGAATATTTAGAATATAGTGCTATATATTAGTAAAAAGCGAAGCCAAGATACCGTTAACGATGATAGAGAATATAGCGCTATGTTCTATATCTTCGTTAATTCTAGCAAGCCAACCAATAGGAAAGTTATACTCCGTTCAAAGTTTCATTCGCAGTACGCGAATATTACGTAATGTAATGTTCGTGTACTGTGAAGGAAACTTTGAACGGGGTATAACTTCCTATTAGTTGGCTTGCTAGAATTAACGAAGAAAGAGAATATAGCGCTATATTCGTTATCTTCGTTAAGAACAAAGATAGCAAAATATTCTCTATGTTCGCTATTAATGAAGATAAAGAATATAGCGCTATATTTGTATTCGTTATCTTTGTTAATACTAGCAAGCCAAGTAAACTTGCCTATACACAGCTCTAAGTTGGATGCGCAATGCAAGAATATTAAGTAATATTATTCGCATTGCGCATCCAACTTAGAGCGGGGTATATGCAACTTACTTTACTATTGTTTGGTTGGGTAGAATTAACGAATATTACGAATACGAATATAGCCCTATATTCTCTATATTCGCTAATTCTAGCAAGCCAATAGGAAAGTTGAGTGTACCCAGCTCTAAGTTGGATGCGCAATGCGAGAATATTACTTTGCCTATTTTTTGCAATAAATAGAATAATGACTCAGTGTTCTATTTATTGCAAAAAATAGGTAAAGTAATATTCTTGCATTGCGCATCCAACTTAGAGCTGTGTATAGGCAAGTTTACTTGGTTTGCTAGAATTAACAAAGATAACGAATACGAATAAAGCGCTATATTGTTTATCTTCGTTAATAGCAATTATAGAGAATATTTCGCTATCTTCTTTCTTAACAAAGATAACGAATATAGCGCTATATTCTCTATCTTCGTTAATTCTAGCAAGCCAACCAATAGGAAAGTTATACCCCGTTCAAAGTTTCACTTGCAGTAAGCGAATATTACATTACATAATATTCGCGTACTGCGAATGAAACTTTGAACGGGGTATTACTTTCCTTTTGGTTGGCTTGCTAGAATTAACGAAGATGGAAAATATAGCGCTATATTCAAAGTTTTATTTGCAGTACGCGAATATTACATTACGTAATATTTGCGTACTGCGAAAGAAACTTTGAACGGGGTATAACTTTTCTATTGGTTGGCTTGCTAGAATTAATGAAGATAGAGAATATAGCGCTATATTCATTATCTTCATTAATTCTAGATAGCCAACCAATAGGAAAGTTGCCTTTATACCCCATTCAAAGTTCAATTCGCAATACGCGAATAATTAAATCGCATATTATTCACAATAAATAGAATAATGACTAATATATTCTATTATCGCGAAATCGATTAAGGCACCTCCCACTCATCACTAATCATGTTCTCTAGAGCTGCTGCTGCCTCCATCATGCCACTGCTGCGGCCAGCCTACTATCATCTTCCATTAGGCTGCTGCTGTCTGCCTGCCAACATGTACCTTATGGCTGCTGCTGCCACAGCTGCCTCGGCTGCTGCTGCTACTAGCTGCTAATGCCCTACTGTTACCATTATTAATGCAAAGCATCTGCCACTACTACCACTACCACCACTACTACTATTACTACTACCCATAGACAGCCAACCTACTGCCTTATATGTTACATAAGACCATTTGAAACCGTTTACTTCAGAGTGGTCTACATGATAGACGACCTGCAAGGGTCCCTGACCACAGGTGTCAAAGTCTTGCATGGGCCAAGGAACATCTATGCTGAAAGAAGGACCAGCAGGTCTCAGTGCTGTTCACTGATGAAATTTGATTCACGCTAAGCACAAATGATGACTACCAATGATATTAGAGACGTCAAGGAGAGCACTATGCATCAGCCACTGTTGTCACCAGACAAGCCTTTCGTGGGGGTTGTGTTACAGTGTGGGCAGGTGTGTCTAGTCAATACAGAACTACCCTACATTTTGTGAATGGTACAGTGACAAGCCCATACTACTTGAATAATGTAATTAATCCATACATTGTGCCTCTGCATGAACAACACATGCCTAATTTCATCTTCATGGACAACAATGCACCAGCTCATCGATGTTGCATCATTAGCGAATGGCTGCTGGAGACTGGGGTAGCTCAAGTGTTGTGTCCTGCACTTTCTCTAGACCTTAATCCCATTGAAAACCTATGGGACTGGCTGAGTCACCATGTAGAGTCTCATAACTCTGTACATCAGAACCTCAATGCCCTGAGGGCCACCCTTCAAGAAGAGTGGGATCCCAGACAATATGTCAACTTGTGAACAGCATGAGACGTTGTTGTCAAGGTGTAATTTGAGCTCAAGACCACATGACAAGTTTTTGAGACAATTACATTTTTCATGGGGGTATACCCACCACTGTTGTTGGCTTTTGTTTAAATAAATTGTTAGAGATAAGGAAATCAGCATTGCATGCTTCTACTTAAATGTCCTACTTTTATTATATAATACCACTGGAGCATGAACTTTTTACGTTTTTCATAAAAGCCAAATATCCCTAACTTTTTGTGAGTAGTGTTTATCGAAAGAAAAGGGGGCTCAAGTGCAAGCTACCATGGCTGCTATATAAAAGCAAACAAGGACTACAAGTAGCAGCACACTACTTTATGCACAAAGAGACATGCCAACACTCAAAACGTTAATACAAGTTGTTAGGAATATTCTTTTCTTTCCCTCTTATTGGTACCCCTGGTACTAGACTTCGGTATTCAGCTTGATTTGATTCTTATCTGGCACCAGAGAGAGCGACGTTGACACAGGACACAATTAGGTGTTGTTCAAAGTCACTCTGAGTCTTTAACGATCTGGTAAGACATATATAGTCCTAATCCAATAACATTATGTTTAAGTTAACCAATCACAGAGTAACACACGTCTTAGCCAGCTACATATTTCAGTTATCTTATATCAGAGTCAAGGCTATGTGTGGGCAAAACACTTAGGCCTTATGAAAAAGTTTTCCAAGAACGGTTTACCCCTATGTGTTCCTGTGTGCGTGATGTACTGATGTATAGATAGTGATGCAATTCAAAGCTTATATACAAAATAGACTTTGAACTCTAATAGAACCCTTCACAAGTAGATTGCATTACTGCTATACTTACTATACGAAAACTAGAAGCTCTTTGCACACATTTTTGGTCAAAACTGTGTGGGGCCTATCAATTAATGACAAGCCCAAGTCTCTTACTTATTTTCAATCATATTATTTTTTGTGACAAATTTTGTGAGTGCACATATTTTCATGTATTGCTTTTCTTCCCCTTGGTGTTTATTGATATATTTCTTTATCTGACATTCACTCACCCTCTTTTTTGTCTGTCAGTAGTTTTTCTTCCCTTTAGTGTTTATTGATATATTTTCTAACACATGTGTAACGCCCCTCTTCTTTATCTGACATTCATTCACCCTCTTTTTTGTCTGTCAGTAGTTTTAATCCCCCAAAACTGCTGACAGTGCTATACATGTAACAGGAGGGAGTGCAAGCATACCTAAGTGATGTCTGTACTATTAAAGTGGGACTTCTTAGTCATACAACCAGCATGAGTATCACAGCAGGTATGCTTATTACACTGCTCCTATATAGCACTGTCATCAGTTTTGAGGGGTTAAAACTGCTGACAGATACCCCTTAAGGTAATATGATAAATATCACTTCTATATTCTGGAGCTCTTATGTTTATTTCTATTTATTAGACACGTCTGTGGTGTGATCATTTATTATCAGGAGCTGTTTACAATGTGATACTCATACACATGAAATACCATCAATCATAGTTTTCCGCATCCCATTTCAAGCAATTCTGTGTGCATATTGGATTGAGCATGTGGCACTTTAATTACCCTCTTGAATATATGAAACACATCTTTGTCATATCTACTTATTACTGAGGAGAGAGCCGTCTTATAAAGCTAATTAAAGGGAGATGATGGCAATTTTTGCACATCCCATATGCCTTTTCTCTATCTGCTTATTCTTTGAATAATTATGTAGTAAACATCCTGATTTTTCTTAATACCATTCAGTCAGTTCAATTCCAATTATCAGCTATTCTGAGTTTATTTTAGTACTAAATGATAATGAATCAATTAGAATTTGAAAGTAAAATGAATGGGATATAACTAAATTGTTGTAGGCTACTTTAGCACTGTATTGTGCGTTTTAAAAAATCTGTGTTAGCTTAATCAGGAAAGAACTGACCTTGTTCTTTATTATAAGCTTATTAGGGACCCTGCACTCCAAGTCATTAATATGTGTGCACAAACTTTTATATGCAATATTTTATTACGGTACCTGAAAAATTTGTGTGATGGTTGTCTAATGTTGATAACCAGAAAGAAACAACTTAGTACACAAATGCAATTTGGAAATCTGATTCCTTTGCATGTTTCAATTTGAAAAAACAAAAATCAACTAAATCTAAAAGTGAAGGGTTCAAATTATATTATTTACACATGATCCTATAATATATATATATATATATATATATATATATATTGTGGGGAGTTGCTCTGGTAGACAGTGGAGCGGATGCAGTATAGAGGCAAAGAGAGTCCAGGTAGTGCAGCAAACAGTGTTTTATTTCACACTTGCAGAAACAAAACTCAAAACAGACACTTAGTGTTACTTCACACACACAGCAAAAACTTGAGGCAAAGCAAAAGTCCAACCTCTGGCTTCCAGGCAGACTGCACGCCTCTTTGTAAGCTCTTGCTTCCAGCCCTGAGAGCTCCACGGAACACCAGCAGTTTCCAGGTTAAATCACCTCAAATCCTAGGTGTCAGTTCACACCTGGCTGAATGCTCGGCAACACAAAAAGTCCACTGACCGTCTTTACACGGCCTGTTCTCCTGACACACGGGTCTCAGCTTTTCATCCCAGCACAGGGCTCAGATCCCAAACACAGAGAGAGAGCTTTGCATAAACCCGGCTGTCTTTTAAAGGCAGCTAGGTATTAACCCAAAAAAAACCCGGACCGGCACCTAAAATCCGGTCCAGTATTTGCCCTCACCTGGCTGCAATCAACCCAGCAGCACAGGCTGAGAGGAAAATACCTGTTTTTTACCACCAAACCTCTTACTGTGTCACATACCCCCCCCCCCCCTTTGTTCAACCCTGAGGGGGTGAACACACGCCAGACAGTATACCCAGAACCGGGCACTCGCATTTCCCTGTAACTGCCCTGCTCTGTGTTCCACTGAAAATCTAAAGTTCTGAAGTCACCCGAACCCTCTGGTGACCCAGGACTTTCCTTCTTTGTCCAGATGAGGACAGGCTGCGGCCAACCCCATATCACTCTTTCAGAGATGGCTTGTCGCCGAGCCACAGGCACCTGGTACGACTTTAACCAGACTTTTGCCTGGGGCTCAGTGACAATATCACGGTGAGTTATGGAAGGGCATTCAGGGAAATCACAGAACACCTCTGTGTTCCGACTAACAAACTCCTTGGCTCTCTGAGTCTGTTCAGTGGAAAGGCTGCCAGTAATTTTATCTGTGGCAGCCGCTTCCCTGTTAGCAGACAGAGGGACCGGAATCTCTTTCCTTAGATAAACCGGCCGCGGGTTGTTCTCAATATAAGTCTCTCTAACCTTCCAAGGTTTCCGTAAATTTACATGGTAGACCGGCTCCGGCTTTTGCAGTCCTGGCTGGTGTACCTTGTAATTTGGGTCTCCAACTTTCTGTGCTATTTTATAGGTCCCCTTCCCCCTAGCGCTGTCCTTACTGTCCACAGGTGGCCCAACAACCAAACCCGGGTCCCTTTGGCTACGGACCCCAGACACTCGATTGCAGGTCCGGCTTTGGCCTGGCTGAGCCACCTTCCTATGTTTTCTACCTATCCCATTTAGGGGGATTGTCTTCCCCTCAACCACCGGACCTACTGTGGGTCCCTCTGCCTTGGGTTTCTGGGGTTCTAACACCTCACCTGGGTTAGGCCTCACTACTGGAAGTTTTCCTACCTGTCTGGGAACTGTACGTACAATGGCCGGCCACAGGGCTGGGAACAATGGAAAGTCTCTTCCTATTATCACATCATAGGGCATACTCATGGTTACAACCACCTCATGGACCTGCCTGCCGGCACACGTGCTTACAGACAACAGAGCAGTGGGGTATTCTTTTAAATCTCCATGAATGCTGGAAACCCCGACTCTCCGGCCTGTAAACTCTGTGGGTCGCACCAGGGAAGCCCTCACCAGGGTCACCTGACTCCCTGAATCCAGCAGAGCTGCCACTGGAGTGTCTCCCACCTCCAACCGACACAAATGTTCATCATGGATAACCTCTGACACATCGACCCTTCTGGCATACAATGACTGTCGATACCCAAAGTTCACATCCATGGGCTCACCCAGGAGGGGACAGTTGGCCCGTACATGGCCAGGCTCATGGCACCGCCAGCAGATTATAGAGTCCCGATCCCCAAAGGGCACATCCCGTGCGGTCTTTCTCAGCTCAGGCTGCAGGGTCTGGGGAGGGGATTTTCTGGGTTTTATTACTCCCTTCCCCAGAGTTCCCCCCTCAAGTTCCTCAGTAGCCCCATAACGTTCGACCAGGTCCACCATCTCCAGGGCACTAGTAGGAGATGTCTGGCCAACCCAGCGCTGGAGGGGTAGTGGCAATGCCCTCCAGAATTTGTCAGCTACAATACGGTCCAGCATAGCAGTGGGACTAAGTATGTCAGGCGGTAGCCATTTTTGTAAGAGTTTTAGCAAATTGTAATACTGGGGTCGTGCTGGCTCAGCTGGGTTAAACTCCCACTGATGTACCCGCTGGGCCCTGACCAACACATTCACCCCCAGTCTTGCCAGGATCTCACCCTTAACCACAGAGTAGTCTGCTGCTTGGTCGTCCGGTAAATCAAAGTAAACCTGTTGGGGTCCTGACGACAGAAACGGAGCGATGACCTCTGCCCACTGGTCTCGGGGTAGTCTCTCTCTCACGGCCACCTTTTCGAACATCGCCAAGTAGGTTTCAACATCATCTGACGGTGTCATCTTGGGAACGGCCGTGCGGACTGCTTTCCGGGCATCGTGCACTCCCTGAGGCATCCCTGACTTTTCTAGCATCATTACGTGTTGCAGCACCTGCTGGTTCGTGTCCTGCTGTCGTTGATTAGCCTCTAGCAGCTGTGCGACGGCCTCTTCATGTCTTTTTTGCTGTTGTGCGATGGCCTGCTGTTGGACATCCATGGCCTGCTGTAGTTTTAAGTTGGCCTGGACAAGCTGCTTTATCATCTCCTCCATCTCCCGCATCTTCTATCATCTCCCGCATCCGACACCAAATGTGGGGAGTTGCTCTGGTAGACAGTGGTGCGGGTGCAGTATAGAGGCAAAGAGAGTCCAGGTAGTGCAGCAAACAGTGTTTTATTTCACACTTGCACAAACAAAACTCAAAACAGACACTTAGTGTTACTTCACACACACAGCAAAAACTTGAGGCAAAACAAAAGTCCAACCTCTGGCTTCCTCTTTGTAAGCTCTTGCTTCCAGCCCTGAGAGCTCCACGGAACACCAGCAGTTTCCAGGTTAAATCACCTCAAATCCTAGGTGTCAGTCCACACCTGGCTGAAGGCTCGGCAACACAAAAAGTCCACTGACCGTCTTTACATGGCCTTTTCTCCTGACACACGGGTCTCAGCTTTTCAGCCCAGCACAGGGCTCAGATCCCAAACACAGAGAGAGAGCTTTGCATAAACCCGGCTGTCTTTTAAAGGCAGCTAGGTATCAACCCAAAAAAAAACCGGACCGGCACCTAAAATCCGGTCCAGTATTTGCCCTCACCTGGCTGCAATCAACCCAGCAGCACAGGCTGAGAGGAAAATACCTGTTTTTTACCACCAAACCTCTCACTGTGTCACTATATATATATATATATATATATATATATATATACAAAAAATGAAAAGCAGCACACTTGAAGTTGTTTGGGTGCAATTCCTTATAAAAAAAACAGTGACCAGGGTCCCTTAGTATATAGACAATAAATGGGACTGTGACTGTGACAAGGGGACATCCTCTGCGTCTAGAGGAAAGAAGGTTTGTACACCAACATAGAAAAGGTTTCTTCACTGTAAGAGCAGTGAGACTATGGAACTCTCTGCCTGAGGAGGTGGTGATGGTAAGTACAATAAAGGAATTCAAGAGGGGACTGGATTTATTTCTGGAGTGTAATAATATTACAGGTTATAGCTACTAGAGAGGGGTCGCTGATCCAGGGAGTTATTCTGATTGCCTGACTGGAGTCGGGAAGGAATTTTTTTCCCCTTAAGTGAGGAAAATTGGCTTCTGCCTCACAGGGGTTTTTTGCCTTCCTCTGGATCAACTTGTAGGAAACAGGCCGAACTGGATGGACAAATGTCTTTTTTCGGTCTTATATACTATGTTACTATGTTACTAAATAGGCAGCACTCCTTTGTCCAGTGAAGAGAAGATGTTGGTTTATTAAGGCCACTTGCACACGAACGTATTTTTTTTTCAGTGTTTTGCGGTCAGTTTTTATCGGATCCGTTTTTTCGTTTTTTGCTTCCGTTTTGTTTCCGTTTTGGTTCCGTTGTTCCGTTCCGTTTTTCCGTTTGGCATATACAGTATACAGTAATAACATAGAAAAAATTGGGCTGGTCTTAAAATTTTCAATAGATGGTTCCGCAAAAAACGGAACGGATACGGAAGACATACGGATGCACTTCAGTATGCTTTCCGTTTTTTTTTGCAAACCCATTGACTTGAATGGAGCCACTGAACATGATTTGCGGACAAGAATAGGACATGGTCTATATTTAAGGCCCTATTCACACATCCGCAATGTAGTCCGCATGTATTCCGCAATTTTGCGGAATACATGCGGACCCATTGACTGTGAATGGGGCCGGGAAAGATGTGGAGAGCACACACTGTGCTCTCCGCATCCGATTTTGCGGAGCGCGCCGCCGATTTTCCGGTCCGCGGCTCCGCAAAAAAAATAGAGCATGTCCTATTCTTGTCCAGAATTGCGGACAAGAAGAGGCATTTTCTATGGAGTTCGGGCAATGTGCGGTCCGCAAAAATGCGGAATGCACATTGCCGGTGTGTCCGTGTTTTGCGGATCCGCGGCTCCGTGGATCCGCAAAACACTTGCGGATGTGTGAATAAGGCCTAAACGGAACAGAAAAAACGGAGAAACGGAAAAGGAAGGCATACGGAGACACTTCAGTATTTTTTGCAGACCCATTGAAGTGAATGGTTCAGCATACTGTCAGTATACTGAACTGAAAAAACTGCCAGTATAAGGGTCCATTCACACGTCCGCAATTCTGTTCCGCATTTTGCGGAACGGAATTGCGGACCCATTAGTTTCAATGGGGACAGACGATGTCCCGGCCGGGTCCGCAATTGCGTTCCCGAAAAAAATAGAACATGTCCTATTCTTGTCCGCAATTGCGGACAAGAAAAGGCATTTTCTATGAGAGTGCCGGCGATGTGCGGTCCGCAAATTGCGGAATGCACATCGCCGATGTCCGTGTTTTGCGGATCCGCGGATCCGTGGATCCGCAAAACACTTACGGACGTGTGAATGGACCCTAAGGTCTGTAAAATACGTTCGTGTGCAAGAGGCCTAACCCATCAGTTTCAGCGATGTTTCCGCTCTCTCTTTGGAATCTTTTTCAAGCTGTGTCAACATGTGTACAAGTGCTAGTATATATAGTGAACCCAATTATTAAACGTGATTACATAATTACAGCATGATTATCATGTACAACAAAGAAATTCATAAATATTGTCCTCTAAAAAAATTGATTTCATCAGTGTCCATTAGTAGTTCATTCGTGGTGCGATAATCAAAACATCCATATCATAATCATGAAATATAAAGTCCAGAATTCATACAAATATGTTCTCATTAGTGATAGAATCAAAGAGAATCTAGGTGTGCATGACTAAATCACTAATGACATATTTGTATGAATTCTGGACTTTATATTTCACAATTATGATATGAATGTTTTGATTATCACACCATGGATGAACTATTAATGGCACTGATGAAATAAAATTCTTTAGAGGACGATATTTATGAATTTGTTTGTTGTATATGATAATCATGCTGTAATTATGTAATCACGTTTGATAAACGGGTTCACTATATATACTAGCACTTGTACACATGTTGACACAGCTTGAAAAAGGCTCTAAAGAGAGAGCGGAAACATCGCTGAAACTGATGGATTAATAAACCACAGTCTTTTCTTCACTGGACAAAGGAGTGCTGCCTATTTTTTGGTATATATATATATATATATATATATATGCAACAAAGAAAAACCAGCAGCACTATCCCTATGAAAGTGGGTGCAATCATTCAATAACGGTTGGCTCTGCCGTCACATTGATATAAACATCCAAAGAATTGAAGCAGCACTCCAGAATGGTGAAGAAAAGAAGTTGACCAGCTTTATTCCCCTTGCAACGTTTCAACTGCACAATGTAGCCTTTCTCAAGCAGCTTGTATATAGTGATATGAAGCGTGCTGGTATAACCTGCGTATCTTCTATATATAATTATACATGTACATATACAACATATACGACTTGGGTGTCCAAAATGCATCCAGACACCGTCCCCATGCTGTTCCCGAACCATTTCATTAGTGTTTCTATCAATTTGTGTCCTTTTCCTGTGAACCAGACACCCTCCCATCTTCAGAGCAGGGGGTGCCTGGTTTAATGCTCTGGTTCTCCCATTGACTTCCATTGTGCTAGGTTGCTCTGTAGAGCACCTGAGCATCCCGATGTGTTCGGCCCGAGCACCGGAGCACCTGAGCACTTTGGTGCTCAATCAACACTAGCTACGAGCTATTCCGCTTAGGTCCCGATCAGGTGTGAGCACTTTTCCTGTGTAAATGCAGCTAAACAGGAAAACAAGTGCACATGTACTACCAGGATCCGAGCAGAAGAGCTCGCAGCCTGTGCAGGTGCAGCGGGGACGGTGGCATTGGCATTGTATTTAGGTGTGTGACAAAAAGCTGTGTAATTTATCGAACGCCGCAAAACTCCTCCTCTCAAATACAATATTTATATCTATCTATCTACTGTATATATAGTCCAGAAAATGAACATCACTCCGGGAAAAAGTGAACAAAAAACTCCTTTATTCATCCGTACAGTGCAACGTTTCGGCTCAGTGCTAGAGCCTTTTTCAAGCAAAGAACATATACAAATGGTAGATATAAATAGGTGAAGCAATACACATCAAAATCATGTGACCCAATCAGATCAGTGGGTGTTAACCAAAACAACATACAATATTGTAGCAAATAAAGTGCATAAAATGTGTACAAAATACAAAGCATAATCGAGACATGGTCTAATGTATTAATTACGATACATATTACAGTATTCTAGTGTTAAAAACCTTGCGGTTCATAGTGATTACATTTCTATCCAGTAATGGCCATGTCAGGTGATAAAAAATAACTTAAAGTACAGGGGGAGGAGCCAAAGACAGAAAGTGCAATCATACCGGTCGGGTGAGGCACACAATACATGCATAATTTTGGCATTGTGTAAATCCTAATGCGCCTGCCCAGAGGAGTGCCAATCGGGTAGTGCGCAAGAAGCTGAGTGTGCCACGCATCAGAGATAATAACCGGTGCATGCGCCTTCTTCAGCTGCTGCTCTGTTCGCCATCTTTGGTATGTGAAGTACTACGTACATGCCCAGTGTGATCCAGGTGCATACGAGCCATTTTAACTATTGGTAGGCTGCCCAGTCTCTGTATGTCAAAGTTGTTGCTACCATAAACCAGCCTTGTTGTCAAGTGTATTGCCGCTGATAGGCAGGGACAATCCCCCTCACAGGGTTGTTACCCTACCACTCAGGGTAAAATCCAGAGGGCCACCATAAATCACATGGCTACCCAAGGGGGCCATCCTGAGGGTCGTGCGGACATAATTCCACTCAGGAGGGATCTCCTCCAGCCGGTGAGCAGACAGAGGGCAAATGGATTATAATACCTAAGGAATAAACTCTAAAGGATAATCTAACATATACCTTCTGGCACCCCTCGAGTGGGGCAATGTGTACAATAAAAAAGCACCACAAAAACATTATACTAGAGGTGCCTTGTTCCCGACTGGTGTGCTGCATCCAACTTGACCCTGTTCTCCATCCCTCCTGATATTGTGCAGATATTGTGTGAATGATCTGAGAAAAGAGAAAAAATAATCAGTCAAACTGAAAATATAAAGTATTATAATTCTCCATGTCTACACACGGGAAACCGAACTGCAAGTAACGGGTCAGAGGAGGCAAACCACACTTCATATAATGTCCCCAAGATTATATTCAACGTTCAAACCATTGGGCCTGAGACTGCCCAATCTATGCATCCACTGTAGCTCTCTGCATTTTAATAACTTAGATCTATTACCGCCACGTCTGGGTAGGGGTATATGGTCAAGGATCCAACTTTTGAGATCATTCTCCTTGTGCCCAGCATCAGAAAAATGCTCTTCTGCTCGGATCCTGGTAGTACATGTGCACTTGTTTTCCTGTTTAGCTGCATTTACACAGGAAAAGTGCACACACCAGACCGGACCTAAGCAGAATAGCTCGTAGCTAGTCTTGATTGAGCACCAAAGTGCTCAGGTGCTCTGGTGCTTGGGCCGAACACATCAGGATGCTCGGGTGCTCTACAGAGCAACCGAGCACAATGGAAGTCAATGGGAGAACCAGAGCATTAAACCAGGCACCCCCTGCTCTGAAGATGGGAGGGTGTCTGGTTCACAGGAAAAGGACACAAATTGATAGAAAGACTAATGAAATGGTTCGGGAACAGCATGGGGACGGTGTCTGGATGCATCTTGGACTCCCAAGTCGTATACAAGGAGATATGTAACTTATACTAGCTGTACATGTATAATTATATAAAGGAGATACCCAGGTTATACCAGCACGCTTCATATCAGTATATACAAGGAAATATATATCTTATACCAGCTGTACATATATAATTATATACAAGAGATACCCAGGTTATACCAGCATGGTCCATATCACTATATACAAGAAGATGTCTAACTTATACTATCCGTAAATACATTATTATATACAGGAGATAGCCAGGTTATACCAGCATGGTCCATATCACTATATACAAGAAGATTTCTAACTTATACCTGCCGTAAATATATAATTATACACAGGAGATAGCCAGTTTATACCAGCATGGTCCATAAAAATAGATATTATGTAAAAAGGCTGAGATGTACCTTTTCTTCAGAATGTTATTCAGATACAAAGAATGTTTTTCACCTCATGCCTTGCTACTTGGATGGACAGTTGACTACCTGAGATATCTAGTAGGGGAGGAGACTCGAGCATCGGGCTCGAGTACACGGTTTGTTCGGCCAAACACCGCCGAGTGCCGAGCATCTCAACACTACTTGTAGCCTATGCAAGTGCAGCAGGACAGTGGCAAGCCAGTTGGGTAAGTATTGATGAAACCATCTTCCTCAATCTGAGGAAGGTTTGTAATTTTCAGAATGCCTGAAGAACCTCTTTAAAAACTTCAGGCAGAAAACCAGTAGGCAATACAGAGAGGCCAGATGATAGAACTTAGAAACCTGAAAATTGCTTAAAGCTTTGTCTCAACAAACAGCAATAAATAAATAACCCCATCACAAGACAAATTTACATCTGACCAACTAGACTTTTGTATGAAAAGTGGGAAGTATTACTTCATAATAGCGTTTTTGTACAGATAACGTCATTAGCCAGATATTGTGCAATTTTGTAGTCATTCTCTAACTTTTTAGATTATTTGTTAATATTGTTACTTTTAGTTTTTACATAAGTGTCTGTTCAGTGGAAGGTTCAACCAAGTAACTTTCAACATGAGAACAGGGGTCCTCTTACTCCCATATGAACGGTGCAACATCTCTATAGAACTGCTGGAGATCGCCGAGCAATGCACTTAGCTATCTTTGACAGTTGAGATGGGAAAAAATGGAAGCAACCCTAGTTATCATAATCAGTGGGATCTTAGGTTCAGTATCAGAAAATATTGGTATCCCCCTTTAGTATCAGTTGCCTTTTTATGAAGCACTGCAATGAAGTACCTTTTCATGAAACATGCATCAATCAAACCATATTTTCATTTATCCTAACAGAATAAAAGTTGGTGACATGTTTATCACTATAAGATATACTGTGTATACAATGGAAGACAATTAAATCAGAATTTATACTACAGTCATTTAGTAGGCAATAGATCATTTTAATTGCATATAGATGACAGCAAAATTCACTAATAAACATGAAAAACATTCTTAAATGTCAAACTAAGGAACTAAAGAAAAGCTATATGAATGAATATCAGAATAGTTGAAATATTTTCTAGTAGAGGGAATTAATTAATTAGGAACTTTATATAATATGATTTATCTGTATGAATGTTCATGTATCTTTCATTTGTCTATATAGTCCACTGCGCTATTAAGGGGGTTGTTCAGCATGGACAATATGCTAGCAAAGCGTGAAGAGTAGGTTAATAGAAAATAAAAGAAAACATACTCCCTGCACCAATCTCCAACCACGCTGACGTTTAACAGGTCCCCACTGGTCTCAACTTCCTCCTCCTATCTCGAAACACAGAAAATGCCAAAAATGTCAGGGTCATTTGAACCTCCTTCATCTTTTCATCCTCCTTGTATTTGTATATATATAAAAAGCAGATGCCATTTTAAATCGATTCTTTTGGAACTATTGATTCTTTTAGAATTGATTCACTCATCTGTAGAATAAAACACTAGAACACATATACAATATATTTTCTGTTTGATAAAGCTTATCATTAGTGTTGAGCGAAGTGAAACATTCACAAACACAATGCAACAATACTCTGCAAACACATAATAAAGTAAATACAATAGTGCCATACTAACTATAGAAATGTACTAGAGCTAATACTAAGTTATAAATGTGAGATTCTTGGCAAAGACATTTTGTACAAAATAATTTGTGCCTGTCCGCTGACTACAAGGCGATCTCTTTAGGACAGGAACCTACATTAAATACTACCTCCTCGGGTGCCATACTGGCCTCCATTAAATTCAGGGAATGCAGGTTGCACATAAATGCTGAGCATACTCTGTACTTTACCTCTCCTATTGCCAAATGGCCTCCAATAAATGCAGGGAGACAAGGCTACAGCTTTATATTTGCACTAATTAAAATCAGCCTATGGGAAAGACAGGTTAGTTAGGAGTGCATGATCAGTGGAGTCAGCCACACATCCAATGCCGACTGAAAGTTAAAAATGGGGGTTAATCAGCGCATCCCAGTGTGCAGGTGCACGTCGCCATTAGAGATGAGTGAATCAAAGCTGACGAAGTGGAATTTGTTACGAATTTCAGGAAAAATTAGATTCGCAAAGAATGCAAATTTCCTTGTGCTTTGTGGTAACGAATCGCAATTTTTCCTAAAATGGCGGCTAAAATGGTGGCTACACGTGTGAGGACATGGGGCAAGAAACTCTGGGAAGGCGGGATTACCCATAATGCAATGCATGCAGCCAATCAGCAGCCAGCCAACCCTGTGATTTCACAGCCGTATAAATACGGTGGCCATCTTTGTTTCAAACATTTTCCAGCGTTCTGAGTGCAGGGACAAACTTGAGAAGGTGCTAGGAACAGCAATAGGAAAAAGCTTATTGTGAAAAAAAAACAGAAAAAACTATTTATCAGTGCAGGGAAAGGATAGGGAGGAATCATTTCACAGCATCTTAGTGCAGGGAGAGATGTCACAAGGCGCAAGGGGCAGTGATAGGAAAAACCATAGGAAATATTATGTGGGGATCCAAATAGTCATTAGACAGTTCTGTCATTCCAGCAATTTGTTCTTGGGGTGCCAGTGCTATGTTGAAAAGCCTTTAGTGGCTTATATATGTATACATATATAAAAGGACAATACAACAGCATGCTGCAGACACAAATAAAGTGCAATAATGCCATAATCATAGAAAACATTTTGGTGCTTATGCTACGCTTATTTTGCAAATTAGAGATACTTGGCAAATACATTTTGTACAAAATTATTTGGGCCCGTTTGCCAAATGTCAAGGCGATTTCTATCAAACAGAAACCTAACACTAAATACTATCTGTAATTAGAGATGTCCCGAACTATTCGCAGCCGAACAGTTTCCGGCGAACATCGCTTTCTCCATCTCCAGGTTCCAAAAATCTATTCACTACACCGGCCCTGGCCCTGATAAGGGACAAAACAGACATTAAACTGATAGGAATAGTACTTAGTTAACACTAGTTGCGTTAGTGGCAAATTCCATTGCAAGTGCCCAAAATTAGAAGGAAGCGGACAGAGCAAGCTTTTTGCTCTATCTCCCCATGCAAGGATTCAATTCAATACACGTCACCTGATAGGGGACTTAACAAAGATTAAAATGTTAAGTATAGTAGTTCACACTATTTGTATTGGTGGCACAGTACAGTGCGTGGCGCACGCGCAGTGCCCCAAATTGGAAGTAAGAGGACAACCAATCATCTTCCATCTCCCAGTTCCTAAAATCTATTCACGTCCACTGATAGGGGACGTAACAGGGATTAAACGGATAGGAATAGTACTACTTAACACACCACTCATATACGGTGGCACAGTACATTGCACGGTGCACACGCAGTGCCCCAAATTGGAAGGAAGAGGACCGACCAACCATCTTTTTCCATCTCCCGGTTCCTAAAATCTATTCCAAACACCGGCCCCTGATAAGGGACAAAACAGAGATTAAACTGGTAAGAACAGATTTTTTTTAATTTAAAAAAAAGGACATCCTCTGCGGAGCTGGGTATTTTTGGCCGCGTTACTGAACGCTCATGCACAATGGCTGTAGGCTCATGCATCCTTTTGCGGAGGTGACAAACCTGGTCAGACAAAAATATATACGTATTTGACTGTTGCAGCTATTTGTGGCAAAAGCATTTAGTGGCCTATTTCAGCACAAAAAGAAAAATATATACGCATTTTACTGTTAGTTATTTGTTGTGAAAGCGTTTAGTGGCCTATTTCAGTACAGAAAGACAAAATATATACGCAATTCGCTGTTGTAGTTACTTGTGGTGAAAGCGTTTAGTGGCCTATTTCAGTACAAAAAGAAAAATATTTTTGTGCTTTTAGGGGTGTTTTAATTTGCTTTTAATTTATTTAGTTCAAAGTATGTCAGACAGAGAAGTGCCAGGCCAGGCACACAGGAGTGGAAGAGGCCTAACTGTTTCTGGCACAGGCAGAGGTTGCAGCAGAGTAAGGGAACGTGGCAGCAGGAGTCACAGCGAGAGGCTTGAGCTCCCGGTGTCTTCTAGCGGTCGTGTCTTGACAAACAACCCAGTGGTTCTTCATTGGTTAACTCAGTCATCCGCCTCATCCCAAGTGACATCAGAAACCCCCAGCCAACAGTCGGTGGGTTCATCAGAAACAACCCTTAGTTGGCATGGCCCAGGAGCAGCCCCTGTGCCCTCACCTGTCCTCAACCTGACTCTGTCCTTTGCTTTTCCCTCAGCCACAGAGGTATTGTATGCTGTGGGCTCAGCTTCCTTATACAGCGAGGACAAGCTACTAGAGGACAGTCAGCAGCTACTGCCCAGCCAAGATGTGAAGGAAACATGCGCCGCTTCCTCCGCTATGGGGGCAAGTAGTGATGTGGAGAATGGCATGGTAGGTGGTGTTGCGAGCGGTCAGGCTCCTGACCCAGAGACCAGTGAGGAGGACATCAGTGACGTGCAGACACTACTCGATGATGATGAAGCCAATCACACTTGGGAGCCGGGTGCAGAAGGGGCTTCATCATCATCAGGAGAAGAGGGTGACAGCTTGCCTGTGAGACAAAGGCTGAGTCATCAGGGTGGCAACAGTGGGAAGTCGGGAGCCAAACGTGCCAGGGGTAGACCACCTGCTTCGCAGCAGCCTACCTGCTAGGGAAGTAGTGGTGCAGGGGTTCACGGAGGCAATGGAGGTAGCAGTCAGTCACTGTGGACTGTTGGGGGGAAAATTACCTACTCGGCGGTGTGGCAGTTTTTTGTTAAGCTGTCGGAGGATGGGAAGATGGCTATATGTAGAATATGTGGGCAGAAGGTGAAGCGTGGCCAGGGAGCCAATGTTGCCGTTGGTCCTGCAACAATGTCTGCCTCTGCTTCCTCATCCTCCACCATGTCCTCAGCCTCCATTGCAGGGACAAGTCACAGTGCCACTCCAGCATACCACATGTGCAGGGCATGGTAGTGTCACGTTGTTCTGCACTTGGTTTGCCTTGAAGAATGGAGTCACACAGGGAAGGAACTGCTCTGTGTGATTTATCAAGAAATCCAATCCTGGCTTTCACCTCGACAATTGAAAATCGGAACCATGGTGACCAACAACGGGAAAAACATGGTGTCGGTGCTGCGTCAAGGAAAGCTGAGCCATGCGCCCTGCATGGCACATGTGTTCAATCTGGTTGTCAAGCGGTTCCTGAAGTCTTCCGCCCATCTGCAAGACATCCTAAAAATGGCCAGGAAACTTTGCATGCACTTCAGCCACTCGTACACCGCAAAGCACACCCTCCTTGAGCTGCAGCGGCAGAACGGCATCCCCCAACATAGGCTGAAATGCGACATTTCTACCCGTTTGAATTCCACCCTCCAAATGTTGGACCAACTATACAAACAGAGAAAGGACATCAATGATTTCTTGATGATCTAAGCGGATAGGAGTACTCCACTGTGTAACTTCGATGCCAGCCAGTGGCAGCTCATGCGTGATACCTTCATTTTGCTCAGGCCCTTTGAGGATGCCACCGTTATTTGTCAGTCACCAGGAGTAAGGAATGAACGACATCATTCCACTGTTTCATGTTCTGAAACAGATGGTGCTAACAATGGCTGGTCAGCAGACATGGTGCCTAGATCTCACGGCCACAAGAGCCCTGTGGGAGCTGAACTGGAAAAGGTAGAGGACAGGGTGGAGGACATTGGAGCACAGGCAATGTGTTGCGAAATGGGTGGTTTTTCAATTCAGCTGACAGGAGAGGGGGAGCAGGAGTAGCCAAAGAAGCTACAGGGCGAAGAAGATGAGACAGAGGACCCAGACACCGTAGCAGTATGCAGTGGAGATGGAGGCAGGGAGTCCTTCCGAGTCACTTGCACAAATGGCCCAATGCATGCTCATTTGCTTCTGTAGTGACAGCCGAATTGTCACCATTCGGCAGAGGGAGACTTTTGGATCTCCACCTTGTTTGACCCTCACTGCCGGTCCAAAATGGGGGCCTTTTTTACACTCAATGATAGGGACGGAAACTTAATTACTACAGCTAATAAAGTCAGTTGGCCACTGCCTATCTGCGCCATCGTCCATCCTTTCGCAGGTCTGACCGAGGGACCCTCTGCGCTCGCGTTTCACTGCCATGGCTGCTGGGGAGGGGTAGGTTGGCAGTTCCAGCTCCATCAGCAGCAGCCTCAGTCTACAGTCGCTGATGAGCAGCTTTCTTCACCCACATAGAGAAGAAACTACTCACTAGCAGCAGGTAGACATGGAGCAGGACCAAAACCAGCAGGTGGTGGCATGCTTGCACAGCACCCTGACACCCCACATTGAAGATCCGCTGGACTACTGGGCAGCCAAACTAGACTTGTGGCCGCAACTGGCCGAGATTGCCCTGGAAAAGCTGTCCTGCACAGCCAGTAGTGTTACATCAGAGCGGGTGTTTCGTGCAGCGGGGGCCATTGTTACCCCAAGGAGAACTCACATGTCCACCCAAAATGTGGAGAGACTGACCTTTGTCAAGATGAATCAGGTGTGGATCAGCCAGGATTGTCACCCACCAATTCCTGATGTATCTGATTAGATCATCCATGCCGCCTCACCCAAACCATGAAAAAAGAGAAAAGTTTCTTCTGACTACCTGCGTCAGCTACTATTCTGATGCTGCCACCCGCCTGATTCCTCACATCTGATTCAAGTGCTCATTCTTTCATCCACCTTCGTCAGTGGGTACTAGTATTGCCACCCACAGCGTCACTCTGTCACTGGGTCACTTTGTGGTCTCCTGATGCTGCTGCTGCCATCTCCACACAATGTCACATTCACACTCTGTGGTATACTGATGCTGCTGCTGCCATATCCACACTATGTCACCTTGCCACTCTGTGGTATCCTGCTGCTGCCATCTCCCCACTATTTCATCTTGCCACTCTGTGGTATCATGATGCTGCTGCCATATCCACACTATGTCACCTTGCCACTCTGTGGTATCCTGCTGTTGCTGCTGCCATCTTCCCATTATGTCACCTTGCCACTCTGTGGTATCCTGATTCTGCTGTTGCTGCCATATCCACACTATGTCACCTTGCCACTCTGTGGTATCCTGCTGCTTCTGCTGCTGACATATCCACACTATGTCACCTTGCCACTCTTTGGTATCCTGATGCTGCTGCTGCTGCCATATCCACAATATGTCACCTTGCCACTTTGTGGTATCCTGATGCTGCTGCTGCCATCTCCACACTATGTCACCTTGCCACTCTGTGGTATCCTCCTAATGCTGCTGCTGTCGCCACCTCCAGACTCGGTCATTGTGCCACTCTGTGGCCTCCTCCTACTGCTGCCGCTACCTACACACTCTGTCATTGTTCCACTCTGTGGTCTCCTCATGCTGCAGCCAACTCCAGACTCTGTCATTGTGCCACTCGGTGGCCTCTTCATACTGCTGCCAACTCCAGTATGTGTCTTTGTGCCACTCGGTGGCCTTCTCCTGATGCTGCCACCTCCACACTCTGTCATTGTGCCACTCAGTTGCCTCCTCATACTGCTGACAACTCCAGACTCTGTCATTGTGCCATTCGGTGGCCGTTTCCTGATGCTGCCTATGCTGCTGCCGCCACCTCCAGACTCTGTCATTGTGCCGCTCTGTGGACCCCTGATTCTGCCGCCACCTTCACACTGTCATTGTTCCACTCTGTGGCCTCGTCCTGATGCAGCCGCCACCTTCAGACTACCATCTCCACACTATATCACCTTGCCACTCTGTGTTATCATGCTGCTGTTGCTGCCATCTCCACACCATGTCACCTTGCTACTCTGTGGTCTCCTGATGCTGCTGCCACTTCCACACTATGCCACCTTCCCACTCTGTGGCCTACTGATGCTGTTGCTACCACCTCCACACAGTCATTGTGCCACCCTGTGCCCTCCTCCTGATGTTGCTGCCGCCACCTCCACCCTCTGTCTTTGTGCCACTCTGTGGTCTCCTGATGATGCTGCTGACACCTCCAGAATCTGTCATTGTGCCGCTCTGTGGACCCCTGATTCTGCCGCCACCTTCACACTGTCATTGTTCCACTCTGTGGCCTCGTCCTGATGCAGCCGCCACCTTCAGACTCTTTCATTGGGCCACTCTGTGGACTTCTCATGCTGTTCCCACCCTCCCCACTTCATGACTTGGCCACTTTTTTGCCTTTCTGCTTAGCTGACATCATCATTTATTTGACCTTTCTTCTGATCTGTCAGAAGGAACGAAAAATGAGATGCACAATGGATCCTGTCAAAGTAGCAGCTGTAAGGCCTTTATGGTCCCATCAGAATTGGCTTATAATTTGGTAGCCAAAATCAGGAGTAGGTAAAAAAACACAGAAGACATGTAAATATTCCATTCACGTGTCATCTCTGTTTTAGATCCACTCCTGTTTTATTTGGCATTAGCAATACTGATGAATTACTGAGCAAATGCTGACCGAGTGAAGGCGGATGCTCCACAGACAGGATACGTCTTTTGTTGGTTATTGTTCTGACAGATCAAAGGAAGGGCAAATTAATCAGTGACGTCAACAAACTTACTGCTGACTCCCTCTCTACTCTGAATGAAATAAAAGATCGGCACTCCGTAATTTCTTTGCAAAAAAGACTTCTTTATTCGTCGCGTTTCGGCACAGACATGTGCCTTTGTCAAACAACAGGTGATAATGGCTGTTGGGAGCCATTATCACCTGTTGTTTGACAAAGACACATGTCTGTGCCGAAACGCGCGTCACATATGGGTGACGAATAAAGAAGTCTTTTTTGCAAAGAAATTACGGAGTGCCGGTCCTTTCATTTCATTTTGATGGGGATCCAACCTGCTGACCGTGCACCCGGACCTCAATGAAAAGCACAGTGCCGTCCATTTTCTCTAAATTGATCCCTCTCTACTCTGTCAGGGGGGCTCTACTTGTTTAAGCGTTTAATAGAACAGGTTCTGTATACATCTATGTGGAATCAGCTGACGACGGTGTAAAAGGAGTGCACTACTACTTGGCGCTAACATCGACTTGTAATGCTGAGTTCAAACTTGAGTTATTTCGTCAGTTTTGGCCCCGTGACTGCCTAAATAAGTGAAGTGCGCAGTGATTCTAAGATCAACGCCTGTCATCTGCATGTCATACGGACTCACAGTATTATTTCACTACCCAAGCAGACTCCCTATGCGTGTTACTGCAAGGCACAGTGTTCTACACCACTATAAAGTCTCTCTGCAGCCAGGAAATAGCCATTTTTTAACATAATATAGAGATTATGTAGCGGACATACATATACACACACATACGACACTCAGCTTTATATATTATCCACCCACTAGCCACCCACTTTCTCATTCTCGGATGATTTCTCGGATGATGAGGCCTGTGTTTTTTACATGTTTTTGTAATTTACAGACAGAGGGACAATTAAATGTTCCTCCAATTCTATAAACACACTGCACTCTGGTAATGACAATATACATTGGTAATGCAATGTGTGGAATGAAACTGCTATATTAATGCAGTTATTGCAGTACAAAGGATCCAATAAAATTGCAATATATCTTGACATAATACAATGTGTGGAATAAATTTTCAGGATTTTTATTGCAGAATTTGCAACATAAACTTCTCAATTTCCAGCAGTTGTATAAAACACAGAACGTTGAGTGAACAGTCACTACCCCTCTAGGTTTTTCCTGTTAAAATTATAATCTGCATGAATAAATATCCCTATACCATACTGTTCCAATACTCTCCCTACCACACCAAGATTACTGGCTTGTTTCTGTAAAAGCTTTTGGCAGACAAATATAATACAAGAGTGTAAATCTGGATCGCACATCCTCAGTACTATGCTTTTGATATAACGACTGTCCTTCAGCATAATTACATGGCATCTCAGCCCAATTTGTAATACATTCTATGCTGTGCATAAGAGGCATTAGTATAAAGTTTGATCAAAGAGAATAGGCCCACTTACCGCGACAAGGTTGCCTCTACAAGTGGGGACCTACTATAACCTCAATGGCGCAGCAGTGCACCGCACCGCACCAGCAGCAGAGAGCAGGACCCACTGTGCAGCAAAGCCTCCTTGGCTCTGGGCCCCATCACTCAACCAGCACAGCACTGAGGCAGCAATGGCAGACACGCAGTACTGCACCATGTGAACGAGTGCAAAGAGTTCACCAAGTAACAACTCTCAGGAAATCATTCTGAGAGGTAGTAGGAGTTTATAAACCCTGCGCAGACTACGGCTAATTAAAAACACCTGGTCCAAATGGGAGGAGTGCTGACACCAGAGGGGGAAAAAAGAAAATAGATTCTAACAATATATAATACAAGAGAGTGCATCTGGATCGCACATCCTCAGTACTATCCCCACCACCCCACCAGTACAGCTCTGAGGCAGCAATGGCAGACACGCAGTACTGCACCATCAGATTGATTTCCTGATGGTTGTGACTGGGTGAACTCTTTGCACTCGTTCACATGGTGCAGTACTGCGTGTCTGCCATTGATGCCTCAGTGCTGTGCTGGTGGGGTGGTGGGGTCCTGCCGTCTGATGCTGGTGCGGTGCTGGGGCGCCGGTGGTCGCCGCGCACTGCTGCGCCACTGAGGTTAGAGGAGGCCCTCATTTGTAGAGGCTACCTTGTCGCAGTAAGTGGGCCTATGCTCTTTGATCAAACTGAATACTAATGCCTCTATGCACAGCATAGAATGTATTACAAATTGGGCGGATATGCCACGTAATTATGCTGATTGACAGTCGTTATATCAAAAGCATAGTACTGAGGATGTGCAATCCAGATTCACTCTCCTGTATATATTGTTAGAATCTATTTTCTTTTTCCCCCCTCTAATTTCAGCACTCCTCCCCATTTGGACTAGGTGTTTTTAATTAGCCTTAGTCTGCAAAGGGTTTATAAACTCCTACTACCTCTCAGATGGATTTCCTGAGGGTTGTGACTGGGTGAACTCTTTGCACTCGTTCACATGGTGCAGTACTGCGTGTCTGCCATTGTTGCCTCAGTGCTGTGCTGGTGGGGTGGTGGGGCCCAGAGCCAAGGAGGCTTTGCTGCACAGTCGGGATGCTGTGTGTCTTCTGGGTCCTGCCGTCTGCTGCTGGTGTGGTGCTTGGGCGTCAGTGGTCGCCGCGCACTGCTGCGCCATTGAGGTTAGAGTAGGTCCCCACTTGAAGAGGCTACCTTGTCGCGGTAAGTGGGCCTATGCTCTTTGATCAAACTGTATACTAATGCCTCTTATGCACAGCATAGAATGTATTACAAATTGCGCGGATATGCCACGTAATTATGCTGAAGGACAGTCGTTATATCAAAAGCATAGTACTGAGGGTGTGCGATCCAGATTCACTCTCCTGTATATATTTTTTTGCAGACAAAGCCAAGACCAATGCTTTCAGATTGAAACCTGCACAGAGAATGGCGTCTCTCCATCTCAGAGGCTGAATGACCTCCCTATATCCTACCCCTGATTGGCTCACAGGATGCCTGTCAGCCTCTTAGCCAATCAAGGCAAGCCTTCTCCCTCCTTAATCCTTTCTATCATTTTGCATGGCAATTTTAACACTAAAATTGTGCAAGTGTCATTTTGCGCAATTTGGATTAATTTGGAAACAGAACTTTTGTGAAATTTGGGACAAATATAATTTGTTTAGAAACAATTATTTAATCTCTAATACTTATTTGCTGGCAGTGTATGATTATTAAATATACAAAATTTTACCATACCACCAGTTTATTGTGTGCTAGTTGAAGCATAAATGTATGATTGTGTGTATTTATTGTATATAACTGAGAATTAATCAGAACAACATCTAGTGGGAAAAAGATCTACTAAAATTTATCAACATAGACATTTGGAACAAGGTACAATAGATAGCTCAGAACCATGTGGCTGTTAGTAATAAACACAGTTCAATATACTGTATCGACAATACGATAATATGCCATCCGCAATAATTAATTCAAAGGTGTAAATTCCTCTGAAGTTTTGCACTGGAAGAGTATGAATCTCAAAGGATCATATATTTCTGAAAATGAAAAAGGAAGACCTGGAATATTTTATGCAATTGAACTAAGATTAACGTATAATGTATAAACTGTTAGTGGTGCTTGGTGAATAATCACACAACCAAGATGTTGCACTCTTTATTTTAGTTTTGCAACAGGGTAAATGTTGAGGCAGGGTCACAGTAATACTGGGTTGCATCTCACCTTGCTAACGGTCATACAGATGCTAGATATCCTCCTGAGGTATGTCATTCCATGCTCTTTCAAATTAGATCTGTAGTTCCACCAAGGTGGTTGTTGGCTGTTCTGTGTGGGACATCCTTCGCCACATCCATTCCCAGACTTTCTTAATGGGAGCTGGTGTCTGGTGTTGCTCCTGTGTGTCTCCGCACTATGCATGGTAGTAGTAGGTGCTCTCCAGCCCTCCTAGGAACTCTGATGAGGTCAACATTAGTAACAAGGTAAAACTTACTTTCATCACTAATAATAACAACCGTCTATTGGTAACAGATACAGTATTGGCATCCCCCTCATGAAATGGCCCAGTATCCATAGCCTCAAACAGTATAAGAAGGATATTGGCTAAGGGTAAATGCACAGGCGTTGCTACAGGGGGGCAAGAGGGGGCAAGAGGGGGCAATTGCCCACCCCCCCGCTTGTTCCCCCACTGATTCCACTTTCCCTTTAAAAACGTAACGCTGGCCCCTTGGCCCGGCGCCGCCGATCCGAATCATCACAGTCACTGCGCAGAGCGCAATGACGTGACCCACACCCTGCCTGCAGATTTGCACAAGTCAACTCTGGTTTGCAAGCGCGGTGGCGGGAAGTGGAAGGACTAGGCAGAACAGAGTAGAGACTCAGTCAGGAGCGCAGCGCTGCATCTGCGCTGAGGTAATCAAGGCTGCTCCTGTAGGCCGCTGAACCCATTGCTGCTCTCTCTGGGAAACACACAGGCAGTTTAGTTTCCTGCTTCCTAAGGGGAAGGGGAAAAGCTGATCAGTCAGCAACACAGTGACTGCAATGTGTCATCATACAGAGGGGGTACTGTGCAGAGCTGCCCCCCTAACACTGACCCCAATTCATGGCACTGGAAGAAAGATCTCATTTAACGACCCCCCAATGTGCTCTTGGATTGACACATAGAGGAGGGGGCTTTGATTCTCATCCCTTTCATTGACACATCCAGACACAAGGGTCTTCTTATCTGAGGCAAGATGAGTGAAGGAGACGTGGTCTATGCTGGCTGGCTGAGAAAATCCCCTTCAGAGAAAAAGTTGAGGAGATATGTAAGTAACAGAGCTGATTGCAGGATGCCTGGTGCTAAGTAGAGTGCATTATCATTGTGAAGGGGAGGGGGTGGTGGTGCTTTCAATTGCATTGTGTCTGGCAGGACTGGGGGGGGGGGTACAGTTAGGAGATCGCTTTGCACCTGTCACAGGTGCTTGCCTAACTTATTAACCCCTCCCTTGCCAGCCCACCCAGCCCCATGCTGTGTGTTATGCTTTGAACGTTTTTTAGTCCATGAAGGGGTAAATTAAGTGTTGGGGGGGAGTTATTGTGCATATTGTGTTTGGGAGCCATTTAACAAGTTTGAAAAATTGGGTTTGAGTGTGGTTGTGGTTGAGTGTCATCCACTGATGTCCATAACAGTGTCATCCACTGATGCCCATAACAGTGTCATCCACTGATGCCCATAACAGTGTCATCCACAGATGCCCATAACAGTGTCATCCACAGATGCCCATAACAGTGTCATCCACAGATGCCCATAACAGTGTCATCCACAGATGCCCATAACAGTGTCATCCACAGATGCCCATAACAGTGTCATCCACAGATGCCCATAACAGTGTCATCCACAGATGCCCATAACAGTGTCATCCAAAGATGCCCATAACAGTGTCATCCAAAGATGCCCATAACAGTGTCATCCAAAGATGCCCATAACAGTGTCATCCACAGATGCCCATAACAGTGTCCTCTACAGAGGCCCTTAACAGTGTCCTCTACAGAGGCCATTAACAGTGTCCTCTACAGATGCCCATAACAGTGTCATCCACAGATGCCCATAACAGTGTCATCCACAGATGCCCATAACAGTGTCATCCTGGATGACACTGTTATGGACATCTGTGGAGGACACTGTTATGCCTCTTAAAGGATACCATTTTGCATTCCATCCAGCCATTTGAAACGGAACCTACTGCATAACAGATGTGAACCCACCCTTAGGAATAGTTTGTTTCTGAATACTCAAGCGTACCAAGGCAGAAATGAAAACTGCTGAAAGCTTGTCTTTTAAGTATTAGGTTAGTACAATAAAAAGGTATTCCTGCATACCGCAATACTCTCGTATTTTTCCATCATATTAATGTATATACTTATTTCGTTTTTTCCAGTAGTATGATTAAGTGGTGGAAAATTATTAGTGTCCCCCCATTTTTGACTGTGGTATCTTATGTGCCCCCCCCCCACCCCAATATATTGTTCCTAGAGTCGCCACTGGGTAAATGTAACAGCTTACCAAGTATAGTAATGTGTGCATCCCACTTGTAACTACACATCTAATAACTGAGGTGAAGTATTGGGAATGTCATTGGACCTGTATACAATAGATGCTGGTCAGGAAGCAATGACATCCAAACAACGAAGAGGTGGGGGCACTACAGGATTATACTTATAATGTAGGCACCTTCCAGTTTAAATGTATCCAGTTGTGGAGTAGTAGAACATAATTCAGCAAGCCCAGGAGGAGCAGATGGAGGATGGGAGTGGTAGTGGCTGTGGAAATGTACTCACAAATCACAGTGGCTGTCCTCATACTGGCACTCCCTAGGGGAATGCTGTGATAGGTGGTTTCTTCCCTGGGGACACACCATGATACTGGGGCTCCTGCCTAGTGCTAGTTGGGTTGCCCTTTGTGTTAGGTGTTGGTCTGGGTTAAAGGCAGAAGAAAAAGAGAAAAAAAACATACCACAGAAACAGACGGCGCCAATTGTGAGGAGGTTAGTGACTAACAATCCTGTTTTTTTCCCTCGTCTCTGACTTAAAGGCAGAAGGGCAGCTGGATTGGCTAGCGGATGGTGGATTCAGTAACCAGGCCAGTTGGTATAAATAAAAAGTCTCTCTTTAATAAAGGGAAGAACAGGAGCAGTTATAAATCCGAGAGTTACATGGCACAGTACTAAGTAGATGACAGTGCAATTCCTTCCCAATAGCAATAGTAACAATGATGGAGGTTGTAACACTCATTGTTTATCTGTCTCTGTTTCCACAATTCCAGGGCTGAGGGGTGGCTGAGACTGTTAACAATATTCCTTTTCATAGCAGTAAGGTCTCTCTGCCATAAATGTGCACCATAACTTGCTGACTGACTCCAATGAATGGCCTTGTAGATTCTGGAGCCTCTGATTTCCTTCTCTCTAGAGTACTTTTATGGTAAAGTTGCTTCCTTGGCTGTAGAAGTCTCAGAGATGAAGCTTTTTTGAGCTCAGGCCTAGCTCTGAGGAGCGTGAACATGTAGGTCCTCACTATTCCTCATAACGAACATTTCATCCAACAATATAACATTACAGCAATTACCCTTTTGCTGTATCCCAGGTCTTGTGTACTGCAATAATAAACCCTTTCCCATGATATCCATTTGTAAATAGAAATGATTGACCATTTGATATTTATCACACTGAACCTTTTAGATGAAAGGGGACCTGTTTCTGAAGTCTTTGCCTTGGTTGCTAGTAGGAAAACTTTGCTCTCCCACCTGCTTCAGAGCAAAACAATAACTATTATTAGAGATGAGCGAATCAAAGTTGATGAAGTGGAATTCGATACAAATTTCAGGAAAAATTTGATTCGCACCGAAGCCGAATTTCTTTGCGCTTTATGGTAACGAATCACACTTTTTCCTAAAATGGCTGCTGCACGTGTTAGGACATGGAGCAAAGAACTCTGGGAATGAGGGATCACCCACAATGCCATGCATGCACCCAATCAGCAGCCAGCCAGCCCCTGTGATGTCACAGCCCTATAAATAGCCTCAGCCATCTTGGATTCTGCAATTTTTCAGTGTACTTAGTGCAGGGAGAGATGTCAGCAGGCGCTAGGGAAAGTACTAGGAAATACTTTATTGTGCTAAAAAATTGATTAAGAAGTTCAGGGAAAGATTATTCAAGGTGTAGGGAAAGGATAGGGAGGCATCATCTACACTATAAATGGGTAACAGGGTGTAATAGGGGAGTGTACAGCCTGGGTCATAGGAGGGATTCTTTTGCACCTTGCTGCACTAATTGGGGATCCAAATTGTAGTTATACTGCTGATTTTAGGTTGTTTGCACTATATGATACATCATTAATTCCAGCAAACCTTGCTTGTTATTGGGGTGCAAGTTCTGTGTGATACAGCCATTTATGAGGTGTATTAATAGGGTATATACATACATCCTATTAGCCGTTCTGCATTGATTTTACATTGTTTTACCTTTTTTTGGGGGGTGTATTAAAAAAAGAAAATTGAAAAAATATATGTCAGAATTGCCATTTAGCAGTGAAGTTACATTGTACTGCAGCCATTTATGAGGTGTATTCATAGAAAAGACACATACATCCTATTAGCCGTTCTGAGGTGAATTTCTATTGTTATACTTTTTTTTGGGGGGGTTATTAATCGTAAAAATAATACATCTTATTTGCCGTTCTGAGGTGAAGTCACATTGTAGTACAGACATTTACAGAGTGTATTAATAGGAAAGAAACGTATGTCCTATTCTGCGTTGATTTTATATTTTACTTTTTTGGGGGGGGTGTATTAATAGTAAAAAGAAAGAAAAAATATATGTCATAATTGTCGTTCAGCTCTGAAGTTACATTGTACTACACCCATTTACATAGTGTATTAAAAAAATATACAGTACATACGTCCTATTAGCCGTTCTGTGATTAATTATGATTGTTATATTTTTTTTTTGGGGGGGGGGTGTATTATTAGGAAAAAGAATACATATTAATTGCCGTTCTGTGGTGAATTGTGATTGTTATACTTTTTTTTGGGGGGGCGTTTATTAATCGGAAAAAATATATGTTTGAATTGCCGTTCTGCGGTGAAGTTACATTGTACTACAGCCATTTATGTGGTGTATCAATAGAAAATATACCTACGTCCTACTAGCCGTTCTGCCATGAATTGTGATTGTTACAGTCATGGCCTGTAAATTGCCATAGCTACGTGCACCTGCATACAGGGAGTGCTGACTGACCCCCTTTTTGTGTTTCTGTTTAGTATGTGTTGGAGGTGTGGCAGCCTCCACTTCAGTCTTGCACACCTGACTAGTTTTTCTGCCCTAGATGCTGGTTTTCAATCAGAGTGAGTATAAAGCTGAATGTGTACTCACATTACCTGCTAGTAACCATCTGGCTCCAGGAGGAGTGCATAGTGGGCTCAGCATGCATGTTGGTACCTGCATCCCTGGATCTAATGGAGGCTGTTACAGCACCAGAAGGGGTTAATAAGTACGGTTTGCCCCAGCATGCATGCTGGCCCACACTCCCTAGATTTTATGTGGCTGTCGTGGCCCATAACAGGTAAAATTTAGCGTTAGGAGGATTTTATGTGGCTGTCATGGCCCATTACAGGTCAGATTTAGCGTTAGTACCCACTCTAGGAGACAACCGTGACGGGGTGAGTGGGCTTACTACCTTTTGATCAAAATGTAAACTAATGTCTCTACTGTTTGCATGCAATATGGTGGATTAGTGCACTAATGTCCTCTTATAGCTTCTATCTTGGGCAGAGCTCTGGTTGCAGAGTGCTGTTGCATTTTTTTGTTTGTATGTATAATTGCCATAGCTACGTGCACCTGCATACAGGGAGTGCTGACTGACCCCCTTTTTGTGTTTCTGTAAATGTTGGTACCCCTGAAATTTTTCAAGACAATTAAGTATTTCTCACAGAAAAGTATTAGAGTAACACATGTTTTTCTCTACACGTGTTTATTCCCTTTGTGTGTATTGGAACAAAACCAAAAAAGGGAGAAAAAAAAGCAAATTGGACATAATGTCACACCAAACTCCAAAAATGGGTTGGACAAAATTATTGGCACCCTTTCAAAATTGTGGATAAATAAGATTGTTTCAAGCATGTGATGCTCCTTTAAACTTACCTGGGGCAAGTAACAGGTGTGGGCAATATAAAAATCCCACCTGAAAGCAGATAAAAGGGAGAGAAGTTTACTTAGTCTTCGCATTGTGTGTCTATGTGTACCACACTAAGCATTGGCAACAGAAAGATGAGTAGAGAACTGTCTGAGGACTTGAGAACCAAAATTGTGGAAAAATATCAACAATCTCAGGGTTACAAGTCCATCTCTAGAAATCGAGAATTGCCTTTGTCCTCAGTGTGCAACATTATCAAGAAGTTTGCAACCCATGGGACTGTAGCTAATCTCCTTGGGCGTGGAAGGAAGAGAAAAATTGATGAAAGGTGTCAACGCAGGATAGTCCAGATGGTGGATAAGCAGCCGCAAACAAGTTCCAAAGATATTCAAGCTGTCCTGCAGGCTCAGGGAGCATCAGTGTCAGCGCGAACTATCCGTCGACATTTAAATGAAATGAAACGCTAGGGCACATTGCCCTACTTCTCCTGAGTACGGCGATACCACATGTCTGACACTTTTTTGCAGCCAAGATGCGCAAAGGGGCCCAAATTCCAATGAGTACCTTTTAGGAGGGCATTTTTACGCATTTTTCTTCTCACGCTTTAGGGCCCCTAAAATGCCAGGGCAGTATAAATACCCCACATGTGACCCCATTTTGGAAAGAAGACACCCCAAGGTATTCCGTGAGGGGCATGGCGAGTTCATAGAAGATTTTTTTTTGGCACAAGTTAGTGGAAATTGATTTTTTATTGTTTTTTTTCTCACAAAGTCTACCTTTCCGCTAACTTTTGACTAAAAGTTTAATTTTTCATGGACTCACTATGCCCCTCAGCGAATACCTTGGGGTGTCTGGGCGCTAGCTACCTAACAAGTAGCTAACTAACTGGCGGTGATAAGGGACCCTTATGCCCCATTCACACGTCCGCAATTCTGTTTGCGGAACGGAATTGCGGACCCATTCATTTCAATGGGGACAGACTTTGTTCCGCTCGGATCCGGAATTACGGATCCGCGCTTCCGAGTCTGCACTTCCGTTCCGCAAAAATATAGAACATGTCCTATTCTTGTTCGCAATTGCGGACAAGAAAAAGCATTTTCTATATAGTTTTGGCAATGTGCGGATCTGCAAAATGAGGAAAGCACATTGCCGGTGTCCGTGTTTTGAGGATCTGCGGATCCGTGTATCAGATCCGCGGATCCGTGTATCAGATCCGCGGATCCGTGAATCCACGGATCCGCAAAACACATATGGATTTCTGAATGGAGCCTCACAAGGGGTGTGATCAGTGACAGGGGGGTGATCAGTGACAGGGGGGTGATCAGGGAATCTAGATGGGGTGATCAAGGGGTTAACAAGGGGTTAATAAGTGAGGGGTGGTGGGGGGCGGGTTAGTGTAGTGTTTGGTGCAACTTTACATAGCTACCTGATCCTCTGGTGGTCGATCCCAGTAAATGGGACGACTAGAGGACCAGGTAGCAGGTATATCAGACGCTGTTAACAAAACAGCGTCTGATATACTTCTTTGATGCGATTTATTTCGCATCTACAGCCTGCCAGCGATTGATCATCGCTGGCAGGCTGTAGTTAAACTCCTGAGACGCGCGGCACTGTGAACGCGCTCAAGCGTTCACAGGAAATCTCGCGTCTCGCCAGATGACGCGCCGATGCGTCGGATCAGAACTGCAGGACCGCCCGCCGGACGCATCCGTGCGTTAGGCGGTCCTGTGGTGGTTAATAGGAAAAATAATACATCTTAATTTCCGTTCTGCGGTGACGTTACATTGTACTACAGCCATTTATGGGGTGTATTGAAAGGAAATAAACATACGTCCTCTTAGCCATTCTGCAGTGAATTGTTATATTTTATTAGGGGAGGGTTTATTAATCGGAAAAACTATATGTCTTAACCACTTCGCATCCGGGCCATTTCCCCCTTCCTGACCGAGCCATTTTTTGCAAATCTGACATGTGTCACTTTATGTGGTAATAACTTTAAAACACTTTTACGTATCCAGGCCATTCTGAGATAGTTTTCTCGTCATATATTGTACTTCATGACAGTGGTAAAATTGAGTCAAAAAATTTCATTTTTAATTATAAAAAAAATACCAAATTTAACAAAAATGTAGAAAATTTGCAAATTTACAAATTTCAATTTCTCTACTTTGATAATAGATTGTAATACCTACAAAAATTGTTATTAATTTACAATCCCCATATGTCTACTTCATGTTTGGATCATTTGGTGAATGTAATTTTATTTTTTCGGGACATTAGAAGGCTTAGAAGGCAAAGTTTAGAAGCAAATCTTGAAATTTTTCTGAAAATTTCCAAAACCCACTTTTTAAGGACCAATTCAGGTCTGAAGTCACTTTGTGAGGCTTACATAATATAAACCACCCAAAATGACCCAATTTTAGAAACTACACCCCTCAAGGTATTCAAAACTGATTTTACAAACTTTGTTAACCCTTTAGGTGTTCCAAGAGAATTAATGGAAAATGGAAATAAAATTTTGGAATTTCACTTTATTGGCAGATTTTCCATTTTAATCATTTTTTCCCGCTAACAAAGCAAGGGTTAATAGCCAAACAAAACTTAATATTTATTGCGCTGATTCTGTAGTTTACAGAAACACCCCATATGTGGTTGTAAACTGCTGTATGGCCACACAGCAGGGTGCAGAAGGAAAGGAACGCCATATGGTTTTTGGAAGGCGGATTTTGCTAGACACCATATCCCATTTGAAGCAACTCCCCCCCCCCCCACGATGTACCCCTAGAGTAGAAACTCCAAAAAAGTTACCCATTTTGGAAAATACACCCCTCAAGGTATTCAAAACTGATGTTTACAAACTTTGGTAACCCTTTAGGTGTTCCACAAGAGTTAATGGAATATATAGATAAAATTTAAGAATTTCTATTTTTTGGCAAATTTTCCATTTTATTCCATTTTTTTCCCCGCAACAAAGCAAGGGTTAATAGCCAAACAAAACTCAATATTTTTTGTAGTTTACAGAAACACCCCATATGTGGTCATAAACTGCTGTATGGCTATATGGCAGGAGGCTGAAGGAAAGCTGCGCCATATGGTTTTTGGAAGGCATATATTGCTGTTTTTTTGACACCATGTCCCATTTTTTTTATTTTTTCAGCATTTTTCTTATGTAGGGGCTAATTTTTTGTGAAATGAGGTGACTGTTCTATTGGTATCATTTTTTGGGACATATGCCTTTTTGATCACTTGGTGTTGCAATTTATGTGATGTAAGGTGACAAAAAAGGCTTTTTTGTACACAGTTTTCATTTTTTTTTTTATGGTGTTTATCGTCCAGGTTGGATTATGTAATATATATTTATAGAGCCGGCCATCACGGACGCGGCAATACCAAATATGTCTATTTTATTTTTTTATTTTTATTTTTAATATATATTTTGTAATTACCTAATTGGGGATTTATTTATTTATTTATTTATCTTTATTTTATACTTTGTGTCCCCCATAAGGTCATACAACACCTCTGGGGGACATTTGACGTCATTTTTTATTTTTTTTTTCTAACTATTCATTTCTCCTATAACTGGGGCTGACATAGTAGCCCCAGTTACAGTAACAATACACCTCCCAGAGAGGCTGTACAGCAGAATACAGCGCTGTACAGCCTCAGTGCAGGGCTGATCAGGGTCTGTGAAAGACCCGACAGCTCTTGCACTCTCTCAGCCCCAGCGGTCACAAGCATTGCGCTTCCTGCTCTGTATACACAGCGCTCGGTAAGCGCTGTGTATACAGTGATCTAGAAGGCAGGGACACCTGGGAACTATCCCTGCCTTCTCTCTGGGTTGCCCTGCTGTCACTAACAGCGGGCAACCTGCTCTGCAGTTGCACGATTAGCGTGCAGCTGCGATCTCTGAATGGATGTTCCAGAATGTCCATTCATAGTTAAACATCCACCCATAGGACGTTTATATCTCACGGGCGGATGAAAAGTGGTTAATTGCCGTTCTGTGGTGAAATTAATTTATACTACAGCCATTTACTTGGTGTATTAAAAGGAAATATACGTATGTCATATTAGCATTCTGTGGTGAGTTGTGATTGTTATATTTCTTTTTTGGGGGTGTATTAATAGGAAAAAGAATATGTCTTAATTGCCGTTCTGTGGTGAAGTTACATTGTACTACAACCATTTACAGGGTGTATTCAAAGGAAATAAACGTGCGTCCTATATATTAGCCATTGTGCAGTGAATTGTGATTGTTATATTTTTTTGGGGGGGTTATTAATCAGAAAAAATATATGTCTTAATTGCCGTTCTGCTGTAAAGTTACTTTGTACTACAGCCATTTATTTGGTGTATTAAATGGAAATATACGTACGTCCTATTAGCCGTTCAGCGTTTAATTGTGATTGTTATATGGGGAGTATTAATAGGAATAAGAATAAGTCTAAAATGCCATTCTACGGTGAATTTACATTCTACTACAGCCTTTTTTTGGGTGTATTATTTTAATTTAATTTTAATTCTTTTATTATACTGTATGTCAGACAGACAGGTGACAGGCCCTTTAGAGGGAACGGGCAGTGGCCAAAATGTTTCTGTCACAGGCAGAAGTAGCAGCAGAAGAAGGGGGGGGTGGCAACAGAAGTCGTCACTAGAGGCCTGAGCTCCTGATGTCATCTAGCGGTCGTGTCTTGACCAGCAACCCATCGTTGCTTGAATGGTTGACTCGGTCTTCGACTTCATCGCAAGTGACATCAGACACCCCCAGCCAAGAGTCGGTGGGTTTCTCTGATAAACACTTGGTTAGCATGGCCTGGGAGCAGGCCCCGTGCCCCCAACTGTCCTTAACCTGCCTCTGTCATTTTCTGTCCCCTCAGCGTGAGAAGTATTATGTCACAATTGTATTTAATGATTATATTTCACTATCAGAAATGCAGCGCAGGCCGTATTTATGGCAAAAAAAGTTATTTTTTTCACCCACAATGTCCCAGTTGTATTTACTGATTATATTTCACTATCACAAATGCAGTGTAGGCAGCAAAGGTAATTTCTAGCAAAAAAAAGGTGATTTTTTTTTCACCCACAATGTCACAATTGTAATTACTGATTGTATTTCACTATCACAAATGCAGCACAGGCTGCAAAGGTACTTTCTAGCAAAAAAGTTTTATTTATTTTTTCAACCAGAATGTCACAGTTGTATTTACTGATTATATTTCACTTTATATTTCGAAATGCACAAAATTTGCACAAAATGGCCACCAACGCCAACGTAACTAACAGACGGATTAAAGCTTATTTTTCTGTGTCACGGGCTCAGGGCAGGGTACAAAAATGTTGCATTGCACCCACACAAAAAAAATTGCTGTAGATTGCTGACTTAACACCAAGCTCTGATATCAGATTCTTTCCTAATCTCTCCCTCACAGCAGCAGCATCCTATCCCTACACTAGTAAGAGCTGACGTGATGTGCTGCACTATGTGACTCCAGCTTATATAGAGGCTGGGTCACATGCTTCACTGGCCAATCACAGCCATGCCATTAGTAGGCATGGCTGTGATGGCTTCTATGGGTACACATCTTAAACGCTTGTTGAATGGCTGCCCTGCAGCCTGTCAACAAGCTTTATTAAACGGCTCAACACATTTTACGGAAAAGTTCGGGTTCGGGTACAAACAACCCTAAAGTCTGGTACGAACCCGAACTGTAAAGTTCGGGTTCGCTCAACACTATTTAAGATCATATAAGTGAGCATAGTAGTCTTTGAAGGATGGTTATTTCTATTGGGGCTAGGATCTTCTCTTTAGTAAAGGGGTGAGTGATAGCAGCAATCCTGCATTTACTAGCTATAGTTTTAACCTCTTAAGGACACAGGGCGTACATGTACGCCCTGTGTCCGCACTTTAAAGATGGCGCCCGCTCCCGCACGGAGCGGGCGCATGAGCTGCGGGTAAATGCTTGATTCATCAAGCTGACTACCGCAGCTCATGTCCGCGACTGGCAGCGATGCCGATCGCGGACATTTAACCCCTCAGATGCCGTGGTCAATCCTGACCACGGCATCTGATCGCGCAAAAAACGAAAGTTTCACTTTCGGTTTGTGCTCCGGCTCCCCTGATGGCCACAAGGGGGAGCCGGAGCATGCATGTAGTAGCCTAGGTTTCTGTGAATGAAACCTAGGTTACTACATAGTATTCCTATGGAGCCTATGACTGTAATAGGCTCCATAGGAAATATGCGATTTTCTCATATATTCCAATGCTATTGCAATGGAATATATGAGAATGGCAATCTGATGATTGCATCTTATAGTTCCCTGTGTGAACTATAAGAAAGTGGTAAAAAAAAAAAAAGTTTAAAAAATAAAAATAAAATAAAAAAATATAAAAATTCAAATCACCCCCCTTTCCCCAAAATGAAAATAAAATAAATAAAAAAATAAAAAAATTACACATAATGGGTGTCGCAATGTGCGAAAACGCCCATACTATAATAATATTAAAAAATATTCACCATACGGTAAACATAAAAACGGAAAGAAAGCGTCCAAATGGCTAATTCGCCATTTTTGGACACTTCATTTCCTAAAAAAAAATGAATAAAAAGTGATCAAAACATCATACACACCCCATAATGGTATCAATTAAAAGTTCAGATTGCCCCACAAAAAATGAGCCCCTACACTGCTCCGTACGCATAATTACAAAAAAGTTATAGGGGTCAAAACATGGCGACAAAAAAATAAAATTAAAAAAATTCCCACTTTTAATTTTTTTTTCACTATCAAAACGCAAGAAAAACTATACATATTAGGTATTGCCGGATTCATACTGACCTGAAGAATAAAATTAACCAGTCAGTTTTATCGCAAATCGAACGTTGTAATTTAAAAACCCGTAAAACTGTGGTGAAATTGCTTTTTTTTGCAATTTCACCCCATTTGGAATTTTTTTCCCGCTTCCCACTACACCGTATGCATTAATAAATGATGGCGTTGGAAAGTACAACTTGTCCCACAAAAAACAAGCCCTCATATGGCCATGTGAACGGAAAAATAAAAAAGTTATAGCTCTTGGAAGGCAGGGAGCGCAAAACGAAAACGCAAAAATGAAAAAACCCTGTGTCCTTAAGGGGTTAAAGGGGTTCTCTGGGCTTAACCTTTTTTTTTTTTTTTTTCAAGCTAAACTGTGGAGGAAAGATTATTGCTCACATACTTACGTTCCAGAGTGCTGCTGTTCTTGAGATCTGCCTCCCGGTCACATGGTCCCTCCAGATGGCTTTTCTGTGCTTCCAGCCGAAGTCCGTCTTCTTCTCTTCCTGTCTTCTTTTTCTTTCTCCATAAGGAGACGGATCGTCATGAGTGCCATCAGCCTCTGTATCGTACAGGCTTCTATGTGAAGCCTGTACTCACTCCTGCACAACACGATGTAAGCGCTGTGCAGGAGTGAAAGCATAGCGATCATTCACAAAGGCTGATTGCTATGCTGTGCATGTCACTGGGGACACTTTGGATGGCAAACAGGGAGCACTGGATGCAGGGGCATACATAGAAATCACTGGGCCCCATAGCAAGAATCTGAATTGGGCCACTGACCCCGCCCATCCCCCACCTCTGGCCCATCCCACCTCCGTTCCTGGCTCCTCCCCTGCCACACGCCTATTTGCCAATAAAGAAATGTACACATACATTCGTACGAATTCGTACCGACCCAGACAATGAAGGGCACAGGTCAGTTTTTCCGCAAAGGGAATGCTGTATGAATAAAACCCGTAAAACAGTGGAGAAATTGAGGGTTTTTTTTCAAATTCCACCCTATTTGGAATTTTTTTGCCCGGTTCATACTACATTGTATACCATATTAAAGTACAACTTCTCCCGCAAAAAATTAGCCCTCATACAACTATGTGAATGGAAAAATAAAAAAGTTATGGCTTAAGGAAGATAGAGAAGAAAAAAGAAAATGCAAAAATGAAGAAAAAAAACTCTAATGTCCTAAGGGGTTATCTAACCCCTATTATGCCCCCTGAAATGCAGATAATACTTATGCCCAGTGGGGGGGGGGGGGGTGCAGCCTATAGAAGGCCGCGTCAGAAATTAGCCTTCCTAGTGTCACCCGCGATGTTAGGGAGGCTCGTTCCCATAGTGGCCTGCTATTGACTGCTCCCATTGTCTCTGGATGTTTTGATCTGCGTGACAGGAAGGAGGCAGCGACGGCTGTGCGGGCATCAGGAGTAATGCGGCTGCAGGGGAATGAGCTAAGTAAGGTGCCTGGACATTGTGGGGGACATTGGGGGGCTCATAGAGGACTCAGGAAGGGGGAGGCTCATATAGGCCAGTGTGCTTTCCCCTTGCTCCCCCCCCCCAGCCAGTTTGGGGGGCATTGGCCACTTTCCTCCTAATCAACCTGCCCCACCCCCTCCCCCTTGGGCATTTTCGGGGGCATTAGGGGTTGGGCTCATAGAGGACAGGAGGTAAGCATGGGAGGTGCTGAAAGAAAAGCTCAGCGCGGCCTCATATTAATTCATTTCACACAGTAAACAGAGTGAGTGGGCAGGGCCAAATGGTGTGGACAGGGCCTTCTCTGCGCTCCGGGCCCCTTAGTGCCGCGGGCCCCCAGCAACGGCGTGGTCTGCCTATATTGGCGGTACGCCACTGACTGGATGGATGATTTAGATACACAGCTCAGCAGGTTTTATGATACGAAATGTACTTAGATATACAGCTCAGCTGGCGGTATTATAGAAGATCAGATTAGATACAAACTTCAGCAGACAGTATCGTACACAACAGGCTCTGTATCAAGCACACATATATGTTAGGATTAGATACGAATATGTTTCACACTCTGGAGTAGAGATGGCCCGAACTATCCGCCGGCGAACAGTTCCCGGCGAACATAGTTTGTTCGCGTTCGCCTCAACGGGCGAAAAACATGCGATGTTCGGTCCGCCCCCTATACATCATCATTGAGCAAACTTTGACCCTGTACCTCACAGTCAGCAGACATATTCCAGCCAATCAGCAGCATACCCTCCCTCCCAGACCCTCCCATCTCCTGAACAGCATCCATTTTAGATTTATTCGGAATTTGCAGTCTTAGTGAGAGGAGGGAGAGTGTAGTTGCTGCTGATTTAATAGGGAAATCGATAGCTAGGCTAGTGTATTCAGTGTCCACTCCAGTCCTGAAATACTCATCTGATCTCTGCTGTAAGGACAGCGTCCTGACAGCACCCCAAAAAGCCCTTTTTAGGGCTGCAACATTAGTCTGCTTTTTTTTTCCTTTATATACATATTGCAGTTGCCTGGCCTGCCTGTGTGTGAGGAGCTGCAGGCCCACAGACTGTAGTGTGCCCACTGCCAATGCCCACCCCGTCATCCCATGTGGCACATGACTTTGCGTCAAAAAAAGGCATTTCATTTTTACACTTTAATCTAAGGTTAGTTGCCTGCCAGTGTGTGTCAGGCTGACTTCCACTGACTGTAGTGTGCCCACTGCCAGTGCCCACCACTCATACCGGCTGGCACAGGACTTTGCATAAAAAAGGCATTTAATTTTTACACTTTAGTGTAATTTCAGCTGCTTGCTTGCTGCTAGTGTGTGTCAGGCCGACTTCAACTGACTGTAGTGTGCCCACTGCCAGTGCCCACCCCTGTCATCCCGTGTGGCACAGGACTTTGCATCAAAAAAGGCATTTAATTTTTACACTTTAATCTAAGGTTAGTTGCCTGCCAGTGTGTGTCAGGCTGACTTCCACTGACTGTAGTGTGCCCACTGCCAGTGCCCACCACTCATACCGGCTGGCACAGGACTTTGCATAAAAAAGGCATTTCATTTTTACACTTTAGTGTAATTTCAGCTGCTTGCCTGCTGCTAGTGTGTGTCAGGCCGACTTCCACTGACTGTAGTGTGCCCACTGCCAGTGCCCACCCCTGTCATCCCGTGTGGCACAGGACTTTGCATCAAAAAAGGCATTTCATTTTTACACTTTAGTGTAATTTCAGTTGCTTGCCTGCTGCTAGTGTGTGTCAGGCCGACTTCCACTGACTGTAGTGTGCCCACTGCCAGTGCTCCACCCCTGTCATCCCATGTGGCACAGGACTTTGCATCAAAAACAGGCATTTAATTTTTACACTTTAGTTTAATTTCAGCTGCTTGCCTGCTGCTAGTGTGTGTCAGGCCGACTTCCACTGACTGTAGTGTGCCCACTGCCAGTGCCCACCCCTGTCATCCCGTGTGGCACAGGACTTTGCATCAAAAAAAGGCATTTAATTTTTACACTTTTGTGTAATTTCAGTTGCTTGCCTGCTGCTAGTGTGTGTCAGGCCGACTTTCACTGACTGTAGTGTGCCCACTGCCAGTGCCCACCCCTGTCATCCCATGTGGCACAGGACTTTGCATCAAAAACAGGCATTTAATTTTTACACTTTAGTGTAATTTCAGTTGCTTGCCTGCTAGTGTGTGTCAGGCCGACTTCCACTGACTGTAGTGTGCCCACTGCCAGTGCCCACCCCTGTCATCCCGTGTGGCACAGTACTTTGCATCAAAAAAAGGAATTTAATTTTTACACTTTAGTGTAATTTCAGTTGCTTGCCTGCTACTAGTGTGTGTCAGGCCGACTTCCACTGACTGTAGTGTGCCCACTGCCAGTGCCAACCACTGATACCGGGTGGCACAGTAGCTTGCCGATAAATAAGGCATTTAATTTTTAGACAGTAGTCTAAATTCAGTTGCTTGCCTGCTGCCAGTGTGTGTCAGGCCCACTTCCACAGACTGTAGTGTGCCCACTGCCAGTGCCAACCACTGATACCGGTTGGCACAGTAGCTTGCCGATAAATAAGGCATTTATTTTTTAGACAGTAGTCTAAATTCAGTTGCTTGCCTGCTGCCAGTGTGTGTCCAGCCCACTTCCACAGACTGTAGTGTGCCCACTGCCAGTGCCAACCACTGATACTGGGTGGCACATTTGCTTGCCGATAAATAAGGCATTTAATTTTTAGACGGTAGTCTAAATTCATTTGCTTGCCTGCTGCCAGTGTGTGTCAGGCCCACTTCCACTGACTGTAGTGTGCCCACTGCCAGTGCCAACCACTGATACCGGGTGGCACAGTAGCTTGCCGATAAATAAGGCATTTAATTTTTAGACAGTAGTCTAATTTCAGTTGCTTGCCTGCTGCCAGTGTGTGTCAGGCCCACTTCCACAGACTGTAGTGCGGCCACTGCCAGTGCCAACCACTGATACCGGGTGGCACAGTAGCTTGCCGATAAATAAGGCATTTAATTTTTAGACAGTAGTCTAATTTCAGTTGCTTGCCTGCTGCCAGTGTGTGTCAGGCCGACTTCCACAGACTGTAGTGTGGCCACTGCCAGTGCCAACCATTGATACCGGGTGGCACAGTAGCTTGCCGATAAATAAGGCATTTCATTTTTAGACATTAGTCTAAATTCAGTTGCTTGCCTGCTGCCAGTGTGTGTCAGGCCACTTCCACTGACTGTAGTGTGCCCACTGCCAGTGCCAACCACTGATACCGGGTGGCACAGTAGCTTGCCGATAAATAAGGCATTTAATTTTTAGACAGTAGTCTAAATTCAGTTGCTTGCCTGCTGCCAGTGTGTGTCAGGCCCACTTCCACTGACTGTAGTGTGCCCACTGCCAGTGCCAACCACTGATACCGGGTGGCACAGTAGCTTGCCGATAAATAAGGCATTTAATTTTTAGACAGTAGTCTAAATTCAGTTGCTTGCCTGCTGCCAGTGTGTGTCAGGCCCACTTCCACAGACTGTAGTGTGCCCACTGCCAGTGCCAACCACTGATACCGGGTGGCACAGTAGCTTGCCGATAAATAAGGCATTTAATTTTTAGACAGTAGTCTAATTTCAGTTGCTTGCCTGCTGCCAGTGTGTGTCAGGCCGACTTCCACAGACTGTAGTGTGGCCACTGCCAGTGCCAACCATTGATGCCGGGTGGCACAGTAGCTTGCCGATAAATAAGGCATTTCATTTTTACACATTAGTCTAGTTTCAGTTGCTTGCCTGCTGCCAGTGTGTGTCAGGCCGACTTCCACTGACTGCAGTGTGCCCACTGCCCGTGCCAACCACTGATACCGGGTGGCACAGTAGCTTGCCGATAAATAAGGCATTTAATTTTTAGACAGTAGTCTAAATTCAGTTGCTTGCCTGCTGCCAGTGTGTGTCAGGCCCACTTCCACAGACTGTAGTGTGCCCACTGCCAGTGCCAACCACTGATACCGGGTGGCACAGTAGCTTGCCGATAAATAAGGCATTTAATTTTTAGACAGTAGTCTAAATTCAGTTGCTTTCCTGCTGCCAGTGTGTGTCAGGCCCACTTCCACTGACTGTAGTGTGCCCCCTGCCAGTGCCAACCACTGATACCGGGTGGCACAGTAGCTTGCTGATAAATAAGGCATTGAATTTTTAGACAGTAGTCTAATTTCAGTTGCTTGCCTGCTGCCAGTGTGTGTCAGGCCCACTTCCACAGACTGTAGTGTGGCCACTGCCAGTGCCAACCACTGATACCGGGTGGCACAGTAGCTTGCCGATAAATAAGGCATTTAATTTTTGCACAGTCTAATTTCAGTTGCTTGCCTGCTTCTAGTGTGTGTCAGGCCGACTTCCACTGACTGTAGTGTGCCCACTGCCAGTGCCAACCATTGATACCGGGTGGCACAGTAGCTTGCCGATAAATAAGGCATTTCATTTTTTGACAGTAGTCTAAATTCAGTTGCTTGCCTGCTGCCAGTGTGTGTCAGGCCCACTTCCACTGACTGTAGTGTGCCCACTGCCAGTGCCCACCACTGATACCGGGTGGCACAGTACCTAACATGCGTAGTACAACTTATCTTAAAAAAAATGACAGGAAGAGGCAGGCCACCCCGCTGGGGCCGTCGTGGTCGTGGTGCTGTGATTTCCACTGTCCCTGGAATAATGCCCAGTGTTCAGAGGCCACGTACCTTGAACACGAAAAATTCTGAGGACGTAGTTGACTGGCTTAGACAGGACACCCAATCTTCAACAGCTTCCGCTAAGAACCTTGACGCACCATCCTCCTCCAGCTCAGCTTCGGTCACCTGCTCTCAAGTTACCACGCACCCGCCCGCCGCCACCACCACCACTACCCCCACAGCCACCACAGCCACTTCACTTGATCCGTCTGAGGCGTTATTTACACATTAGTTGGATGCAATTAGTGATGCGCAACCATTATTGCCAGATGATGTAGATTACGGGGATATGTCTCAGTCAGGCAGGATTACACACATGGACGTACAGTGTGATGATGATGATGATGATGTTGTACCCGCTGCTGCTTCCTTTGCTGAGGTGTCAGATACAAGTGAAGCAGTTGATGATGACGATGTGTCCACGGATGCCACGTGGGTGCCTGCTCGAAGAGAAGAAGAGGGGGAAGTTCAGAAGGGGAGACAGAGAGAATGAGGAGACGAGTTGGAAGCAGGGGGAGGTCGTCGCAAGGAGTTAGTGGCACAGTCAGACAGCATGTATCGGCACCTGGGGTCAGCCAAACAGCACGCCAGTCAACGCATGCTGTTGCCACCACCAGAATGCCGTCATTGCAAAGCTCAGCAGTGTGGCAATTTTTTTGTGTGTCTGCCTCTGATAGCAGCAATGCCATTTGCAACCTGTGCCAAAAGAAACTGAGTCGTGGGAAGTCCAACACCCACCTTGGTACAACTGTTTTGCGAAGGCACATGATCTCACATCACAAACGCCTATGGGATCAACACATGAGTACAAGCAGCACACAAACTCAAAGCCACCATGCTCCTCCTGGTCCAGCATCTTCAGCCACGTCAACCACTGCTGTCCTCCCTACCCCCTCTCAACCACCCGCCACTCCATCTCTCACCTTCAGCAGTTCCTGCTCATCTGCCCACAGTCAGGTGTCTGTCAAGGACATGTTTGAGCATAAAAAGCCAATGTCACAGAATCACCCCCTTGCCCGGCGACTGACAGCTGGCTTGATGGAACTCTTAGCCCGCCAGCTTTTACCATACCAGCTGGTAGAGTCTGAGGCCTTCAAAAAATTTGTCGCCATTGGGACACCATAGTGGAAGGTACCCGGACGAATTTTTTTTTCAAAAAAGGCAATCCCAAACCTTTTCCATGTCATTGAAAAGGAAGTCATGGCATCTCTGGCATACAGTGTTGGGGCAAGGGTCCATCTGACCACTGATACCTGGTCTGCAAAGCACGGTCAGGGCAGGTATATCACGTATACTGCGCATTGGGTCAACCTGCTGACGGCTGACAAGCATGGAATGCATGGCTCCGCAGCGGAGTTGGTGACACCACCACGACTTGCAGGCAGACCTACTGCCACCTCCTCTACTCCTACTCCATCCTCTTCGATATCCTCCTCGGCTGAGTCCTCTTCTGCTGCGGCGTTTGACTGCACATCAACTGAATCCCCTCAGCTCCCCAGGGGTTATTCCACATCCCGGATATGACAGTGTCACGCTGTCTTGGGGTTGACTTGCCTGAAAGCAGAGAGCCACACAGGACCAGCACTCCTGTCCACCCTGAACGCACAGGTGGATCAGTGGCTGACCCCGCACCAACTGGAGATCGGCAAAGTGGTGTGAGACAATGGAAGCAATCTGTTGGCGGCATTAAATTTGGGCAAGTTGTCACATGTGTCTCATCGTACAACGTTTTGTGTCTAAGTACCCAGGCTTACAGGACGTCCTCAAGCAGGCCAGGAAGGTGTGTGGCCATATCAGGTGTTCCTACACGGCCATGGCGCACTTTTCCGATATTCAGCGGCGAAACAACATGCCAGTGAGGCGCTTGATATGCGACAGCCCGGCACGTTGGAATTCAACACTCCTAATGTTCGACCGCCTGCTCCAACAAGAAAAAGCCGTCAACGAGTATTTGTATGACCGGAGTGCTAGGACAGCCTCTGCGGAGCTGGGAATCTTTTTGCCACGTTACTGGACACTCATGCGCACTCAATGCCTGTAGGCTCATGCGTCCTTTTGAGGAGGTGACAAACCTAGTCAGTCGCACCGAAGGCACCATCAGCGACCTCTTCCCATTTGTTTTCTTCCTGGAGCGTGCCCTGCGAAGAGAATTCTGGATCAGGCTGTAGATGAGCGTGAAGAGGAAGAGTTGTGGTCACCATCACCACCAGAAACAGCCTTGTCATAATCGCTTGCCGGACCTGCAGCAACGCTGGAAGAGGAGTATGAGGAAGAGGAGTCAGAGGAGGAATGTGGTGGCTTTGAGGAGGAGGAAGACCAACCACAGCAGGCACCCCAGGGTGCTCGTTGTTGTCACCTATCTGGGACCCATGGTGTTGTACGTGGCTGGGGGGAAGAACAGACCATCAATGACATCAGTGAGGACGAGGAACGGGAAATGAGTAGCTCTGCATCCAACCTTGTTCAAATGTGGTCCTTCATGCTGTCATGTCTGTTGAGGGACCCACGTATAAAAAGGATGAAGGAGAACGATCTGTACTGGGTGGCCACTCTACTAGACCCCCGGTATAAGCATAAAGTGGCAGAAATGTTGCCAAATTACCGAAAGTCGGAAAGGATGCAGCAGTTCAAAACTAAACTAAAAAATATGCTTTACACAGCTTATAAGGGGGATGTCACAGCACAACGGGAATCTATCAGGGGAAGAGGTGAATGTAATACTCCTCCTACCACGGCGGCAAGGACTGGACGATTTACAGATGTGTTGTTGATGGAGAACATGCGGAGCTTTTTCAGTCCTACTCATCGCCACAGCCCTTCGGGATCCAGCCTTAGAGAACGACTCAACCGACAGGTAGCAGACTACCTCGCCTTAACAGCAGATATCGACACTCTGAGGAGCAATGAACCCCTTCACTACTGGGTGTGTAGGCTTGACCTGTGGCCTGAGCTATCCTATCCCAGTTCGCGATAGAACTTCTGGCTTGCCCTGCTTCAAGTGTCCTGTCAGAAAGGACCTTCAGTGCAGCAGGAGGCATTGTCACTGACAAGAGAAGTCGCCTCGGTCAAAAAAGTGTTGATTACCTCACCTTCATAAAGATTAATGAGGCATGGATCCCGAAGGGACTGACAGTGGGGGATATGTTTGACTAACAAAAGGCCTGATTACATGCCTTGGCCTCAAATTGGTCCCCACGCTGCTGTATTTAATGTCTGCACCACCAACTAGGGTTCAAGCCGCAATGTTTTAGTCACTTTTCTGCCTGGAAAACATCAATTTTTCCGGCCGCTGCTTCAATAGCGGCTGCAACAATGCCATTATTTTTCAGGCATGTGTACATGCCTAATTTTTCTGTCCTATGGTGCAGCACTGTGGCTGAAAAAACAAACCAAAAAAAAAAGGCACATAGAAGTGTCAATTCCCCTTCGTGATCGTTACCTTGTTGTGGTGAAGGGGCTTGCGTATCACAATGAATCAATCATCACCTCTATGAGTGTGGTGGCAATGTTGCCACACCCCAGATGATAAGGCCGTTGCTTCATTATGGTCAGACCAAAAGCGATCGGATGGCTGGATAATATTTCATAGAAAAAACATTAATTTACCTTTTTTTTTATATGTTGTATGGGTTTTTAATACATAAAATAAAAAATCATAATAAAGTCTCTTAATAGTTTATTAGAAATGATGCAGACAATTAAAAAAATCCCCATCAATTCCAATACAAAGCAAGTACAGAGCTCAGAACTAAATTATTTCATGATGTCGTAATGGTTCGCTAATTCGACAATGGTTAATCAATTCGACCGGATAGGGTACGTAACAGGGATTAAACTGATAGGAATAGTACTAGTTAAGACACCACTCATATAGGGTGTCACAGCACATTGCTCTGTGCATGCGCAGTGCCCCAATTTGGGAGTAAGAGGACTGACCAAGCTGCTTTTTCCATCTCCCAGTTCCTAAAATCAATTCAGTTTGGTGGATGAGAGTTTGGTCTGTCACTGTGAAGGCAGTCGAAGGTACCCGGTCTACATTTTTTTTCACAAATGGCAATCCCTGATATGGGACGTAACAGGGATTAAACTGATGAGAATAGTACTACAGAAAATACCACTCATATCGGGTGTGACAGTAAATTGCACGGCGCAGACGCAGTCACCGTGGATTAAAACAGAGTGGAGGAAGCCAGCGTTTTTTTAACCATCTCCCCGTTTGAAAAATCTATTCAATAAATGGCCCCCAGATTGGGGACGTTAGAGGGATTAAACTGATGAGAATAGTACTACAGAAAATACCACTCATATCGGGTGTGACAGGAAATTGCATGGCGCAGACGCAGTCACCGTGGATTAAAACAGAGTGGAGGAAGCCAGCGTTTTTTTTAACCATCTCCCCGTTCGAAAAATCAATTCAATTCACCTTTTGGGGACCCTTGGTGTTGTACGTGGCTGGATGGAGGAAGAAACCTTCAATGACATCACCGGGACGTGGCTAGCTTGGTATCTAACCTTGTGCAAATGGGGAGTTTGCGGTTGTGCAAATGAACTGTTTGCGGTTGTGTGCAGTGCATTAAAAGGGGAGTTTTGTCTGTCAATGTCTGTAAAGTGGGCGTAACCCTTACACTACCTGATTGATACAACATCATACCTGATCGTATACACACACTGGATGTTTTAAAGCATGTTATTCCAAACAATTTAGGAATGTTAGTTGATTTATGCCCTTTATGGATTAAAACCCGACTCTGCGTCCGCTACGTAATTTTCCATGGGAGTTTTGCCATAGATCCCCCTCCAGCATGCCACAGTCCAGGTGTTAGACCCCTTGAAACAACTTTACCATCACTATTGTGGCCAGAAAGAGTCCCAGTGGGTTTTAAAATTCACCTGCCAATTGAAGTCTATGGCGGTTCGCCCGGTTTGCCCGTTCGCGAACATTTGCGGAACATTTGTGGAAAATTTTATGTTCGCGACATCACTACTCTGGAGATGGTGGGGGAAGAGCCCGTGGACAGTCAGTGATGAGTTTAGAAACACAGCTCAGCAGACTGTACCACACATGATAGGATTAGATACAGATGTGTTTGGGTGTGCTTGCTGCTTCCAGCTGTTTATTACACTCTGGAAATGGTGAGGGAAGAGCCCGTGGACGGTCAGTAATGGGATTCAGACACTGAGAGAGAAGTAGATTCATGTCTGTGTGCAGAAAGATGGACACAGGAGTTATAGATGGAGTAGCTGCTGCAGGCAGAGCAGTGTGGGGGCGTGTCCAGCCTGTGACTCATCACTGTGCAGTGCAGCCAGGCTTGTGTATCAATAAAGTTATGTATTCAACAAAACAAGAAGGGAAGAAAGTAAACAGATCTGCCAGGATAATGTGATGTCTTCCAGGGAGAAGGGAAAGCTCGGACAAGAAAAACAGGTATTAGGGGCATATGTATGCAGGGTGAGGGGTGTTAGGAGCACATAAAAAGAATTTTGAGTTTGGGACCAGACAATTACTTTAAGCCTATTAGCTAACAATCTTGTAGCTTTATTGTCTAAGGAGTAAAGGTTTAGTCTGGTTGTTTTAGTCTGGTCATGCTCATGCAGTAAATTGCTCAGATGTAATCTTTCCCTATTTAGATTGTCAGCCAGTGCAAAGGAGACTGACTTTTTGTGTATAGTTCCTAGTTTTTTAATTTTATTGATTGTATCATTAATTGCATGGGTCCTCTGTTTCTAGAGAGCTGAGCCTAGCTTAACCACTACCCGACCGCATAACGCAGGGATGCGTCCTGTGGGAGGCCTTGTTGTTCCTTATTGATGCGCCTGTGCGTCATCTCGCGAGAGGCGAGATTTTGCATCCAGAGGAACTTATACTACAGCCTGCCAGCGCTGATCATGCGCTGGCAGGCTGTAGATGTCAGAAAAAATCGCATATCAGACGCTGTTTTGTAAAGAGCGTCTGATATGCTTGCTGCCTGCTCTTCTGGTGGTCCCTTTTGCTTGGGACCACCAAAGGACACAGGCAGCTAAAGTAAGTGCACCAATCACCCCCCCCAATCACTGATTAACCCCTGATTAACCTCTGATCACCCCATGTCACTCTCCTGATCACCCCCCGTCACCTCCCCTGTCACTAATCACCCCACCGGCAATGTGCTTTCCGCATTTTGCAGATCCGCACATTGCCAGAACTATATAGAAAATGTCTTTTCTTGTCCCTTTAGGGGCCCCTACTTCTCCTGAGTACGGCTATACCACATGCGTGCCACTTTTTTGCAGCCAAGATGCGCAAAGGGGCTGAAAGTCCAACGAGTACCTTTTAGAAGGGCATTTTTGCGCATTTAGATTCCAGACTTCTTCTCACGCTTTAGGGCCCCTAAAATGCCAGGGCAGTATAAATACCCCACATGTGACCCCATTTTCGAAAGAAGACACCCCAAGGTATTCCGTGAGGGGCATGGCGAGTTCAAAGAAGATTTTTTTTTTTTGGCACAAGTTAGCGGAAATTGGCTTTTTTTTTTTTCTTACAAAGTCTCATATTCCACTTGTGACAAAAAATAAAATTTTACATGAACTCACCATACCCCTCACGGAATACCTTGGGGTGTCTTCTTTCTAAAAGGGGGTCACTTGTGGGGTATTTATACTGCCCTGGCATTTTAGGGGCCCCTAATGCATGAGAAGAAGTCTGGAATCCAAATGCATAAAAATGCACTGTGAAATCCTAAAGGTACTCATTGGAATTTGGGCCCCTTTGCACACCCAGGCTGCAAAAAAGTGTCACACATGTGGTATCGCCGTACTCAGGAGAAGTAGGGCAATGTGTTTTGGGGTGTATTTTTACATATACCCATGCTGGGTAAGAGAAATATCTCTGTAAATGACAACTTTTTAAAAAATTTTATACAAAGTTGACAATTTACAGATATATTTCTCTCACCCAGCATGGGTATATGTAAAAATACACCCCAAAACACATTACTCTACTTCTCCTGAGTACGGTTATGCCACATGTGTGCCTCTTTTTTGCAGCCTAGGTGCGTAAAGGGGCGTAAAGTCCAACAAGTACCTTTAAGTTTTACAGGGTTGCTCACAATTTAGCCCCGCCCAAAATGCCAGAACAGTAAACACACCCCACAAATGACCCCATTTCGGAAAGTAGACACCCCAAGGTATTCACTGAGGGGCATAGTGAGTTTTTTTGACAGAAGTTAGCAGAAATGGAAACTTTATTATTATATTTTTTTCCTCAGAAAGTGTAATTTTCCGCTAACTTGTGAAAAAAAATGAAATAATACATGAACTCACCATGCCCCTCCGCAAATACTTTGGGGTGTCTTCTTTCTAAAATGGTGTCATTTGGGGGGTATTTATACTATCCTGACATTCTAGCACCTGAAGAATCATGACAGGCGCTCAGAAAGTCACAGCTGTTTCAAAATGCGGAAATTCACTTTTTTGCACCATAGTTTGTAAACGCTATAACTTTTACCCAAACCAATAAATATACACTTATTGCATTTTTTTTATCAAAGACATGTAGAACAATACATTTAGAGAAAAATTTATATACAAATGTAGTTTTTTTTTATATTTTACAACAGAATGCGAAAAATGTCATTTTTTTGCAAAAATTATGGTAATTTTTCATTAATATCAAAAAAAGTTAAAATGTCAGCAACAATGAAATACTACCAAATAAAAGCTCCATTAGTGAGAAGAAAAGGAGGTAAAATTAATTTGGGTGATAAGTTGCATGACCGAGCAATAAACGTGAAAGTAGTGTAGTGCAGAATTGTAAAAAGTGGCCTGGTCATTAAGGGTGTTTAAGCTAGGGGGGCTGAAGTGGTTAATAAAGGTACCTTGGATGAAAGCCTTGTGGGCGTTCCATAGGATAAATATATTGATGTTAGGGGTAACGTTAGTCAGAAAATATTCCGTCAACTCTTTTTCAAGGATAATAGAATATTTGCCATTGGAAATTAGGTGGGCATTTGCTCTCCAAACTTAATCAGATTGAGAGGGCAATTGTTCCTCGAGGGTCATCATAACTGGAGCGTAATCTGACCAGAGTAAATCTCCAATAGCAGATTTGGTGACTCTATCAATGGTTGTCCTATCTGTTAAGAAGTTATCAAGATGAAAATATGTTTCCTCATATAGAGAGAAATTCAGATGTAGCAGGGTTAGCACTCCCGCTGTTAACTCATTTCATTATCTTGAGAAAAAAGCCATTGAAAAGCAATTGAAGGTGTTTGCTTAGATTAGATAACCAACTCAACCAATCTCAGAAAAAAAAGAGTGCTAACCATGCTACATCTGTAGGTATAATCTTTTTCAGATGCATATTGTAAACGCCAGATGTCATATAATTCATGTGACTATACAATTTTTTAGAAGGTCAAATCCTTCTTCCTGAATAAAGTAATTGTGTCCAAGACAGGATCCAGAACTGCATTGAAGTCACTTTCTGAGATAAGATTGCCGTTTTTCATTTTGTTAGTAAATCAATGTTCCTAGATTGGGGCATTCACCAATGTGCATAATCAATGTCCTAGACTGGGGCATTCACCAATGTGCGTAAGATAATATTTATAGAGCAAACCACTATTATGAACCTGCTTTGGGGATCCACATGTTGTTTGTGTACAGAAACTGCAGTAGATTTCATAAATGCGATCAGGACCCCTCTGCTTTGCTTATGATAAGAGGATTTAATAATTAAAGAGAGGGTTTTGCAATTTTGGGAGTTGTTATGCGTGATATGAGTTTCTTGAAGGAATATAATGTCTGCATGGTGGGTTCTGATCTCTCTCCACATCATACTGTGTTTAAAGGATGAGCTTAGTCTCCTAACTTTCATAGACACCACGTGAATCCCCATGTTAAATAGTCAAAAAAAGCAGCGTTGAATAAATGGAGGGTATTTGTATATAACCTAGGGGCAGGAGGAGACCTTATAAGACTGTAGAGATATACAGGTTGTGGATAGGAGATGTAACATACAATATGTTGCACCAGAGAGTAGGGTGTAAGCAATCCCAGGTATTTAGTCGCCATAAGTAATCTGACCAAAAGAACATATAGAAGCATTACGTAACTGGTATAACTATTAGCAAAAGGGAAGTCCATCCCCAAGGGGGTTATCTCTCAGTTCTAATCAAATGAACCATTTAACAGGCGGGGAGAAACCAACAAGTGGTGTAACTCGTGAGTTCACATATGAAGTAGATAAAACAACACAATACATAGGAAAAGGGTCTGGACCCTGTAATATTCACACCTAAGAGAGCATATAAGCATTATAACTGTGGGGAAGAAAGAAATCAGGTCCATTATTTTGACATCATGCTAGGGGACTTTACTTTCTTATACGGTCTCTGGATTCTGACAAGTTCCATTTTTGCAGAAGGAACATTCCTGCATCTGGGTTGGAAGCAACGTAAAGAGATCCTTGTAATGAGAGTATAAGTTTAGCAGGGAAACCCCATCTGTAGGTAATATTGTAGGCACGCTATTCCTGAGTGAAGGCAGCATACTTTCTGCATTCTTTCAAAGTGGCAGCTGACAAGTCAGCAAAAAGCTTAATTCCAGCATATTGAGGAGATAGTTGCGGGGGTTTCCTCAATAGTGACAGCATCTTTTCTTTGATATGGAAAAATGTGATCCATGTCAGGGCATTTCTGGGACCTCTGCTGGTATGTTTTGGGGTTTGACAACCATGTGGGCTCTGTCAATTGACAATTCGTAGTCTTTTATTTCTGGATTGAGCACTTTCATTAAATCTTTGATGTATTGCGGTAATGCTGTGTTACCGGCAGTTTCCGTTATACCTCTGAATTTAATATTGTTTTGCCTCCACTGAATCCTCCAGTGCATTTTGAGCATCTACCAGCTAATTAAGTGATGACGCAAAAGACTACATTTTATTTTCGTCCCTCCACTTGCCTCGGCTCTGATTGCAGGGGTGCAATGCTCTTTTTAAAGTCTTTATTTAGTGTCTCCTGGAATGCTAGGAGCATTTCTTTTAGGGTTTACAGGGACATTTCCCTATTGCTAGTCTGGAATTCAGAAAAAGCATCAGCAGTACTTAAGGAGTCAAGTTCATCTCATCCACTAAGGAGTAATCAAAAATGGCTCCCGTGTCTTCAGAATCAATCTTTAGTTTTTGTTTGGCATTTACAGATGTATGCAGTAGCTAGGAGCCGCCTCCATTGTGAGCTCTGCTTATGCTGCTGTTTTTAAGCTTCTGACTAATTGCGGAGCCGAGATGACCCTTTCCCATTCTATTCCTGCCACTCTGCCACCTCAGTGGTGCTGTAATGAAGTTGTTTCAGGTTGCTGGCAGAGTTTAGTGCACTTTGATCAAGGCCCCTTATATAGTTTGTCAAGTTTTTAAAAAAATCCACAAGTAAAGAAATAATCCAAATCTATTGTCAAATATTTCATAAAGATAATACAAGTCTATTTACATGCATTTTAAAAAATAAGATCATGATTTGTGATGCCCTGGAACTTTAAAACATAGATTCATTGAGAAGCTGTTCCCAATGCAGTGGCGCACTGTCATCTAAAAGCATGATTAAATATGAGTAGTTTATTTCCTTCAGTTGACTTCACCTGAGCTGTCGTTGTTTTGAATCATTTTGTAAGAAATGTTCTTTTAGTGTACTTTGGGAAAACAGTAATTCATGCATAACACAACAAGCTTCCCATACAACATCATGGTAAAGTATGCAATTCTCTATAGTCATAATGTCAACCTCACAAGATTTCTTTGTTGTCAGAACACATTTTCTGGATGACATGGTATATAATGCATTCTTGTGACCTCTGGTTAGAGTAATGTACTTCATTGAAGTGCTATAGCGTTTCATAAGTTGCCAAGCAACTGTCCATATGTTATATTACTCTATGTTAGTATTCACAACAGTAGAGATAAGTAAAAAAAAAATCTAAGGTCATTTACTCTTTGATGGTACAATATCCCTAGAAGCCATGAACTATAGGGCAAGGTTATAATTAACAAGAAATTTATAAGGATTAATTATAAATGCTTTACATGACATGTTTACAAGCTATTTGATGGGTGCATAGATGATTAAAGAACACATACTGTACATAGTCTACTGATATATACTGTGTGTGTATGTGTATATATATATATATATATATATATATATATAATTTTAATTTTAATATTTTTTAATGAATCTCTATTTTTTCTACTGAGATTGTATAAAAGAATAGGGACAGAAAAAATATCCTTGCATCATTGCATGTTTAACCATTTCAGGACACGGCCATTTTCTTTTTTTTTTTCTCTTCGTATTCCAAAAGCCATAGCTTTTCTCTTTTCCATGAGTTTTTCATGAGGGCTTTTTTTTGTGAGACAAGTTATGTCTTTTAATGAGACTATTTAATTTACCATATCATATATTAGAAAATGAAGTAAAATTTGAAAAAAATAGGGTAAAATTGGAGAACAATTTTGGGGTTTTGATTTTACGGGGTATACTTTTTGCTTATATGAGATTTGTGTCGTTTTTATAATGTGTTACTAATTTTAAAAAAAACATTAAAAAAAACTTTGAGAACTTTTTTACATTGTCATCTACAGAAGGAACCCCTCCCACTGTTTATTATTATTGTCATTGTTGACTGTTGCATCTGAAAGGTTAAATCACCAGGATTGGCATTATCTCTGGTCCCAGTCAACCTAATTAGACAAATTTAGACAATTTTTCTTTAAACAATATGCTAAACGCAAAAACATGATTTAAAAAAAGGGTAAAACATATATAACGATATAAAATTAGTAAATTTCTGTAATTGTACCGACAGCAGAATAAAGATAATCTCACTTTTCCCACATGATGGATGCTGCAATAAGACCCATAAGGCAATGGCATAGTTGCTGCCTTTCCTTTATCCTGCTTCCCAAAAAGTGAAATAAAAAGTGATCATGCACACGACAGTTGTTTTTAGTGGTCCGCAAAATCGGGTTCCGTTGTTTCGTGTCCATTTTTGGTTCCGTTGTGTTTCCGTGGTCCGCCAGAAAAAAAGGAAGGAAAAAAAAAGTGTAATTTTAATATCTCCACCCAGGATAATGGAATATATATGCAGGTCATGGACGCGGACGACAGTCGGATGTGCCTCCGCATTTTTTTCACTGTCCCATTGACTAGAATGGGTCCGCGAACCATTTTTCGCGGACAAGAATAGGACAGGTTATATTTTTTCGACGGACAGTAATCACGGATCACGGACGCGGAGGACAAATTGTGCATTTGACGAGTTTTCCACGGACCCATTGAAAACCAATGGGTACGCAGAAAAGCACGAAAAACGGCTTAACGGACACGGAATCAAACAACAGTCATGTGCATGAGGCCTAAGGGTCCATTCACACGTCCGCAATATGGGTCCGCATCCGTTCCGCAATTGCGGAACGGGTGTGGACCCATTCATTTTCAATGGGGTCACAAAAGATGCGGACAGCGCACAGTGTGCTGTCCGCATCCGCACTTCCGCAAAAAAATAGAACATGTCCTATTCTTGTCCGCAATTGCAAACAAGAATAGGCATTTTCTATGAGAGTGCCTGCTATGTGCGTTCCGTGTTTTGCGGATGCATAATTTGTGGATCGCAAAACACTTGCAGACATGTGAATGTAGCCTAATAAAAGGTCTTAGTTTTCAAACTGGCAGAGGATGGGCACAACATATCGGTTATCGAAATGCCATATTTATTGGAAAAAATGTAATTTTTATTTTTCACAGTAAAGTGTTTCTAAATTCTATGAAATGTTCTATCAAAGTGCTCACTACATTCCTTGATATTCCTTGGGAGTACCACATGTGGGGTGTTTCTGTAAACTGCAGAATCAGAGTGATGCATGTTGCGATTTGTTTTGCTGTGTTACAAAAAAAAATGTATTAAAATCTGCAAACAAAAAAAGGAAATGTGAAATTTCACCTCTATTTTGCTTTTATTGCTGTGGAACACCCAAAGCATTAAGAAACAGTTTTTGAAATAAGTTTTGAATAATATGAGGGGGGAAGTTTCTAAAATATTGTCATTTATTAGTGGTTTCTATTATGTGAGCCCCTCAAAGTCACTTCAGAGCTCAATTGGTCCTTTAAAAAGTGGGTTTTGGAAATATTGAAAAATTAGCTTATAAAATTCTAAGCCTTGTAATGTCGTAAAACAATAAAATGGTATTTACAAAGTATGCCAACATAAAGTAGACATATGATGAATGTTAATAACTATTTTTTTTAGGTACCGCTGTTTTAAAAGTAGAGAAATTCAAATTTAGAAATTGTAAATTTGGCATTTTTTTAAATAAATAAAGGTAAAGCACATTGACCCAAATTTATTTTTAACATAAAGTACAATGTGTCTCGAGAAAACTTGGATAAGTAAAAGCATTCCAAAGGTATTACCACATAAAGTGACACATGTCAGATTTGCCAAAGTAGGCCTGGTCAACAAGGTGAAAAATGTCTGTGTCTCAAAGGGGTTAAACTTCTTTCTGCATCATATGTGTTTAATACTATTTACTAATTTTATTTGTGGAATGGAGTTGCACATCACTTTATATCAGTGCAATCACAGTTACGAAAAAGTTCCCTTTGTAGATTTTCTGCATAAAGGTGTAAGTGATAAATAACAATATCACCTCAGCTTTGTCATTGTTATTGTTTTTAATCATGATTGAAGCTGCCAGAGTGACTTGTAAATAGCAAATAGGTATATAGAAATAATATAAATCTAAAGTCTATTGCAACACTGTTGCATAATGTATCAGTTAGTTCTAATACACTACATTGAAAATTGATATAGTAGATAAATTAGTCATTGTTTCTCTTCAATGTACAATTACTCTTTATCATGAATTAGCTACTGTTTGAGTTAAAATAAAAGTTACATTTAGTAATTTTAAATATTACTAACTAATTAACATAATTGGGCAGAAGTATCACTAGCCTGGAAAAAAGTATAAATTTACTGGTAGACAAAAATGTTGAAAATAATGCCACATTCATCAAATATATAATGAAATTGTCAGTCTTTGAGTTAAAATAAAAGCTATAATAGCTATTAAGAGTAGGTTCACACCTCTGTTTAACTGATCTGGCCGAAAATACTTCTGTTGACTGCCAGATCTCAGTTTTGACTGGGTTTATGCCTAAAAGAGGTCCAATCCTATTATAGTCAATGAGGTCCAGCAGTGAATGGCAGTATCCATCTAGGCTGGATCCAGTGAGCTCCAACAGGACGTTTTTTCTCGGAACAGCCTACCAAATCAGTTAAACAGAGGCGTGAACCTGCACTGTAGCTGCTGTGAAACAACTTCCAAACTTGCTAAGTTGTTCTTGGAACTCTCAAAGAAGTCAATGGAGCATGCTGGAGGTTGTGTTTTGGCAACAGCTGGAGTACCAGAAGTTGCTGACCCTTGCTACATGCATTTTTTTTGTTTTTGTTTCTAGATTATTATTTATTTGAAAGCGCCTCTAATTCCATGGTGCTGACCTTCTAAGAGGGTTGCACATTCTGTATATGTAATATAAAAACACAAATACAACAAGCATGAAACTAATAACAGACCAGTACAGAGGGAGAAAGGATGCTTCCAGCGAGAGCTTACAATCTACAAGATGTTACCATTTTAATGTTTTAGTGGGTAACTTAACTGGGTCTTAGTCTTGCTTTATTCCCTTTAATGCATATTAAAATGCAATTATGGTCATAGCCCCCTTCTCTATATTATTCAAATTAAACTATCTTAATAGTCAGCAACCTTAGCTAGACTAGTCTTTGAGATCTACTTGGCAAAATATGCCAGAATTATTATTTATTCTTTATCTATCTTAATTTTGAAAACTGAGTAGAAAAATAATTGTTTAATAGGAGTTTTAAATGTAAATATTTAAAACTGGAAACTGCAAAGGTATATTTAATAACAATTAATCAATAAAAAAGTTCATCAGATAAAAATATTCTATCATTCAATAAGAAACTACAATAATATCACAAATATACATATTGCCACGGATCCAGTCTCAATACATCCATACACTAAATATCAGTTGATGTATAATCATACACTCTGAGAAAAAATTCATTCGTTTGTTGTCCTTCAATTAGTAATCAATTATTTAGCGTCAATGATTGGCTGTTGTTAAAAAAAGATATAAAAAAGTATTCAATGGGCATTTATCTGGTATATTGTATCCACTCTATTTATAGTCTTTCAATGTATGCAGGTGCTTTAAATCGATGCCCCTAGGGTGTTATGGTACATCCGGTAATTTGTATTATACAACACTCAGTCTTTGATGTTTGTACATTACCGCTGTATGGTTTTCAATTCTCTGGTGTCCGGTGATCGAATTTCCCTCAGTACGGGATTGGTAAGGTGGCGTCCTTGTTGGGATGCAGCGCGGCGTCCGCGCTCTTGCTTCCGGGTATGAAGAGTCACGTGGCGTCCCACGTGTTGCTGTGACGTCACTCTTTTACTTTCCCAGCGCGCTGCAGATAGCGGTATAAAGATCTTTATAATCTGTATCTTTTACAGCACCAATTATGTAGCCATACGCGTTTCGGGATATTCAAATCCCTTCTTCAGTGGCAGTGTAGTATCGATATGTTTTCTACACCCTTTTTATATCCATTACTTGATGCCGATTGGTTGAAATGTAATTGTGGATACTTAAAACGGCAACATTGTTCAATATTCTTAAGGGGCAATGTCACTCATTTAGACAGCAATATCGCTCAGTAGTTTTCAGGCAATAGTGTAGTCTACATTCTAAAAGCAAAAATGTTTTGCAATATATTTGAAATAACAGCATTATTGAGTCTTTTAAAGACAACAATATTGATCTATGATTTTCGGCCAACAGAATAATTTTATAAAAACATAATCATCCAATGGTATTAAAGTGATATATAATGTATACATATGACACAAATAAAATAATGTCTATGGGATGTTTTTGTGAATACTCTTGTCTTTTTCTCTTTTATTCTTTTTTTCCTTCTATATTCCCCTTTTATTTCCTTCTTTTTATTTCTTTTTATTATTATATCTTCATTCTATACATTCATTCTATACATTTGTAGACAACACGGAGATTAAGGAGGTGGACCCCACCCAGAGAAGACATGGAGGTGTTGATAACCAACCAGACACTCCATCTCCTGTCTGGTGAGGGGAACACCCCTATAAAAAGCCGAACACTTCCATCTCGGCATTCAGCCCTTTTGGTAAAAGAGATTCAAAATCGTAAATACGTCTTGACTCCAATCTGGACATGGCGGCGATATGGTCACCACCACGCCAAGATTTGTTAACTTTTTCTATGGCACAGAAACTCAATGTCGAAAGGTCTTGATGATGTACCTCCTTAAAGTGGCGAGACAATGAATGTTTCATGTAGCCCCTCTTTATGTTGCCTATGTGTTCTGATATTCTCTTTTTAATGTTCGTTTAGTCCGACCAATATACTGCTTTGGACATCCACACTGTACCACATAGATAACGTTAGAGGAGCCACATGACAAATGATCTTTTATCTCCATATTAAAGGAGTTTGATGTGGATTGTACCCTAGTAGTTTTCCTTTGAAATTTAGTATTTTTACAGTTGGTGCAAGATCCACATCGATAAAAGCCTTTCAAATTGGGCCATCCATTAGTATATCTATTTTTTATCTTTTTTGTGTCGGTGCAACACGATTGCCCAAGTTTGAGGCCTTCGTGTATGTAATTTTTGGACTCAAGGGAAGTAATGGGCCAATAGTCTTGTCTGCTAGAAGAAAATGCCAGTGTTTTTAAGCATATTTTCTACTTTTTATATTTGTCATTGAATGGCAGGATAAGGCGTATCTTGTCATCCTTAGATTCTTCTTTTATACTAGACTGAAAAAATTTCTTCCAGTCCATATTGGCTACTCTTTCAAAGGAGTCATCAATCAACTTTTTGGATAATCTTTAATTAGGAAACATTCTTTTAATTTATTGGCCTCTTCAAAAAATTGATCACTCTCGGTACAATTTCTCTTCAGGCGTCTAACTTGGCTGACAGGGATATTCGTCAGCCAACTAGGCGGATGACAGCTGGAGAATAGTATATAACTGTTTCTCCATGTAGATTTTGGTGTGTTTTACTGATAAGCTTATTATCGTCCCTTGTGATCGAGATGTCCAAAAAGTCGACCGTATGTTTGTCTATTTGTGAGGTAAATTTCAAATTACAATCATTATTGTTAATTTTAACCAGAAAGTCCTCCAAAGATTCGTCCGTGCCCCGCCAAATAAATATCACGTCGTCGATATAACGACGCCAGAGCACCAGGTTCGCCCCTATTAATGGACGGCTATTAACCTCCTCCCATTGGGCCATAAATAAATTTGCATAACTAGGGGCGAACCTGGTGCCCATAGTGGTACCCTTCGTTTGGAGGTAAAATCTGGAGTTAAACCAAAAATAATTGTGATTCAAAATATATCTCCAACGGAGAATTCCGATCTTTTATTGCTTGCCTAAAGTACACAAAGACAGGCAAAACCCCCCTGGCAGACCAATTATATCAGGAATTGGTTCAATTTCTGCTAATCTATCTCAATATGTAGATAGGATCCTACAGCCTTTTGTGGTAAAGTCCTTCTCTTACATTAAAGACACCACTGACATACTGGGATGTCTAGAAACAATGGAATGTGCAGACAATTGGACCTTAGGTACACTAGACGTGAGCTCATTGTACACGGTTATCAACCATACACAAGGCCTTGACGCTGTCCAACAGAGATTGAGTGATGAAGGCTCTCTCCAGGAAGTACAAATTCAATTTATATTGTACAGCATACAATATATTTTGAATCACAATTATTTTTCGTTTAACTCCAGATTTTACCTCCAAACGAAGGGTACCGCTATGGGCACTAGGTTCGCCCCTAGTTATGCAAATTTATTTATGGCCCAATGGGAGGAGGTTAATATCCGTCCATTAATAGGGGCGAACCTGGTGCTCTGGCGTCGTTATATCGACGACGTGATATTTATTTGGCGGGGCACGGACGAATCTTTGGAGGACTTTCTGGTTAAAATTAACAATAATGATTGTAATTTGAAATTTACCTCACAAATAGACAAACATACGGTCGACTTTTTGGACATCTCGATCACAAGGGACGATAATAAGCTTATCAGTAAAACACACCAAAAATCTACATGGAGAAACAGTTATATACTATTCTCCAGCTGTCATCTGCCTAGTTGGCTGACGAATACCCCTGTCAGCCAATTTAGACGCCTGAAGAGAAATTGTACCGAGAGTGATCAATTTTTTGAAGAGGCCAATAAATTAAAAGAATGTTTCCTAATTAAAGATTATCCAAAAAAGTTGATTGATGACTCCTTTGAAAGAGTAGCCAATATGGACCGGAAGAAATTTTTTCAGTCTAGTATAAAAGAAGAATCTAAGGATGACAAGATACGCCTTATCCTGCCATTCAATGACAAATATAAAAAAGTAGAAAATATGCTTAAAAACACTGGCATTTTCTTCTAGCAGACAAGACTATTGGCCCATTACTTCCCTTGAGTCCAAAAATTACATACACGAAGGCCTCAAACTTGGGCAATCGTGTTGCACCGACACAAAAAAGATAAAAAATAGATATACTAATGGATGGCCCAATTTGAAAGGCTTTTATCGATGTGGATCTTGCACCAACTGTAAAAATACTAAATTTCAAAGGAAAACTACTAGGGTACAATCCACATCAAACTCCTTTAATATGGAGATAAAAGATCATTTGTCATGTGGCTCCTCTAACGTTATCTATGTGGTACAGTGTGGATGTCCAAAGCAGTATATTGGTCGGACTAAACGAACATTAAAAAGAGAATATCAGAACACATAGGCAACATAAAGAGGGGCTACATGAAACATTCATTGTCTCGCCACTTTAAGGAGGTACATCATCAAGACCTTTCGACATTGAGTTTCTGTGCCATAGAAAAAGTTAACAAATCTTGGCGTGGTGGTGACCATATCGCCGCCATGTCCAGATTGGAGTCAAGACGTATTTACGATTTTGAATCTCTTTTACCAAAAGGGCTGAATGCCGAGATGGAAGTGTTCGGCTTTTTATAGGGGTGTTCCCCTCACCAGACAGGAGATGGAGTGTCTGGTTGGTTATCAACACCTCCATGTCTTCTCTGGGTGGGGTCCACCTCCTTAATCTCCGTGTTGTCTACAAATGTATAGAATGAATGTATAGAATGAAGATATAATAATAAAAAGAAATAAAAAAGAAGGAAATAAAAGGGGAATATAGAAGGAAAAAAAGAATAAAAGAGAAAAAGACAAGAGTATTCACAAAAACATCCCATAGACATTATTTTATTTGTGTCATATGTATACATTATATATCACTTTAATACCATTGGATGATTATGTTTTTATAAAATTATTCTGTTGGCCGAAAATCATAGATCAATATTGTTGTCTTTAAAAGACTCAATAATGCTGTTATTTCAAATATATTGCAAAACATTTTTGCTTTTAGAATGTAGACTACACTATTGCCTGAAAACTACTGAGCGATATTGCTGTCTAAATGAGTGACATTGCCCCTTAAGAATATTGAACAATGTTGCCGTTTTAAGTATCCACAATTACATTTCAACCAATCGGCATCAAGTAATGGATATAAAAGGGTGTAGAAAACATATCAATACTACACTGCCACTGAAGAAGGGATTTGAATATCCCGAAACGCGTATGGCTACATAATTGGTGCTGTAAAAGATACAGATTATAAAGATCTTTATACCGCTATCTGCAGCGCGCTGGGAAAGTAAAAGAGTGACGTCACAGCAACACGTGGGACGCCACGTGACTCTTCATACCCGGAAGCAAGAGCGCGGACGCCGCGCTGCATCCCAATAAGGACGCCACCTTACCAATCCCGTACTGAGGGAAATTCGACCACCGGACACCGGAGAATTGAAAACCATACAGCGGTAATGTACAAACATCAAAGACTGAGTGTTGTATAATACAAATTACCGGATGTACCATAACACCCTAGGGGCATCGATTTAAAGCACCTGCATACATTGAAAGACTATAAATAGAGTGGATACAATATACCAGATAAATGCCCATTGAATACTTTTTTATACTTTTTTTAACAACAGCAAATCATTGACGCTAAATAATTGATTACTAATTGAAGGACAACAAACGAATGAATTTTTTCTCAGAGTGTATGATTATGCATCAACTGATATTTAGTGTATGGATGTATTGAGACTGGATCCGTGGCAATATGTATATTTGTGATATTATTGTAGTTTCTTATTGAATGATAGAATATTTTTATCTGATGAACTTTTTTATTGATTAATTGTTATTAAATATACCTTTGCAGTTTCCATATTTGAGTGCCTGTATTCCCTATATATATAATACACACACTTTTTGGTTCCATTTTGGGGGAACCATATACAGAGCACCGGGGTCCGTTATCCTACAGAAGAGAGCCACCTATTATTATTAAATATTTAAAACTAACCAGTTTTTGGTGCAAAATGCTGATGTATGGCAGCTAAAAAGGTAGAGTACAGAATGATGCCCAGAGGACACCAGTGAATCTCTGAAATGTAATGCAGATGACAAACCCCTGAGATTGTTGAGCAGCTGAAAGAGGGAGTGTGGGGCTTAGTCTCTTACCCTGGGTTCACACCTGAGCGTTTCTGAGACGCGCATTTTACGCGCGTTTTTGTCGCGCGTATTACAGCGCGTTTTTGCAAATAGGAAGCGCGCATCATACGCGCGTTCGTGACTCTGGAGACCAATTGAAAAAGGCATATCTACACTTTAATGTGTGTTAAACGTGCGTTTTACGCGCGTTCCCATTGAAGTCTATGGGTGCAAACGCGCGACAAAACGCCCCAAAGAAACTCAAGTACTTTTTTGAGCGTAGGGAGTTTTACAGCGCGTTCAAACGCGCTGTAAAACGCTCAGGTGAGAACCATGCCCATAGGGAAACATGAGTTTTCTCCTGTTGAGCGTTTTACAGCGCGTTCGAACGCGCCGTAAAACGTGCAAGTGTGAACTGAGGGTTAGAGTAACTCATGTCTATAACTAATGGACATCACAGCGCTGGTTAGGGTATTTCTGGTTTCCAACCACTCTTTCCTACAAGTTGGCACCTAGTAGTGCTGACTTTGGAGTGTGCACCTCACAGTTAGAAATTGCAGAGATTGTATAAGAAATTGTGCATCATTCACAGCACTTGGCTTGAGAAGGATCCCGGAAGGGGATTGAAACGTTGCTTATTTTGTGTCACATGTGTGAATAAAGACACTGCGTTTTTTTTCACAAGAAGAGTGCTGCGTTGATTTTTCATGGATATATATATATATATATATATATATATATATACATATATATATTAGAACATATTCATAGCCAACACTAGTTGGGGTTGGTGTTCCCCTCTATATAGATAGAGGAGTTTGAACAGTAGTGCAGTTTAGTCTAACCTAGCTAAGGCTAGGGAGAAGGAAGCACATGTGTGAAACTGACACTTTAGCTTATCCTGGACCCTTGACCACCCAGGATATGGCTGTAACAACTACAGAAAGCAAGCCAAATGAGAAAAGGAGATGTAGAGAAAAAAACAGCAGAGATAGCTTGTCTAAAAAAAGAGTTATTGACAATACAGCATCCGTGTTCAGGAGAAGCCTTCAGTGGCTGAGCACACCAAAGTTCAATTTGGCTTGCTGTGAGAATCTCCACATCCCAGGTGCATATTGTGGAAATTTACTGTGAGTACAACAACATGTTTAAAGAAAGGCACAGAAGTACAGTATTTGCCTGCCATGAGAGAGAACCGCCTTTTGGTTGCATTGTCTAAAGTAAAGTATTACACCTCATGCCTGGATGGTCAGATTAGAGTCAGTTAGCGAACTGCAGAGTAAGAAAAGTTATTTTAAAGAGATATTTTGGTCTGTTACTACTTGTGCATCTGTGAAACCTGTAACATCTGTGAAAGTGCATTCTGTGTATCAGCTTTTAGTCTAGAGATAAGAACTGTGCTGATCTGTTTGCATTTGAATTCTTCTGTATAGAACTGTTCTGCTGCAAAACTGCCTCCTCATTGCTTCCTGCACTACTATTGCACTGAAAAGTGCTAGCATCACAACAAGCGGGACCCTGCTTTGCACCTCAAAACTACTACAACCAACGGCACCTCAACTGCCATCAGACAGGAGAACCGCAGAAGCGGCGTTTGCACTGAAGGGAAGAGAAGGTGTGTCCTTCCTATCACTGCATGCTGGCCCAGGGAGCTTCTGAACCGTAAGTACATCTACTACTACACCCATCCAGCTACTCATACCTCGGCAGCCTGGTCACTGCAATTGGAATAGTATGTTGAAATTTCTATGTGAGAAAGTGCATCTCAAAGGTAACTCTAGAGGCTTGTGCCTCCATCTCAGTATTTATACTTTTGCACTTCAGCTATGTTCTGCTGCCTGTCTCACATGTCCTTTATCTGCACTACAACACAAAGGATACCCCACATTCCATTAAACAGGATACTCTAACCAGAGAAACAATTACTGCTCCCAACATCTAGGTGCATGCCCTTTTCACTGACCACCCCCACCATCCACATCACAACCACTCCTATCCTCCATTCACACTCCCTTTTTCGGTTGCAACTGGAAGGATAAGAAACAAAGTGAGAGTAAAAGAAGGAAGCAACGAGGGTAATATTTTATCTCCTTATGCAGATGAGCCAAGAGCCAATTGTACATGGCACTGGGATGTCGGAAGTGGAGCCATGGAGACCATGTAGTTTAGAGAGAGGAATGTATGTCATTGTCAATTGCTGTCAAGAAGATGTACAGTTTTAAAAATGTTTACATGAAAGCACAGTTCTAAGGTTGTTTTTTTTATATTCACAAGAAAGACTTTGCCTTTAGTGTGAACAATTATTTCTTCAATTAATATCTGTCAGTTTTAGATTGAGTGCTTTCTGAATGCATATTTTAATTTCATGGACTGATAACTTTCAGAACTGTGCTGGCTTGTGCTGAATTAGCAGTGTTGAACCATATTTCTGGAATATGAAATTTGAACCTATTCATTTCATCTGCTAAAAAAAATTAATGTCCACCGTTTTATATTTTGCATAAAAATATAAAGTACAATATCAATAAATTACCTAACAGCGTGTTTTCTCCCTGCAAAACATTTCATTAAACTTTGAGAAACTATAACTTCGTTCACTTCAGTCATTATCAGTCATGTCTACTTTTGCCAAATAAATGAATAGTTGATATAATACTAATTGCTATAAAAGCATACTTCATATATCTTTGAAACATCTTAACAGATACATTCATATGGCCAGTTTAAATCAGTTGATGCATTAGTAAATGTATGTAATCCTTTAACTCCAACCATATGTGGGATTGGAAGATGAGGTAGATTTACTGATGAAAATGCACCAAAAGTCACATAGGGAGAAAGAGGCATCAGAAAGGGGCATAAGTTGTCATGAGCAAGTTTCCCCAAATTTGTTTTGGATCTCATTAGACCGAATAGTCCATCAGATTCTATTCTGTCTGAATATATATATATAGTGCAAAACTTAAATGATTACAGGATAGTTCTGATTAGACACAAGCGGACATAAAAGTGCTTCCCTTATAAAACTGTTCTCAGAGGCTACTTTTGGGTAGTGCACATCTTGTTGAGAGATTGTTGACTGCTAGACATGCCTCTATGACACACTTGAAGACATTTTTCCCAGCTGACAGACTCTGAGAAAGAGCACATCATTGGAATGAGAAAAGCAGGACTGTTATAGACTAGAACCACATTATCTTTAGCAAGGTTCTGTTTGGAATTGCTTAACAGAATGGTCCATTTAGGCCATTCTAACCTAGCTGTTACAGCCAGGTTTCCTGATGCAGTTTTAGAAGCCAAAAGTTGGTGTCATGAAAGGGTAGGGAACAGTGCAGCCCTGTGCTCCACACACACCACTGTCCCTCCCTACCTACTTGCACGATCTGTCCTAATTCACGGCCCACAGCTGAAAAAACAAACCTTTCTAGCTAAGTGCAGGGGCCGAAACCAAAATGGGAAAATATTAGTAAGATAGAAATAGGTGAACACCAGACCGGCAAAACCAGGACCAGATCAGGATCCAAAATCACTTACACAGCAAGTGAAACCAGGAGAAAACATTGGCGACAAAGTCAGCAGAAAAAGGCGAGGTAATAAACTAGCAGAGTCAAATACCAGGAGGTCACGTTCGAGGCAGAATCAGTAATCAGAGGCAATGTTACATAAACAGGCAAAGGTCACTGATCCAGAGTATCAAACACACAACCAGATAGTGAGGCTTAGAAAACAAATCACAGGCACATGTGGCCACTATCTGCTTAAATAGCCCACCTTAGGAAGCATGTGATGTCAATATAGAGCCTGATTGGTCTGGCGTCCCAGCTCAAGTAGCCCCACTGTCAACGGGGCTCGTTGCCATTGCAACAAAGCAAAGCCAGCCAGACTTGCCGCAGGACAGGTAAGTGCATGACAGTTTTAGTGAATTTAAAAAGGAGAAGTAGTATCTGTACTTTATATTTTCTCTCCTTTTATGGCCCACACCCGATTTAGTCAGAAGCCTGACTATGTGGCCATACCTTTAGATTCTATTGGGAGCAGTGGTCATGTGAGAGCATGCACACATGGAGAACAGGTTCCAGAAGGCCCAGACAGATCACAAGTAGAAAGGATTGTTTGATCTACTGAAAAAAACAAGCAGCTTCCGCAGTTTTGTTGTCCTACTTCCAGACACAGGTGGCACTTTCATTATACACCCCTGTCACTGAATGAACCATTTACAGGCGCTTAGCAGTAGGAAATTTGGTGTCACAGCATCCATTATGTGTCCTGCTATTGATAGCCAGCCACCATTGCCTTTGTTTGTGTTGTTGTGATGAACGAGAAACCTGGACTGCTATAGACTAGAACTATATTATCTTTAGCAAGATTCTGTTTGGAATCTGATGACAGTCCGGTTCAAGTATAGAGGCCTTGTGGTAAGCACCTTTATCCTGCCTTTACTGTGGAGTGTCTCACTGTCCCAGCTGTTGGTGTGATAATTTGGGAACCCATCGAATATGAGAGTCAGTAACCCCTAAGAGTGATAAGAGTGTCACTAGCAGCTCAGTGAAATGCGAGGGCATCATGAGGCCACGTGTTGCCTCACATGGCAGGGTTTCCAACTGGATTTTTTCTGCAAGATAATGCTCACGCCCACAGACAGCAAGGATTTTCCAGGAATACCTCCACCAGATTGCAACATTTCCTTGGCCTGCCCAGTCACCAGATTTATTGCCAATCAAGTATTCTGTGGAATGAGCAGGGATGCTAGTGTGCAGGATCTAATCTGCAGACCCAGTTGCAAAATCAGTGAGCAAATGTGCTGCAGGATACCATATGGAACTTGTATGCCTCCATTCCCAGCCATGTCATCTTGTATTGAGGCCAGAAGTGGTCCTAACAGTACTAGAATCGTATTCATTTGCACATATAAAGTTTTATTCAACAAGTTCTTGGTGTGTTTTCTTTTATTTATTTTTTTTAATGACGGTATTTGATTTGATTCAACTTGAGGATTCATTAGCTGTAAAAGAATTATAATCCTAGAACATATACTTACAATTTATAATATTTTTTTATTTCTTTTGTCATATGAATTATCTATTAAGACTTTAAGTCCATTTTAGGGGAAAATGTAAACACCAATTCCAAAACACTATACAAGTTTTGCGCCTGCTCCAAATGCTGTTTTCTTACTTTTTGCAAACAGTGAGGTCTCATTATACAAACCTATGTCAGTCATTTTTACTCAAGAAATATTTTGAGCAGCAGAGTGTAGAAAAACATGCTGTCAAAAATAATTGAGTCAATAAAACATTGTTCTCGACAGTAGCCTTCAACTTAAAGTCCCTAAAAGAGCTGTAAGCACAATTCAGAAGCATAACTAGACATATGTAATACCACATAAAAAGGAAACACATCATTCGGGGGTCACATAGGTAACATAATATATTTTGCTAGAAAGCTAGCAATGTTTCAATGTTTCTCATAAATCTAAACAGGAGACTGGACACATATTATATATATATATATATATATATATATATATACATATAAACATGAGGAGATGAACACCATTCTAACCAAGGCTCTTGATATCAATCGAGAAGATTAAAAACTGTTTTTAAAACGCATTGGAAAGACCTTCCTTAGAAAATACTGAAAAGCAAATATTTGGTAAAATGCAGCCAGAACATATGAATGATACAAAATATCATGTATAGGATACTTTTTAAGCTGGACGTTTTCTTAATTCCCATATACACATCCTTGATAACTATTGACAGGACATATTTCACAATGACATCAACACCATCACAGTTTTATTACATAAAACTAAATCTGCATGTGGATATACTAAGTTAAAAATAATTATACTATGGTTACAGGTGAAATAAAGGTTATGGAAGGGGAGTGTAGTGTAAAATATTTTCAGAAATTTTATGTGACATATTGGGTAAAGGATCACCTCTCAACAACAATATCAAAAATTGGTGTGGTTTAACCAAGAACACCTATCAAGTACAACTACTCCACACCATACTCATTGTAAAAATAAATTTTTATTATGCATATATATATATAAACAATACAATATAAAATCACAATAATAATGAATGGTAACAAGAAGATAACACAAAAGCCAGCATGAGCCCGGACATAATAGCCCACTGATGATAAAGTGCAATACAACAGCCCCGCTTAACAGTTGTTGAATCCATTCATAGTGTACACTACTAAAATTAAAGTGTCACAGGACCTGATACAACACAACGCAAGGGCATAAAAATGTGTATAATGCTTACATCAAGTAAATGGGGTCGGGATCACAGCAGGCAGCACACTCAACAGCCGTTTCGCACCCTCGCTCCTCCGCCCCAGGAGGAAGCGAGTGCGAAACGGCTGTTGGGTGTGCTGCCTGCTGTGATCCCGGACCCCATTTACTTGATGTAAGCATTATACACATTTTTTTATGCCCTTGCGTTGTGTTGTATCAGGTCCTGTGACACTTTAATTTTAGTAGTGTACACTATGAATGGATTCAACAACTGTTAAGCGGGGCTGTTGTATTGCACTTTATCATCAGTGGGCTATTATGTCCGGGCTCATGCTGGCTTTTGTGTTATCTTCTTGTTACCATTCATTATTATTGTGATTTTATATTTTATTGTTTATATATATATGCATAATAAAATTTATTTTTACAATGAGTATGATGTGGAGTAGTTGTACTTGATAGGTGATATTGGGTAAAGGGTAAAATAATAAAAATCATAGTAAATAATGAAAGGGAAGAAATCAGTCTCTCCCTCTTTTGCAAACTGTTGAAATGCTCTTAACCAGTTTCAGGAGGTACCTACCAGGTATGCTTTTCCTACAGTCTTGAAGAAGTGATCATGTACAGTACTTTTCAGCTGCTTTTTTTCTAGAATCTGTAGTCCAACTCATCATAAGCTCTTGTGGCTATTCGTTAGGGGACTATGGAAGTCAAGTCAAGAAGCTCCACCACAATATGTGTCATTTTCCTGTTGGAAAACAAATTATGACCCAATTTATTGCTAGCCAGATGGATTGGCATGTCACTTCAGAATGCTGTGGTAGTAGAGATGAGCAAATCAATTCATAAGAATCAATTCATATCGACAAGCAGAGTTCTATGCCTGCAACAGGGTGTCCCTGGCCCTGAAGATAAGGGTGCTCCCCCTGCCACATGCTTGAGAGAGATGGACATCTCAGCCAGGCCTAACAATATAATACCTGCACCGCTGCTCTAAGTGGCACAAGCACAGAAACTCTGCTTCAGCTTCCACAACTCAGATGTAGCATGCACCGCTACACTTCTCACAAATCAATTCAATCATCTCTATTTTGTAGCCATGCTGTTTGAGTCTTCAATTCTGTCAAATCACAAACTTTCCACCATGCTTCATGGTGGATGCCACACATCCAAACATGATCTGTTCTCCTTCTCTTCATCTAATAAATCCATGGCTGAAAATCATAAAATTCACACTCTCCAAACCGAAAGACTGATTTCTACTGCACTGATTCCACAGTGTTCCTCATATATGTACCTAATATGATCATTGGACCTTTCAAAAATATGACAAAAAGTATTTCATTGTTGGTCGTAGACTTTGTATGATTGAAATTTTTTTCTAAAAAATTATTTCAAAGTTCAAAACAATTCACTGGTTCACCTGATATGTTAGTGTCTATATATAAACACCAGCAGGTTTCTGCTCGAAAAAGGGATAATTTTTAAACTTTTTTTTTGCATTTTAAAAAGCATAACAAATCAGAACAGTGCACAGTGCAGGCTATTTGTTACCATTCATTTACCCATAACTAGAGATGAGTGAATTTTTCAAAAATTTGATTCACCGGTTTGCCAATTTTTTTTGAAAAAATTTGATTCGATCCAAATATATTCGCGATGAATTACATTAAAAAACAGCTATTTCCTGGCTGCTGAGAGCCTTTATAATAGTGTAGAACACTGTGCCTTGCAGTAACACGCATAGTGAAATAATACTGTGAGTCCGTATGACATGAAGATGACAGGCGTTTCTCTTAGAATCACTGCATACTTCACTTATTTGGGCGATCACGGGGCCAAAACTGACCAAATAACTTAAGTATCAATTCAGCCTTACAGGTAGATGTTAGCGTCAAGAAGAAGACCACTCCTTTTACCACTTCGTCAGATAATTCCACATAGATGTCTACAGAACCTGTTCTATTAAACGCTTAAACAAATAGAGCCCACCTGAGAGAATGGAGAGGGTGCAGCAGTAAGTTTGTGTTAACGCCACCGATTATTTTGCCCTTCCTCTAAACCATCAGAACAATAACCCACAAAAAAATGGATCCTGTGTGTGGAGCATATGCCTTCTCTCGGTCAGCATTTGCTCAATCTATCAGTATTTCTAATGCCAAAAAAAACAGGAGTGGATCTAAAACAGAGATGACACGTGAATGGAATATTTGCATGTCTTCTGTGTTTTGTACCCATTCCTGCTTTTGGCTACCAAATCATAAGCCAATTCTGATGGGACCATTCAGGCCTTACAGCTGCTACACAGACAGGATCTGTTGTGAGTCTCATTTTTCCTTCCTCCTGACAGATCAGAAGAAGTGTCAAATAAATGATGTCATCCAGACCGAAAGGCAAAATATTGGCCCAGTAATGAAGGGTGGGGAGGGTGGAAACAGCATGAGAAGTCCACAGAGTTGACCTATGACATAGTGGTGAGGTGGAAGCAACATAAGGAGACCACAGAGTGGCCCAATGACAGGGTCTGGAGGTGGAAGCAGTATGAGGAGGCCACCGTGTGGCACAATGACAGAGTCTGGAGGTAGCAGCAGTATGAGGAGGTGACAGAGTCTGTATGTGGCGGCAGCATGAGGAGACCACAGAGCGGCACAATGACATAGTCTTGAGGTGGAAGCAGTATGAGGAGGACACCGAGTGGCACAATTAACGAGTCTGTAGGTGGCGGCAGCATGAGGAGACCACAGAACGACACAATGACAGAATCTGGAGGTGGCAGCAGCATACGTAGGCCACAAAGTGGCACAATGACAGAGTCTGGAGGTGGCAGCCGCATGAGGAGACCGCAGAGTGGCCCAATGACAGGGTCTGGAGGTGGAAGCAGTATAAAGAGGCCACCGTGTGGCATAATGTCCGAATCTGCAGGTAGCGGTTGCATGAGAAGGCCACAGAATAGCGCAATGACAGGGTCTGGAGGTGAAAGCAGTATGAGGAGGACACCGTGTGGCACAATGAACGAGTTTGAAGGTGGCGGCAGCATGAGGAGACCACAGAGTGGCACAATGACAGAGTCTGGCAGAGTCTGGAGGTGGCGGCAGCATGAGTAGGCCACAGAGCGGCAAGGTGACATAGTGTGGAGATGGCAGTAGCAGCAGCATCAGGAGGATACCACAGAGTGGCAAGGTGACATAGTATGGAGATGGCAGCAGCAGCATCAGGAGGATACCACAGAGTGGCAAGGTGTCATAGTGTGGAGATGGCAGCAGCATGAGCAGACCACAGAGTGGCAAGGTGACATAGTGTGAATATGGCAGCAGCAGGATACCACAGAGTGACAAGGTGACATAGTTTTGAGATGGCTGCAGCAGCTGAATCAGGAGACCACAAAGTCACCAGGTAACAGAGTGGGGCGGTGGGTGCCAATACCAGTACACACTGATGAAGGTGGGTGAAATAAGGAGCACTTGGCATCAGATGTGTGGTATCAGGCGGGTTGCAGCATCAAAGTAGTAGCTGAGGCAGGTAGTCAGAAGAAACCAGTATCTTGTATCAAAGTGTTGGTGTGGCACCATGGATGATCTAGTCTGATGAATCAGGAATTGGTGGTTGGAAATCCTGTCTGATCCGTGCCTGATTGATCTTGACAAAGGTCAGTCTCTCCACATTTTGGGTGGACAGGTGAGTTCTCCCGACTGTAGACTCAGGCTGCTGCTGATGGAGCTGGTGCTGCTCCTACCACCCCACCCCACCCCTACCCAGCAGCTATGGCAGTGGAACGGGAGTGCAGAAGGCCCCCCAGTCAGACCTGCATGAGGATGGACAATGGAGCAGATAGCCAGCGGTCAACTGACTACATAGGATGTCTCTGTAGTAGTTCAGTTTGTCCTTGCTCTCGTGGGTGTAAAAAAGCCCCCCATTCTGGACCAGTAGCCAACAATCCAACAAGGTGACAATTCGGCTGTCACTACACAAGCAAGTGAGCATGCATCGGGCCATTTGTGCAAGTGACTCGGAGGCACTCCCTGCCTCCATCTCCACTGCATACTGCCACAGTGTTCTCCAGGTCCTCTGTCTCGTCTTCCTCATCGTCCATCGTCCTGTAGCTCCTCTGGCTGCTCCTGCTCCTCCTGTCCTGTCAGCTGAGTAGAAAAACCACCAATTTGGCTACACATTGCCTTTGCTACAATATCTTCCTCCCACTCCTCCTCCTCTTCCAGTTCAGTCCCCACAGGGTTCATGTGGCCCTGAGATCAAGGTGCCATGTCTCCTGTCCCCTGACCAGCCATTGTTACCACCATCTGTTCCAGGACATGAAGCAGTGGAATTACGTCATTTAAACTCCTATCCACTTGCATCATGAAGAAATCGTAGATGGCCTTTCTCTGTTCGTATAGTCGGTCCAACATATGTAGGGTGGAATTCCAACAGGTGGAAACTTCGCATATTAGCCTATGTTGGGGTATGCCGTTTTGCTCCTGCAGCTCAAGGAGGGTGTGCTTTGCGGTGTACAAGTGGCTGAAGTGCATGCAAAGTTTTCTGGCCATTTTTAGGATGTCTTGCAGATGGGTGGAAGACTCCAGGAACCGCTTGACAACCAGATTGAACACTTGTGCCATGCAGGGCGCATGCATCAGCCTTCATTGACACAGCGCCGACACCATGTTCTTCCTGTTGTCGGTCACCATGATTTTCAGTTGTCGTGGAAAAAGCCAGGATTCGATTTCTTGATACATCACATGGAGCAGTTCCTCTCCTGTGTGACTCTGTTCGCCAAGGCAAACCAGGTGCAGAACAGCGTGTCACCGCCGAGCCGCGCACATGTGGTATGCTGGAGGGGCACTGTGACTTGTCCCTGCAGTGCAGGCTGAGGACATGGTGGAGGATGAGAAGGCAGAGGTGAACATTGTCACGGGACCAACTGTGTAGACTGATGTTGCTGGTGTGGCTGTGCAGGAACCAGATTAACCCAGTGGGCAGTAAAGGACATGTACAGTATTGTCGCTGATCGTAGCTTCAGCTCCACACGTCGGCGCTGCTGTACACTTTAGCAGACACCGACAGGCTCAAGGACTGGCCTACCTTCTGTTCTACATGTGTGTGCAGGGCTGGTGCTGCCTTTTTCGCAAAGAAATTGCGAAATATTGGCACCCTGGCCACACTTAACCTTCTGCCCACATATTCTACATATGGCCATGTTGACCTCCTCTGGCGGCTTCACAAAAAACTGCCACACCGCCGAGTACCTGATTTTCCCCCCAACACTACTCACTGGCTTACTGCTACCTCCGCTGCTTCACCACTCCTCTCCGGGCAGGTAGGCTGCTGCAAAGCTGGTGGTCTACCCTATGCCTGTTTGGCTCCCGACCTCCCACTGCTGCAACCCTGCTGACCCCCTGCAACGCTAACGACTTGCTGACTCAGTCTCTGTCTGACGGGCAAGCTGTCACCCTCTTCTCCTGATGATGACGAAGTGGATGACCAAGTTAACCAATCAAGAACCGCTGGGTTGCTGGTCAGGACATGACCGCTAGATGACACCAGGAGCTCAGCCCTCTCGCTGCGACTACGGTTGCCATGACCTCTTATTCTGCTGCGACCTCTGCTTGTGCCAGAAATATTCAGTCCACTGCCACTCCTCTGTGCATGGCCTGTGACTTCTGTGCCTGACATACTTGTAGCTGGACTAAACAAATTAAACGGAAATTAAAACACCCCTAAAAAGCGATGAATATTTTTTTCTTTTTGTAATGAAATAGGCTACTAAACGCGTTCACCAAAAATAACTGCAGAAATGCACTGAGAATATATTTTTCTTGTTCTTATAAAATACGACCCTATAAGCTTTGACCCGAAAAAACTCAAAGAGACAAGTGCGTATATATATTTCTAGTAGTATTGAAATATGCCCCTATACGCTTTCACCAGAAACGACTGCAGCAGTGAACTGAGAATATATATTTCTTGTTGGACTCAATTAGGCCACTATACGCTTTGACCAGGAAAAATTAAAGAGTGAAGTGCATATATATATTTCTTGAAGTACTGAAATACGCCTCTATACAGTTTCACCGGAAATAACTGCAGCAGTGAACTGAGAATATATATTTCTTGTTGGACTGAATTAGGCCACTATATGCTTTGATCAGAAAAAATTAAAGAGTAAATTGCGTATATATATATATATATATATATATATATCTTTCTATATATATATATATATATATTTATTGATAAATTTGTTGAAGTACTGAAATACGCCCCTATACGCTTTCAACAGAAATACCTGCAACAGTGCAGTGCGTACATATTTTAAATTTTTTACTGAAATACTCCCCTATACACTTTCACTAGAAATAACTGCAACAGTGCAGTGCATATATATTTTTCTTATTTTACTGAAATACGCCCCTATACGCTTTCACCAGAAATAACTACAACAGTGCAGTACGTACACATTTTTCTTTTTTTACTGAAATACGCCCCTATATGCTTTCACCAGAAATAACTGCAACGGTGCAGTGCATATATATTTTACTTTTTTTACTGAAATACTCACATATACGCTTTCAACAGAAATAACTACAACAGTGCAGTGCGTATATATTTTTATTTTTTTACTGAAATACGCACATATACGCTTTCAACAGAAATAACTGCAACAGTGCAGTGCGTATATATTTTTATTTTTTTACTGAAATATACCCCTATATGCTTTCAACTGAATTAGCTGCAACAGTTCAGTGTGTAAATATTTTTCTTTTTTTTACTGAAATACGCCCCTATATGCTTTCAACAGAAATAACTGCAGCAGTGAACTGAGAATATATATTTCTTGTTGGACTGAATTAGGCCACTATTACTATATTCTTTGACCAGAAAAAAATTAAAGAGTGAACTGCGTTTATATATTTCTTGTAGTACTGAATTCCCCCCTTATATGCTTTCAGCAGAAATAACTGCAACAGTGCAGTGTGTACATATTTTAAATTTTTTCGTGAAATACTCTCCTATACGCTTTCACTAGAAATAACTGCATAACAGTGCAGTGCGTTTTATTATTTTTTTTTACTGAAATATGCCCCTATATGCTTTCAACAGAAATAACTGCAACAGTGCAGTGTGTATATATTTTCATTTTTTTACTGAAATATGCCTGTATGAGCTTTCACCAGAAATAACTGCAGAAGTGACCTGAGAATAATTATTTATTGTTGGACTGAAATAGGCCTTTATACGCTTATACAAGAAATAACTGCAACAGTGCAGTGCGCATATATTTTTCTTTTTTTCTCTGAAATACGCCACTATACACTTTCAGAAGAAATAACAGCAACAGTGCAGTGCGCATATATTTTTCTTTTTTTACTGAAATACTCCCCTATACACTTTCACCAGAAATAACTACAACAGTGCAGTACAAACACATTTTTCTTTTTTTACTGAAATACGCCCCTGCTTTCAAAAGAATTAACTGCAACAGTGCAGTGTGTATATATTTTTCTTTTTTTACAGAAATATGCCTCTATGTGCTTTCACCAGAAATAACTGCATAAGTGACCTGAGAATATTTATTTATTGTTGGACTGAAATAGGCCTCTATACGCTTATACACGAAATAACTGCAACAGTGCAGTGCATATCTATTTCTCTTCTTTTTCTGAAATACGCCCCTATACGCTTTCAAAAGAAATAACTGCAACAGTGCAGTACGTACACATTTTTCTTTTTTTACTGAAATACGCCCCTATACGCTTTCAAAAGAAATAACTGCAACAGTGCAGTGCATAAATATTTTTCTTTTTGTATTGAAATAGGCCCCTATACGCTTTCACAGGAAATAACTGCAACAGTGCAGTGTGTATGTATTTTCTTTTTTTACTGAAATACGCCCCTATATGCTTTCACCAGAAATAACTGCAACAGTGCAATGTGTATATATTTTTCTTTTTTTACTGAAATACGCCCCTGCTTTCAAAAGAATTAACTGCAACAGTGCAGTGTGTATATATTTTTCTTTTTTTACAGAAATATGCCTCTATGTGCTTTCACCAGAAATAACTGCATAAGTGACCTGAGAATATTTATTTATTGTTGGACTGAAATAGGCCTCTATACGCTTATACACGAAATAACTGCAACAGTGCAGTGCGTATCTATTTCTCTTCTTTTTCTGAAATACGCCCCTATACGCTTTCAAAAGAAATAACTGCAACAGTGCAGTACGTACATATTTTTCTTTTTTTACTGAAATACGCCCCTATACGCTTTCAAAAGAAATAACTGCAACAGTGCAGTGCATAAATATTTTTCTTTTTGTATTGAAATAGGCCCCTATACGCTTTCACAGGAAATAACTGCAACAGTGCAGTGTGTATGTATTTTCTTTTTTTACTGAAATACGCCCCTATACACTTTCAACAGAAATAACTGCAACTGTGCAGTGCGTACATATTTTCCTTTTTTTACTGAAATATGCCCCTATACGCTTTCAACTGAATTAACTGCAACAGTGCAGTGTGTATATATTTTTCTTTTTTTACTGAAATACGCCCCTATATGCTTTCAGCAGAAATAACTGCAACAATGCAGTGCGTATATATTTTTCTTGTTTTTACTGAAATACGCCTCTATACGCAGGCACCAGAAATAACTGCAGAAGTGACTTTAGAAGATATATTTTTTGTTGTACTGAAATAGTCCACTATACGCTTTCACTGGAAATAACTGCAACATGGTAGTGGGTATATATTTTTCTTTTTTTTTACTGAAATATGCCTCTATATGCTTTCAACAGAAATAACTGCAACAGTGCAGTGCGTATATATTTTTCTTTTTTTACTGAAATACGCCCCTATACACTTTCAACAGAAATAACTGCAACTGTGCAGTGCGTATATATTTTTATTTTTTTACTGAAATATGCCCCTATACGCTTTCAACTGAATTAACTGCAACAGTGCAGTGTGTATATATTTTTCTTTTTTTACTAAAATACGCCCCTATATGCTTTCACCAGAAATAACTGCAACAGTGCATTGAGTATATATTTTTCTTTTTTACTGAAATACGCCCCTATACGCTTTCACCAGAAATAACTGCAACAGTGCAGTGTGTATATATTTTTCTTTTTTTTACTGAAATACGCCTCTGTGCGCTTTCACCATAAATAACTGCAGAAGTCACCTGAGAATATATATTTATTGTTGGACTGAAGTAGTCCACTATACGCTTATACAAGAAATAACTGCAACAGAGCAGTGCATATATATTTTTCTTTTTTTACTGAAATATGTCCCTGTAGGGCTTCCAACAGAAATAACTGCAAACAGTGCAGTCCGCATAAAGTTTTTCTTTTTTTACTGAAATACGCCCCTATACGCTTTTAATTGAAATAACCGCAACAGTGCAGTGCGTATATATTTTTCTTTTTTTACTGAAATTCGCCACTATACGCTTTCACCAGAAATAACTGCAAAAGTGCAGTGTGTATGTATTTTTATTTTTTTACTGAAATATGCCCGAATATGCTTTCATCAGAAATAACTGCAACAATGCAGTGCGTATATATTTCTCTTTTTTTACTGAAATACACCTCTGTACGGTTTCAGCAGAAATAACTGCAGAAGTGACCTGAGAATAAATATTTCTTATTGGACTGAAATAGGCCACTATACGCTTTCACTGGAAATAACTGCAACAGTGCAGTGTGTATGTATATATATATATATATATATATATATATATATATATATATCAGAAAAAGAAGGACAGCACTCCAATATGGTGAAAAACAGTGAACAGTGAAAAAGTCCGTAAAACCTAACAACGGGTGCTACGTCCAAGGGCATAAGCTGCTTACCCGATACAAATCAGAAAAAAAGGACATCACTCCAATATGGTGAAAAACAGTGAATTTAATCACCCATGTGGTACAAAAAAACGCAACGTTTCGGCTCAGCAATAGAGCCTTTTTCAAGCTCTATTGCTGAGCCGAAACGTTGCGTTTTTTGTACCACATAGGTGGTTAAATTCACTGTTTTTCACGATATTGGAGTGCTGTCCTTTTTTTTCTGATTTGTATCGGGTAAGAAGCTTATGCCCTTGGACGTAGCACCCGTTCTTAGCTTTTATGGACTTTACTTCAGTATATATATAAAAGGAAAATGATGGCGGCACCGAGAGTCCACAAACTGAAAAAAGGGTGCTAGGCCTTGAGAAAGGCTTAATTGTAAAGCTGAAACGTTGTCCTTCTTTTCACATGGGTGAATAATTCGCATCTGTTTTCACGAAGATACGTTTGGAGTGCTGTCCATTTTCTTCTTTGTATATATATATATATATATATATATATATATATATTATTTTTTTTTTACTAAAATATGCCCCTATACGCTTTCACCAGAAATAACTGTAACCGAGAAGTGTGTATATGTCTCTCTTTTTTTACTGAAATATGCCCTTATATGATTTCACAAGAAATATCTGCAGAAGTGACCTTAGAATATATATTTCTTGTTGGACTTAAATAGTCCACTATAGGCTTTCACTGGAAATAACTGCAACAGAGCAGTGCATATAGATTTTTGTTGTTGCACTGAAATACGTCCCTACACGCTTTCACCAAAAATAACTGTAACTATATATTTTTCATTTTTACTAAAATATGCCCCTACAAAGAACAGAAATAACTGCAGAAGTGAAATGCGTATATATTTTTCTTGTAGTACTGAATAAGATGCTGTGATATAACACTTTCAGTCCAATAACAAAAAGCTGGAATGACAGACCTGTCTAATGACTATTTGGATCCCCAAATAATATTTCCCTGCACTTTTTAATCACTTTCCTATCAATGTCCTTAGCGCCTTCTGACGTCTCTTCCTGCACTAAGATGCTGTGAAATGATTCCCTATCCTTTCTCTGCATTTATAAATCGCTTTTTCCGTCTTTTTTTCCACAATCGTTTTTCCACTTGCTGTCCCTAGCACTTTCACACGTCTGTCCCTGCAATCTGAACGCTGGAAAATATCTAACTGTAAGATGGTTGCTGTATTTATAGGGCTGTGACATCACAGGCCTGGCTGGCTGCTGATTGGATGCATGCAGGCATGCCAATCTGGGTGATCCCGCCTTTCCAGAGTTTCTTGCCCCATGTCCTCACACGTTTCCGCCATTTTAGGAAAATTGCGATTCATTTCCACGAAGCGTGAGGAAATTTGCATTAGTTACTAATAAATTTTTCCTGAAATTTTAAACGAATTCCACTTCGTCAGCTTCGATCCGCTCATCTCTACGCATAACCATATATTTTGCCATCAGTTTGGCATTACAACTTAGCCTCCAGGAGCAATAAGGGCTTTGCTGTAACACCTAGAGGCTCCGCTTTCTCTGCAACTGCGGTTCCCTCTGCAGTTTGATCGACAGGGCCAGGCAGTGTAAACATTATCACACCTGGTCCTGTCACTCAAAGTATAGAGAGAGCAGCAGTTGCAGAGAGAGCCAAGCCTCTAGATGTAATGGCAACACCCCCGCTGCTCCTAGAGACTGATTTGCATATATTATAACATAATTTTTCTCAGTAATGTGGGCTCATATGAACATGGGAACAATACAGATTAGTGATGAGCGAGGATGCTTGGCCGAATATCTGTTCGGCTTGAGCATCGCTATGCTAGGCACATGGCGGTACTTGACAATGCTCGAGTCGCCACCCCGCACGTTTCGCGGGTTTTAAGCAACCAATAAAGGCGCTGGTAAGTACTGCCCTCACTGTAATGCCAGTAGCAAGGTTGGCTGCTAGCATTACAGTGATTGGCTGGCCAGAACGCGTCATCGGATGCTATATAGCACCCGATGACGCATGTTCGGCTCAGATATAGACAGGGAGAGAAGAGCGTAGGAAGGGAAAGACAGTGTAGGGAGCGATTTTCACAGTTGTTATTCTGAGAAAGCTTTTCCAAGACCCAAAACTCCTTTTAAGGACTACTGTGTGTGTGTTTTAGAGCAGCAATCTATTTACCTCCTGCAGTCTCAGGGACAGTGCTTCGGAATGGACAGATAGTGCAGGGAGAGAAATTTGCTGTTTTTACTACCAAAAGCTTTTCAAAGACCCCAAAGTCCTTTTAAGGACTACTGTGTGTGTTTGACAGCAGCTATATATTTTTATTTTATACCTATTAGTGACATACACTGTACATTATACGCAGACTGTGTCTTTAATAATCTGGGCCACATCTAGTGTCCATAGTTTGTGGCTTTGTGTAAAAAATACTGAACTACATCGGCAAACAGTGTCTATATTACAAATTCCAATAAACTGGGCCAAATATAGTGTCCATAATCTGTGGTGTTCTGTAACCAATACTGTACAACATCTGCAAACAGTGTCTGTATTACAAATTCCAATAATCTGGGCCTAATATAGTGTCCATATTCTATGGGCTTCTGTCCTCTATACGAAAATGTTGTCTTTAGCGGGCAGTAAAACAATCTGCGCCACATCTAGTGACAAACCATAAATATGAAGAAAACGAGCACTAAGGGACGGGGAAGTGGGCGTGATGCTGATGGTGCAAGCAGAGGCCGTGGCCCTGGGAGCAATGAAACTGTGCCTGCTGCCAGTGCACCAGAAAAAAAAAACTAAAAAAAGGGACCCAGCTTCATATCCAATTTAGCTGGGCGGCGCTGGACAACACTATCTAAGTCGGACTAGTACGAACAGTTGTTCGGTTAGAGTGCTGAAGATGATGCTTCCAGTCGGTTAAGCTCTACCCTCTGGTCCAATCTCTGTAGCCAAGTCTGTTCAACCAAATCCTCACTCTGATCATCCTTCCTCCCACCATGTAGAGGCTTGCCAAACCAGTGATCCCACACTCGGATATTCCGAAGAGCTCTTTCCAGCGCCATTATTAGATTTGGCCCATGTGCCCAGCATGCTTGAAGCGGGAGCTGAGATATTGTGCCCTGATTCTCAACCTCTTGAACCTTCACAGTCTCAAGAAGATGATGGTGGTGAATGGCATGCAAAGAAAAGCTTGTGGCACTCTTTTGTAGGTACACTACTGGAGGTTGGGTTCCCACCCCTTAGTATCAAGAAGGAAATAAACTCCAGTTTGTGTGTTAAAAATAAGTTTAATTTAATCAGAAGTGCAGGCGTCTTCATATCTACATAGACAGTGGTCTACATTTACTATCAACTGCCCATTTTCCAAGTAGTCCTCAGAGCGGTACCAGTCTGATGAAGGCCGTATTGTGGCCGAAATGTCACGCATATATATGATTTACCGCACTTCTGATTAAATGAAACTTATTTTCAACACACAAACTGGAGTTTATTTCCTTCTTGGTGGTGAATGGCAGTCATTCGTTCATGAGGTGGATGATGATGAGACACAGTTGTCAATCACTGAGGTTGTGGTTAGGTGAAGTCAGGAGGATGAGCAGAGTGAGGATGTTAAGAGGAGGTGGTGGACGATAAGGTCACTGACCCAACACAGAGAGGGAGGGATCCGCAGCGCCGCAACAGTCTGGAAGAGGCAGTGGGGTTGCAAAAGGGAGAAGTCGACTCACACCAAACAGGCCCGCAACCGTTACACTGAGCACCCCCATGCATAAATTTACCTTGCCATGGAGTAGGTGTTCCGCAGTATGGCGTTTTTTTGAGGAATGTGCAGACGACAAAAGAGTGGTAGTTTGCAACCTATGCCGTACCAAAATGAGTCGGGGCGTGAACACTAGCAACCTCACCACCACCAGCATGATCCACCACATGGTATCCAAGCACCCTAATAAGTGGGCCGAACGCCTGGGTCCACAATCTGGGTCTGCAGCTCACACCACTGCCTCTTTTTTCCCTGTGTTACGCACTGCTGGCCAATTCCCTGTCAAAGGCGCAGGCCCGGATGCCCCTCGCCCTGCACCTGGACCTTCGCATGAACTGTCAGCAACAACATCCACTTCCCTGTCCCAGTGCATCGTTCAATAACACAGGCATTTGAACGCACGTGCAAATACCCACCCACCCACAGGCCATAGCATAAAATGCGCAACTTTAGAAATTACTGGCTCTTGAAATGTTGCTACTTAGGCTTGTGGACACTGAGGCCTTCCGCAGCCTGATGTCGGTGGCCGTCCTTCGGTACGCAGTCCCCAGCCACCACTATTTTCACGGTGTGCCGTGCCCGCCTAACACCAGCATGTGTCCCAGAACATCACCCGTACCCTGACCAAAGCCCTGGGATGGCACAGGGGCTACCCATGCCCAGGATTGTGGGCCCTACGTCAGGGTCACCGCCAGCAGCTATATTACTGGCTCCAACCCCCACTTCTCCTCCGCCACCGCCTCCTCCTCCACTTCCAACTCCAAAAGCAGTCAGCCATCAGTCGCTAGCTGGAAGCAGTGTAGCACTGCTGTGGGTAAGTGTCAATAGGACGTGCTGAAGCTGAACTGCTTAGGGGACAAACAGGCCACCGCCGCAGAGCTGTGGCAGGGTATAAGGGACCAAGCTGTGGCTTTCGCCACTCAACCTACAACCAGGCATGGTTGTGTCTGACAATAGCCGTAACTTGGTGGCAGATTTGGAGCTCGGCAACCTGACACACATTCCATGCCTAACCCACGTCTTAAACTTAGTGGTTCAGCTGTTTATAAAAACCTACCCCAATTTGCAAGAGCTACTATTGAAGGTGCGCCGCATGTGTTCCCATTTCCCAAGTCGTCTTCAGCTTCAGCCCATCTGTCAACGCTGCAGCAGTTTTTACGGCTTCCAGCTCACCGACTGTTGTGTGACGCGAGCACGTGCTGGAACTTTATGTTCTACATGTTGGCCAGGCTTTGTGAGCAGCAGAGGGCAGTTGTGGAATACCAGCTGCAACATGGTCGTTGCCTTTCGAGTAAACTGCCACTATTCACAAGCGAGAACGGGCATTGATATCAGACCTTTGTGAGGTTTTAAAAAACGTTGATGAAACCACACAGATAGTTAGTGGCGATAATGCTATTATCAGCGTAACCATCCCACTGCTGTGTCTACTCAAACGATCGCTGCTCACAATTAAGGAGGACACTCTGAATGTTGCATACGAGGAAATTGGGGAGGACATTACATTGGGTGATAGACAGACCACCCACAGTTCGTCTTCTCAGCTCAAATTGGACCATGAAGAGGAGGAGGAGGAGCTGGAGACAGTTGCCTCTGCTACAGAGGGTAGTGCCCATGGAACTTTAATTCCATCTGTTCAGCGTGGATGGGCAGAAGAGGAGGAGGAGGATGAGGAGATGGAGAGTGGTCCTGATGTCGACATCGACGTCTTGCCTGTTGGTACTCTGGCACACATGGCTGACTTCATGTTAGGCTGCCTTTCCCACGACCCTCGCGTTATACGCATTTTAGGTAACACAGATTACTGGGTGTTCACCCTTCTCAACCCCCGCTACAAAGAGAACTTCTCATCTCTCATTCCTGTGGTGGAGAGGGCGAGTAAAATGATGCATAACCAGAAGGTACTTGTTGAGAGATTGCTTCAAAATTTTCCATCTGACAACTCGGCCGGCAGAGTCCGTGCTTCCTTAGCCAATCGAGGAAGGGAGACAAGGGGAACACACAGCAGTTCCAAAAAAGGCAAGGCAACCTCACCCTGAAGATCGGCCTAGTGGTACAAGGAGGGAAAATTTTCGGAAGATGGTGAAGGAATACATAGCAGAACGTGTCAGCATCCTAAATGATCCCTCAGTGCCTTACAACTACTGGGTGTCCAAGCTGGACATATGGCACAAACTTGCGCTCTATGCCTTGGAGGTGCTGGCCTGCCCTGCCGCCAGCATTTTGTCTGAGCGTGTATTTAGTGCTGCTGGTGGCATTATAACAAATAAGCGTATCCGCTTGTCCACTGGCAATGCTGACATGTTGACTCATATAAAAATGAACAAGGCCTGGATTGCCCCTGACTTCTCAACTCCACCAGAGGAGAGCTGAGCTGATGATGAACATAAAGGCAATTACAATCTATTATTTATAATTTACTCATTCTACTGTAGTTTAGTCCCATGCACCTTTTCCACCACAAAAAAGAGTATATGGGTGAATCTTGTTTTCTCCTCCTCATCCAGCTTGTATATATTCCCTCCACTTTAATTTTTTATTATAGGGTCAGCTCAACAGCAGCCTCTCAACTCAAATTTTTTTTATAGGGTCAGCTTAAAAGCATGCACTCACATATAATGTTTTAGAGCGCCAGCTGTACAGCATGCACTAGCATATAATGTTTTAGAGCCTTATTTGAACAGTATGCACTCGCATATAATGTTTTAGAGCATCAGCTAAAGAGCAAGCACTCGCATATAATATTTTAGAGCTTCAGCTGAACAGCATGCACCTGTATATAATGTTTTAGATCGTCAGCTGAACAGCATGCACTCGCATATAATGTTTTAGAGCGTCAGCTCACCTGCAGGCACTTGCATATAGTGTTTAAGAGCGTGAGCTCACCTGCAGGCACTCACATATAATGTTTTAGAGCATCAGCTCACCTGTAGGCACTAGCATATAATGTTTTAGAGCATCAGCTCACCTGCAGGCACTCGCATATAATGTTTTAGAGCGTCAGCTCACCTGCAGGCACTCGCATATAATGTTTTAGAGCGTCAGCTCACCTGCAGGCACTCGCATATAATGTTTTAGAGCGTCAACTGACCTGCAGGCACTAGCATATAATGTTTTAGAGTGTCAGCTCACCAGCAGGCACTCGCATATAATGTTTTAGAGCATCAGCTCACCTGCAGACACTCGCATATAATGTTTTTGAGCGTCAGCTCACCTGCAGGCACTCGCATATAATGAATTAGAGCATCAGCTGACCTGCACGCACTAGCATATAATGTTTTAGAGCATCAGCTCACCAGCAGGCCCTCGCCCCTAATATTTTAGAAGGTCACCAGCAGGCCCTTGCTCCAAATGTTTTTGAGGGTCACCAGCAGGCCACCAATCATAATTTTTCAAGGGTGTGTATGATGCCCTCCTTTATCTGTAATAAAGGGTGTATTGTAGTGCCGTTTTCTTGTAACTTTTGGCAGCCCTTTCACTTAGTGCATAGGCTTTATGAGTGTAGGAGTTCCACTACCTAAACAATTATACCACAATGTGAATGAGGCCCTCCCTTATGTGATATACAGGCTTTTTCGGAGTGCCTCTTGCTTGTAATTTTTGGCAGCGCTTGCACTTTATATACAATTGAATATACAGGAAAGAATGTTTCCTAACAATTTTTCCTGTAAAATTGATGTTTTTTTTTTTTTTAGTTTTTAGTTTTTAGTTTTTTTTTTTTTGGGGGGGGGGTTATGCATATTTTTGTCAATCTGTATGAGTGGCGTACAACTCGGAAAACACAGCAGCAACCTAGGAGTCCAAGATGCATCCAGAAGTCGTCCCCATGCTGTTCCTGGTCCATTTTGGTGGTGTTTCTGTCACTTTCTGATCTTTTCCAATGGACCAGGCACCCTCCCCTCTTCAGAGCAGGGGGTGCCTGGCTGTCTCCCATTGACTTCCATTATACTCGGGTGCTACACGCATATTGCAATGTGTTCAGGCCAAACACCCGAACACCCAGGGCTCGAGTCCTGCAGGAATGGCGTTCCTGCACTTTTTTCATATCAGGAACGCCGTTCCCTTTCAGGGCCGTCTTTAAAGCCAGGCAAAAGGACCAGGAAGCGGTGAAGGCTTTGTACTCATCGCTTCCTGGTCCTCGGCTGGCGGCTGTGCAGGGCTGCGCACAGGCATGAGGGCTAAGGCGATCTGTGACATCACTCTGTGCACAGCCTTTACAGCACAGCCGACAGCAGGAGGATGCAGATTGTGTAGGAGGAGAGGAGCAGCGGCTTCCAGGAGCAGGAGAGGGTAAGTGTTTTTTTTTATTTTATATTTTATGAGGCTGATGGAGAGGCACTGACTGGGGGCTGATGAAAAGGGACTGGTGGCTGATGAAGAGGCACTGGGGGCTGATGGAGAGGCACTGGGGGCTGGTGAGAGGCACTGGGGGCTGATGGAGAGGCACTGGGGGCTGGTGAGAGGCACTGGAGGCTGATGGAGAGGCACTGGGGGCTGATGGAGAGGCACTGGGGCTAATGGAGAGGCACTGGGGGCTGGTGGAGAGGCACTGGGGGCTGATGGAGAGGCACTGGGTGCTGGTGAGAGGCACTGGGGGTTGCTATGATGCTACTGGGGGCTGATATGAGGCTACTGAGGGCTGATATATGGCTACTGGGGGCTGCTATACTGCTAATGAGGGCTGCTACAAGGCAACTGGAGGCTGCTATGAGGCATGGGGCTCTTATCTGAGGTCTGATTGGAGATCATTCATATTGGGGTCTGAGCTGAGGTGTGATCTGAGGTCTTATTGGGGTCTTATTAACATTGGGGATCTTATTTGGGCTGTTAGCTGTGGTCTGATTAACATTGGGGGTCTGATTGGTAGTGTGACCTGAGGTGTAATGAAAAATATTTTTTTCTTATTGTCCCCCTCTAAAACCTAGGTGCATCTTATGGGCTGGTGCATCTTATTGGGCGAAAAATATGGTACTTGCTTGCTCCTCCTCCCAACCTCCCCTGCCCTTTGCGTACGCCGCCTGCTGTGATATCATGCGGAGGCACTGCAATGCAAGAGTGAGCCCCGGTCTCCGTCCTGAACTACAGAGCAGTGCTCACTTCCAGCCCTGAGCCCAGCTGCCCAGAGCACTGATCTGGAGCAGCTTGGAGAAAAAAGGCCTCACAGTCCCCCACACTCCTTCTGCCCGGCCAAGCCAGCCAGCACCCCTGAGGCCAGGCCTGTCAGCATTCCGAAGGCCAAGCCATCCAGCACCCTTGAGTCTTCAGAACTGTAAGTAAATTATATATAAGGGGAGCTTATAATATGAAAGAAACGAATTACACCTGAACAGACATATTGCACAAATTCCAGTTTTTGTTTACGTTTTCCTTTTATCAAAATGTGTACACTTGGCTCAGTCCCTTAAAGGATTAAAAACACAATCACTAAAGGGTAGCAAACAGATTTTTTTATTTTTTGGATCTTGGGTGAGTTCCCACACTTTTTTTCCCTGGACTTGACCCCTGCGAACACCTGAATGCTTTGGTGCTTGATCATCACTAATACAGATGTCTTCAGCTGCCAGGTGCACATGTAACAGGTCAGCCAGTTTCATAGCTACAAATCTGCTGACAGATGCCCTTTAAGCAGAAGGACCCTACACTGTTTTCAGAGACTTCCTATTCTGTGGCGTACAGGAACCTTTTTATGAGCATTTTGGAGAATTTACTTTGGAGAATACCAGTGCCACCCACAGATCCCCCATAACAGTGCCACCCACAGATCCCCCATAACAGTGTATCATCCACAGATCCCCCATAACAGTGCCATCCACAGATCCCCCATAATAGTGTCATCCACAGATCCCCCATAACAGTGCCACCCACAAATCCCCCATAACAGTGCCACCCACAGATCCCCCATAATAGTGCCATCCACAGACCACCATTAGTTCAAAACCCACGAAAAGCACACCTTTTGGTTAAAAATATTTTTTTCCTTATTTTCCTCCTCAAAGCCTAGGTGCGTCTTATGGGCCGGTGCATCTTAAAGGGAGAAAAATACAGTATTTGCTTACATGGGCTTGCCTCCTGTATCAATATGTAACCACTGTTTTATTATTACTATTATTATTATTAGTAGTAGTGTATATATATATATATATATATATATATATATATATATATTACACATCATATGCTATATGGTACCATTTAGCAGATGTATAACCAACTCTCACTATTGCACCCACTTGAGTTGTAACTTGGTATGACTTTGGTCCTTGAGGGTAGTTATAAAGTATTTTTATTATTATCCCTTTAGTTACCTTTTAGTTGGGGAACTGTGCTGTTCTGTTTATTAGGGAATAATTTGATACAATTATTTTGGGGAACACTCTCAGGTGGCTGCCCCATTTATGAGTCCTTCTCTTGCCTACAATCACTGCATGGGGCACTCTAAGAGGAGTTCCACTTTTTTAGGGGCACTCTGCTGGAGTCTGCCTTTTTCAGGACAGCATTTAAAGAACCTGCCATTTTGTAGGGCAAGGATCAGCAACTCCAGATGCTGTGAAACTACAAGTCCAACCATGCACAATTACTTGGCTGTTTTTGTAACACCCACACAAGTGAAAGGAAGATTCTGGGATTTGTAGTTTCAGAACAGCTGGAGTGCCGGAGGTTGCTGATCCCTGTTGTAGGGCATGATGTGTTACATTCAGAATGCATTTACAATTGTTTAGAACCATTCTGATTATAACAGTCTTTTCACTTAGACTTCATTCACACCACAGTGAAAAACAACAGACTTTTTGTAACGGCTGTGAGACAGCTATTTTCAGACCCAATTAAAGTCTATTCACATAGCTGTTTTTCAAATGGCCACTGAATAGCAGCTGCCTAAAAACAGGACATGCCACCCATATAACAGCCATTAAAAATTGCTACAAGGGTTTTTCAGGAGGTAAAATAAAATAAAAAATACTCATCTTATCTAAGTGAATGCAAGGAGACCTGTAATCCTCATAATTCACTGAACGCAGCAGGACCTATGCTCCCAGTGTCATGCATCATCACTGTCCCAGCATCTTGACTGGACATGTGACATCACAACACTGGAAATGTCAGGTCTTGCTGCATCCATTGAATAGCAAGAGCTAAGGAATTAATGTCTCTGATCATTTAAATGGATGAGGTGAATATTTTTTTATTTTTTTATTTTGGCATTAGCAGGCATTGGGGTAAGATGGGGCATTATATATGGGTGCACAATTTAGTGGCAATTTATATAGACAGAGAGAAGGAGAAGAGAGAGAAGGGGACAACTGGGGCCATCCATTATATATTTATGGGGGCACAACTGGGGCTAATATATATATATAAATATATATATATATATATATATATATATACTGCTAGTCAGTAAGAAGGCCATTATCTATACTCTAGGCACAACTGGGGACAATTATAACTACATGGGGCATAATTATTCATACTGGGGGCACAATGGGGGGGGGCATAATATATATATTGAGGGCACTGGGGTTGAGGTTTTAACTTAAAAATCCAATACAAATCACTTGTTTTTAATGACCGTTTTTAACAGCTGTTAAAAATGGATACAAAACGGCCATTGAAAATGGACAGCCAAACAGAAAATGGATGCACAAATAGTTTAGAAATGGCTACGGAAAACTGAGAGCTTGTCTGTTTTTAATGGCTGTTTTTGTAAACTGTCATGTGAATGTAGCATTAGTATAGGTTGGGATTTTAACATCTTCCTGTGTTTCAGGACCTTTCAGATGCTAGTCTTTTCTTTACATGGATTTTGTGTCATTTAGGACATGAAATAATATGTACAATTAAGATATTTTCTGTTAGTAAGCATTAGTGTGTGTATGTGTGGTATATACACATGAAAGCATTCTAGGATAACGCAAAAAATATATTTTACATCCTCATTACTACAATCAATATACACCTGAAACACTGTCTAGCGTTTTTTTCTACAGTATGTCCTCTAGTGAAATTAAAAGCCAAAACCAAATGACATTATTTGAACTTAAAACAAACCCTACTGTAGCAATCAAACAGGAGTCAAAACTAAATGCTGAACACAAAAATGCTATGCTTACAGAGTATGGAATTGCTTCAATAAAGTATACAACGATAAAATAAAAAAAAATATTGCAAATGTTCATGTCTGTTGTACACTGTGAACTGGATTTCAGAAAGCAATGTTAATTTAGTGTGGACTGTATTAGACATATAAGCTGACAGTACTCCAGTCCTTATCAGCGAGAGGATAAGAGTTCTGATTTACAGGAACAATTTACAAAGATGTACTGCCGACTAAAAGAATACAACTGCAGAATGGTTAAAACTTAAACTAGAGGTATTGTGAAAATAGGATGTTTTCTTCCTGAAAATCATATTAAAGCAGTTATCCCATGAGTAATTTAAAAAATGAATATAGTACATTACAATCTCTTTCTAACAAAGCTAGAACCAGCAATGTACCTCCCATGGATCCAGATATTTCCCCATCCATGGCTCTGCTAGATTTATATCAAGCTGGCAGATCAAGGGGAGTGTCTTTTCTGCTGCAGATAAAGGGGCGTGTCCATGTTCTTCCTATCACAGCTCAGGAGGCCGTTGCAGGATGAAACTGAGCATGTGCGGCCATCTCAGTGAGCAGGACAAAGAAATAAGAAAAAGAACAAACAGCAGGTGGCGCTATACACATACATTTTATTGTATAACTCAGTGGCTATGCAAAATTTTTAATTACATGCAATTACAAAAGTATTCAGATCCAGGTACTGGTTTGAAAACTGTGGAATATTTTTCATGGTACAACACCTCTAAATATACAAATTTTTTAAGACTGTCAGACTCAAAAATAAAAAAGATAAATAAATCAGAAAATACAATGTTAAAAATATATATCAGACAATACAATGTTAAATCGCTCTGCTCTGGTAAAATAAGAATATAAGAAAATTAAAACAGGCCAAACAAAAAGACAGATATCTCACCTAAACATAATAAAAAAATATAATGTTAAAAATATATATTAGACAAAAAAAATTTAAAATCATCACCTCTGGTAAAATAAACATGTAAGAAAATTCAAACAGGCCAAAGACAGATATCTCAAACAAAAATAGTCACAAAATATAATGTTAAAAATTGATATCAGACAATGCAATGTTAAAATGGTCAGCTCTGGTAAAATAAACATAAGAAAATTCAAACAGGCCAAACAAAACAATAGATATCTCGCCTGAAAATAATGGTCTCTTTCACATCTTGTTAATTGGATTCAACAGAAGGATGCACTTGAAAATGTATCCAAATATATCCCATTCCATAAACGTGTTAATAATTAAACACATTTTGGTCATTTATCAAAGACTGTCTTTTTACGCCAGTCTTTGATAGCTCTTCTCTGCTGTGCAGCTAATTTATGATGAGGCACATGCCTTGTCATTAATTAGGGCATCCTCTGGCAGTCCGTGCACCTTGACTGGAGTAGTTTTCAGTCATCATTTCTGCCTATTCAAGTTGTAAATGTTTGTCAATTTGTCTGCTCCAGTAGCCTCCCCAACACTCCCCAGTGGCTAGGGCAGCATAAATACACTGCATGTGACAAAATTTGTCTCACAGGCATTTAAAAAGTCAAAAGACGGATCTGGATCTTGCAACTTTTTTTTACCCCAAACAACAGCATTAAAGACTCTTAGTAAATGACCATTTTCTAGATTTACCAATCCTAAAGATGGCATACCGTAAGCTTAGACAGGCAGTCTAGACCTGCACTAGATTTATCACAATGACTCATGCTGGGTGATAAATCTGGTGCAGGGATGGCAAGGGCAGATAAAGTGCATTATAGACACGGGGCTGTCAAGCCAATCTGGGACTCCTCACTCCTCTGACATACCCCCAACCACGAGCCGTCCAATAGTTATTTCCTTTTCTGTATGAAGAGGCTTTGGCACTCCTTGAGTGCTTATGCCTCTTCCAAGGCCATGTGACATCACATTCATCAGTCATGTGGCCTAGGAGCAGCTTAGCTCCATCCAAGTATATGGGGCTAAAATGCAATACCAACCACAGCCGCTATCAAATGGACAGTGCTGTCATAAGTACACAGCAATTGGTGGGGGTCGAACTCCTGTCACCCCTGCCAGTCTCATATTGATTACTTATCCTAAGAATATTCCATCAATATGCAAATCCAAGAGAACCCCTTTACCTTATGTTATCTGTGGTGTTACATAGGACTGCAGGTGACATCTACTACATTATTTGTAATCAGAGTCTCTACCGTAAGTACAAATAATGTAGTAGATGTCACCTGCAATCCTATGTAAAACTATAGATAAGTGCTAACTCTCTGACTACAGATAATATACTAGATGTCCACTGCAGTCCTATGTAACAGTAGACGTCACTTCCTATGTAAAACTACAGATAAGTGATAACTCTCTGAGTAAAGATAATATGCTAGATGTCCCCTGCAGTCCTATGTAACACCCCACATAGCACAGTGATAACTCTCTGGATACAGATCGTGTGAGTAGATTATACCTGCACCCTCGGAGAGGTGAGGACTGCAGCATAAAGCGAGCCTGCAGAGCGGCCCTGAGCTGGTTATATAATAGTGTGTGTACTGTGCATCCTCTGCCATTGCTCAGGGGCCCAGTAGACAAAGGGGTCCAATGTCACCCTAGATCTGAGCTGAGCCAAGCTGAATTGCTTGGCTCCTGTCCTGAATACTGGAAGTGATCTCTGATGAGCTAGTCATGTACTAGGGGTCCATACAGTATTCTTGCACAGGTGCTCTCTGCAATCGGTGTCTGACCGTGCTGCTGGTTATAGCACACATTAGTCCTATGGTTGCACAGTAGACGCTCACCCACTACTGTCTATTTTGAAGGAAATAACAGAATCCCACAGATAAAATACCAAGCATAGCGGTGAGGTGACCAATCACTGGTAAGCATTCAGCAGATTGGTGTTATAGTAGCTGTGCTGTTTTCATAACATTAATTCATGTCATTCTTATTATCCTGGTATTTTTCTATAGGGGTACCCCTGTGCCTTTTTTTCTGTTTACACTGACAAATCAAATATCTGTCAGCCTTAAAAGAAAATTATGTCAGCAGCACAGTCCTCTTAATCTAGCACAGTCCTCCCAATCTTTTAGGTAGATTCAAATGTCAGTCCCAAGTGTCAGCTATGGCCTACAGCCATGTACAAACTGCAAAATATAAGAAAGCAACATGTGGATTACATATTCAGAAATCATTATTTATGATTGTGCACCCTAATTTATAGTATGTCACGGAAAACCCCTATGTCATTGAGGTGACAAACGCATTAGTGTTTTAAGCTCTTGTACATCTCACATGCCATGTTTCCGTTTTCTCCAAAATGCCTGCACAAATTCACTTGCGATTTTAGTTCTGGGTTTGGATTGACAATTGGCCCAGATTTACTAATCCTATAGATGGAGACTCTGATATAATATAAAAAATGCACACTGCCACCAATCATCAAGAAAATAATTAATATTTATGAATATGCAATAATTAACTAAAAAGCATACAGTTATGTGCATAATAATAGCAGTGTGTTTAAAGCAACTGAGAAAAAGCTCATTCCTCCTATTGGCATTTATGTCCATATACACAAAGGCACTGGGAACACTACACATTCAATTCCAAATGAAAACACGAACAAAATATTAATTTTTAAACTGAAAATCAAGAAATAGGCTGTTCAAAAAGAATTGCATTTCCAGTTACAAACCTGAATATTTCCACCATGAACTGAAATTTGTTTACAGATTTAGCTTCTCTGTTATAACTGAACTAATATTTAGTTGTATAGCCTTTATTTCTGATAACTGCTTTACATCTGTGTGGCATGGAGTCAACTAACATCAAACAGATATTCCAACCCAAGCTGACTACATTTTACAGTTCTGCATTCTTGCGTTTGGCACTAAAAACAGCATTTCTGAGGACCAGGCTGGCCGCTTCATAACATCAATCCTGTTGGTCTGGAACAAGGATGTTGCCCGCCTGCTGTTGTGTTTGGGGTCTTTGTCCTGCTGAAGCACCCATTTGAAGGGCATTTCTTCTTCAGCATAAGGCAGCATGACCCTTTCCAGTCTTTTGATTATGATATTCATACTGGTACATGGTGCTTGGTATGCGATAAATGGGCCTGACTCCAGACTATGAGAAACATCCCCAAACTATTATGCTTGAACCCCCATGTTCTACAGTCTTCACAGGGTACTGTGGCTTGATTGCAATGTTTATGGGTCAACTCACAAACTGTCTCTGCTCTTTAGACTTAATAAGAACAGTCTTGCTCTCATCTGTCCATAGAATGTTACACCTCTTCTCTTTAGGACAGCCATTATGTTTTTTCAAACAGAACAATAGCTGATCTCAGGGAGACCAGCTACAAAAAACACCGCGGAGCCTCACTTAAGAGTCTCAACACAGCAATCCGAAGTGCAAAGTTCCCTGGGAAACAGGAATATACAAAATAAATGTGGAGCCCCAGTTATGGGTCTACAACACAATGAAAGCCAGATATCCCTCAAAGGAAGGAAAACCAAGCGAAGGGGTGTCTCCATTACAGAGATCACCAAATCCACCATATTAAGTGGCCCCTATGTCAAGATCCCGCTTTTTTACAAGCTTTAAGGATGTGACAGGGAAAACCTAAGCTAGGTATCCATCCACAGACAGCTGTTTCGGGGTGTTGCCCCTCATCAGTGTGGAGTAGGATTCGCTTGGTTTTCCTTCCTTTGAGGGATATCTGGCTTTCATTGTGTTGTAGACCCATAACTGGGGCTCCACATTTATTTTGTATATTCCTGTTTCCCAGGGAACTTTGCACTTCGGATTGCTGTGTTGAGACTCTTAAGTGAGGCTCTGCGGTGTTTTTTGTAGCTGGTCTCCCTGAGATCAGCTATTGTTCTGTTTGAGTGGTCTCCGAGGCATTGCTCCCGGTTAGCCAGAATCCTACTCCACACTGATGAGGGGCAACACCCCGAAACAGCTGTCTGTGGATGGATACCTAGCTTAGGTTTTCCCTGTCACATCCTTAAAGCTTGTAAAAAAGCGGGATCTTGACATAGGGGCCATTTAATATGGTGGATTTGGTGATCTCTGTAATGGAGACACCCCTTCGCTTGGTTTTCCTTCCTTTGAGGGATATCTGGCTTTCATTGTGTTGTAGACCCATAACTGGGGCTCCACATTTATTTTGTATATTCCTGTTTCCCAAGGAACTTTGCACTTCGGATTGCTGTGTTGAGACTCTTAAGTGAGGCTCCGCAGTGTTTTTTGTAGCTGGTCTCCCTGAGATCAGCTATTGTTCTGTTTGAGTGGTCTCCGAGGCATTGCTCCCGGTTAGCCAGAATCCTACTCCACACTGATGAGGGGCAACACCCCGAAACAGCTGTCTGTGGATGGATACCTAGCTTAGGTTTTCCCTGTCACATCCTTAAAGCTTGTAAAAAAGCGGGATCTTGACATAGGGGCCACTTAATATGGTGGATTTGGTGATCTCTGTAATGGAGACACCCCTTCGCTTGGTTTTCCTTCCTTTGAGGGATATCTGGCTTTCATTATGTTTTTTTGGCAGACTGTAACCTTTTCAACACACATCTTTTTCTCAGCAATGGTACTTTACGGGAGCTTTTTGCAAATAGTTTGGCTTCACGTCCGTGTCTTATGACCGTTAGTCCCCTTTCACACGAGTGAGAATTTCCTGCAGTTGCAGTACGTGATGCGAACGCATTGCACCTCCACGGAATCCAGACCCATTCATTTAAATGGGTCTGTGTACATGAGCTGTGATTTTCATGCATCACTTTTGCTTTGCGTGAAAATCGCAGCATGTTCTATATTCTGCGATTTTCACACAATGCTGGCCCCATAGAAATGAATGGGGCTGAGTGAAAATCGCATCCGCAAGTAAGTGCGGATGCAATGCGATTTTCACGGATGGTTGTTAAGAGATGTCGTTTGCACACATTCAGTTTTTTATCACGCGTGTGCAAAACGCAGTAAATGGCATTGCACCCGCGAAATAAAAACTGAACAACTGAACGCGATTGCAAACAAAACTGAATGACTTTATTTGCCAAATGGCATGGTTTTCACTGAACGCATCACCACAACGCATCCAGACATAATCCGGACACGCTCGTCTGCAAGGGGCCTTGCAGTTCTCACAGGTAACTGAATATCTTCTTTGATTTCCCTGGAGCTGATCATTGGATGCTTCTTTTCCAGTCTTGTTATTCTATTATCTACATGGATGTAGTATTTATTTTCCTACCACATGATTCGAGTTGTGTTTGCCATTTTAAAGCATTAGAGATCATTTTAGCTGAGCAGCCAATTATTTTCTGCACTTCTATATATGTTTTCCCCTCTCCAATCAACTTTTTGATCAAAGTTTTTAGTTCTTCGGTACAATGTCTGGAACAACCCATTTTACTCACTGAACAAGGGCTAAAACTAGCAGGTAAAACATTTGCTGCCCTCAATCTTTAAATAAGGGCCATATATGACACCTGTTTCTTCACAGAATAAATGACCTCACTAATTGCACTCTACACTGCTATTAATTTGAACAGCCCCCTTTCATTAAATGAGTCAATTGCACACAATTAGCAGCGTGCATGTCATAACTATTGATTGTGTTGGTTGCCCATTACTCAGCTACAATTAGTCATGCATTTTTTTCCCATGTGTATTATCTTTTCTGCCAAAAACAGCAATTAAATACATTAATGATGTTAGACTGCTATTATTTAGCACATACCTGTATATACGGTATTGGGCAGACACACAATCCTTATATAAAGTGCCATGTTGCAGTCAAAATTAACAAATGTGGAAAAATGGCAATCAGTTAAAGGGATTCTGTCACCACCTATAACCCCTGTGAGCTAAACATATGCTCATGTCCAGGGTAATATTATGATTCCTAAAGTGACCTTATAAAATCTATTTGTAGCTTTATTTTGCTAAAAAAACAGGTGTTACTAACCTGTCAATCACTGATTTAAGGTGCCCAAGGGGAGGTCCATTGATCCATGGTGCCCGGCCGCACCCATTGCCGTTCGGTGCCCAGTGCTGCCTTCCCTGCGTTCAGCACTGCCTGCTACACCTCTGCGCCGCCTCTCCCTTCCTCCCCCTCCTCCCGCTTCCAGATCCCGCACGTGCGAACAGGCTCATCCTGATGCGTCTGTGCGGACTGCTGGCATCGGCATCTTTTTGCGAAGTGCGCATGCGCCGGCCTGATCAGGTCATCCCAGGGTTGAGCGAAGGGCACATCAGCCTGGCGCAAGCGCACTTCGCAAAAAGATGCCGATCCCAGCAGTCTGCACGGGCGCATCAGTTATAGCCTGTGCACACTCGCGGGATCTGGAAGCGGGAGTAGGGGGAGGGAGAGGCGGTGCAGAGGTGTAGGCGGTGCTGAACGCAGGGAAGGCGGCGCTGGGCACCGAACGGTGATGGGTGCGACCGGGCACCATGGATCAACGGACCTCCCCTTGGGCACCTTAAATCAGTGATTGACTGCCGACTTCCGTGCTCATGGAGCGTCCCCATCAGCATGGGAACGTCTCCATATACTAAAATGTACTGTCGGATTTGAGGAATTACGTTAAAATCGCAATGCGATTAATTCAAGTTATATTAATCGCATTGCGATTACAACTTAGCACTGCTATCTTACATAGGCTAGAATTAACGAATATGGAATATAGCACTAGCAGTGCTAAGTTGAAATCACAATGCGATTACTTCAAGTTAAATTAATCGCATTGCGAATTCAACTTAGCACTGCTGCTATATTCCATATTCGTTAACTTTGTTCATTCTAGCAAGCTGACCCATTATAAACCCAGCTCTAAGTTGAAATTGCAATGCGATTAATATAACTTGAATTAATCGCATTGCGATTTCAACGTAATTCCTCAAATCCGACAGTACATTTTAGTATATGGAGACGTTCCCATGGTGATGGGGACGCTCCATGAGCAAGGAAGTTTATGGTTGGCTTGGTAGAATTAGCTGAATAGCGAATATGACGAATGTATTTGTCATATTCCTCAAAACGAAGATAACGAGTATTCTACATCTTCGTTTAGCAACCTATTCGTCAACTCGCTAATTCTAGCAATCAAATAGGAAGGTTGACTATAGAGACAGCTGTGTTAAATTCGCTATGCGATTTTTTTTATTTTTTTTAATAGAATAATTATATTACTTGATATAATTATTATAATTATTCTATTTATTAAAAAAAATATATATATAATCGCATAGCGAATTAAACACAGCTGTCTCTATAGTCATTCAACCCTCCTATTTGATTGCTAGAATTATCGAAGTTGACGAATAGGTTGCTAAAACGAAGATGTAGAATACTTCGTTATCTTCGTTTTGAGGAATATGACGAATACATTCGTCATATCCGTCATCTTCGCTATAATTTTAGATATGAAACCAATAGGAAAGTAGCCTTAAGTTAAAATCGCAATACGCGATTATTTAAATCGCATATTAATCGCGATAACTAGAATAATGACGAATATTCGATTTCGACGAATTTGAAACGAATATTCTTTCGAATATTCGCGAATTTCGTCGAAATCGAATATGGCACCTGCCGCTCATCACTATTACTCAGTAACTTACATCAGAGATGGAAAGTGGGAAAAAAGACACATAGGGAGATAAAGCAGTAAGGTGGTGCCGATCAACAGGATATAGTCAGGTGGCCAGTTCATGGCACAAGTGAAAAATCGCATAGACTGCAATAGTATAGTATACTATTGCAATTTATAGTACAGGAGATTGCATATTCAAGTCATCTAAGGGGACTAAAAATTGCAGAAACTAAAATTATAGAAACACAAAAACATAAAAAATTGAAATCACCCCTTTCCCAATTTTACATATAAAAACCACTAATAAAAAATACATAACTGGTATCGCCAAACCTAAAAATGTATGAACTATTATAATAAAAAATAAATATTTTCCAGTGCAGTGAATGCCTATGTCAAAAAATGGCTGATTTGCTGTTTTTTGGTCACCTCACCCCCTAAAATAAAATTGAATAAAAAGTGATCAAAAGGACATATGTACCCCAACAAGGTATCAATAAAAACTAAAGCTTATCCTGCAAAAAACAAGCCCTTACATAGCTCTGCAGATAGAAATATAAAAATGTTAGGACTGCAATAATATGGCAATTGAAAGAAAAAAAAATTCTTTCCAAGGTTTTTATTTTTTTAACGTAGTAAAAGATAATAACATTTTTATATATTTGGTTTTACCGTGATTGTACCGACCTGCAGAATAAGGTCGTCATGTCATTTTAGTGCACAGTGAACGCCATAAAAACAAAACCCCAAAAACCTTGGTGGGATTGCCATTTTGTTTTTCAATTTCACAAAGAAGTCCTGATATGACTTCATGGACAGATAACGAAAAAAAAAATTGGCTCATGGGGAAAAAAATGAAAATTAAAAAATAAAAATAGTCTGTGTCCTCAAAGGGTTAATTGGAAAAATAAGAAAGAAACTGTATACTTAAATAGATTTCTTAAATGCGATATTCAATACAAATAACACAAAGGATATTTTACCCAGGAATTGTTGAATATCTATAATTACTGCTGCTCCATATTCTTTACATACTGATTTTGACCACCACTTCAATCACTTTAAGAAGCGCTGTAAAACAGTTGACAAAAGCAGATAATGTGAAGGACAGTGCAGGCAGCGAAGTAGAACTTGGCATGTCTTAAGCTTGTACTTGTTCTGATTATGGAGCAAATACATTTATGTGAAATCTCAGTCTCAGGCATGTGGAATAATAACATTGGAGCTTTACAAGACTAAAACCAATTTAAACAGAGAATTCAAAAATACGTCTCCACAATGAATACTCTGCATTGAGGGTTAAATCTCGTGTGCCTATATTATTTAAATGTAATTCTAATTTATAAATATATATATATATATATATATATATATATTATATTTTAAGTGTTTTTCCTTATGCAGAACACAAGAACATATAAAATACATAGTTACCGACATTGAATGCACGCTCTCTATATGCTTCTTAAAATTCTCTAGATCCTATTACGATTATATTAGAGGTGGGACGACGAATCCCATGAATACAGAAATCCTTAGAATCTTGTGGGATTCGTTCAATCGAATCCTGACGTAATTTCCCTTTATTCGAATCTGACTAATCCCGCCGTACCACCCCTTCACTGACCGCCCTAACACCGCGACTTGCACACCTCCTCGTCACTCCCAACTCCTCCCCTCTGACCCTGCCTCTAAAACGAGACTTGGAGCGCACAGACGGCCCCTGACGCATGCGCAGCAGTTTCCAGTACTCGCGCCCTAATGCCCGAATAAGCTGGCTGCTCTTCTGTACTGCGCAACGGCACAATTTATTCCACAAACTTCGCAGTGCCGCAGCACATCCTGAGACCCCGAACAAGCGGCACCAGGTACCTGGCTAAAACTTCAGACCAACATGATGCCAACCTTGGCCTTACAGCCTGGTCCCTATACAATGTACTCCCTATGTGACCCCTCCTTTTACCTGTCTCCTTCGGCCAGTCTAACTGCTACATTAAGTTTCAGGGGGCACATGGGGGCACTGTATGGAACATAGAGCAATAAATGTCACATGGGGGCACTGTATGGAACATGGAGCAATAAATGTCACATGGGGGCACTGTATGGAACATGGAGCAATAAATGTCACATGGGGGTGCTTTATAGCACATGGGGGCACTTTATGGCACATGTGGGCAAGGAATGGCACATGGGGGCACTGTATGGCAAATGGGAGAAGGCGCGTAGATACAGAGGTCACAGTTGCAGTGAAAGGTGGGAGTTGTGGCGTTTTTTTTTTTTTTGGGGGCGGCGATGGGGAAGGGGGCCCATGGAATGTGTGTATGGCACTGGCCTTGCCTAAACTATAGTGGGGCACTGTACCTGGCTAACCTATACTGGGGCTGGATAACCTATACTAGGGCATCTATACTTTGTCAAAAGTAAGGACTCTTTATTTTTTCATATTAAAAGAATATTGATTTGAATTTGAATCAGTGGCGTTGGGAGGGGGGTGTGGTGGGTGCAGACCGCACCGGGTGACACCACTGATGGGGTGACGCCAGTGACGGTAGAAGATAATTTATTCACTGCACTTGCCTGAATCCGCGATTGCTGTACCGGGAAACCCAGCTCCGACTCCATATATGGTTGTGTCCATATATGAAGTCAGTACTATGAACATGAAGGGAGTATCCCCAAGCTTTATTAGTATGTATTTCATTCTAATTTAGCCTCTATTTCTGAAAGGTTGCTACCAGGATTCAAACTCACAACCCTTTACATCAGAGGCAAGAACACTTTTTTTTTTTTTCAGTAATTGTGGAAAAATTTATGACACAAAATAAATGTGTAATTACTATATAGTAATTACACATTTATTTTTTTATTTAATTATACTTCTGCTGTATAGGAATACCTAATACATGATACACTACTATGAGTTTTTCTAGCGAAGTTTACCATTGAGCTCCATAGCTCAGTGGTTAGTGTTCTTGCCTCTGATGTAAAGGGTTGTGAGTTCGAATCCTGGTGGCAATCTTTTAGAAATAGAGGCTAAATTATGCATTCATGTATATCAGAAGTATGATAATATATATTTATACTTCTGAAATATATTTATATATATATATATATATATATATATATATATATTATATATTATTATAAATCCGGCAGCACTCGCTTTTATGGTTTATCAGGAACACGGGTCTCACCCTTGACATCAGGCATGTATATCCATGAAAAGTCAACGCAGCACTCTTCTTGTAAAACAAACCGCAGTGTCTTTATTCACACATGTGACACAAAATAAGCAACGTTTCAATCCCTTCCGGGATCCTTGGGCACTTGGCTTGAGAAGGATCCCGGAAGGGATTGAAACGTTGCTTATTTTGTGTCACATGTGTGAATAAAGACGCTGCGGTTTTTTCACAAGAAGAGTGCTGCGTTGATTTTTCATGGAGATATAGATATATATATATATATATATATATATTTATATATATATATATATATATATATTTATATATATATATATATATATATATATAGTCTAGAGAAAACCACAGGCAGCACCATCCAAGGTTAGCACAGCGGGTGCAATGTCCAACTCCGGGCTCCAGGTATTGTCCCAAAATATAGAAAGAAAAAGATCGGACTGCACTCCAATTCGTGATCCAAAAGTGTAAAAACTTTTAATGACCAAGTTCCACCCAATGGGTCATTAAAAGCTTTTACACTTTTGGATCACGAATTGGAGTGCAGTCCAATCTTTTTCTTTATATATATATATATATATATATATATATGAAACTATTACTGAGGTTTTTAGCCATAATATTAGTACAGCAGGTTAATATGAAGCTCTGATGGGGGTGTGTGCAGGACACTGATGGGGGATGTGTGGAGGACACTGATGGGGTAGTGTGGAAAACACTGATGGGGGGATATGTGTGGAGGACACTGATGGGGGGTATGTGTGGAGGACACTGATGGGGGCATGTGTGGATGACACTTAGGGGGGATCTAGGGAGGGATGTGGGGATGTTGGGATGGGAGGTCCTGGAGGGGTGTTTGGGTGGAAGCTCTGAAAGGGGTGGGAGGTCCGATATGGTAAAGGGGGGGTGGGAGATCTGGGAGGGGGGGCCCATAAAATTTTTTTTTTGCTGTGGGGCCAAGTCATTTCTAGCTACGTCCCTGGCTGACACCACCAGGAGATGAGCGCTTGCATTATGGAAGCACTCGTCTCCCTACATTCATCTGTACCGCAATACAGATGAACACTGCAGCAGGGCAAGGGAGAGGCGTCTCCCTTCCCTGTTTCTCTGATAGGCTGCCGACACCATTTTCTACCGCATCAGGTGACACCAGCCCTAGCAACGCCACTGGTTTGGATCACTTTGTTTCTTTATTTCTTACACCGTTCACACAATTCCTATATACAGGTTTTGTAGGATTCGAGGTTCAAAAGATTCAATATATTCGAGAACCTTTTCAGATTCGGATATGAAAAAAATTGGATTCGTCCCACCTCTAGATTATATATAACCATATATTAATGTACCTTTCATGTATTAGATTCAAAACTGTTTTATGTTTTTCTTTGTGCTTCTGCTGATTTCTTTCCTCTGATAATATGCACAGCAAACAGGAAATCAGTCAGTTCAGGAAATGCACTTGAGCAGTGGTATATTGGATTATATATTGGGTATGTTGCATCATCTGGCAGTCCAAATGCTGGAATGGATGCAGGTAAACAGTTTATCATCCAGACCTAACTACAATACTCACCATAGGCCAACCAATGCTTTCTATGTATCTACAGTATTTAGTAGTTAGAACATTTGAAAAGTGTGTCTAGTTGACTGACCTGACCCTAGTGATACATAATGAAGCTGGAAAGATACACAAAAGTGCCCAATGTCTATGCATCATTTCATTTAGAATTGTTAATCTTGTTTCTGGATATCCCTTGGGATGTCTCCAGGGATTTTGTTCTACTGTTGATTTTTCTCTTAATTAGGATTCCTTAGGGAAGAATGATTCACAAATGAAACACAGTTAAAGATGAATTGTCGTTAAAGGGAATGTGTCGTCAGAAAATGACCTATTGTTTGTATCAAATTTTTATGTTAAATATATTTTTTAAGAACCCCTGGTTGAACTTGATGGACTTATGTCTATTTTTCAACCGTATTACTATGTAACTATGTAACCCCAGTCACATTAAAATAAAATAAAAAAAGCCTCCCAAAATGTCACTTTTTTCATTGTAGATTTTTAATATGTGTCTGAAGTAAATCTTGTTTGTGTACTACTCAGGGGACATAATGGCATTTTAACACCTTTGTGACATAACTAATTTTAACCTTAAGTACCAGTAACATTTTGTGTTCTAGCAGTCATAACTTTTACCTTTTTTCTTCTCATTCCTTTTTTATTTTGCAGGAATAGTTCTAGTTTTTTTAGGAACTATTTTGGGGTGTATATATAGTATATTAAATAACATTTATTATTTTCTTTTTAGGGAACAATAAAAACAGCTATTGTAACATTATTTTGTGGAATTTATTTATGGCATTCAGTGTGTGGTATAAACACTATAACTTTATTATGGGGGTCAGTACAATGATGATAATGCCACATTTCTATATATTTTTTTTTTATTTTTTCTTTCCTCCTGGAGACTGTCAGCTCCCCGAATGCCCTCCCTCCTCCTCCAGACAGAAGGCTAAAGCAGACTCCCCCTTCCCTTACTGCCCGAGCTGGGCTCGGGGTAAAACAGTTAAGTGCTTTTCCCAAAGCCAGGGATGAATTCGAGGAAAACTATTAGGTGGTTAATTATTATATTGAATTTTCCATGTCAATATCTATAACATCCTAAAATCCTGCAGGTTTTACAGTGGCCACAAATTTTAATAGGTTTCACTTCTTATTCTGTTTAGGTTACTTGTTAGAACTTATCTCTTTTTCACAGGCAGAATTACAATGATAAATGATAGATTAGATAGATAAATACCGTATTTTTCGCCCTATAGTGGGGGGAAAATGGCAGTGCGTCTTATAGGGTAAATGCTGCCATTTTTACACTGGTGACATTGATACATCACCAGCTGCTATGCTGCACAACATGGCCTGCGATGTATCAGAGGGGAGGGAGGATGGGCTTGAGTGATGTTGGAATAGCCCGCTGCAGTCACTGTACTGCGGGTCCCACTCACCGCAGTCTTTATATGTAAAGTTTACACATGGGAAGTTTCTTGCGCAATCCCCTGTAGTACTCAATATGAAACTCCAGTAGCAGGCAGGCTGGGAGCGTAACGTCACTCACTACGTCATGCGCCTGCTACTCCTACTTTAGGAATTAAGCAGGCGGAGCAGGCGCGTGACATAGTGAGTGACAATACGCTCCCGGCCTGCCTGCAACTGGAGTTTCATAGTGAGTACTACAGGGGATTGCGGCTTTGGTTGTATTGTGGCCTGTGTGCACGCCGTATCTCAGATGCAGACCCATTCAATTGGGTCCACCGTCTGAAAGATACGGTGTGGTGCGGAACTAGGGCACTACTTTTTTGTGGTGTGGACTGCCGGACGTGGATCGCGGACACCATTCAAGGGTAAATGGGTCCACGCCCACCGATATTTCGTATACATATGTTCATACATTTTTATTTCTCTTTAGTTTGCAACTGCCACGCAACGGTTACATTTGTGGTACAAAGCTTCTCCATATAGCCCCTTTTTTTTTTTCAATGTTTTCATTCATTTTTTATTGAAATTTAATAAATAAAGTTTTTTATAATAATTGAGTCCATATTGCTGTAAAATATAGAAAGCATATACAGTGCCTTGCAAAAGTACTCACCCCTCTTGGCTTTTTTTTGTATTTTGTGCCTCACAATTTGTAATTAACATGGATTGTTTGAGGATTTGCATCATTTAATTTACAGAATTTACAGAACATGCCCACAACTTTGACAAAGTTTTTTGTAATTATTATTATTGTGAAGCAAACAACAAATATGACAAAATAACAGAAAAAGTCAATGTGCATAACAATTCACCCCCCTAAAGTCAATACTTTGTAGAACCACCTTTTGTGGCAATCACAGCTCCAAGTTGCTTTGGATAAGTCTCTATGAGCTTGCTACATCTCACCACTGGGATTTTTGCCCATTCCTCCTTGCAAAACCGCTCCAGCTCCTTCACGTTGGAGGGATTATGCTTGTGAACAGCAATCTTTAAGTCTGACCACAGATTTTCTATTGGATTGAGATCTGGGCTTTGACAAGGCCATTCCAACACATTTACATGTTTACCCTTAAAGCACTCAAGTGTTGCTTGTGTCCTGCTGGAAGGTGAACCTCTGTCCTAGCCTCAAATCACACACAAAGTGGTACAGGATTTGCTCAAGAATATCCTGTATTTAGCACCATTCATCTTTCTCTCAACTCTGACCAGTTTCCCAGTCCCAGCTGCTGAAAAACATCCCCACAGTATGATGCTGCCACCACCATGTTTCACTGTGGGGATGGTGTTCTTTGGGTGATGATGTGATGTGTTGAGTTTGCGCCAGACATAGCGTTTTCTTTGATGGCCGAAATGTTCAATTTTAGTCTCATCAGACCAGAGTGCCTTTTTGTTTTTTGCTGAAAGTAATGGCTTTCTTCTGGCCACTCTGCCATAAAGCCCATCTCTATGGAGCATACGGCTTATTGTCGTCCTATGTACAGATACTCCAGTCTCGGCTATGGAACTCTGCAGCTCCTCCAGGGTTACCTTCGGTCTTTGTGCTGCCTCTATGATTAATGCCCTCCTTGCCCGGTCCGTGAGTTTTGGTGGGCAACCGTCTCTTGGTAGGTTTGCTGTTGTGCCACGTTCTTTCCATTTGGTTATGATAGATGTGATGGTGCTCCTGGGGATCATCAAAAGTTTGGATATTTTTTTTATAACCTAACCCTGACCTATACTTCTCAACTTCCCTTACTTGTTTGGAGAGTTCCTTGGTCTTCATGGCTAGTGATGCCTTTTGCTCAGGTGTTGCATCCTCTGGGGCCTTTCAAAGGTGTGTATATGTAATGACAGATCATGTGACACTTAGATTGCACACAGCTGGACATCATTTCACTAATTATGTGACTTCTGAAGGTAATTGGTTGCACCAGAGCTTTTTATGGGTTTCCTACCAAAGGGGGTGAATACATACGCACATGCCAATTTTCTGTTTTCTATTTCTAAACAAGAGTTTTATTTATATATTTTTCATATTTCACTTCACCAACTTAGACTATTGTGTTCTGATCCATCACATAAAATTCAGATTAACAAAATATTGAACTTAAGGCTGGAAAGTACCAACATACGAAAAAAGTCAAGGGAGTGAATACTTTTGCAAGGCACTGTATGTATATGTCGCAAATAAAAGGGGTAGTATAGCAACTTAAGGGTTAACAATAGGAGCCCAGGTCATAATAAACAATATAATCCAGTAAAGACTGGGGTGTAGTAGTGTTGATAGGTTCTAGTGCAGGGTAGGGTGATAGGTTCTGCTGTCCATACATACATGCTACAGACATAGTGCTGGGATGTTGTAAGTTAACAACAATACTTAGTGCACCAATCAGTAATATGTAGTCAGACCTGCTAAAATGTGAAGTTGCCCGTGTTGCACAAAAATATGCGTATCAATTGCCGATTTGCGCAATCACGAATATATTGGAGCACTCTATCTGCATATAAAGCTATTGTAATGTTCTGATGTGCCAACCATTTTCTCCAGTCTCAGGAAACTTCTAGCAGCTTGAAAAATTTAACAATAGTGACCCACGCCTGTATTGCGAGGGCAATACGCGAATATTACACTGCCGATTTTTGCAATCAAGAGAATAATCGTGAATTCTCGAATTTGCGAATATATGACGAATATTCACCCATATATTTGCAAAATATCGCAAACTAGAATATTGCCCCTGCTGCTCATCACTACTGACTAGTGTGGTCAACCTGATTGTTCATCAATGTCGCTTACATCTGCAATGTCTGATATGTCTTTGTCATGTCTTTTGTTATGTCCTGGTCTGCCTGTGAATGTCAAAATTAGGGTTTTTCACTTTAAAAAAAAAAAGACGACTAATAACTATGTATAAATATATATGGGTTCAGTACAGAGATCTCTCCCATCATCTAGTTATCCCCAGGACTGTGACTGTGACGAGGGGACATCCTCTGCGTCTGGAGGAAAGAAGGTTTGTACACAAACATAGAAGAGGATTCTTTACGGTAAGAGCAGTGAGACTATAGAACTCTCTGCCTGAGGAGGTGGTGATGGTGATATTTACTAAAATAGTTCAAGAGGGGTCTGGATGTATTTCTGGAGTGTAATAATATTACAGGTTATAGCTACTAGAGATGGGTTGTTGATCTAGGGAGTTATTCTGATTGCCTGATTGGAATCGGGAAGGAATTTTTTTTTTCCCCTAAAGTGAAGAAAATTGGCTTCTACCTCACAGGTTTATTTTTTCCTTCAACTTGCAGGGTAACAGGCTGAACTGGATGGGCAGATGTCTTTTTTCAGCCTTATAAACTATGCTATTATGTTACTTTGTCCCAGCACTTAGTTAGCATAGGGACTGTTAATGAGTTGGAGGCTGTCATTTAGGACAGATCATCCAAGTAGGTAGCGACAGTGGTTGGGTGGAGTTTAGGTATATGCAGTTCCCTATACTTATGTTCTGTTTGATTCTGATCATGTTTGTCTTGTAACCATTGTTAAATAAATCGTTGTTTTGCTTAGTCTGTGTCCTGAAGTCTTGTTCTGGGTTTCCTTGTGATATGGAGTGGTTCTCGTAACCCCTGAACATGGCAGTATAATCAGATAAAAATTCTGAACATAAAGCTAAACTCAGCCAGGGTGTCTAGACCTTCTGTTATTTATGAAGTATTTGATCTTCACAACCTGAGAGTTCTTCCATATGAAAGATGTGTTTAATTCAAAGCCATTATACAACTGAATGTCAGACTGTCTGGTTCCCCTTCAAGGGGATTAAATACTTTCCTGCTGATACTAGCATAAGTCAAGCCATCAATATAATTGGGTATATGCAAAGAGACCTACGCTGAAAATAAGTGACCCCCAAGGAAGCATGTAAGCAAAATGTGCATTAGGTTTCCTGGGCATCCTGTTTGGTTGGTATACCTTTGCTGCGATTTGAACCTATGCCACATATGTACTATATTTTTTAGACTGTAAGACACATCTGACTATAGAATGCACCCAGGTTTTAGACAACAGAAAATAGTACAAAAAAAAAAGTATTTCCTACTTATTAAAACTTCCCTGGTGTTACAAGGTAGTGGCCCTTTTAAATAGGCGATAAGTGGCTCAATGAGCAGTAATAAGAATGCTTGTTTGTGATCATGTGTAAATATGGCAGCATTTGTAGGCTGGTCGGTCCCCTCTTTTATGCTGCCCTAAAACACTATTGTTAGCAGCAAAGCTTCCTATGTAAACAGGGTATGTACTGTTGACAATATACAAAGAAAAATGCAAAGGAAAATGGAGAGGGTGAATGATTTTGGACCCATAAAGCACTGTAACCACCGTTCTCACATGATGCTGGGTTGTCTTGAGTGGTTGTGACTGTTAAAGAAGATGAGTTATACAAAAAAGATGTGATACCATGATTATTTTGTGCATTGTTTCGGAAGCTTTGCTTTGAGATACATAATACTATCACAAGAAACGTCTTTTCCAGTCCTTAGGCATAGGTGTAAGACAAATATTCTAAATATATTTTTAATATGGTATTCAGAGCTCAATTTTGTGATAAAGCACTGAATCTCCTTCACAGACAGTTTTTAATGTGGTTGTAGCCACAATGACAAGTTTAGCAGTAGCTGCATTCAGCCTGTATATTGAAAATGATAAAGCAGTATGCAGTCAGCTCCTAAGCATCCCCTATTAGGAAGATCAGCTTACTGAAGGGGTCATGGTGCTCTGGTGAGCCCAGCATCTCCATCATTGTCTACCAGACACAGGTTCAAGATGTCTGATTTTGAAGCTCAGGACTGTCCACTTCAATGGGACTAAGCTGCAGAGCTGCAATACCAGGCACAGCCACTATGAAATGTACAGAGCTGTGTCTGATAAACAGTGGATAGGATATAGCGCTATTGGAAGCCTTGCTGGCCCTTCACTTAGCTGACTAGTAGAGATGCAAAGATTAGGGACCACCCCTGGTGCGGTTGATGACCTCTCCTAAGAATAAAGTATCAAAGTCCCAAAAAGCCTGTTAACTGTTTTTGTAGCAAATTTAGAACTGTGTTTCACAGAAATGAATAGAAAGAGATGGAATTAGCTCTTAACAAGCTCTGCCTTTATCTGAATCAGATAAAGCATTAAAGGCAGAGCTAGTTAAGATCTCATTTGCATCCCTTTCTTTCCAGAATTCCAGAGGAGCATGTATGGCATGTTTGGCCTATAATTCTCCTCATGCCGATTTAGCTGCTCTCCCCAAGTAGAGATAGTACCCCCCAAATCCAGAAATGGATATTCACTCTAAATAAAAAGGTTGACAAAAGAGTTATTCATTGCAATCTACCTTCCCATAACTTTATTTTTCCATTCAATTAGCTGTATGAGGGCTTGTTTTTTGTGGGACAAGTTTTACTTTTTAATGGCACCATATAATGTTAATGTAGTGGGATATGGGAAAAAATTCCAAATGGGAATCAGCTATTCAGATTGTTTTTTTCCGTTTTGTCTATGGGATAAATATTTTTATATTTTAATAGTATATAAACAGAGTTCATTGAAATGTTTCCAACATATGTTAATATTAGTTGCTTAATGTTACCCTACTTATCAATTTACCCTACAAATTTGTATTGGTCATTTCTAGAAAAATGTAGCTACTTCGCATGTCCCTAAAAATGAATCTAATTTCCTTTTCCTTTTCTTTCTACCTAAAGCTAAGCAAATAAATCATATTTTTCTCATACTTCTCTAAGCATGCAAGTCTTAAAGGGATTATGTCATGATTGATCGAAAAAAAAAATGAGAATCAGACATCATACAGTACATGACAATTTCTTTCTAGAACCAGCCCTGTACCTCACATAGATCCAGAAATCTTCCTATTCATTGCTCCAGTTATTCTGATTTTACTTACATGCAATTGCAAAAATATCAGGTGCTAGTTTGAAAAATGTAGGATATGAAAGAAAATGTGCTTTGAGCTGACAAAAAAGATTATGGATCCTGTTTTCATTCCTTAAAGGGGTTATCCAGGTAAAGATAATGATGACCTTTCCTAAGGATAGATCATCATTATCACATCAGCAGGGGTCCAAGTCCCAGCATTCCCACAAAGCATCTGTTTCAGGGAGATGCTGTGTTCACTGAAGCTATAGTGAGTGATGTAGGCTCCCAGCAGCTTTCCAAGGACAGCACTGTGCCGTACATTGTATAGTGGCAGTGCTTGGTATTGAAGCTCAGCGCCATTGAATTAAGTAAGGCTGAGCTGCAACTTGGCCACATAATCGATGTACAGTGAGGTCACCAGCCTAAGAAGAGGCTGCATTGCTCAAGTACTCTTCTAGCAGCTGATCTGCAGGGATCCTGGGTGTCGCAACCCTGCATATCTGTTACTGATGACCTTTCCCCAGGATAAGTCAAAAATATATTTTCCTATATAACCCCTTTAAATCTCTTCCTCATCAGAAGATAGAAATATTATAACCCAATAGTTTCACTGTTCTGGTAGCAAGTAAATGTTTGTTCTTTATATGATTAATATAAACTGCATAATAATATCACATCATTCGATAATAAACTGTTTACACACTTTATGATTGTTGTGTCTAAGACAGCTTTATATACAATAAACAAGATGCATATCCCATTATCATATTGTGGAAATCATTGTGGCCTATAGGAAGAAACAGTTTATCAGCTTGAAACATTGTTCAGTTCCTCATGCGGTATTTCTAAGTAATTGGTGCTTAAATTGTCAGCTACATGTACATTATGGTATGGTGACAAAATCATTTGAATATTACTAATCTTTTTATTGTTCCCAAGCTGCGGAACGGAAACTTGAATTTTTTTTAATAACATTTCCCTGTTAGTCATCCATCCCCAGTATGTTTATTTCTGTGCTAGAAAAAGAAAAAATATTTAGTACATATAGATATTTTATAGATAGAAGCACAGTGGATTCATCATTTTCATGGATCTGTCTGAATCTTAAAATGTTACTGTATTCAAATCTTCCAGAAAGTTTTATCTACCTTTATAACCATTAACCCCTTAGTAACAAGCCTGTTTTGGGCCTTAGTGACCTAACTATTTTTCAATTTTTTTTTATCATCACATTCCAAGAGCTATAGCTTTTTTTTTTCCATAGATTTAGCCATATGAGGGCTTGCTTTTTGCAGGACAAATTATAGTTTTTAATTGTACCACTTTGGGGTACACAGACATAAATAACTGGTGAACTTTTATTAACTCTTTTTGGGGTGGGGAAAACAGAATACAACCACAGAATTGTTATGTTATACATTTTGTTGCATTCATTTTTTTACATAAAAAACATAATAACTGTCAATAATAACTTTCCATGGAGCTGTGTGGAGGCTTGACTTTTTCAGGATGAATTGCAGATTTTGTTGGTATCATTTTGGGGTTTGTAACTTTTTAATTGCACTTTTTTAACCTTTTACTATTCCCATAAGAGGACTTTAACCGGTGATCATTTGATTGCATCTATAATACACTATACTGCTTATGCAGTGCTATGTATTATACTATTAGTGCTATACTGACAGGCACTTTCAGGGTGCAGCAGAAAGGCACAGCCTGATCGGAATACCGCATCCAGGCCTGGGGCATTCATTTAGCCCCAGGCTGCCATGCAAAGGCATCAAAAAGGCGGTGGCCTAGCCAAAGGCCCGTTAGTGACCTCCATAAAATGGTACAAAGAAAATATGCAAGTCAATTCATTTTTACTCCTAACCACACAGACACACAAATACAAAAAAAACATGTGTCTAGACAATCTGGAAAACCCCTTAAATGTATCTCAACTCTGCAAGGACATTCCTGTGGGCTATTCACAGAGAAGACAGAGACTTTGTGCCCCAAAGTTTTTTGAAGACAAAAAAATAAAAGATAATAAAAAACACAGCCACACACTGCATTGCAGCTTCTGAGCCCCTTTATCAGCCATTATAAGCCATACATTCCCCATATCAAAATGACTGTTATGGAAAAGAAACATGATTTAAAAAAAGTTTTTTTTACTGCACTTTGTGATTTCCAAAAAGTGTGAAAACCTGCTTATCTTTTTTTGTACATTTTCACTGGTGTGTAAAATAAAAATAAAAAATACTCAAAAAATGACATAAACATAGATGCCACATGTAGCACCAAAAAAGTTCAAAATTGATTCATATGTGTCATCTCAAAATGACCCTGTCTTGAACTGGTTAAAGTAAATATTGATCATTAGATTTCAGGTACAACATTCTGTACTTACAGTATGCCGTAATACAGTTATCTTCAAGGCTCTTCAGCTGTTGCAAAACTACAATTCCAATGGCTGTCTGGGCGTTGAAGAGTTGTAGTTTCACAACAGCTGGAGTCACACAGCTTGGAGATAACTGCTAGTGTTGAGTGAAGCAAAGCATTCCAAGCAGAGTTCGTTCCGAAGTTTAGGAAAACAGATGCAAATTTCCTAACGCTTCATAGTAACAAATCAGTTTTTCCTAAAATGGTGGCTGCACTTGTTAAAAAGTGAATGTAAGAAGCCTGGGAATGTGAGATCAGTCATAATGCCATGCAGCAAGCAAATCCGCAGGTAGCCATCCCCTGTGATGTCACAGTACTATAAAAATCTCATCTCGCTCGTTCTCCACCATTGTCCTTTAAGCTGAGCACACAGAGACGAGGAGCTGGATGTTCCCGATGATATTTTCTCATAAATATTAGATGATGTGGAAAAGGAGGAAAAGCTGATGGCAGAAGAAGGGCTACTACAGGTAAGAGAGCGCTGGGGTTGGAGAAGTGGATATGCCAGACCTGATTTATATTCAGTGTTTACTGTGAAATAACATGAAGGAGATTGCAGGCCAGAACAGCAATAATATGCATATTGTCCCCCACCTAACCAGCCAAACACCATACCAGCAACAGCCCCTGTATAAAGGTGCCATGTGGCCATTAACAATGAAGAAGGACTATACAGTGCTGTCTTTATTGACTATACAGCACTGCCGTTCCATGTGGCTGTACCCTAAGGCAGAGTGGCCTGGGTATACCTTAATTTATTGGCTAAAGTAATTTAATTTCTTGGCTAACTTTGGCGAAGTTGCAAAATCAAATTCTCCAAAACTTTGCTAATGTCTAATAACTGCCCTAATAATACATATTTTAGTGAGCAGGCACAGTATGCTTTATATGAATGTAGACACCATATAAGACACACTTTTCCCCCTGAAAGTTGGGGAGTGTGGGTGCATCTTATATGGTGACTATAGTACAGTATGACCAGCGAGCAGTGAATACAGTGCTCCCTGTGCTGGCTCTGTACTCACTGCTCCCTGGCCTTTGTCTGCTGGCACCACACACTGTGATGTGACATACGCACCATGAGGATGTAGGCACATTCTGTGAACTGATGCTGTGCAACGTCAGGTCACAGCGCAGCATGAGAGGAAGGGTGTTGGATCTCAGGAGCAATGGCAGCATCTGGAACAGAAGAGGTCAGTTGATTCCTTTTAGGGGATAAATTAGAGTAACTCATTAATTAGACATGTTGTTTCTTTAGCCGAAAAAGATTAGTAAATATAATGGCTTAATTAAAACGTTCTTAGTGCGGCTTATAATGCCAAAACTGGGAAATAATTGATTGCCTCCCTTTATTTGACAGTATATTAAACCTTTTTGCATTTTAAAATGGATTATATCAATTGTATCTTCTGAAGTGAAAATTATTCCCAGATAATCTTATTTTTTAAGATTTAACAGTACAAGAAACATATTACAAATGAAGAAGAAACAAATTAAAAGAATATTCTCATGAGAACCTTCAAATGGAAAAAACATTCTTTGTTTATTTCCCAGTGCAGCCATAGACATTTGAAAACATTTATTAAATACCGTACATTTACAGCAATCTACAGTTTCAATATAATTAAAATATAGCAAAAATTGAGCCCAGTTATAACTTTAAGGTTAACTTCCAGAATGAGCGTACAGTGGCAAAGCTGCAGGGGAAAATAAAGTTATACAGTCCAATAAAACATGAAAGACATTTCTAATTGTAAAAGAGATTGAACACGTAATCCTATAGATATTATAATTTGCCAAGCATTTCAAAATAAACAGTATCACTGTTATATATTGTGGATAAAGAGTTTAAATGGAATGAGACAGCACACACAGAATTAGGCATTGTTGTATTAGAATGTTAATGGCTGCCATAAACTGTATTGCCAGTTGTTAGGGGGTTAAATGAACCACCAAAGAGACTATGTACAAATTAAAAGGGTATTCCTATCTGGGGCTTTCATGGCATATCACTGGGATATGTCATTAATGGCAGATAGGTGTGAGTCCTACCTCTGGGACCTACTCCTATATCTAGTAATGAGAGGGCAGCAACACATGCGTGGGCACCTTCTGTTCACTGCTCAACATTAATGTCCTTTGCAGAGAGCGGATGCACTCTGTGTTATGCACAGTTGAGATGAGCGGGAGGTGCCATATTCGATTTCGCGATATTTCGCAAATATTCGATTGAATATTCGTCATATATTCCTCAAAATCAAATATTCGTCATTATTCTATATATTGCGAATGTTAAGCGAATTTATATTCGCATCGCTAATTAAACTTAGAGCTGAGTTCCTAATGGTTGTAACTTGTATTGCTAGAATTGACGAAGATAACAAATTCACGAATATAGCACTATATTCTCAATCTACGTTATATTCTAGCAACGACCATTAGGAACTCAGCTCTAAGTTTCATTCACGAAGCGAACATATAATCGCATTGCGAATTGATCTTAGAGCTAAGTTCCTAATGATTGTATTGCTAGAATATAACGAAGATGATGAATATCACGAATTCACGAATATAGCACTATATTCTCAGTCTTTGTTATATTCTAGTAATACAACCATTAGCAACTCAGCTCTAAGTTTCATTCGCGAACATATAAATCGCATTGCGAATTGATCTAAGAGCTAAGTTCCTAATGGTTGTATTGCTAGAATATAACGAAGATGACGAATATCACAAATTCACGAATATAGCATTATATTCTCTATCTTCGTTATATTCTAGCAATACAACCATTAGCAACTCAGCTCTAAGTTTCATTCGGGAAGTGAACATATAATCGCATTGTGAATTGATCTTGGAGCTAAGTTCCTAATGGTTGTATTGCTAGAATATAACGAATATCGCAATGTGAATAATTCAGGTCATATTAATCGCATTGCGATTACAACTTAAACAAATTTGTGAGATCGTGATTCTTACATCCGACAGTACATTTTAGCATGGAGGCGTTCCCATTGCACACGGAAGTCGGCAGAAGCGGCAACGTGCATTAACTGGAGTGGGCAGGAAGCCAGGAATCCTCCGGACAGGTAAGAACAGCTTTTGGGAAGTGGGAAGACAACAAGAGAGCAACAAGGATTAATAGCTAAAAAAAAATAAAAAATAAAATATTCGAAATAGCAAATATATACCATCATATTTGCAATATTCGTGAATTATCGAAGTTGCCATATTCGCAATAAAAATTCGCTATTCGGATATTCGCGCTCAACACTAATCCGCAGCGAGAATGAGAGCCAAGCTGCGCGGTGGACATTAGAGGCACGAAGTAGTAACATGATAGATACTGCTCCGTGCCTCTCTGTTACCCTTTTACTACAAAATCACTGTGACAACTTTATCTCACAGTGATTTTGTAGTAAAAAGGTCACAGGGAGGCACGGAGCAGTATCTATCATGTTACTGCTTCGTGCCTCTGATGTCCACCACGCAGCTTGGCACTCATTCTTGCTGCGGATAATACGGAGTGCATCCGCTCATCTGCAAGGGCCCTAGTACAGTATTTTTTACCATATAACATACCGTATAACATGATGATATGACAACTAGAGATGAGCGAATTTCATATTTTGAAATTCGTTCAACTTCGTTTACTGGTAAAAGGTGAATTGCGTTATGGATTCCGTTACCACAGACCATAACGCAATTCTATGACAGAATGCATAACTGAATGCCTAAAAAGGCATTCTGTTACTCATTCTATCATAATAGAAGTCTATGGGCTGCATAACGGATCGTCCCGTTTCCGTTATGCAGGGGAGTCCTCTTCTGCATAACGGAAACCGGACAGATCCGTTATGCAGCCCATAAACTTCTATTATGATGGAATGAATAACGTAATGCCTCTAAAGGCATTCCATTAGACATTCCGTCATAGAATTGCGTTATGGTCCATGTTAACGGAATCCATAACGTAATTCACCTTTTAGCTTTTCAGAACCGGAAATTCGATCATCTCTAATGACAACTTATCTCTCTCTCTCTCTCTCTCTATATATATATATATATATATATGTATATATATATATATATATATATGACATTGTGTTCTAGGTTTACTATCAGTAGCCAATGTAGTACAGTGCCTAATCTGACATTAAACTATCACAATGTCAAAATTAATAAATGTATCCATTTTATTTCCAATTTTGAAAAATGTGATACTCCTTATCTTTTTCCTTTTCAAGTTTAAACATCAAGACAAGAAAGCAACAAATTCAGTGCTATAAAATTATAAATCTCAAAGATGTGATTATGTATATTACAACCATCTTTCAAATATTGAACTTTATGTAAAAAGATTTACAGGTACAATTTGAAGTACAGAGTTATATTTCAACTTGTGTAGACAGCAAGTACATCATCCAAATAAACATAACAAAGTTATGGAAAAAAATACTTACTCTGTCAAAGATAACTTCTGAGTTGCTGAAACATAGAACTTCAACAACTCAAAAATGCATCAAAACAGCTACCATAGTATGACAAAATAAAGTGACATTTGATAGCTATAGCCAGACTGGGCATGATGGGAGTTGTAGTTTTGCAACAGCTGGAGAGCCACAGTTTGCCTATCCCTGCCCTATCTTACGGATGGGTCAACAATGCTAGACACCAGGAAAACCCTTTTACAGTATATCTGATTCTGTGCTTTAAAAAAAAAAGTTTTCTATGGCATAGTGACATATGAAAGGTTTTGATCAGTGGGGTGTTTGCATGCTGATACCCTAGCCAAGTGTTAAAATGAGAAGATAAAAGCGCTAACATAGAGCATGGTCTCTCCTGGTTGCTGAAGAAGGCCTCTTGCACATTATTATTTTTTTTTTTTGCGAGTGTACCGTTTTTTTGTGTTCCGTATGCATTCTGTTTCCCTATTTCCATTTTTTTGTTCCGTTCAAAGATGTCCTATTATTGCCCGCTAATCGCGTTCCATGGCTCCATTCAAGTCAATGGGGCTGTAAAAAAAAACAGAACGGATACGGAAACACAACGGATCAAAAAAAAAAGAGCAACGGATCCGTGAAAAACGGACCGCAAAGCCATACTTTCTCATTCTTTGGTCCATCTTAAGCAGTGAGGATATACAGTGCACTGTGTGAGTGCTTTTAGTGATCAGTGAGGTTCTCAGTATTTAGGCCTGTATTAGACCAGCAGATGAGACTGATGATTGTCGGTAAGGAAGCATTCCTTCCCAACAATTACCTGCTTGTCATTGGAGGAGGCCACTGCTATTTCATGCAACGATCTCTTCCACAGAATGGGGGGGAGTGATCGTTAATGACATCGCTCATCTCCATACAAAATCATTATTTGCCAACAGCAGGCAGTAATTAGACAGCACAATCTGTCACCGGCAAACAGTGATTTTTCAGGCTGCTTAAAAATTGCTATTGCATGAAGAATGAGCATTTGCTCTTTCATCAGGTAATGGTGGCAGTATTACACTGCCAGATCATTGCTAACGAGCATTCCTATGAACGCTTATTAGCGATGATCTGTCTATCTCCTGATTTAATACAGCCCCTAGACCCCCTCCAATCAAAAGCTTTGATATTATTATTATATGTTATTAAGTGTTTTAAAAGTACAGGTACACATTAACCTGTTCATCACCTTAGATCAACAGAATAATTGAACTACTAATCCTCTGTAGACCACCAGAAACTATATCAATAACTCTTAACCCTTTGTGGGATGTGTCATGTATGTAGTAAGCTGTAAACATCGATACATTTGTAGGAAGTTTGCTTGTATGGGCACCAACACAGTTGGAATCACCTCTTAAAGGGAACCTGCCATGTTGAACGTGGTGCCTGAGCTGAAGGTAGTATATAATAGGGCCGGAAGAGCTGAGAAGATTAATATATAGTTTTATAGGAAATGATTTAGTAAAACTTGTAATTTACTCATTTATATCCCTGCTCATTCTGGGCTTTAAACTCAAGGAGGAGGTCCTATCAGTGATTGACAGCCTTCCCTCTATGACTGTGTATATACAGATAGCTGTCAATCACTGATAGGACTGCCTCCTTGACTTCAAAGCCCATAATGAGCAGGAAACTAAATTGATGAAATACAAGTTTTACTGAGCCAGGGGCGTAACTACAATAGCAACAGACCCTATAATTGCTATTAGGTCCAGGGCAAAAGAGGGGCCTAGTCTTAGTTGGGGTTATCTCCTCTTTTACTTGAGGTAAAAACTTGATCAAGGATCTACCCTCTAAAGCAGGCATGCTGAACCTGCAGCTCTCCAGCTGTTGTAAAACTACAACTCCCACAATGCCCTGCTGTAGGCTGTTCGGGCATGCTGGGAGTTGTAGTTTTGCAACAGCTGGAGGGCCGCAGGTTGAGCATCCCTGCTCTAAAGGAACAATTTTTAGCAAATTAGTCAGTTGAAAAATGGCCCAAGGGTCATTGAAAAGGGTTTAGGCAGAAACCATTCTGTCCTGTGTGGGGTCCTGGTTTGATCCTTGCTATGGGGCCCTTACTTTTCTATGTAGGCAACTGTACTCAGCTCCTCCTGCTCTCAAACATGCCGTCTGTAGCTTACATTGCATTCTTATGGCAACAGGTGGCAACAGGTTCCCTTTAACTGTTTCTAGTATAAAGTCTTAAGCCAAGTTTCCAGTGAACGGTTTGTTATTGTAACTATAGTGGATTTGTACTGGCAAGTACAAGCTTGCATAATTTTTATCATCATCCTGAATAGTGAATAGAAACTGAATATGTTGGTCCTTGTACATTATATTTCTTTGCATAATGGGTTTCAGAATAACTGTAACTAACAATGTATTTTTGTGCAATGTGACAGACAGAAGAGGAACTGGAAATGGTACTCAATAATGAAAGAAAAAATAATACTTTGCTTGAGCGCCAAAAGGTCAAACCCTTGTATGGGGCAACACTTATCTCACCGTTGCTAAGTCGTGATCTTCATCTAAGTTGCAGATTTCATGCCATTGGTAAAGTGTTTTGAATTTCAGAAAAAAAAAATACTTGGCATTACCATTGTCATCTATCACAGTATTTATGTGAATACTAAGTATTATCCCTACAGAGCAAATTATGTAAATTAGGGAGGAAAAAAACAGAGCAGGCATTTTGTATTCATTTAATTATAATGAAGCATTTGCGAAATAGCCTGAAATCAAAGTACAATCAGCAGGAGCTATCACTTTTGAAAAATCCTTCTTTCAAATTTTAAAATACCTTACATCTTTATTTTTACACATACAATAGAAATTGCAAAAATAGATGTTTCTTGCAAACCAAAAAAAAAAAAAAAAAGAATGATATAATATTACAAAATTAGGAAAAATATATGTGGATAATTTATTTAAGATCAGCCACTAAAATTGAAAAGCTTTAAAAGCATATTGTATATTACTCATGACACTATCAAGCACAACAGCATTATTTTAAATATGGGCCAATAATAAAATCCACTGGGTTTAAATGTACTTGACCTCATTTTACAATTTAGGAAATTATCATTGCTCAGAAACAGGCCTTCCTCTGAACATCTTTATTCTCTGTGCAAGGCCTTGTTTTAGATGGTGTGTGTCTTCAAGTCACATACTAATACATAGAGATGAGCGAATTTCTCTAAAATTCGATTCAGCCGGTTTGCAAAATTTTTAGAAAAATTTGGTTCAATCCGAATTTATTCATGGCGAATCACGTTAAAAAAACGGCTATTTCCTGGCTGCAGAGAGCTTTTATAGTGGTGTAGAACACTGCCATGCAATAACACGCAAAAGGAGTCTGCTGTTGTAGTGAAACAATACCGTGAGTCAGTATGACATGCAGATGACAGGCATCACTCTTAGAATCACTGCACACTTCACTTATTTGGGCAGTTACAGGGCCAGAACTGACCAAATAACTGAAGTGTGAACTGAGCCTTACAGGTCAATTTTAGCTTCAAGAAGAAGCATAGTCCTTTGACACCGGCAGCTGATTCCACATAGATGTCTACAGAACCTGTTCTATTAAATGCTTATACAAGTAAAGACAGAGTGAAGAGGGTGTCAGCAGGAAGTTTGTGTTGACGTTACTAATTATTTTGCCCTTCCTCTGATCTGTCAGAACAATAACCCCCAAAAAACAGATCCTGTCTGTTGAGCATCCGCCTTCACTCGGTCAGCATTTGGTGAGTAATCCATCAGTATTGCTAAAGCAAAAAAAAGTGAGTGGATTCAAAACAAAGATGACACGTGAATGGAATATTTCCATGTCTTCTCTGTTTTGTACCCACTCCTACTTTTGGCTACCAAATGATAAACCAATTCTGATGAAAAATAGGGACCATGTCATGCAGGCCTTAGAGATGTTACATAGACAAGATCCGTTGTGCATCTCATTTTTCCTTACTTCTGACAGATCAGAAGAAGAGTCAAATAAATGATGATGTCAGCCAGGCCGAAAGGAAAAATAGTGGCCCAGTCATTAAGTGGAGAGGGTGGGAACAGCATGAGAAGTCCACAGAGTGGCCCTATGACATAGTGGTGAGGTGGAAGCAGCATGAGGAGAACACAGAGTGGCCCAATGACAGTGTGGAGGTGGCAGAAGCAGCATTAGGAGGCCACAGAGTGGCACAATGACAGAGTGTGGAGGTGGCGACAGCAGCATCTCGGGAGGCCACAGAAAGGCACAATGACAGACTGTGGAGGTGGAGGCAGCAGCATCAGGAGGCGGTCGCAGGGTGGCACAATGACAGTTTGAAGGTGGCAGCAGCAGCAACAGCATGAGGAGACCACAAAGATGCACAATAACAGAGTCTGGAGGTGGCAACAGCAGCAGTATCAGAAGGAGGCCACAGGGTGATACAATGACAGAGTGTGGATATGGAAGCAGCATCAGGAGACCACAGAGTGGCAAGGTGACATAGTGTGGAGGTGGCAGCAGCATCAGGAGAACACAGAGTGGCAAGGTGACATAGTGTGGAGGTGTCAGAAGCATCAGGAGAACACAGAATGGCAACGTGACATAGTGTGGAGGTGGCAGCAGCATCAGGAGACCACAGAGTAGCAAGGTGATATAGTGTGGAGGTGGCAGCAGCATCAGGAGACCACAGCGTGTCAAGGTGATATAGTGTGGAGGTGGCAGCAGCATCAGGAGACCACAGAGTGGCAAGGTGATATAGTGTGGAGGTGTCAGAAGCATCAGAAGAACACAGAATGGCAACGTGACATAGTGTGGAGGTGGCAGCAGCATTAGGAGACCACAGAGTGACCCGGTGACAGAGTGGGGAGGTGGTTGGCAATACCAGTACCAGCTGAAGATGGTGGGTGAAAGAAGGATCACTTGGCATCAGATGTGTGGTGTCAGGCAGGTGGCAGCATCAGAATAGCAGCTGAGGCAGGTAACCAGAAGAAACACTTTTGTCAAAGTGTTGGTGTGGCACCATGGATGATCTAGTCTGATGAATCAGGCCTTGGTGGGTGGAAATCCTGGCTGGTCCGCTCCTGATTCATCTTGACAAAGGTCACATTTTGGGTGGACAGGCGAGTTCTTCTTGGGGTAACTATGGCCCCCGCCACACTAAACACCTGCTCTGATGCCACACAACTGGCCGGGCAGGACAGCTTTTCCAGGGCAAACTCTGCCAGTTGTGTCCACAAATCCAGTTAAGCTGCCCAGTAGTCCAGCAGATGTTCAATGTGGGCTGGCAGGGTGCTGTCCAAGTAAGCCACCACCTGCTGGTTCAGGCCCTGCTCTAGGTCTAGCTGCTGCTGGTGAGTAGTTTCTTCACTAGGTGGGTGAAGAAAACTGTTCATTAGCGACATATGTGTAGAAAAACCATCCATTTTGCTACACATTGCTTTGGCTACAATGTCCTCCTCCTCCTCCAATTTAGCCTTCACAGGGCTCATGTGACCATGAGATCTAGGTGCCACGTCTCCAGTCCCCTGACCCGCCAGATTTACGAGCATCTGTTCCAAGACATGAAGCAGTGGGATGACATTGTTCATCCCGTATTCCTGGTGAATGTCAAATAACGTGGCCTCCTCAAAGGGCATGAGCAAACAGCAGGTGCCACGCATACGCTGCCACTGGCTGACATCAAAGTTACATGGGGAGTACTCCTGTCTGCTTGGATCATCAAGAAATCATTTATGGCCTTCCTCTGTTCATATAGTTTGTCCAACATATGGAGGGTCGAATTCCAACGAGTGGAAAAGTCGAATATCAGCCTATAGTGGGGGATGCCGTTCTGCCGCTCAAGCTTAGCTTGTGTACGAGTGGCTGAAGTGTATGCAAAGTTTCCTGGCCATTTTTAGGATGTCTTGCAGATGGGTGGAAGAACTCAAGAACCGCTTGACAACCAGATTGAACACGTGTGCCATGCAGGGTGCATAGCTCAGCTGTCCTTGACACAGCGCCAACAACATGTTCTTCCCGTTGTTTGTCACCATGGTTCCGATTTTGAGTTGTCGCGGAGAAAGCCAGGATTCTATTTCTTGATGAAGGACACTGAGCAGTTCCTCCCCTGTTTGACTCCGTTCACCTAGGCAAATGAGGTGCAGAACAGCATCAAACCGCCATGCCCTGCACATGTGATATGCTGTAGGGGCACTGTAAATTGTCCCTACAGTGGAGGCTGAGGACACGGTGGAGGATGAGGAGGCAGAGGCGGACATTGTTGCAGGACCAACGGCGTGAGAACGTGGAGCCGGAAGCGGCGTCACCTGGCCAAGTTGCTGGTGTGGCTGTGCAGGAAGCACATTCACCCAGTTGGCCGTAAAGGACATGTATTGTCCCTGATCATAGTTATAGCTCCATAGGTTGGTGCTGCTATGCACTTTGGCAGACACCGACAGGCTCAAAGACTAGCCCACCTTCTTTTCTACATACGTGTGCAGGGCTGGTACTGCCTTTTTGGCAAAGAAATGACAGCTCGGGAGTCTCCACTTTGACTCGACACAATTTATCAGGTGCAGAGTCCACCACTTGGAAAGGTAGGGACTGCAGCACCAGCAACTTGGCCAGGAGTTGAAAAAGTGCACGCCTGCTGTTGTCTCTTGGCCATCGCTTCGGTGATCGATTGCTGACGGAATGACTGACGAGGAGTAGGAGGAGGAGCAGGAGCATCAGGACCAGCAGATGATGGTAAGGACAGACAGCTCCCTTCGGCTGAGGTGGTGGAGCCTTGACTGCCTGAAATCGGGTGTGTGCCACTGGGTGATGCAGCGGTTGCTGGGGCAGGCTGGAAACCACATCAGAGCCACAGTTCTGCCAGGCCACTTTATGGTGGCGCTGCATATGTTGATGCAGAGCCATGGTGCAACATTGGCACCCTGGCCAAGCTTCACCTTCTGCCCACAGATTCTACAAATGGCTATGTTCACCTCCTCCGACGGCTTAACAAAAGACTGCCACACCACCATGTAGGTGATTTTCCACCTAACACTCCGCACTGACTGACTTCTACCGCTGCTGCTTCCGTGAACCCCTGCATTACTACTTTCCAGGCAGGTAGGCTCCTGTGAAGCACACAGTCTACCCCCGGCACGTTTGGCTCCCAACCTCCCACTGCTTCCACTCTGCTGACTCCCGACCACGCTAGCGACTTGCTGGCTCCACCGCTGCCTCATGGCAAGCTGCCACCCTCTTCTCTCAATGATGATGAAGCCCCTAATTCACCAGGCTCCCAAGTGCAATCAATTACATCATCATCATTGAGTACTGTCTGCACGTCACTGATGTCCACCTCAATGGTCTCTGGGCCAGAAGCCTGATCACTCGCAACACCAGCTCCCACACCACTCTCCTCATCAGTACTTTTCTGCCTAGTGGAGGAAGTGGCGGATGTCTCCCCCACATCTTGGCTGGGCAGTAGCTTCTGACTGTCCTCTAGTAGCTTGTTCTCGCTTTATAGTGGAGCTGAGCCCAGAGCATATAAAACTTCTCTGGCTGAGGGAACAGAGAAGGACAAAAGCAGGTTGAGGATACAGGGCTTGCTCCCGGGCCATGCCAACTAAGGATTGTGTCTGATGAACCCACCGACTCTTGGCTGGGGGTCACTGGTGTCACTTGGGATGAAGTGCATGACCAAGTCAACCATTCAAGAACTGCTGGGTTGCTGGTCAATACATGACCATTAGATGATAGCTCAGGCCTATTACTGCGACTCCTGCTGCCACGCCCCCTTACTCTGCTGTGACCTGTGTCTACGCCAGAAACATTTAGGCCTCTGCCACTCCCCTGTGCAGGGCCTGGCACTTCTCTGTCTGACATACTGATAGATAAAATAAATAAATAAAAAGGAAATTAAAACACCCCAAAAAAGTCCACTTATACACGCCAAAAAGGGCTTTAGAACATATAACTGCACCGCTGAACGGCAAATAGGTCCTTATTTTTTTCCCATTTATACATGCCACAAATGGCTTTAAAACATATAACTGCACCGCTGAATGGCAAATATATAGTTTTTTGCCACTAATACATGCCAAAAAGGGCTTTAGAACATATAACTGCACCGCTGAATGGAAAATATATATATATTTTTTTGCCACAAATACACTCCAAAAAGGGCTTCAGAGCATATAACTGCACCACTGAACGGCAAATATATATTTCTTGCCACTAATACATGCTTTAGGGGGCTTTAGAACATATACAGTTGTGTTCAAAATTATTCAACCCCCACTGAAATTGAGTGTTTTGGCCAGTTTGACATTGATTTTGATCATTTCAGTCATCTTGTTTACAATTAAATCAAAGAGGCACTTGTAAGTCAGACAAATATAACATAACATTTATAATGAAATAACCACAAATGTCTTTTCTGTGCTCACATTATCAGTTTTATTCAACCCCCAAGTGACATTCAATCTTAGTACTTAGTACAACATCTTTTCCAGTTATAACAGCTTTTAAACGTGAAGCATAGCTTGACACAAGTGTCTTGCAGCGATCTACAATTGATGTCATTTTAGTTGCATTTGGTTCTTTAAGAAGTCCTTGTAAGATTTAATTCTAAACACAATTACAAATGTACACTAAATTCCCTAAAACCCTTTACAGCATTGGGGGTTGAATAATTTTGAACACAACTGTAACTGTACTGCTGAATGGCAAATAAGCTCTTATTTTTTCCCACTTATAGATGCCAAAAAGGGCTTTAGAACATATAACTTAACTGCTGAACGGCAAATAATATATATTTTCTTTATATATTTTATATATTTTTTGCTACTAATACTGGCCAAATGGCTTTAGAACATAACTGCACCACTAAATGGCAAATATACAGTGCCTTGCAAAAGTATTCACATCCCTTGACTTTTTTTCGTATTTTGGTGCCTCACAACCTGGAATTAACATGGATTGTTTGAAGATTTAATTTACAGAACACGCCCACAACTTTGAAGGTTTTATTTTTTATTGTGAAGCAAACAACAAATAGGACAAAATAACAGAAAAAGTCAATGTGCATAACTATTAACCCCCCTAAAGTTAATACTTTGTAGAGCCACCTTTTGCAGCAATCACAGCTCCAAGTCGCTTTGGATAAGTATCTATCATCAGCTTGCCACATCTTACCACTGGGATTTTTGCCCATTCCTCCTTGCAAAACTGCTCCAGCTCTTCAAGTTGGATGGTTTGCGCTTGTGAAAAGCAATCTTTAAGTCTGACTGCAGATTTTCTATTGGATTGAGATCTGGGCTTTGACAAGGCCATTCGAACCACTCAAGTGTTGCTTTAGCAATGTGTTTAGGGCAGGGCCGATGCAAGGATTTTTGCTGCCCTAGGCAAAGATCCATTTTGCCGACCCCTCATGTCACTCACTCACTGACAGACATACACGCTGACACACATACACTCACTCACTGACACACACACACACAGAAACTCACTGACAGACATGCACTCATTCACTGACAGACACACACACACTGACAGACAAACACGCACTCACTGACAGACATGCACTCACTGAATGACATACTCAGAAAAGCACTGACAGATACACACATATACACTCACTGATAGACAGAGATACACTCACTCACTGATACACACACACACACAGAAACTCACTGACAGACATACACCTACCCACTGAAACACACACACACACACACACATACACACCCACACACACACAGAAACTCACTGACAGACATACACCTACCCACTGAAACACACACACACACACACACACACAGAAACTTACTGACAGACAAATACACACATATACACTCACACAGATACTCACTGAAATACACACACTCACTGACAAATACACACACACATACACTCACTGGCAGACACACACACTCACTGACATAAACACACAGACACTCAATGACAGACACACATACACACAGACATTTACTGACAGAGACATACACTCACTCACTGACATACATACACTCACTAATTGACAGACACACAGGCAGACACTCAGTCAAACACTTAAACACTCACCTCCCTTGAGTCCAGTGTGGTGCAGCTCCTCAGTCCTCCAGCACGCCGTTTAGTACGCCGGGGCCGGAATGACATCATATTCCGGCTCATGGCATCACAGAGGGCGTGCGAGGGAGGAGTGGGGAGCTGCTAGAACAGCCTCCCTTGCCGCCCGCCTCCTCTTCTCCGATAATTTACTGGCAGAGCAGGCACCTGCCATCAGGGTAAGCAGGTGCCTGCTCTGCCGTATTTAAGATGGACCTCCACCTCCTGGCCCCCCTGTAACAGCGCTGGAGGCGGCTCAAGAGCCGCTCGCCCAGTGCTACAGCCCCAGACAGGGGGAGCCCACCAGTGCACCCCCGGTGAATGCCTAGTATGGTTGAGCGCGAATAATCGAAAAGCGAATTTGCCACCCAGCAAACAGAGGATGTGCCACCAACACCACCACCTCAGTCATCATCACCAAGCATCTGCACCATGTCACATGCAATCATTCAGCTGTCCATCTCCCAAACACTGGAGAGAAAGAGAAAATACCCACCTACTCACCCTCTATCTATAGCCCTGAATGCCAGCATTTCAAAATTACTGGCCTCTGAAATTCTGTAATTTCATCTGGTGGAGACAAACTGTCCCACAGTACTTTGTCCCCAGCCGCCACTACTTTTCCAGGCGAGCCGTCCCTTCCCTGCACAACCAAGTGGAGGATAAAATCAAGTTTGCACTGCGCAACCCCATCTGTCACAAGGTCCACATAACCACAGATACATGGACCAGTAAGCACGGGCAGGGATGCTATATCTCCCTAACTGGCTGCACACTGGGTAAATGTAGTGGCGGCTGGGCCCGAGGCGGATAGCAGTTTGGCGCAAGTCCTTTCACCACCGAGGATCACAGGGCATGATTCTTTGCCTCCTGTTGCCTCCTACTCTGCTTCCTCCTCCTCCTCTTCTAAAACCTCCTCATCCGGTCAGTGAAAGACCCTCACCACCAACTTCAGCACAGCCAGGGGTAACGTCAGCAGGTGGTTTTAAAACTCATGTGTTTGGCGAACAAACCCTACACTGTACGGGATCTGTGGAGGGGCATAGAAGAACAGACCGATGAGTAGTTGCTGCCACTGAGCCTCAAGCCCGGCCTGGTGGTGTGTGATAGTGAGCGAAATCTCGTAGCAGCTCTGGGACTAGCCGATTTGACGCACATCCCTTGCCTGTCTCATGTGCTGATTTTGGTGGTGCAGAAATTCCTTAAAAAATACCCAGACATGTCAGAGCTGCTGCAGAAAGTGCGGAGCGTCTGTGCGCACTTTCGGCATTCTCACCCTGCTGCTGCTCTCCTGTCTGAGCTGCAGCGTAAATTCGGCCTTCCCGCTCACCGCCTCATATGCAACTTGCCCACCAGGTGGAACTCCACCTTGCATATGCTGGAGAGATTTTGCAAGCAGCAGCAGGCAATAGTGGAGTTTCAGCTGCAGCACACACGGGTCAGTCGCTGTGCGGAACAGCACCATTTCACCACCAATGATTGGGCCTCTATGCGAGACCTGTGTGCCTTGTTGCCCCCTGTCTGGGGCCCCCTGTCTGCCCCCTGTCTGTTGCCCCCTGTCTGGGGCTGTAGCACTGGGCGAACGGCTCTTGAGCCGCCTCCAGCGCTGTTATAGGGGGGCCAGGAGGTGGAGGTCCATCTTAAATACAGCAGAGCAGGCACCTGCTTACCCTGATGGCAGGTGCCTGCTCTGCCAGTAAATTATCGGAGAGTACTCAACCAGCATGGCCAGTGCCGATGAGGCCGTTCTTAGCGTTACAATACCACTACTCTGTCTCCTTGAAAAAACACTTAGGGCGATGATGAAAGGGGATGTGGCACAGGAGGAAGAGGAGGAGATAGAGGGGGCACTTCAAAGGGTTTCAGGCCAGTCATTCAGAAGTGGCTCAGAGAGTGGGTTCCTGCACCAGCAGAGGCCAGGTACACATGTGGCCAACCAGGGTACAGTTCTGGAGGACAAGAAGAATGAGGTAGAGGAGGAGGAACCGGGTTCACAACAGGGTGGCACCCAACACAGCTCATGGCCATCACTGGATCGTGGCTGGGGGGATACGGAGGACACAGACAATACACTACCTACAGAGGATGGCTTATCCTTACCTCTGGGCAGCCTGGCACACATGAGCGACAACATGCTGCAGTGCCTGCGCAACAACTGCCGAATTGCTCACATTTTAACTTGTGCCGACTACTGGGTTGCCACCCTGCTGGATCCCCATTACAAAGATAACGTGCTGTCTTTAATTTCCTCACTGGAGCGTTATAGGAAGATGTGCGACTGCAATCGCACGCTGGCAG